>OY755209.1:27001798-27601798 GCA_963576765.1 Draba incana
AGTTTGTGGGTTCAGGTGCTCTGAAATAAATACGAGATTGGGGATATTCGGGACCAAAATTTGTTGATTCCAAAAGGTTCCTGGTCCTCAACTTGGCGAGGTATATGTATCGGTTTGAGGGATGTGATTCGACGCGGGTATAGATGGGTGATTGGGGATGGCCGAACGGTGAACTTTTAGACGGATAAGTGGATTGGTGAAGGCCGGTTGTTAGATACTTGTGTTCACGAGGTTCCACAGGACCTGACTCAGGCTAAGGTTTTAGAATTGTGGAATGATGGGGTTGATTGGGATCTCCCGAAGAGTTTGCCTTACGTGTCGGAGAACACAATGCTTGAACTGGCAGCGGTAGTGGTTGATAATGTGACGGGATCTCTGGATCGTGCATCCTTGAGTGGTTCAATTGATGGGAGTTTCTCGGTGAAATCGGCTTACTCGTTGTTGACTCAAGAAGAGGATTTGGCTTAAGATATATCCTTGTTTTATAGAAGAATATGGCGCGTGCCAAGTGCCAGAAAGAGTTAGGGTTTTCTTGTGGCTCGTAAACAACCAAAGTATCATGACGAATCAAGAGCGGTATCGAAGGCATATGAGTGGTTCGGATGTCTGCCAAATATGCAAAGGAGGAGTGGAGTCGATTATCCATATATTGCGAGACTGCCCTGCTATGATGGGAATTTGGCTACGGGTCGTTCCGGTTCGGAATAAGCATGTGTTCTTTAACCAATCCATTCTTGAATGACTATATGAGAATTTGAAGGAGGGTGTAGCGATCAGGGGAGAGTCGTGGGCTATTTTCTTTGCAAGTGCCATTTGGTGGGCTTGGAAGTGGAGGTGCAGTAATCTATTTGGTGAGACTAAACTGTGGAAAGGTCGGGTTAAGTTTTTCATGGAGTGGGCGAAAGGGGTAAGTAGAGCTTTCTTGAAGGACCCATTTCCTAGTGGCCCGAGAGAAAGTATTGAGAAGGAGCTTGGTTGGACAAAACCGGCTGCAGGATGGATTAAATTCAACACAGATGGGGCGGTTTGAGGAAACCCGGGCCCAGCGATAGCATGGGGTATTTTACGGAGTGGAGTAGGAGAATGGTGCGGTGGTTTTGCGGTGAATGTTGGGAGATGCTCGGCTCCGTTAGCTGAACTGTGGGGAGTCTACTGTGGCTTATGCATAGCTTGGGATAAACAGGTTAAAAAGTAGGAAGTGGAGGTTGATTCGGAGATGGTAGTAGGTTTTCTTTTGACAGGGATTTGTGACTCACATCCTTTGTCCTTCCTGGTATGGTTGTGCCATGGCTTGCTGTTGAAGAATTGGAGAGTTCGTATTGTTCACGTGCATAGGGAAGCTAATTGTCTAGCCGACGGTTTAGCTAACTATGCTTTTTCTTTACCTTTTGGTTTTCATGTTTTGTATTATGTCCCTTTGGACCTCATTACGCTATTGAGAGAGAACGCTGATGGGCGTACTCGCCCAAGGCGAATTCGATTGTAGTCACGAGTTATTTTCAATAAAACCGGGGAACGTCCCTCGGCCATTGACCAAAAAAAAAAAAAACTGCAGCGGAATAATTAGCACATAACCTGTCACAAATACTAAAGATAAATGTAGTGAATTTCATTGCTAATTATAACATCTTTCCGTTGCAACTTGTTTAAAACTAAAATATTAGACAAGTTTTAATATTAATTTATTTCACAAAATAACATGTTGTAAATTCATATTTCAAAATAGCTCGTGATTGTTTTTCTCCCTAAATCATTTATTAATCTTTCTCTAATAAAATATCGATTAAAATCTAAAATAAATTATTTTTAAAAAATTATAGCAAATTTATTTGGTTTCGTTATTTACTTTATAAATGATTCAAAAGAATAGAATAAAAAAATATTTGGTTTCGTTTCAAAAGAATATGTGGCACAAACTAATTTTATCTCCAACAATTGAATCTTCAAAACTCGAAAATATATATAGTCTTTAAGTTCTTCATGGAATCATCTTTTTTTTTTTTTTTTTTGAAAATATTTCATTAAAGGCTAACTTGGCTGGTTCGAAACTGGTACCATTGAAAGGTTCGAGAGAGCATTTTTTGCAAGAGTATCAGCCTTACAATTGGCTTCTCTTGGTACAAAACGAAAAGAGATAATCTTGAATTGATCGGAATAGATCTTAATGTCCCGGATAACGCCGTATATTTCCGGTCGGTTATAACCCAAATTGATTATTCGAATCAATTCTTGGGAGTCTGAGGCTATGCATATCGTATTCATGCCCAGATCTAAGGCCCTCTTGAGGGCTATTCGAATCGACATAGCTTCAGCTGCTAATGTCAAGGGTACAAAGTGGATCGCTATTGATCCTTCTTCAATGAGGTCCTTTCGGTTGGATTCCATTCTCCAGTCCATTCCTGCCTCTTGTCGATCGCCATTCCAAGCTCCATCCGTGAAGCATATGTTCATCTGCATAGGGAAGTCATGCTTCCAGTTTGCTCACTCTAAAGGTGATAATTTGGTCTTCTCTCCTTGAAACTGTACTCCGAACCATTCCTTCGCGTTCGGGATTGAGTTTAACATCGTTTCCTCTACAGAGAAGATTCGGTTACTGAAAAGCTTATTGTTCCTGGCTGTCCAGATATTCCACAGTATCCATGGGAAGAGAGGGTCACTTTCGATTCCAGTGGGAGGTAAGCAGATCATGGTTTTCAGCTTCGATAGTCCATCTTGGAAATCCATGATTCCTTCTATATGCATTAAATCCACAATTGAAGAACAAGTGCATAGTTGTTTCCTCCTCTCCACATCTTACACACTTTGAATCATGGCTGATTCCCCTTTTCATTAGGTTCTCTCCAGTAGGTAGGGCTCCCTGCATAATTTTCCACAAAATTAATTTGATTTTCTGTGAGAACTTTCCTTTCCATATCTCTTCTTTCCAGTTGAATTCTCTAATTGTGGTTGGAGGATTGCTTGTGTCTTGGTCATTGGAGGATTGGTTGTGGTATCCAGACTTTGTCGTGTACTCTCCTGATGTTTGTGGAATCCATACATGTGTATCTTATGTATTGTTCATGCTTAAGTTGATGCATCGGATCTCCTTTTCGTATTCAGGTAAAACCCCTCTTATTTTCTCAACGTCTCATTCCATTGCATCTAGTCTAATTAAGTCAACCACCTTCATCTCATAGACCTTTTTATTTTCTGGTCCATAGGGTCTCACCTTGATCTTGATGGAAATCCAGTAGTATTTGATCGCGGGATAAAGTTTTTCCACTTAACCCAACTTCCTGCAAATGCACAGCAATCACAATTAGTATAGGTAAAGGGATCGAATTCCACGAGGACTTGTTAACCACGGTACGAATTGTAATGAATAAAATGAAGCTAGAACAAAATATGATTGTCTTTTGAGTGATTGTGAGTTAACACATATGCAAATATGAAATAAACTGAAATCAATGGAAGAAAAACGTTAGGACTTTGGAAATTGCAGAGAATCATGCAACAATAGTGATTGATTTAATCTAGGGACTTTAAGATATACCGCACCATCTAGAACTCATAACACGAAGGTATAGTCATTCCCTTTTCGAGGCTCTGACTGTGGGGGTCGAAACCAACATAATTAAACTTGTAAGGATTCGTGAGGGGAATTTAGAGATGTCTATGTTAACTAGGGATCACAAGAGATTGAGAAAGAGTTGTGTTTATTGCTATGTAAAAGTTAAGTACAAAGCTTGTGTATGAAATTGCGGATCCCCTTAAGGTTTGTACAAAAGAGATATATATACTACATCTAAGGCGGTTCTACTCCCTAAGCCTTCGCGGAATCGTATTGCTTCAGTCGGTCATGTTGGAGTGGGCTTCGTATCTGGGCTGTGATGTTATGGCCTCGAACCATCTTCAGGTGGTTGGGCCGAAGACACAGTCGGCTCATCGAGGTTTGGCCGAACCGAGTCCGTGCTCGGTCACCTCCCGATCCCGACCCTACGGTCGGTTCCCGACCCTACGGTCGGTTCCCGAGCATACCGACCCTGTGGTCGACACCTGTGATCGCCTGCTCGGCACGCCGACCCTGTGGTCGGCTCCCATGGTTGATTGCTCGGCATGCCGACCCTGTGGTCGGCTCCGGGGTACACCGAACCCGTGATCGGTCCTGCCCAGTCTGGGACCTTCTTGCTTCGCCTCACTCCTCGGCTATTCGCTTTACTTCTATTCACTGGAAGACTTAGTTGCTTATTCTGCCTTGCTCGTTGAGAGTTTAGAGAGTCATTTTTTCATATGCTTGACTTTAAACGTAACTGTTGAAAAGGGTGAAAACCGACCCCAACAGTTAGCCCCCCAGCTCGGTAGTGTTAGAGATAACAGTACCGAGTTAAAGATGTAGTGAATATCAGCATTTTCGTTTGAAGTTAAGGTGTCTGCTTAGCCTTTATCACAGTAGTAAAGAGTGACCTTATGCAAGAGGTTTTAAGACTCTGTAAACGTTATGAAGATTTTAAGACTTCGTGCTTCCTTTGTCGAAGCTGCTGCGTTTTCTGCAGAAAAGACTTTTTCTTTTTTCTCTCGAAGATTTTAAGACTCCGTATTTCCTATGGAGATTTTAAGACTCCGTGTTGCGATTGCTAATGTCAATGACGTTTCCGAGTAATAGCAAGGCGATTTTCGGAGGGAAGAGTGTTGTGTTTATTTTGAATGGAAATGGGACCCGCTTGGTGTGAGGATGAGAAGATCCTTTTTCCCTTAAAGGGATAAGGTTTGACTTAGTCAACCCTTCTTCTTCCCTCTTCCTTTCTTCTTCCTTCTTTCTTTCTCTTTCTTTCTTTCTCCTAGATCTAAAAATCTTTCTTCTTCTCCTCCTTGTCGCCGACCACGAGCCCATTGCCACTGCCGACCGTGAGCTCGCTTGTTGCCGAACCCGAGCTTGCACATCCTTTACTTACCTTTCCTCTTTGGTGAGTTATCCTCTAGATCTCCATAGCCTTCTTGAAAATCCAAGTTCATAGATCTAAGCTTTTTCATGGAGAACCAAACTTTGCTATGTTGGATTGTTGATTGCTTAGGAGAATCCTTAAATCCTTGGTTGCTATCGATTTCTAGGCTTTGATTGTTGATGGAATTGGCCTTGGATTTGCATAGTCTTTTGGAGATTCCCCTTTGAAGCTTATTTAAGGATAGAACTTGTGCTTGAGAGGTGTTCTTGATAAAGGATAAAAATGTTGACCTTTGATTTAATTCGTTAACTCGTTGTCGGTTAAATCGTGGTTATGGAAGCACAAGACCTCGATCCAGTTGATCACGGTGAAGCGATGCTCAGAACCGAACCCGTGGTCGTGCCGACCGATCGGGTCGATCACGCGGTCGTGTCGCTACGTGAAACCGAGCTCGCGATCGGGCGTCCACGCCAAACCGAGGACGCGGTCGCATCTCCTCGTCGGACCGAAGATGTGATCGCGTCTCCTCATCGAGTCGACCCCGTGGTCTCGATGTCAGGTTGTGCCGAGCCCATGCTCGCATCTCCCCGGACCGATCACGTGGTCGCGACTCAAGGTCACGCCGAGCCCTCGATCGCATTGTCAAGTCGAACCGACCCCGTGGTCGTATGTCTTGAGAACGCGGGCACCGGGATTCGTCTCTGTAGTAAGCTCACCGTTCCGCGGGTTAGTCTTGGTGAGTTCGATGAGAGTGATGATGGTGTTTTTGATGACTTAGCGGATATTGAGGAGGAGAGGAGGCCTAACGGTGATGAGGATTTGATGGCCCGCGGCGGAGGAATTGGACTCTCCTTCTCCCTTAATGATGAGGACCCGGGGCTCCTCGATGGTGCAGCCGACGCCGCCCTGTCAGATCTTTCTTCTTCTTTTAGGTCACTTCCTTCTGATGCTGAGGATGGTGATGAGGTTGACCGACCTATAGTGGCTAAGAAGAAAAAGGCGCGCCCAGACCCTCCGGGATCCACTGCTTCTAACGAGGAGTCGCTACAGCTTCTCCGAGAGAGATGCAAGATTTCAGATGAGATCAGGCTGGTTGTTTCCGATCGCACGCAGCGAGCTGATGTTCCGCCTCCAAGATACTTCACCGTGTATGAGAACTTCATCGAGCATTGCTTGTTGTGGTTTCCGGTACATGGCTTCCTTCTTCGTTTCTTAGATGCGAATGATATCTCCCTTGCTCAGATCAACCTCAGGGGGTTAAGGCACGTCATTGGTATCTACGTGCTTAGTAGAGAGTGTAACGCAGAGATTAGTACCGAGCAGCTGTCCAACCTTCTGGACTTCAGGCCTAAGGGCCGTGGAGATGAGCTTAGGTATCTTGTTTCTCCGGTTCCAGGTCGTGTGCTCATTGACGGGTTCCCGAGCAAGGACGATCACTTTGAAGATCGATTCTTCTTTGTCAAGATCTCGGAGAAGACCATTGAGGCGGATTGCATCTCCCTTGTCAGGACGAGTTGGGAGAAGAGAGGTAATTCTATACTTAGAAATATTTTCTTTTGTATCACGTTTATGTTTTGTGTACTGATTCCTGTATTGGTTTGTTTTTGCAGTGAGACCAGCATCTCAGGCAGTCAGCCAGAGTGACGTAGTGGCCATCCATAGCGCTTTCGCCTCGGGGGATGGTGACTGGGTGAAATCGTTTACCCGTCAGAGGATCCAGAAAGTGCTTTCTACCAGGATCTTCCCAGGGAAGGTTCTTGGACGGGGTGCTCCCAGAGTTTCGGCTTATCAGCGAGCGGAGAAGGCGAAGGCGGTGTCGACGAACACCGGAGTCTCAGCAAGGGCAGGCTTGCAGACTCGTGTTCCGTCGATCACAGCGCCTAAGACTCCTGCTGCTCCAGCTCAGCGTTCTCGCGCTTCTGACCTTACCCCTGACGAGATCGCGAGGCGGCGTGAGCAGTCGCGGAAGAGGGCCCTTAGGTTGGAAGGCAAGGCGGGAGGTACTCCTGATGGGGCGCCTCTAAAACGACAGAAGGTGGGCTCCTCTCCGGCCTTCGTTGCTGAGCTGACTGACCACGGTGTCGCAGCATCGCACTCTCCGACTCCGGGTTCTGGCGGGAAGGCTTTTGCGTTGGCGAAAGCCAAAGTTGTTGAGGTTTGATCTCTCCCCCTCCTTGTTCTTTGTTTAATTTCCTTTAGTTTTGACAACACTCTTTTTGTTCTTCTTTGTTCATGCAGCTTTCCACCCAGCTGGATCACATGGTCTTCTGTTTTGAGGAGGACTCTCGCTCTCGTGACAATGAGTTTAGCGAGACCAAGAAAGCTAACGCTGAGCTCGCTGAGAAGAACCAAGCTCTTGAGGATGATGTCGCCTCTGCGAAGATGAGATCAGATGAGTTGAGCGGGAAGCTGTTGAGAGCGTCTTCGAGGCACGCGAAGGACAAGGAGAAGATTGCTTCGCTTAGGAGTAAGCTATTGGAGGCTGAGAGTCTCAGGGACTCCGTGATTGAGGAAGCCGTATCTAAGGCAAAGGATGAGGCGGATCGCGGTTTTGCTACCCGGACCAGACAGGTCGCCAGGTTGCTTATTGGGATTGAGGGGGCAGCGAAGGACAACATACTGGACCTTGCTGAGATCGACGCGAACCTGGAGCTGATCGAACGTCTTCGCAGGCCCGATGGACCGACCCTGGATGCCGCTGAGCAGCTCCTAGTTGAGAGGAAGATCCCGATTTACGATGCTCGTGATGTGTTTGATGAGCTTGTCTCTAGCGTGAGGCAAGCCTTAGAGATCCCAGAGGACGCTGGTGTAGCTGAAGAGGACGACGAGTGACCATTCCTCTTCGTTCATGACTTAGTTGATTTGTAGTCTTTTTATGACTTTTGTTTCTGAAAACCTTTGCTGTATTTGATAATCTCGGTAGTAGCATTGGATGGTTTGTATCATTGCTATTATTTTGGATCCTTGCATTGTGGAGAATGCGGGATGACTTTGTAGCTTTTTCTCATGGTGAACCTTGATGGTTTCAGATTCAGGCACTTGCTTTAGATGTTGTTGATGTTGTTCCTATACTTAGGAATTCTTTGAGCTGTTTATGCGTTTCTGTCATGTGTTTGCCAACATTGATGTTGGGCTTCCTGAATGAGGCTTTGTTTGCTCATGAATGAGGCTTTGTTTGCTCATGCATGAGGCTTTGTTAGGTAGAGAGAATGCGAATGCGTTTACGCTCTGTATCTGCCAACATTGCTGTTGGGCTTTGTGGAATGGTGCCGTT
The DNA here is from genome assembly GCA_963576765.1 of Draba incana. NCBI lineage: Eukaryota > Viridiplantae > Streptophyta > Magnoliopsida > Brassicales > Brassicaceae > Draba > Draba incana. Next base: position 27,009,995 of record OY755209.1, read on the forward strand.
CTCGAGACACGTCTGTCCGAGAACAAGTTCACCTTAGATTTGACCAGCGTGTATCCTGGGTTTCTGAATGACACGTTCAGGGTATAATTCGAACGGAGGTCATTAGCAGCTGCATTTTACCAACGACGTTTGTTGGGTTTCTGAGTGATCAGTTGGCTTGACCCAATACTGAACACTGGTACTTATATAACGCGCTGTATCCGTTGTGGATGTCATTCTGTTTGTATTTCCGCATTATTGCTGTGACCAGCAGCAAAAATACAAAACGACTCTACTCGATTGAAGCTTTGATCAGTCCATAAAGGACAAGTTGTTCTCATGATGAGTCCTGTGGCGAGTGTTTGTGATTAACGATGACGTTGTTAATGATTTTGACAAGGAGTGGCGTACGGGTACCCCTCTCCACCCCTTTTAGATGAAAGAGGGAACTGAAGTCGTCTAGAGACTGGTGAGAACATTCACTCCCCTCCCTAAGGCAGAGGAGATCATGCGAGCTCGTCCGGAACGAGACTAAAATGAAGAGTGGAATCCCATAAACTAAGCATAAGTGGTATATTGACAATACGACTCGCATCTGACTGAGTCATGGTGTTCCCATGATCAAATTGTAGATGGCGGGATGATCTGATACCGCGAAGTTGACCATCTTCTTGACGCCTCCAGCTTGAACTGGCATGCGAATCGTTTCCCTTGTCCAGGTTGTCTCGCCTGAGAAGCCTGTTACAGGCTTTGGCTGCCCTGTGATGAATGACAGATCGATCTTCATCTTCTCGAGTGTCTCTCTGAAGATAACGTCCACCGAGCTCCCACTGTCAATGAGGACTCGAGCAACGTTGAAGTCGTAGACTGTCAGGTTGACTACCAGCAGATCGTTATGTGGGTGGTCAATTCCTTCAGAGTCCCTTTCATCAAAAGTGATAGGATTACTGGCACGCTTCGTTTTTGGGGATGAAGAGATGTTAGCGCAGACTTCGGCGCGCCTCTGGTAAGCTTGGATCGCAGTTACATTGTCAGCACAATACTGCGATCCTCCCATGATCATGTTGATGGTGCCTTGGGGGTTTGCGCTCTCGGGATTATCCCCGCGGTGCTGTCGCCTGGGATTATCCATCTGTCCCTCAGTAGTATCTTGAATCTTTTCCTCTGGTTTGAAATCTGACAGGCTGATGTTCCCTTTAAGGGTGTCTTTGGCCAGTCTAGCAGCCAGCTGCCGTCCCAGCTCACGGCACCTCGCAGTTGAATGCCCAGTCGCCTTGTGGAATTCACAATACAACTTTTCATCGTATTCGTTCGGGTTTCTAATCCATGTAAAGCTTCCTCCGCCGCGACCGCAACCGCGGCCGCAACCTCGGCCGTAACCCGGCGAGTCAATCTAGTAGTTATGAGCTCCCCCTGGTCCTCCTTCGTATTGGACGAAGGCGGGATAGCCTTTCTTTGCTGTAGCTGGGGTCGGAACCTGAGAAGGTTTGTTCGTCTGCTTGGTCTTTCCACCCCTTTTGGCACGGAGCTCTTCTTCGCTTCGGGCGAAATCAGCCGCACGGTGAAGAGCGTCTTGAATCGTCGTTGGCGGGTTGATAGTAAGCTCTTGCCAAAACAGAGATGGACATTTAACCGCTCCTCTTAAGGCCTCCAATGCAGCTGCGTTGCTTATTCCGTCTACCTTTGATAAGGTGTGCTTGAACCTGGTCATGAAAGACCGCAAACTCTCGCTCTCTCCTTGCTTGTTGGTCCACAGCTCTGCATCGTAGATCTTCCGCTCGGCGAAGATGTTGTAGTGCTATACAAACATCTCAGAAAGTTGGTGGAAGTTATGAATGAAGTTTTTCTCCAGCTTATAGAACCACTGGAGGGCTGGCCCCTTGAGACTCTCCACGAATAGCTTGCAATAGCCGACGTCCTTCTCGGCTTCCCTGAAGTTTGCTCTTCCAGCGTCTCAAGCATCTGTTTGATCTCCGTGATCTCCGATGGATTATTGGCGGTACGAGGCGCGGTGTTCTCCACGGGGTTCTCTCTTTCCTCGTCGTTCCTGTGAGACGAAGATCCTTTGCTTCTTCTGTTGTTGCTTCCTGACATGGCGACGGTGTTGTGAAACCTAGCTTTTGTGTGTCAGAAATTCTCTAGGTCCCCTTAGTCGGCGCCAAATTGTGGGGGTCGAAACCAACACAATTAAACTTGTAAGGATTCGTGAGGGGAATTTAAAGATTTCTATGTTAACTAGGGATCACAAGAGATTGAGAAAGAGTTGTGTTTATTGCTATGTAAAAGTTAAGTACAAAGCTTGTGTATGAAATTGCGGATCCCCTTAGGGTTTGTACAAAAGAGATATATATACTACATCTAAGGCGGTTCTACTCCCTAAGCATTCGCGGAATCGTATTGCTTCAGTCGGTCATGTTGGAGTGGGCTTCGTATCTGGGCTGTGAGGTTATGGCCTCGAACCATCTTCAGGTGGTTGGGCCGAAGACACAGTCAGCTCATCGAGGTTTGGCCGAACCGAGTCCGTGCTCAGTCACCTCCTGATCCCGACCCTACGGTCGGTTCCCGAGCATGCCGACCCTGTGGTCGGCACCTGTGATCGCCTGCTCGGCACGCCGACCCTGTGGTCGGCTCCCGTGGTTGATTGCTCGGTATGCCGACCCTGTGGTCAGCTCCGGGGTACACCAAACCCGTGATCGGTCCTGCCCAGTCTGGGACCTTCTTGCTTCGCCTCACTCCTCGACTATTCGCTTTACTTCTATTGACAGGAAGACTTAGGTGCTTATTCTGCCGTGCTCGTTGAGAGTTTAGAGAGTCATTTCTTCATATGCTTGACTTTAAACGTAACAGATGAAAGGGTGAAAACCGACCCCAACACTGATCACTATATTTCATTATCCTAATAGACTCAACTTTTGCATGGTTATTATAAGATAAAAATATGCAAGAAAAGTGGGGCTTATGATATTGTTCACCAAACTCCTTAACTAAACTTTTGGAATGTTAAGACGATTGGCTCATCAAATACTAGTTTCAGTCGATATAAAAGCTTTTGGAATTTATATCAACCTAAGATCAAATCGCTAAATGCGCGGTAAGGCAATTATGCATAGAGTACAAGTAAAGATGAAGATTCTATTATTATCCCTAAACAATCATCAATCAATTATCGAATTATGAAACTTATTGAAAACATAAAACCTAACAAGTGAATTACTCGGAAATGCTGCACGAAAAACAGCAGGAGATTGAAGAAAACATGATGATAAACTTTATTAAAAGAGTAGGGATAAGAAGATTCTTCTCTATAGCGAGGTACAAAGCGAGATCATCCACCAAAGCTCCTAAAAAGTGTTTATAAATTGTGGCATACCCTAATCAAGAGGCTAAAAAAAAGTATTTATAGCGCTAAGGTCTCCTAGGGTTCTCCATGGGCAAAACGGTCTTTTCGGTCGAAACTGCCTTATCTTCATAAGTCCAACCGACCTTCTCTCCAAGGTACGTGGTGGGCTTTTAAAAGTCTTAAAATTGGGCTAAAAAGTTCAAAAACATTGGCCTTAAGGTCCATCAACGGTTGACTCCTTTCTGCACCTTCTTCATCTTCGAGGCAGTTTGACATGTCTTCAGTAAATCTAGTGTATCTCCTAGCTCATTGCTCCAAATAGGATAAGTCTAACTTCATTATAAATCTGACTCAAATATCTTGAAATGTAGCCATCGTTCATTAAAATCCAACCGGATTTGGTTGTCCGCTCGTAGTAAAACGTCGGGCTCATTGCTTCTGTCCAATTTGACAGAGTGTGATATCTTGAGAATTTTATCGCTGGGACTAAGTCTTTGACTCTTTAAACTTGCTGTAGCTTAGAATACATCTTTTTATGCTCCTTTTGCTCCATTTTGATGATTTTCCCTGTTAACACTTTAAAACTACAAATACGAGGAAAAAGTACCTCTTTGGTGTAAAACCTTATTAAAATGCTTAGAAAATGCTTTAAAATAGATAGTAAAATAGGTAAAATACTAGGTATATCAGTCTTCCCAGACACTAGTGGTTTGTCCTTTTCCTATAGCTTTTCCTTGTCCAGCCATGGGAACCTGAGTCCGTCTTAGAGCAGCCTAGGAAAGAGCTTGAGTGATAGTATTTCTCTCTTAAGACTCTGCTCAGAAGACCATGTGGGTTGGTTAGGATCCTCCAACTTAGCTTTTTTATAAGGGTTGTGTTGAATTATTGAATATCTCTACAACCCAGTCCCCCATCGTGTTTTCCTTTTGTGAGTTTTTCCCAGCTAACCCAGCACATTTTCTTCTTTTCAGGATTTGCATCCCACCAAAATCTTGTGAGGATTGACTGAATTTTCTTACACAAACCTATTGGTAAGGAGAAGCATGACATCGTATAAGTTGGCATGGATGATATGACAGATTTAAGGAGCACCATTTTCCCAGCACTGGAAAGATATCTTGAGGACCACGAGATGGCACTCTGCCTTATTCTGTCTACTATGGAGCTAAAGAGGTCAGTCTTCTTCCTCGCAAAGTGTTCTGGTAAACCTAGATACTTCCCCGTACCTCCTTCCATCTGAATTCCTAATTCTCTTTTCACTCTTTCCCTTGTAGTTGGATTTGTCTTTTTTGAGAAGGTAATTGCTGACTTCAGGCTGTTTATCTTCTGTCCTGAAGCCGATTCATAATTGGTAAGGATCTTCTTCAGGGCTTTGCAGTTCTTCTTATTAGACTTGCAGAAAAACATTGTATCGTCTGCAAATAGTAGATGGTTGATTTTTGGACTACCATTTGCAACTTTAATTCCATCTAACTGCCCTCTTTCTTATGCCTTTTTGCAGAGTCCAGAGAGTAGTTCAGAGCATAGTATAAAGATATATGGTGATAGGGGATCTCCTTGGAGAATCCCCTTTCCAAGAAAGATCTTCTCTCTTGCTACTCCATTAAGGAGAGGTGAAAAAGTCACAGTTGTGACACACTGCATAATCCAGGTAATCTCCCTCGTCGATTGGCTCCTCGCCTCGGCGTCTGGCAACTCGCCTCGCTATCAAGAAGCTCGCTTCTTCGCCTGGCGCTCCTCGCCTCGTCGACTGGCTCCTCGTCTCGACGTCTGGCTCCTCGTCTCGACGTCTGGCAGCTCGCCTCGACGTCTGGCTCCTCGCCTCGATGTCTGGCTCCTCGCCTTGACGTCTGGCAGCTCGCCTCGCTGCCTAGAAGCTCGCTTCGTCGCCTGGCGCTCCTCGCCTCGTCGACTGGCTCCTCGTCTCGATGTCTGGCAGCTCGCCTCGCTGTCTAGAAACTCGCTTCGTCACCTGGCGCTCCTCGCCCTGACATCTGGCAGCTCGCCTCGCTGTCTAGAAGCTCGCTTCGTCACCTAGCGCCCCTCGCCTCGTCGACTGGCTCCTCGCCTCGACGTCTGGCAACACGCCTCGCTGTCAAGAAGCTCGTTTCGTCGCCTGGCTCTCCTCGCCTCGTCGACTGGCTCTCCTCGCCTCGATATCTGGGAGCTCGCCTCGCTGTCTAGAAGCTCGCTTTGTCGCCTGGCGCTCCTCGCCTTGATATCTGGCAGCTCGCCTCGCTGTCTAGAAGCTCGCTTCGTTGCCTGGCGCTCCTCGCCTCGTCTACTGGCTCCTCGCCTCGACGTCTGGCAGCTCGCCTCGCTGTCTAGAAGCTCGCTTCGTCGCCTAGCGCTCCTCTCCTCGTCGACTGGCTCCTCGCCTCGACGTCTGGTAGCTCGCCTCGCTATCTAGAAGCTCGCTTCGTCGCCCGGCGCTCCTCGCCTCATCGACTGGCTCCTTGTCTCGACGTCTGGCAGCTCACCTCGCTGTCTAGAAACTCGCTTCGTCACCTGGCGCTCCTCGCCTTGACATCTGGCAGCTCGCCTCGCTGTCTAGAAGCTCGCTTCGTCGCCTGGCGCTCCTCGCCTTGACATCTGGCAGCTCGCCTCGCTGTCTAGAAGCTCGCTTCGTCGCTTGGCTCTCCTCGCCTCATCGACTGGCTCCTTGTCTCATCGACTAGCTCCTCGCCTCGACATCTGGCAGCTCGCCTCGCTGTCTAGAAGCTCGCTTCGTCCCCTGGCGCTCCTCACCTCGTCGACTGGCCCCTCGCTTCGACGTCTGGCAGCTCGCCTCGCTGTCTAGAAACTCGCTTCGTCACCTGGCGCTCCTCGCCTCGTCGACTGGCTCCTCGTCTCGATGTCTGGGAGCTCGCCTCGCTGTCTAGAAGCTCGCTTCGTCGCCTAGCGCTCCTCGCCTCGTCGACTGGCTCCTCGCCTCGACGTCTGGCAGCTTGCCTCGCTGTCTAGAAGCTTGCTTCATCGCCTGGCGCTCCTCGCCTCGTCGACTGGCTCCTCGTTTCGATGTCTGGCAGATCGGCTCGCTGTCTACAAACTCGCTTCGTCACCTGGCGCTCCTCGCCTCGACATCTGGCAGCTCGCCTCGCTGTCTAGAAGCTCGCTTCGTCGCCTAGCGCTCCTCGCCTCGTCGACTGGCTCCTCGCCTCGATGTCTGGCAGCTCGCCTCGCTGTCTAGAAGCTCGCTTCGTCGCCTGGCGCTCCTCGCCTCATCGACTAGCTCCTCGTTTCGACGTCTGGCAGCTCGCCTCGTTGACTGGCTCCTCGCCTCGACATCTGGCAGCTCGCCTCGCTGTCTAGAAGCTCGCTTCGTCGCCTGGCGCTCCTCTCCTCGTCGACTGGCTCCTCGCCTCGACGTCTGGCAGCTTGCCTCGCTGTCTAGAAGCTTGCTTCATCGCCTGGCGCTCCTCGCCTCGTCGACTGGCTCCTCGTTTCGATGTCTGGCAGATCGGCTCGCTGTCTACAAACTCGCTTCGTCACCTGGCGCTCCTCGCCTCGACATCTGGCAGCTCGCCTCGCTGTCTAGAAGCTCGCTTCGTCGCCTAGCGCTCCTCGCCTCGTCGACTGGCTCCTCGCCTCAATGTCTGGCAGCTCGCCTCGCTGTCTAGAAGCTCTCTTCGTCGCCAAGCGCCCCTCGCCTCGTCGACTGGCTCCTCGCCTCGACGTCTGGTAGCTCGCCTTGCTGTCTAGAAGCTCGTTTCGTCGCCTGGCGCTCCTCGCCTCGTCGACTGGCTCCTCACCTCGACGTCTGGCAGCTCGCCTCGCTATCTAGAAACTCGCTTCGTCACCTGGCGCTCCTCGCCCTGACATCTGGCAGCTCGCCTCGCTGTCTAGAAGCTCGCTTTTTCGCCTGGCGCCCCTCGCCTCGTCAACTGGCCCCTCGCCTCGTCGCCTGGCGCCCCTCGCCTCGTCGACTGGCTCCTCATCTCGACGTCTGGCAGCTCGCCTCGACGTCTGGCTCCTCGTCTCGACGTCTGGCAGCTCGCCTCGACGTCTGGCTCCTCGCCTCGATGTCTGGCTCCTCGCCTCGACGTCTGGCAGCTCGCCTCGCTGTCTAGAAGCTCGCTTCGTCGCCTGGCGCTCCTCGCTTCGTCGCCTGGCGCTCCTCGCCTCGTCGACTGGCTCCTCGTCTCGATGTCTGGCAGCTCGCCTCGCTGTCTAGAAACTCGCTTCGTCACCTGGAGCTCCTCGCCCTGATATCTGACAGCTCGCCTCGCTGTCTAGAAGCTTGCTTCGTCGCCTGGCGGCCCTCGCCTCGTCGACTGGCTCCTCGCCTCGACGTCTGGCAACACGCCTCGCTGTCAAGAAGCTCGTTTCGTCGCCTGGCTCTCCTCGCCTCGACATCTGGGAGCTCGCCTCGCTGTATAGAAGCTCGCTTCTTCGCCTGGCGCTCCTCGCCTCGTCGACTGGCTCCTCGCCTCGACGTCTGGCAGCTCGCCTCGCTGTCTAGAAGCTTGCTTCATCGCCTGGCGCTCCTCGCCTTGTCGACTGGCAGCTCGTCTCGCTGTCTAGAAGCTCGCTTTGTCGCCTGGCGCTCCTCGCCTCGACATCTGGCAGCTCGCCTCGCTGTCTAGAAGCTCGCTTCTTCGCCTGGCGCTCCTCGCCTCGTCGACTGGCTCCTCGCCTCGACGTATGGCAGCTCGCCTCGCTGTCTAGAAGCTTGCTTCATCGCCTGGCGCTCCTCGCTTTGTCGACTGGCAGCTCGTCTCGCTGTCTAAAAGCTCGCTTTGTCGCCCGGCGCTCCTCGCCTCGACATCTGGTAGCTCGCCTCGCTGTCTAGAAGCTCGCTTCGTCGCGTTGCGCTCCTTGCCTCATCGACTAGCTCCTCGTTTCGACGTCTGGCAGCTCGTCTCTCTGTCTTGAAGCTCGCCTCGTCGACTGGCTCTCCTCGCCTCGACATCTGGGAGCTCGCCTCGCTGTCTAGAAGCTCGCTTCTTCGCCTGGCGCTCCTGGCCTCGTCGACTGGCTCCTCTCCTCGACGTCTGGCAGCTCGCCTCGCTGTCTAGAAGCTTGCTTCATCGCCTGGCGCTCCTCGCCTTGTCGACTGGCAGCTCGTCTCGCTATCTAGAAGCTCGCTTTGTCGCCTAGCGCTCCTCGCCTTGACATCTGGCAGCTCGCCTCGCAGTCTAGAAGCTCGCTTCGTTGCCTGGTGCTCCTCGCCTCGTCTACTGGCTCCTCGCCTTGACGTCTGGCAGCTCACCTCGCTGTCTAGAAGCTCGCTTCGTCGCCTACCGCTCCTCTCCTCGTCTACTGGCTCCTCGCCTCGACGTCTGGCAGCTCGCCTCGCTGTCTAGAAACTCGCTTCGTCACCTGGCGCTCCTCGCCTTGACATCTGGCAGCTCGCCTCGCTGTCTAGAAGCTCGCTTCGTCGCCTGGCGCTCCTCGCCTTGACATCTGGCAGCTTGCCTCGCTGCCTAGATGCTCGCTTCGTCGCCTGGCTCTCCTCGCCTCATCGACTGGCTCCTTGTCTCATCGACTAGCTCCTCGCCTCGACATCTGGCAGCTCGCCTCGCTGTCTAGAAGATCGCTTCGTCGCCTGGCGCTCCTCACCTCGTCGACTGGCCCCTCGCTTCGACGTCTGGCAGCTCGCCTCGCTGTCTAGAAACTCGCTTCATCACCTGGCGCTCCTCGCCTCGTCGACTGGCTCCTCGTCTCGACGTCTGGCAGCTCGCCTCGCTGTCTAGAAGCTCGCTTCGTCGCCTAGCGCTCCTCGCCTCGTCGACTGGCTCCTCGCCTCGACGTCTGGTAGCTCGCCTCGCTGTCTAGAAGCTCGCTTCGTCGCCTGGCGCTCCTCGCCTCATCGACTAGCTCCTCGTTTCGACGTCTGGCAGCTCGCCTCGCTGTTTACAAACTCGCTTCGTCACCTAACGCTCCGCGCCTCGACATCTGGCAGCTCGCCTCGCTGTTTAGAAGCTTGCTTCGTCGCCTGGCGCTCCTCTCCTCGTCGACTGGCTCCTCGCCTCGATGTCTAGCAGCTCGCCTCGCTGTCGAGAAGCTCGTTTCGTCGCCTGGCTCTCCTCGCCTCGTTGACTGGATCCTCGCCTCGACATCTGGCAGCTCGCCTTGCTGTCTAGAAGCTCGCTTCGTCGCCTGGCGCTCCTCTCCTCGTCGACTGGCTCCTCGCCTCGACATCTGGCAGCTCGCCTCGCTGTCTAGAAGCTCGCTTCGTCGCCTAGCGCTCCTCGCCTCGTCGATTGGCTCCTCGCCTCGACGTCTGGCAGCTCGCCTCGCTGTCTACAAACTCGCTTCGTCGCCTAGCGCCCCTCGCCTCGTCGACTGGCTCCTCGCCTCGACGTCTGGTAGCTCGCCTCGCTGTCTAGATGCTCGCTTCGTCGCCTGGCGCTCCTCGCCTCGTCGACTGGCTCCTCCCTCGACGTCTGGCAGCTCGCCTCGCTGTCTAGAAGCTCGCTTCGTCGCCTGGTGCTCCTCTCCTCGTCGACTGGCTCCTCGCCTCGATGTCTGGCAGGTCGCCTCGCTGTCTAGAAGCTCGCTTCGTCACCTGACGCTCCTCGCCTCGTCGACTGGCTCCTCGCCTCGACGACTGGCAGCTAACCTCGCTGTCTAGAAGCTCGCTTCGTCGCCTAGCGCTCCTCGCCTCGTCGACTGGCTCCTCGCCTCGACGTCTGGTAGCTCGCCTCGCTGTCTAGAAGCTCGCTTTGTCGCCAGGCGCTCCTCGCCTCATCGACTAGCTCCTCGTTTTGACGTCTGGCAGCTCGCCTAGCTGTCTAGAAGCTCGCTTCGTCGCCTGGCACTCCTCGCCTCGTCGACTTGCTCCTCGCCTCGACGTCTGGCAGCTCGCCTCGCTGTCTAGAAGCTCGCTTCGCCGCCTGGCGCTCCTCGCCTCGTCGACTGGCTCCTCTTCTCGACGTCTGGCACTTTGCCTTGCTCTCTAGAAACTCGCTTTGTCACCTGGCGCTCCTTGCCTCGACATCTGGCAGCTCGCCTCGCTGTCTAGAAGCTCGCCTCGCTGTCTAGAAGCTCGCTTCGTCCCCTAGCGCTCCTCTCCTCGTCGACTGGCTCCTCGCCTCGACGTCTGGCAGCTCGCCTCGCTGTCTAGAAGCTCGCTTCGTCACCTGACGCTCCTCGCCTCGTCGACTGGCTCCTCGCCTCGACGTCTGGCAGCTCGGCTTGCTGTCTAGAAGCTCGCTTCGTCGCCTAGCGCTCCTCGCCTCGTCGACTGGCTCCTCGCCTCGACGTCTGGTAGCTCGCCTCGCTGTCTAGAAGCTCGCTTTGTCGCCAGGCGCTCCTCGCCTCATCGACTAGCTCCTCGTTTCGACGTCTGGCAGCTCGCCTCGCTGTCTAGAAGCCCGCTTCGTCGCCTGGCACTCCTCGCCTCGTCGACTTGCTCCTCGCCTCGACGTCTGGCAGCTCGCCTCGCTGTCTAGAAGCTCGCTTCGTCGCCTGGCGCTCCTCGCCTTGTCGACTGGCTCCTCGTCTCGACGTCTGGCACTTCGCCTTGCTGTCTAGAAACTCGCTTCGTCACCTGGCGCTCCTTGCCTCGACATCTGGCAGCTCGCCTCGCTGTCTAGAAGCTCGCTTTGTCACCTGACGCTCCTCGCCTCGTCGACTGGCTCCTCGCCTCGACGTCTGGCAGCTCGCCTCGCTGTCTAGAAGCTCGCTTCGTCGCCTAGCGCTCCTCGCCTCGTCGACTGGCTCCTCGCCTCGATGTCTGGTAGCTCGCCTCGCTGTCTAGAAGCTCGCTTCGTCGCCTGGCGCTCCTCGCCTCATCGACTAGCTCCTCGTTTCGACGTCTGGCAGCTCGCCTCGCTGTTTACAAACTCGCTTCGTCACCTAACGCTCCGCGCCTCGACATCTGGCAGCTCGCCTCGCTGTCTAGAAGCTTGCTTCGTCGCCTGGCGCTCCTCTCCTTGTCGACTGGCTCCTCGCCTCGATGTCTAGCAGCTCGCCTCGCTGTCGAGAAGCTCGTTTCGTCGCCTGGCTCTCCTCGCCTCGTTGACTGGCTCCTCGCCTCGACATCTGGCAGCTCGCCTCGCTGTCTAGAAGCTCGCTTCGTCGCCTGGCGCTCCTCTCCTCGTCGACTGGCTCCTCGCCTCGACATCTGGCAGCTCGCCTCGCTGTCTAGAAGCTCGCCTCGCTGTCTAGAAGCTCGCTTCGTCGCCTAGCGCTCCTCGCCTCGTCGATTGGCTCCTCGCTTCGACGTCTGGCAGCTCGCCTCGCTGTCTACAAACTCGCTTCGTCGCCTAGCGCCCCTCGCCTCGTCGACTGGCTCCTCGCCTCGACGTCTGGTAGCTCGCCTCCATGTCTAGATGCTCGCTTCGTCGCCTGGCGCTCCTCGCCTCGTCGACTGGCTCCTCACCTCGACGTCTGGCAGCTCGCCTCGCTGTCTAGAAGCTCGCTTCGTCGCCTGGCGCTCCTCTCCTCGTCGACTGGCTCCTCGCCTCGATGTCTGGCAGCTCGCCTCGCTGTCTAGAAGCTCGCTTCGTCACCTGACGCTCCTCGCCTCGTCGACTGGCTCCTCGCCTCGACGTCTGGCAGCTCGCCTCACTGTCTAGAAGCTCGCTTCGTCGCCTAGCGCTCCTCGCCTCGTCGACTGGCTCCTCGCCTCGACGTCTGGTAGCTCGCCTCGCTGTCTAGAAGCTCGCTTTGTCGCCAGGCGCTCCTCGCCTCATCGACTAGCTCCTCGTTTTGACGTCTGGCAGCTCGCCTAGCTGTCTAGAAGCTCGTTTCGTCGCCTGGCACTCCTCGCCACGTCGACTTGCTCCTCGCCTCGACGTCTGGCATCTCGCCTCGCTGTCTAGAAGTTCGCTTCGTCGCCTGGCGCTCCTCGCCTCGTCGACTGGCTCCTCCTCTCGACGTCTGGCACTTTGCCTTGCTGTCTAGAAACTCGCTTTGTCACCTGGCGCTCCTTGCCTCGACATCTGGCAGCTCGCCTCGCTGTCTAGAAGCTCGCCTCGCTGTCTAGAAGCTCGCTTCGTCCCCTAGCGCTCCTCTCCTCGTCGACTGGCTCCTCGCCTCGACGTCTGGCAGCTCGCCTCGCTGTCTAGAAGCTCGCTTCGTCACCTGACGCTCCTCGCCTCGTCGACTGGCTCCTCGCCTCGACGTCTGGCAGCTCGCCTCGCTGTCTAGAAGCTCGCTTCGTCGCCTAGCGCTCCTCGCCGCGTCGACTGGCTCCTCGCCTCGATGTCTGGTAGCTCGCCTCGCTGTCTAGAAGCTCGCTTCGTCGCCTGGCGCTCCTCGCCTCATCGACTAGCTCCTCGTTTCGACGTCTGGCAGCTCGCCTCGCTGTTTACAAACTCGCTTCGTCACCTAACGCTCCGCGCCTCGACATCTGGCAGCTCGCCTCGCTGTCTAGAAGCTTGCTTCGTCGCCTGGCGCTCCTCTCCTTGTCGACTGTCTCCTCGCCTCGATGTCTAGCACCTCGCCTCGCTGTCGAGAAGCTCGTTTCGTCGCCTGGCTCTCCTCGCCTCGTTGACTGGCTCCTCGCCTCGACATCTGGCAGCTCGCCTCGCTGTCTAGAAGCTCGCTTCGTCGCCTGGCGCTCCTCTCCTCGTCGACTGGCTCCTCGCCTCGACATCTGGCAGCTCGCCTCGCTGTCTAGAAGCTCGCCTCGCTGTCTAGAAGCTCGCTTCGTCGCCTAGCGCTCCTCGCCTCGTCGATTGGCTCCTCGCTTCGACGTCTGGCAGCTCGCCTCGCTGTCTACAAACTCGCTTCGTCGCCTAGCGCCCCTCGCCTCGTCGACTGGCTCCTCGCCTCGACGTCTGGTAGCTCGCCTCGCTGTCTAGATGCTCGCTTCGTCGCCTGGCGCTCCTCGCCTCGTCGACTGGCTCCTCACCTCGATGTCTAGCAGCTCGCCTCGCTGTCGAGAAGCTCGTTTCGTCGCCTGGCTCTCCTCGCCTCGTTGACTGGCTCCTCGCCTCGACATCTGGCAGCTCGCCTCGCTGTCTAGAAGCTCGCTTCGTCGCCTGGCGCTCCTCTCCTCGTCGACTGGCTCCTCGCCTCGACATCTGGTAGCTCGCCTCGCTGTCTAGAAGCTCGCCTCGCTGTCTAGAAGCTCGCTTCGTCGCCTAGCGCTCCTCGCCTCGTCGATTGGCTCCTCGCTTCGACGTCTGGCAGCTCGCCTCGCTGTCTACAAACTCGCTTCGTCGCCTAGCGCCCCTCGCCTCGTCGACTGGCTCCTCGCCTCGACGTCTGGTAGCTCGCCTCGCTGTCTAGATGCTCGCTTCGTCGCCTGGCGCTCCTCGCCTCGTCGACTGGCTCCTCACCTCGACGTCTGGCAGCTCGCCTCGCTGTCTAGAAGCTCGCTTCGTCGCCTGGCGCTCCTCTCCTCGTCAACTGGCTCCTCGCCTCGATGTCTGGCAGCTCGCCTCGCTGTCTAGAAGCTCGCTTCGTCACCTGACGCTCCTCGCCTCGTCGACTGGCTCCTCGCCTCGACGTCTGGCAGCTCGCCTCGCTGTCTAGAAGCTCGCTTCGTCGCCTAGCGCTCCTCGCCTCGTCGACTGGCTCCTCGCCTCGACGTCTGGTAGCTCGCCTCGCTGTCTAGAAGCTCGCTTTGTCGCCAGGCGCTCCTCGCCTCATCGACTAGCTCCTCGTTTTGACGTCTGGCAGCTCGCCTAGCTGTCTAGAAGCTCGCTTCGTCGCCTGGCACTCCTCGCCACGTCGACTTGCTCCTCGCCTCGACGTCTGGCAGCTCGCCTCGCTGTCTAGAAGCTCGCTTCGTCGCCTGGCGTTCCTCGCCTCGTCGACTGGCTCCTCCTCTCGACGTCTGGCACTTTGCCTTGCTGTCTAGAAACTCGCTTTGTCACCTGGCGCTCCTTGCCTCGACATCTGGCAGCTCGCCTCGCTGTCTAGAAGCTCGCCTCGCTGTCTAGAAGCTCGCTTCGTCCCCTAGCGCTCCTCTCCTCGTCGACTGGCTCCTCGCCTCGACGTCTGGCAGCTCGCCTCGCTGTCTAGAAGCTCGCTTCGTCACCTGACGCTCCTCGCCTCGTCGACTGGCTCCTCGCCTCGACGTCTGGCAGCTCGCCTCGCTGTCTAGATGCTCGCTTCGTCGCCTAGCGCTCCTCGCCTCGTCGACTGGCTCCTCGCCTCGATGTCTGGTAGCTCGCCTCGCTGTCTAGAAGCTCGCTTCGTCGCCTGGCGCTCCTCGCCTCATCGACTAGCTCCTCGTTTCGACGTCTGGCAGCTCGCCTCGCTGTTTACAAACTCGCTTCGTCACCTAACGCTCCGCGCCTCGACATCTGGCAACTCGCCTCGCTGTCTAGAAGCTTGCTTCGTCGCCTGGCGCTCCTCTCCTTGTCGACTGGCTCCTCGCCTCGATGTCTAGCAGCTCGCCTCGCTGTCGAGAAGCTCGTTTCGTCGCCTGGCTCTCCTCGCCTCGTTGACTGGCTCCTCGCCTCGACATCTGGCAGCTCGCCTCGCTGTCTAGAAGCTCGCTTCGTCGCCTGGCGCTCCTCTCCTCGTCGACTGGCTCCTCGCCTCGACATCTGGCAGCTCGCCTCGCTGTCTAGAAGCTCGCCTCGCTGTCTAGAAGCTCGCTTCGTCGCCTAGCGCTCCTCGCCTCGTCGATTGGCTCCTCGCTTCGACGTCTGGCAGCTCGCCTCGCTGTCTACAAACTCGCTTCGTCGCCTAGCGCCCCTCGCCTCGTCGACTGGCTCCTCGCCTCGACGTCTGGTAGCTCGCCTCGCTGTCTAGATGCTCGCTTCGTCGCCTGGCGCTCCTCGCCTCGTCGACTGGCTCCTCACCTCGACGTCTGGCAGCTCGCCTCGCTGTCTAGAAGCTCGCTTCGTTGCCTGGCGCTCCTCTCCTCGTCGACTGGCTCCTCGCCTCGATGTCTGGCAGCTCGCCTCGCTGTCTAGAAGCTCGCTTCGTCACCTGACGCTCCTCGCCTCGTCGACTGGCTCCTCGCCTCGACGTCTGGCAGCTCGCCTCGCTGTCTAGAAGCTCGCTTCGTCGCCTAGCGCTCCTCGCCTCGTCGACTGGCTCCTCGCCTCGACGTCTGGTAGCTCGCCTCGCTGTCTAGAAGCTCGCTTTGTCGCCAGGCGCTCCTCGCCTCATCGACTAGCTCCTCGTTTTGACGTCTGGCAGCTCGCCTAGCTGTCTAGAAGCTCGCTTCGTCGCCTGGCACTCCTCGCCACGTCGACTTGCTCCTCGCCTCGACGTCTGGCAGCTCGCCTCGCTGTCTAGAAGCTCGCTTCGTCGCCTGGCGCTCCTCGCCTTGTCGACTGGCTCCTCCTCTCGACGTCTGGCACTTTGCCTTGCTGTCTAGAAACTCGCTTTGTCACCTGGCGCTCCTTGCCTCGTCATCTGGCAGCTCGCCTCGCTGTCTAGAAGCTCGCCTCGCTGTCTAGAAGCTCGCTTCGTCCCCTAGCGCTCCTCTCCTCGTCGACTGGCTCCTCGCCTCGACGTCTGGCAGCTCGCCTCGCTGTCTAGAAGCTCGCTTCGTCACCTGACGCTCCTCGCCTCGTCGACTGGCTCCTCGCCTCGACGTCTGGCAGCTCGGCTTGCTGTCTAGAAGCTCGCTTCGTCGCCTAGCGCTCCTCGCCTCGTCGACTGGCTCCTCGCCTCGACGTCTGGTAGCTCGCCTCGCTGTCTAAAAGCTCGCTTTGTCGCCAGGCGCTCCTCGCCTCATCGACTAGCTCCTCGTTTCGACGTCAGGCAGCTCGCCTCGCTGTCTAGAAGCTCGCTTCGTCGCCTGGCACTCCTCGCCTCGTCGACTTGCTCCTCGCCTCGACGTCTGGCAGCTCGCCTCGCTGTCTAGAAGCTCGCTTCGTCGCCTGGCGCTCCTCGCCTTGTCGACTGGCTCCTCGTCTCGACGTCTGGCACTTCGCCTTGCTGTCTAGAAACTCGCTTCGTCACCTGGCGCTCCTTGCCTCGACATCTGGCAGCTCGCCTCGCTGTCTAGAAGCTCGCTTCGTCGCCTGGCGCTCCTCGCCTCGTCGACTAACTCCTCCCCTCGACGTCTAGCAGCTCGCCTCGCTGTCTAGAAGCTCGCTTTGTCGCCTGGCGCTCCTCGCCTCGACAGCTGCCAGCTCGCCTTGCTGTCTAGAAACTCGCTTCGTCACCTGGCGCTCCTCGCCTCGACATCTGACAGCTCGCATCGCTGTCTAGAAGCTCGCTTCGTCGCCTGGCGCTCCTCGCCTCGTCGACTGGCTCCTCGCCTCGATGTCTGGCAGCTCGCCTCGACGTCTGGCAACTCGCCTCGCTGTCTGGAAGCTCGCTTCGTCGCCTGGTGCTCCTCGCCTTGTCGACTGGCTCCTCGTCTCGATGTCTTGCATCTCGCCTCGCTGTCTAAAAGCTCGCTTTGTCACCTGGCACTCCTCGCCTCGACGTCTGGCAGCTCGCCTCGCTGTCTAGAAGCTCGCTTTATCGTCTGGCGCTCCTCGTCTCGACATCTGGCAGCTCGTCTCGCTGTCTAGAAGCTCGCTTCGTCGCCTGGCGCTCCTCGCCTCATCGACTGGCTCCTTGCCTCGCAATCTAGAAGCTCGCCTTGTCGCCTGGCACTTCTCGTCTCATCGCTTGACTAGCTCCTCGCTTCGCTGTCCAGCAGCTCGCCATCAGCCTTGGCATATTGTCAAAGTGCTCGTCTCGGCAAACAACTGCACAAGACCCGAAACCCACTAATCAACCTCATCATCTAGAAGTCAAGCACGACGTCACTTCCTCTTCATCTCAGGGTCACTTCATATCTCCACCTTGCCACCATAGAGCTCCGATTCGACCTGGTGGATCTCGATTCGACCATGCAGCTCGTCACTGACGTGACCTCTGCGTCACTACGTGGGCATCATCGTCTTTTCCTTAGGACTAAACCTGCAAGTTCCGTAAGCACCCAGCGAATCGTCCTCGCAACTCACCGAATAACACCTCGTCGCAAGCTTCGTCTCATCTTCACCTTGTCGCCGTCAAGTCGAGACGCAACCAATTCACCTTTCCAAAAAGCTTTGATTCGACCTTGCAGTCCTATCAATCTCTGAGTCACAAGATTACTCTTCACTTTACCTCACCAACCTCGACAAGCTCGCAGCACTGTATTTGACCTCGTTCTTACCAAGTCGAGCTCGGTTTGTTGACAATTCACTTCGCGATTTTAGATTCGCCACAAGCAGCACGCAGCTCGGCATCGTGAGCTCCGGTGAAGTAAATTCGACTTTCCTCTAATGAAATCTGGGTCTAGCCGTAGAATGAGATCAACCTCGCAACCGCTGTTTCGGCCTTGCGATCTTAAGCAAATCAAATTGAGCACCTCGCTCCGCCGCGCTATGACAAACAAACTCGAATCGGACCACCTCGCCAATCTTCATCTCGGCGTTAATGTGCCAAAGAGTTTCATCTCGCTCCCTTGTCGTAATCCATTTTGTCGTCGCTTCAGAACCTCGTTGCGTCAAAAAGACTTGGTCTCAATGTCACTTTGTCATTTAGGAGCAGCAAGACAAATCATTTTAACCTCGTGGCTAAATTTGATCTACGCTCTTTGCCGACCTCGTAGAAGAGTTGAGACTCGAGTCATGATTCAAATTATCTCGCTCGAATCAATTACAAAATCAAGAGAGCACCTCGTCAACATCCTCTTGTAATTGGACATCTTCGACATTCTCCCTAGTGATTCCCACGAGCAACAAAGCTCTTCCGCCTCGTCGTGACGGCTCATCCACCTAGCCGCTCTTACCTTACCTTTTGAGTTCGTCGGACTCGACACCAAAGATGGAATCGACTTCTCCGGACAAGCTCGCGGCTCGTAGATTTAATTCAAACCAATCTACCACTTCGCAAGCTTCTCAATAATTGATCTGGGTCTAGTCCCACGATTCAACAGGTCACCTTGCAAAATATGTACTCGAGAGCTCTTTTTGCTTCAAATCGATCTCGCAAGCATGGCACGAGCACCTCGCTGAAGCGAAGGACTTTACGCCGAACTCATTCGCCTCTACGAATGAAGCTTCACCTCGCCGAGTCGAGCTAGTCTGCCATGCCGAATCACTCAAGTCAACTTGCGCGTTCGACGTCACCACAAACACCTCGCAGAGCTCGTCGGATCTCAACTTTACCTCACAAGCTTGACTAAATTGGCCTCCCAGCAACTTAATGTCATACCAATTCAGTGAAGCTCACAAGATCGCCGAGTCACCTCATCACCTTGCCAAGCTCGATGGTGCTCTCGTCTTGTTGAGCTTTCTATTAAAATCACCTCACGAGACCTCGCTGTTGTTTCTTTGAGTCACCACAGCTACTTCGCCTTCGAGTTGGATCGAGGATGCGAGCAAATTTTTGCTTCCAATCCATCTCGCCGAGCTCGACCACCTAGTCGCAGCTCCTTTACTACGAATCAACCTCGCTGACCTCGCCATCTCGCGACAGCTCGTTGTAGCTCGCATCATTTCGCGACAGCTCGCAGTAGCTCGCATCACCTCGCCAGCTCGCAGTAGCTCGCATCACCTCGCCAGCTCACAGTAGCTCGCAGTAGCTCGCATCACCTCGCCAGCTCACAGTAGCTCGCAGTAGCTCGCATCACCTCGCCAGCTCGCATAATCTCTCTCTACCTTGCAATCTCTAAAATTCAATCTTGTAGCTCCGCGACTCGACTGAGTCAACTCGCTGCTATCTCTTTCTTTTCATTTCGCAGAGAATGCCATACAAGATACAAGCTACCAGCCTCACTAAATCAACAATGCGAGCAAGTTTTTGCAACACAATTTCGTCTCAGCTTTGTGAGCTCGTCGTCCCCTCGTCCGCCTTGAAAGCTTGATGAAACGACCAACTAGAGCACCTCGCCGACCAGGCAAGCTCGCGGCCTCGTCGCTCTCTCCATCAAATGAACCCGCGGCCTCGTCGCTCTCTCCATCAAATGAGCTCGCGGCCTCGCTGTGTCTCGCCGACCACGATCCTTACTCGAGGTAATAAGAACTACGAATGGCTTGATCCCTTTCGAGGGTACGTAGGAAGCCTTTTCATAAGGCGCAGCTATAAAATCTATTTTTTCTTTTATTATCGAGTTTAACTCTTCAGCTAAGGGGTGACTCGATCCCTTCATAGGGTATGTAAGCAACTCGTTTCCTGACGAGTTCAGTTGCCTCCTCAAAAAGGGGGGGAGTAGGTACGTATATTCATACTCCCAAACACGATGTGTAGTAAGTTAGGATCTTAACGATAAAAATTTATTACACTTAATCGATTTGCAAACGACTTAAATGTCTACACGCGACAGCTCGCAAACGACTTAAATGTCTAAACACGACAGCTCGCAAACGACTTAAATGTCTAAACGCGACAGATCGCAAACGACTTAACTGTCTAAAACGCGACAATCGATAAATGACTTAATCGTCTAACCGCGACTTCAATGTCGACTCGTCGTCATTATCTGACCATAATGACGATCTCTAACACTTCATCGCGAAGTTTACCTATACATCCAAAGTGGATAAAGCGCTATATAAATTTAGAGTTCATCACTGGAGCTTACGTATTCACGGGAATACGTCTGTAAACCAGGATGTTCATCTCGCAAACCCAGTTATACATAACACTGGTCGAACTTGGCAAATATAATCTGGTCAGAGATTATAATTGGGTAAGATATTCTATGGAATTCTATACTCCGAAATTTGCTTAAAGTAACGAACTATAACAGGCCTAGCTGACGAGCTAGAGTAGACCTTGCTAAAACATGGCAAATCTTACAGTAGCCTCGCCAAACATGGCGAGTCTCGCCGTTAAGCGTCTTAAAACTGCATCGCCTCTAAGCGTCTTAAAACCGCATCGCCTCTGAGCGTCTTAAAACTGCATCGCCTCTGAGCGTCTTAAAACCGCATCGCCTCTAAGCGTCTTAAAACCGCATCGCCTCTGAGCGTCTTAAAACCGCATCCCCTCTAAGCGTCTTAAAACCGCATCGCCTCTGAGCGTCTTAAAACCGCATCGCCTCTGAACATCTTAAAACCACCTCGCCGTTAAGCGTCTTAAAATTGCCTCGCCAATAAGAGCGTTTCGTGCTGGGTTCGCCGAAAACAAAAACGAGTCCGCGCCACTAAGTTTGAAAAACAACAAATACTCGCCTCCGGGCTCGCCAAACTCGAAGACGAGTCTCTACCGCTGGGCTCGCCATTTTCCTCAATCATCATGATTGTTGGAATTAACTGAGTCCGCTGATAAGACAATCCGTCTTCGCCTCAACCAGTCCGCCGATAAGACAGTCTCCGTCTCGACCAGTCAACTGGTAGATTATTCTGTCTCAATCTCGACCGGTCCGCTGACAAAATGCTCTGTCATCATGACGACAAGCTCAAAGACGTTATCAGTCGGCTCGCCGCAAAACTTCTTTGAACCGGCTCGCCGCTTAACATCGTCATTATCTCCAACGTTTATGGCCGTCTCGCCACATAACATTTTCAAGCAGCTCGCTGCTATCATTCAAAACGAAAAGGAAATAATGACGGGCCTAGAAGATTGGCCCAATTAGATTTGATGATCATATCAACCACCTGGACAACGATGTTATGTCTTCGTGATAAGGAGATTACAAGTACCTTGCAACCTCGTTTTCTTCTCAGCTGATTTCTTTGTCAAAACCAGAGATGGCCTAAAGCAGTTCGCCAACTTGGGACTCCGCGTGCGTCTCCATAAGAACATCCCTAGTAAGGTCGCATTTAGTTTCATAAAGATTCCTTCTGTATAAAGGATTCGACCAGGTCGCGGCCAAACGTTTTTCGATCGATTCAAGCTAGTCATCATCACAGCTCACAACTCGTCGGAGTAAATCGACTTCGACCCAACTACGGAATATGACAACACAAGTTCTGATTTCAATTCAAGATTCGGCCTTGTCGCCTCGCTGAGAATCACCTGTTCACCTCGCGTCCTCTGCTCCATCGTAAACTGCTTGACGTCGCGACCTCTGAACCAAGCCAGTGATTTGAGCTCGCAAAAATCAAGGAGTAATCTCGTTTGGATTCAAAACCACCTCGCGGGTTTGAACCAAAATCCAAACAACTCGCCGCACCTCTGATTGGCCTCGCATCTATTTGACTCGACTGAGTCAACTAACCTCGATTTCAACCTTGCTCCAATCCAGACCAGCTCGCGACTCGTAAGATTGGTGGAATCAACTCGTCGAGTTACTAATCGCCCCAACAACAGTGATTTCACATCACAAACTTGTTGTCTCTTCAAACTTGACATTCGATTCGCTTCGCAAATGAGCTCTGCCTCAACAAATCTGACCTTCCCGAGCTCATAAAGCAACCTCGCTGGTTTGATCAAGCACGAAAATTGCTTCGGTTCTAAGACCCAGCTCACCTCGTCACCGCATCTAGGCCTCGCGAGTTTATGAAGCTCAATAGACCTCAATCAAAAGAACTCCTCGCAAGCTCGCCTCCTCCGAATTAATTCAGCGAGCTCGATTACGGTCTCAATTTAACTCCGACGTCGCGAGTTCGCTGCTTCAATCCCACCTCGATTCGCCGTGAAGTTTTGATTTCACATCGCAGCCTCAATTCAACCTCGGGGTTTCAGAACTAAAACACAGATCCTTGAACTCGCAACCAACAAGAATGACTATACAAGCCCAGAATCAGCTCACCAAATGCAAGGAATCAGATCTGCAAACCCAACTAAGTCAACTCGTGAATTCACCGAGTCAACTCGTGAGCTCACTGAGTCAACTCGCAATATCACTAAACCAACCCTGTGAGCTCGCAAAATTGATGGAGTCAACTCGCTCAACTCGCCAAAACAGTTCGCTTCACTTCTCTCCGAGACCTCACAATCAAAGCTTTCAATCGATCTCGCGTTATCTCTTCGTGGTTTCACAGCTCGGAATCAAACCAATACCGCGAGCTCAAAGTCATCTCGCTGCAGCTTTGAGACTCACTATCTCCCCCTTGGAAGTCACAAAAATTGTCTTCGTCGCCTCTCCGAGTCAACTCGTAACTTCGTCTACAACAAAACTCTTCCTTACCCGCGAGCTCGTCACCGACCAAACCTCGCCGAGCTCAACTCACGCCTTATGTAACGGTTCAATTCAGCCACGCCGAGCCCAGTTCAACTACTTCTCCTTATCCTCGCAGGCTTGAGGTTCTTGTTGATGACTTCACCTTGAAAATCTCACCAAGACACGAACTCGCACTCGAAGCTTGAATTAACCTCTTCTCTCATCGCCGGTTCACCAACAACACGAGCTCGTCGATTCATCCTCACGACCAAGACTAACGTAGCTCCTTATCAAGAGATTGTCATACAAGCTTACCAGTATAATGGATCAATGATGCTCACCGAATCTGCGAGATCAATCCACCTCATGAAGCTTGATCTGATCAAGGTCACAACTATACCACTTCGTCGAGCTCGCTCACCTAGCCACCTCGACAACAATCAACTTGAGTTCGTTCTCTTGTAAGTTCACTTCGCTGGTTATGATGCAAGCTCATGGCTCTGTCCCGAATCACCACGCGATCTTGATTCAATCGATCTCCTCACCTCGCGATTTGACTTATTCGCCTTGCTACAAGCTAAGACGTGAATGGACCTTGCTGCTTCAGATATCGAACTTGTTACTTTGGAAGTCAAGTTCGCCGAGCTCGATTAATCCTCACTTCTCCTCTTTTACAAATCGAGCTCGCTAACACAACAAATAGCGAAGCAAAGCAACAGAGTTTGCAAGCTTGTTTTCTTCAAATCGACCTCGTGGAGCTCGACTCGCCGCCACTTCGCAACATTTGACGAGTTCGTCTTTGAACAAAATTAGCTCGTTTCTTCCTCCTTGCATCGCAAGCTTCTCTTCACCTCAAAATCGAGCTCCATTTCTTCTCAACTCGTCCAACTCATCGTCACCTCGCTGCCTCTGCCATGATCAACTCGCGATCTCATCTCAACGGCAAGCAGCTCAGCGTCGCGAGCTCAGTAAGTCCACTCGGTCACCTCGTCCGCTTTGCAAGCTTGTTGAAAATGACCAAGTTTCACCTCGCCGAATCAAGTTCATCTGCCTCGCCACCTCGCTACCTTGTGGCTTCGTTTCACTTCGCGACTTCAACAAAAAATCAACCTTTGAAGTCGACAATGACGACTTGAACGAGTATGTGACTTGTGCTCTTTTTCCCTTGATCTGGTTTTTCCCACCGGGTTTTCTAGACAAGGTTTTTACCGAGGCTTGTTCACACACTTATACGTCGTCATCATCTTCGAGCGGCTCGCGGATTTGGAACATATCCATCTCGTCGCCTCGCATCTTCAAGCGGCTCGCGGATCAGCTCGCAACTTCGCAAGTTCAAAATCGACTCACCGATAACGCCGCGTCGTCCAACTCGCCGAATTCGATGCAACCCTGTTATCCGGGCTCGGCATCATCTCTCGACATCTATCTTCACCAACATGGGTCTTACCGTAATAATCGGATCGTCGTCAACACGTCAACAGTCTAACAGAAATCGATTCTTCATCTGGACACCCTTACTTCAACACTTTTTAATTAAACTGTTGAACTGGGGGCTAACTGTAGGGGTCAAATCTCCCCTAGAAGAATCGATAGGCCTAAAACGACTAAGTGTACGTCAAAATGGCCCAAATAGTGAGGCCCAAAAGATAGAAGCCCATTAACGGCCCATTACTGTTTGACTCAACCGACTTGTTTTTCCTATAAATAAGCATGTACCCCCCTCATTTGAAGGGATCGGAAATTCTGAGATATAATAAGACAAAAACAGCTTTTTCAGCTAATTAATAAGAACAGCTCAAGAACCCTAATTCTATTTCTTTCTAAGTGTTTGGAAACCTAAAGAAGCTCTATTTCGAAGAATCTTCACAAATTCTATTGTGTGAAAATTCAGCACGCACATCTGCTCCAATTATCTCCCAATTAGAGTGAAAAACAATTCTGAAAAGCCATCTTGTCCTGTGGCTTTGTCTGGATGAATGGAGAAGATAGCAGTCTTGATTTCCTCATCAGAAGGTTGACTTATCAGCCTTGTATTAGTCTCTATTGGGATTCTAGGCTGGATAGCTTCAGACACTATTCATTTCCTCTCTCCATCTTCAGAGGTAAACAGCTTCTCTAATATGTAGCAATTACTATAGCTATTTTTTCCTCCTCATATACGGAATTGCCTTCTTCATTCTGAATAATAGCTATGTTGTTTTTTGCCCTTCTCCCTTTTGTTGCCGCGTAGAAGTAGCCACTGTTCTTATCTCCCAACTGGAGCCACATTTGTCTACTTCTCTGTCTCCAGTACTCTTCCTCTGCTTGGTATGCTTTCCTTAACTCCTCATTGATTTGATTTATTAATCTATCATTGTTTTGCTGTATCCACCATCTTTTCTTTTTTCTTCTATCTGCTTTTGGCTGTTTATATGGTGTTTTTTGTGCCATTGGATGATGGCTCTCCTGCAGTTTGAGATTTTCTGTTCCACTGAGGACTGAGGTAAAGATGTCCAGACCTTTGCAACTAGTTCTTTTACTTTGTCATTGTTCCTCAGTCTCTTGTCATATCTGAATGCCCTTCTTTGTCTTTTTATCCTGGGAGAAAGTTGTAAGAAGTGGCTTATGGTCAGATCCTTCAAAATTGAGATAGTGGCTAATTCATGTGGGGAATTTGCTCAATCCAGCCACTATTGGCCATTGCTCTATCAAGTCTGCACCTGACATGATGAATTCCTCTTTTACTCCTCTTTCCAGGTAAATGGCAGTGTGAGGTAAGTCAAAGAGATCGTTTTCTGACATAAAGGTTCTAAAATTGACAAAAGACTCTTCTGATCTCTGTTTTCCTCCTGTCTTTTCAGCACTTTCCAAAATTTCATTGAAATCACCTGATAGGAACACCATGGTTCCTCTCTGCTCATTCCCATGTTTGTTATGTTATCCCATACTCCTTTTCTTTGAGCTTTATCAGGATGACCATACACAAAGGTACCAAAGAAAGTTTTTTCTTTATACTTGATTGATGTATCTATGAAGTTTTGGATGAGCTCTTTATCTTCTACTTCTACTTCTCTCTTCCATAACAGGGCCAACCCTCCTCTTCCTAGTGAGCTTGGTGGTACTGTAAAGATCTTCTCGTACCCCAGAGGTTCTAATTCTTTTACCACAAATTGGTCAGGATTCTTAGTTTCCATTAGGAAAATTATGTCTGGAAAATCTTGCTTCTTTTAAATTTTCTTCAGACGATGAACTGTCAAGGGGTTTCCTAAACCTTGACAATTCCAGCTTACTATTTTTAAGGAAGAGGATTTGATGGACTATGGAAATCCATCATTCCCTTTGCCATCCTTGGTATAATAGTACTTTGGGGCTGATCATTGGGTTGTTTCATCTTCTTTTTTGCCTCAGATCTACTAGTGCTACCAGTATGATGTGTTGTTCTACCATTCTCCTCATTCTGAGGGATACTCTGTAAGCTCTCCTTCTAGGTGATCCTTGCAGTTGTAAGTATTTCCTTTTCTTGGAGTTTGCCATCTGCATCAGCTTTGGGCTAAATTGAGTTTTCTTTTTCCCAGGTGGCCTTCCTGGTTTTCTCTTATTCACTGTTGGTTTTGTCTGAGTACAGAGCATCTCTCCTCCTTCCTCCACTGGTCCCAATCTTAGGATAGCAGGTATCCTCTCCTGACTGTGCTGTTCCCGATGACTATTTTCTTCTAGGGTCTTTTGCTCTCTCATTCTAGCTCTGACCATATTGGCTGCAGTGCTTTTTGTAACATTAGGGCAGCTGACATAACGGATCATGACGTCTCTCAGTTCTCCCAGAGCTTCATCCATGGCTTGCCTTGAAAGTTCCTCAATGGGGATATTCACAATGTCATTTGCTTTTCGGTGGATTTGATGGGTCCTGGTAGAATCAGATAGTTCTCCCATGATTCTTATTGGGGATTTTGCTACTTCTTCTTCTCTAGTCTTTGCTCTCCAGACATCTTGGGGAGGAGATCTTCTGTAGGATCCGTCAGAATTTCTAAAGGCTTCTCCATAACATCTGGAGGTTTAAGACCAGGATCTTTCCCTTTCATTTCTATCTTTGTAGCTCTGATCCTTTCTGGTTCCTCTCTCCATATATCCAGTTCTACTACTTTTCTGCCTCCACTGTGAAGTATTTTCGTTATTGTAATATCGCTTCTCCTCTTCATAATAGTTATTTCTATCAAGTTGTATGGCCCCTTTGAAGTTGATATCTCTGTCTCTGGTCTCCAATGAATGATTTCTTCCTTCATTTCTTCTGTAATTTTCATCTGTGGAAACATCTCTTGTGGCTTTTAGCCTTTTCTCATCTGGTTCTGTCAGAAGAGAACATCCATTTTCTTCATGGTCCAGACAGAAACAGTTCCTACAGTGTTTCTCTAGCTTTTCATAGACCAGGTGTGCTTTTATCTCATCCCCATTAGGATACTCTACTATAGAAGACAATATCAGTTGCTGGAGACCATTGACTTGGATTCTTATTCTAGCCATTGACTTGTCCAATATCTACACCCATCTTTTGAATTGTTTTTGGAGTCCACAGGTGAACTAGTAGCCCTTGGACTCGAATCCAAAAAACAAATTAGGAGGGAAAGGTTGGGGATATGGTTGGTTCCCATCTCTGGATAATAGCCAACCATCTAGCAAAATGGTATGGTCTATTTTCCAGGACTGCTTGCAGATCTAGCTCATTAGCAAATTGAAACTGAAAAAGGCCTTGGCCTAGGTTAGCTCCTATCGCCTTGGTAGATGTTTTGAAAAGGCTATGCCCTAGTTCCGACAAGAAGGGGATGAACGACCATATCCTTTGGTTCTTCTGGTTTGTCACCCTTCCTATAAGTATCAGAGAGTGTTTTTTTATGAGATCTTCATTGTTAGGTTCTTCTACTCTGACCCTGGATACTCTTAGTGTTTTGTAGGTCACCACAGCTTTGCCTTTCTCTGCATAGAAAAATCTTGGTCTTCGATTCTCAACATCCTTGCCTTTATCATGGTAGGAAATCCTATGCGACATCTTTCCCTTCAGTGTAAAATATAGAGGCTAGTTCTTTCACACAGGTTCTTCACTTAGCAGGTGAGATATTTTCGTAGTTGAGAAAGTAAGTTCAGCTAGATAAAGATTCTCTACACCCAAGCTTTTTCCATCTGGAGCAAGAAGGTAGGATTTGAAAGCTCAAGGACACTTACCATGTGTTGCAAGGACCCTCCGACATGGTGCCGGGGGTAAACCGCGGTGTTTTCCGGTCAAGAGGGTCGGTGGTTGCTCAGATTTGTATATTTGTAGTTAAGAAAATTTGGTAAACTGGTTGGTGGAAAATTGGTTTTGAAAAAGTTTCTAGAGATGGGGTTTATTTCCGTTGGGTAAAGGCGACTTCACATCAAGGACCAGATAAAGAAAAACACTCAAAAAATGTGTCTGAGACAGAATGTTTTTAATTTAGAGCATGTTTATTAGTATAGATTCATCCACGGGTTTGATCTACATAGAAAATCCGTTTTTGGAATCATCTCTTCAAGTTCTTTTTTTTATGGTCTTGAAGTGTATGTTCGCCTCTTAAATGTACTAGTAACCGGCTAACCGCCTCTTATAATGTATTAATAAAGTAGTAATAAAGCAATAATTGTTACAGCTAATTTATCACATCTATACTCTAATAGATGGCCAGCATGTGGCGCTCTCTACAATCGACACATGGCACATGGCAATTAGACTCTTCGCCTTCTTTTTTCCTGCAATTTTTTCTCACACCAACGTTTAAAAGGGTTACTTGATTCTAGAGCTGAGGGTTTTGTTGTACATTTTTGTGTGTTATTCTCGAGGGTTCACGGATCGTTGGGAATTTCTGAAGGTGGAAGCCATTTAGTTTCTAGAGTCCAGTCTAGCAATAGTTTTTTTTGATCAAATGCTGTGTCTTCTTCCGCCTCTCTATTTCTTCTCTAACTCGTAGGTTGCTCAATATGTAAAAATGAATCTCAAGAGGAAGAAGGGTGATGGTGAAGCTGAAGAAATGGAAGCAGAGGTCCTGAGTCTACAGTTGAGACATGGAGCGAGCTCAAGAGATCATAGAGATTTGGTTAGTCATTAAAATTGGTTAAAAGACTTGAAACTTTGTTCGTCCATTAATGGTTGAATTATTTTATTGTTGTTCCTTTTAAATAATGTTTCCTTTTTTCTTGTTTTCAAGAATATATGATGACTAGATGTTTATTTGTGTTAAGCAAGAAAGAGTGATGAGATTATTTACTTGAGGAACATTGCTCATGCTTTACATGTTTACCATTTCATTTCATCCTCTGTAATTTACCTTCACTATCTTTTAGATGCCTTCCTCATTTTAGATTGATATGAAATGAGTTATTCATAGAAAATTATTCATATGCTTCCTTATTAAATCATGAAAGGCTGAAGGTACTTGCTCAAAGCCTAAAACTAGATGATAACTCTTCTTTTTCATGAAGATAAAATTAATTCTTGAGTAGGTCAAGAAGATTGAGAAGAGTTAGATTAAACAATGGTTCTCGTGGTTTCCAGAAGTTGCACCGTTTGATTTTAAAGTTCTCCTCTTTTATTCTCTTAATTTCCTTATAGTCGTTTTGCTTCAGTATTAACTAAATGATGCTTCCATTTTCCATGTGGGCTTCTACCTTGAACTCTCAAAAGTGTTTATCCTTTTCTTTTTAATTTGTAAAGGAAGAAGGAACCAAGGGAATCAAAGTTTAGGCTAGCTTATGTTATTGTGAAACTATGGGAAAAATGTGTTAGAGGAAAAATTGCAATCAAATGGGGAGCTCTCAATACAAAGAATATATAAGGAAATGGCAGACGAATTAAAGATTAGGTTTTTTTTTTCTTCCTTCACGCCAAATTTATGAACGGGTTCCAGACTGTTGTGGCTGATACGATTTTTTGAACTCTATCATTATCTTACCAGCATTTCACTGGGTGTTGTTCTAATACTACGCAACAAGCCAAAAAGTACATGATAATACTTTATAAAGGCAAAGACTTTCTTCATGATGATGTTGCGGATATGGTTGACGACCGAGAGAGATTACTCATATGATACCAACATTTTTAAGAAACCAAATGCGAGAGTGATATTGAAATTTGGAGGTAACAAATGGTAAAAAAAATGAGGAAAAAAACAAAATCGGAACTTTTTTAGAGTTTCAAAAATTCCAAAGAAAATTGGCGAAATGCCAAAATGGAGACAAGTAATCTCTAAACTAAAGCTTAGAAATATGAAGTAAAAAAGACACTTTAAAGCCAAAAACGCAAGTTTTCCATTGTAAGCCTTTTTACAACACAAAAATGCATCTTTTCATATTTCGCTTATTTTTACATTATTTTCATGGGTTGCGTTTTTTTATTTGCAGCTAAAATCAAAGATAGAAAAATAAGTAGTGGAAATAGTTAAACTGAATTCTTTAAGGAAACCATATGAGTGAGATGATAAATAAAATTGCTTGAGAAGAATGGGAATGAAGATGAACTTCAAATTCGTTCTTGGTAGGAGCTCATAAGATCCATCCTCGTCTTTTCTTATACCGTAACCAATGATTAGAAGAGTGATTTTCAAAATTTTAAATTTCGTATGTTCTATATTTGGGTAGAAGAGGAGTCTTTCATAGTGTAATAGATAGTTTGCATCAATGCATCGAAAGATTGCGAAAGTGCTTACGATGTAGAAGACCGAACTAAAACAAACCAATACCTAAATATATAGTTAGAAACCCGCGAGTACGCGTGATATATCGTGGTTTTTACCCATTTGAGACCACGATATAAGTCCATGTTTTAGAGTCTTTTTGGTGTTTTCGAGTGTTTTGGTGTTAATCTTAGGTACAAAGGCGTTTTGGACTCAATTGGTGTTTACTGGAACTTTTTGGAGCATAAAGGAATGAGCAGTCAAAGTCGCAAATTCGGAGTCAACATTTCAGATCAGTGTCGAGCGACTTGGATGTTGGTGTCGCTCGACACCAAAGATTTTCAAGCGTCGAGCGACAGAGTTATGTGTGTCGCTCGACACGACTACCGGACCAGCCCAAAATCATGTTTTCAGATTATTTCCTTTTTGAGTCAGAAAGCCCAGATGTTTGCAATTGGGCCCATGACGGTTTTGTGACCTTATAAATATGTATTTTCAGCTATTGTTTAGGCTTATGCTTTATTCTATTGAATTGCTTAGACTTATCTTTAATAAAATCATGTTTTCTTCTATGATTATGTCTGAGTAATTCTCCGGTTAGGTTTAGGGTTTTCAAAAGTATTTGATGAATTGCTTAATCTGATCTGATTATTAGGATAATATCATTAGAATGTTCTTCATCTTAACTTGTTATTACTACTGATTTTAGCCTCGCGAACTGAAATCTGATCTTAGGGTAATTAATAGAAACGACAGTTTTATTGATTCCTTGAACTAGTTTTTGATGAGCAAAATTCCTATTTGCAAAGACATTTGATTTAGGGTTTTGTGAATAATTGTGCCTGAAATTAATGCTTGTTTAAATTAATCTGATTTCGCAACGACAGTTGGTTTTCAAGGATTTAGACATAGAAAATATTTGCAGCGACAGCTGGTTTGTTTTACTTTCGTGTGCATGTTCATGAACTGAGCTTAATATTCCTAACAACTGATTTATCTGCAATTCTGATTCACTGTAGAATTCCTTGTGCCTAGCTTTTCTCTTAATTGATTTACAACCGTTTTAAATTGCTTATTTACTGCTTTCTTATTATTTCACCTAGCATAATCTGAATTTGATAATCTATTGTGTTTTCCTAGACTCCTTGTGGATTCGATAACCCTAAATACTGCAATTCACCTCTTAATTTGAGAGAGTAGGTCTAGGGTAAATTTGACCCATATCAAATTTTGGCGCCGTTGCCGGGGAGTCAATAGCCATTAGATTTTTATTACTAGGATTTTGTCTAGGCCTTTTTATTTTTTGTTTTTATTTTTGTTTATTTTTGTTTTTGTTTTTGTGTTTCTCTCTTTGTTTTGCGTTTCAGGTACATGCGAAATTGCAATACCAGGAGCAGCCAAGACAAAGAACTTTTGGAACTGGGACTTGAGGATCTAGCGCGCTTGGAACGAACCAACAGAAAAGCGACGAAAGAAGCTAAGAAGATGGTTGCGCCAGTGATGATCTTTCAGAGAGAAGATGGTTTCTTCGACAGAGAAGGAAACCGATATGATGAGGATGGACAGAGGCTGGACGAGGCTGGGAATGTGATTGTCGATGAGGCTGAACAGCAACAAGCTCACGAGGAAGAAGAAGCAGAACAGGCTCGTGTTCGTGAGGAGCAACTTCGTGTCGAGCGACACAGAGAGGACGTCGCTCGACACGAACAAAATCTGCGTGTTGCTCGACGCGCAGAGGAGATCGCTCGACGCGATCCAGAGCTTGGTGTCGAGCGACAGGATGCTGGTGTCGCTCGACACGCTGTCCAGAATCGCACCCTCACCGATTTTAACCGCCCGGAGCAGTTTTACGCTAACCGAGCCGCGATTCGACCTCCTGCCTTCCAGCGCAATGACTTCGAGCTCAAGCCTGCGTACTTCTCCTTAGTTGCTCAAGACCCGTTCTGCGGTCTTGCACATGAGAATCCAATGGATCACATAGAACGATTCGAGGACTTGGAATCTGCTATCAAAGCCAATGAAGTCTCAGAGGACTACCTATTCTGCAAGTTATTCCCCTATTCTCTTCATGGGGAAGCTAAGTATTGGCTAAGGACGCTACCACCAGGCTCGCTTACTAACTGGATGGATACAAAGAATGCTTTCCTAAGCAATTTCTTTGACGATGCGAAGTCCGAGGATCTAAGATCGAAGATCGCGACTTTCAAGCAAGGTGATCATGAAGCATTTAAGGCTGCGTGGTACAGATTCAAGAGCTATCAAAGAGACTATCCACACCATGGATTCAACAAGGAGCAGCTGCTTAATATCTTCTACAGAGGGAATGCGCTGCAATACTCTGTATCTCTGGATGCTGCAAGCAATGGGAATTTCAACACAAATTCACCAGGGACTGCGACCCAGCTCATTGAGAACATTGCCAACAGCACCAGTGCCAAGAACATGGACTTCGAAAGGAGCAAATCTGGACAGAGCATCAATGGGAATCAGCTTGCTGAGGTAACAAAGAAGCTTGATACTATGACTAGTCTTCTAGCTGGGAAGAAGACAGTTCACTTTGCACAAGATGTCGAACCTGCAGAAGAGGATGTGAACTACCTCAGCCAAAGCGGATTTCAGAAGTACGGTAGATCTTCTTATCAGAAGCCTTTCCAGAATGGCTACACGAGAGACTATGGGTCATCTTCTTATCAGAAGCCTCTTCCTCCGTCTGCGACCAGTAAAATGGAATCCATGATGGAACAGCTTCTAGAGGGACAGCAAAAGTTAGATGTGGATTGGAATATGAAGTTTGATTCGCTCTACACAGACTTAAACGGCAAGATAGAAGCCTTGACTACTCATGTTAGGAAGCTGGATGTTTAAACAACTGAATCAGTAAATCGACAAGAGGGTTTTCTTCCTGCGAAGACGCACTCAAATCCTAAACGAGCCTGCAATGTCGTTCTGACTGCAGAGGAGGATTATTTCGACGAGTTTGATGCGATTTTTGGAGCTTCAGAGCCTGTGTCGATCGACACAGAGTATGCGTGTCAATCGACACGTGAAAAATCAGCCATTTCTGAAATCGAAGCCTTGATGTCGAGCGACAGGGATAGTAGTGTTTCTCGACACGACGAAATTAGTAGCGTCGATCGACAGACAGCGAATGTTGCTCAACACGAAGCTCAGGCCGAGACTGTTCATCCGAAAGCTTCTCCAATCATCAAGGAATCCGTCCACAAGCCGAAGCTGCCATTCCCCAAAGCTAGAAGGTCTAAACAGGAGGTTGAGGAAGCCATTTGCAAGAGGATAATTGAGAAGATCATGGTTGAGATGCCTCTTGTGGATGCCATCAAGCTTCTCCTGTGATTCGAAGATACGTCAAGCGAATGGTTGCGAATGGAGTTAGTCCAGAGGAAGGTGTGCTGCTTACTCGAGATCTTCAAGCTATTCTCCTGAACACAGCTCCAGTCTCCAACAAGAAGAAGAAGGAGATAGTGGTTTCTATTGAAGTTAGTGCAATGATCCAGAGTAGGATTTCCGTGAAGCTACCTGATCCAGGAAGCTTTGTGCTTAATTGCACCATCTCTGACGAGTGCTTTCTTCATTCACTCTCCGATTCGGGTTCTGGGATCAACCTTATGCCTCTCTCCGTTGCTGCAAGACTTGGCATGACAGACTTCAAGAAGACAAGGATGTCTCTTATCCTAGCAGATCGTTCAAAGCGTTTCCCGAAAGGAATTCTTGAGGATGTTCCGATAGTAATTTGAGACTGCATCATTCCAACAGACTTTGTTGTTTTGGAATACGATGACGAGCCTCATGATCCTCTTATCCTAGGAAGATCGTTCTTAGCTACGGCTGGAGCTAACATGGATATGAGGAAATGGACGATCAAGCTTGACCTTGGTGATATTGTCATGGAATTTGACATGGACAAGACAAGGAGAAGATCTACCATTGATGGCCAAGCTTTCTCTGTGGATACATCGCTAGAAGATGAACCAATCAAGGAACCTTCGAACGACATTCCTGAAGAAGTAGTCATTCTAGTACCATCTTCTGAGATACTTCTAAGAGAGCCTAGGTATGAACTTCTTGTGCCTCATTCCAAATCTCCTGATTTCATCATGGATTTAAAATGTGAAAAGCCTGTTACGCGCTTACGCAAGCATCGAGTCTCTCGAGCGCTTGGTTCTTCTGATGAATTTGCATGAAACAGAAAAGAAGAGGTGAAACCGAAAAGACACTACAAGAAAACAGGGCAGAAGTGATTGCGGTTTGTGACTGCGAAAGTAGTCACTAATATTTGCGACGCTTTTGCGACTAAATTGAGACTATTTTGCGACGCCCAAAAAAAGCGTCGCAAAGTAGTCGCTAATTTGCGACGCCAAAACCTAGTCGTAAGAGCGTCGCTAATTTGTGACTACATTGCGACGCCAGTACCCAGGTTTTGGGTTAGTCACAAATCAGTCACTTATTTGCGACTAATTTATGACCACACCATGGCGTCGCAAATTAGCGACTACGTTGCGACGCACAAGGAGTCACAAATTAGCGACGCCACGTTTGTAGTCACAAAAGCGTCGCTATTGTTATGCCAGCAGAAAAAGACAAATCGACAACCATGTCGGCAAAAAAAAAACAGAAAACACGTGTTTAATAATGTTGGTACCGAACTAAGTGATATTTATCTTATGGTAGTGGCAAATGAGTGGCTAAAGCGTCACTAATTTGCGACGCCGGTATTGGCGTCACAAAGTAGAGGCAAACGGTTCTGCCTATAAATACCACACGCCCTCGTTTCATTCATTCACTCATCTCTCTCATTTAATCATCTCTCTCTCATTACATATTTGGGCAGAAAAAAAAATTGTGGGTAGAAAAAAAAAATTATAGAGGAAAAAAATACAAAAAACTTTGAAAAAATGTGGCCTTATTCATCGCGTTCCTGGATGTACAATCGGTTTAATCCAGCTACCAACAATCTTTCCGATGATTTCATGGCGGGGGTCGAACAATTCATAGCGTTTGCAGCGTCCCAAGACTTTGCTCTTGGTAGTGGAGGTAAAATATACTGTCCTTGTGCTAACTGTAAAAACAGGCATAGACCAAAACCCGTTAATACTGTATCGAAGCATTTGCTTAGTAATGGCTTTATGGAAGGATATTACGTTTGGTCGGAACACGGGGAAGATTATAATGTTGCTGGTGTAGGTAGTAGTAGTAATTATGAAAATGTCGAGTTTAGTACTGGTAATGAGCAGTTTAGTATGGGTAATGAAGAGATGAATTACGATGGTAATAATGTTTACGCTGGGATGGTTCATGATGCATTTCATGGTTCTACACCAACGAATGACTATCAACATGAACATGATCAAACTGGAAATGATTATGTTTATGAAGAACCTACGGGCGACGCGAAAAACTTCTACCAGATGTTAAACGCTGCTAATACACCATTGTATGATGGTTGTCGAGAAGGCCATTCGCAACTATCGTTAGCGACTCGACAGATGAGCATCAAATCAGACCATAATTTGGCAGAAGTTTGTATGGACTCATGGTCGGATGCATTTTCAGAGTATTTACCTCAGCCTAATCAAGCAACCAGATCATACTACGAGACAAAAGCATTGATACGGAAGCTAGGGTTGCCGGTGAAGAAGTACCATGTATGCGAAGATAATTGCATGCTTTTCTGGAAAGAAGACGCGTCGTTGGAGAATTGCAAGTTTTGTGGGAAACCAAGGTATATGCCTGATACCGGAGGGCGAAAAAGAGTGCCAATTAGTAAAATGTGGTATCTTCCTATCGGTGACAGGCTGAAGAGATTGTACTTGTCAGAAAAGACTGCAGCGGCAATGAGATGGCATGCTGAGCACGAGTCACAAGACGGAGTTATGTGTCACCCATCTGATGCGGCGGAGTGGAAAAATTTTGATCAACTCCATCCCGATTTTGCGGGGGAAACACGAAACGTTCGGCTTGGATTATGTACAGACGGTTTCAATCCTTTCGGTATGTCAAAGAATCATTCGTTGTGGCCTGTGATCTTGACCCCCTACAACTTACCTCCAGAGATGTGTATGAATGAAGAGTATTTGTTTTTGACGGTATTGAACTCCGGACCTAATCATCCATGTGGGAGTCTTGATATTTTTCTTCAACCACTGATCGAGGAGCTAAAAGATTTGTGGAATGATGGAGTCAAAGCGTTTGATGTGTCATTAAAGCAAAACTTCAACCTCAAAGCTGTTTTGTTGTGGACGATTAGTGACTTTCCAGCATATGCTATGTTGTCGGGATGGACGACACATGGAAAACTAGCATGTCCCATATGCAAAGAAGATACAAATTCTTTCTACTTGCAAGCTAGTCGGAAGACGTGTTGGTTTGATTGTCATAGAAGATTTTTACCGCATGATCACCAGTTAAGAAGGAACAAAGTTAATTTCCGAAAAGGACGTAATGCCATAAATTTGTATCCACCTGAATCGTTGACGGGTGAACAAATATATCGGAGTATACAAAACAGCAGAGCAAAGAAAACATCTGAATGTGGTGGAAATGGGCATAAAAAAAAACCTTCCGGCTATGGAGATTGGCATAATTGGCATAAAAAAAGCATTTTCTGGGAGCTACCGTATTGGGTGGATCTGAATCTACGACATTGCCTTGACGTGATGCATATCGAGAAGAACTTTTTTGATAACATCATGTATACTGTGATGAATGTCAAAGAAAGATCAAAAGATACAGTAAAGTCTAGAGTGGATATGGACATACATTGCCACCGACCTGAGTTACGGGTGGATGAACATGGGAACGCCCCATTCCCTATTTGGAGATTGTCTACACGAGGACTAGATGCATTACTAGATTGGGCAAAAAATCAAGTCAAATTTCCAGATGGTTATGCAGGAAATTTAGCAAGTTGTGCAGATATCAATGCTCGAAAGTTTATAGGAATGAAAAGTCACGACTGTCATGTATTTATGGAGCGGTTGCTTCCTTTTGTATTTGCAGAACTTCTTCCGCGAAATGTTCACCAAGCATTGTCAGGTACATATACGAAAAGAAAGTTTTGTTGTTACCTTTTTGGTGCTTTGATTATTGACGTGCATAGTTGTTTATTCAGCTATTGGAGCATTTTTCCGTGACCTAAGCAGTAGATCATTGGATCAAGGCCGGGTCCACCTTTTGAAGGAGAATATTGTTATGATACTCTGTAATTTGGAAAAAAATCTTCCCACCTGCATTTTTTGATGTGATGGAGCACCTACCTATTCACTTGCCATACGAAGCCGAGCTAGGGGGTCCCGTCCAGTATAGGTGGATGTATCCGTTCGAAAGGTTCTTTAAAAAATTAAAAGGTAGAGCAAAGAACAAAGCTCGTCCAGCAGGATCGATTGTTGAAGCGTACCAGAATGACGAGATATCAACTTTCACTGAACACTACTTTCCGCCCCAAATATCCACAGCTGCAAGAAGAAGGTAACTAATTAAGAACCATTAATTTGTTTTGTGTTACTTAATTAACAGCATATTAATTAACAAAAAAAATTTGTAGGACTGCTCGTTACGACGAAGGTGACGTACTGGTGTATACTGCTCCTGTACCAGATATATTTACCGCGGTCGGTCGCCGAAGTGGCAAATGTAATGAGTTTTGGTTGAAAGACATTGAGTATAAGACCGCGCATTCATATGTTTTGCGTAATTGTGAGTATTTTCGACCGTTCGAAAGGTATTAACATTTTTTCTCCACAATAATGGTTGTCGAACTGAATGGTTTTCAGATCTTTTACAAATTTGTTGTTTCAAATGCAGGTACTTTGATGCACATATTCGAGTTGAAAACCCGGGACTATCTGATGTAGAGGTCACAGCGAAAAGAGATGAAGAATTTCATTCATGGATGCGCGAATATGTAAGTATTCCTATTATTTAATTGTCAAGTTTACATAATTTAATAATATTTAACTATGTAGGTGGAAGCAGTAAAACACAAATACAATTTTCCAATGTGGGTTCACGATATAGTAGAAGGTCCTGAGAATAAGGTGAAATCGTGGCCTATGTATTTTACAAGGGGGTATGTGTTTCACACGCATGACCACGGAGCACACAAGAAAACAATGAATTACGGGGTTTGTGTTCGAGGACAAAATTATTCAGACGCCTCTGATGAAGATGATTTCTATGGAACTGTTGAACAAATTATCGAACTCACATATCCCGGAATCTTAAATTTGAAGATCATCCTTTTTTACTGTCAATGGTATGATCCTACGCTCGGTAAAGGGACCTGAAAGAGCGAGGTTGGCGTTTTCGATGTTCTTTCATCTCGCAAATATCCAAAATATGAACCATTCATATTAGGTACAAATTCACATTTCTCCAAACTTATGTCATACTTATTTCTACTAACTCGAAATGTTATTGTTGACAGCGTCTCAAGCTGATCAGGTTTGTTATCTTCCATATCCAAATCCAAAGCGTTCTCGGAAAACATGGCTATCCGTTGTGAAAGTGAATCCGCGAAATCGGATTGAAGGAAAGTTCGTGGAAGATGAGATGGTAATTTTGCAACAAATGGTCGATGAGACAACCACATCTACGATTCAGGAATTAAATGTTGATGGTTTAGCTGATGGGACGCATCCGATAGAAGGCCTTGCTTACGAAATCGAAGACGAAGATCCAACTGATGAATTCCAATGTAATTTATCTGACCACGCCTCCGACGAAGAAGAGTACGATGACTAATGTTTTTATATGTTTGTACTATTTATATGTTTGTAATGTATTTATGGGATTTGTTTAAATGTTTGCAAGTATGTAATGTATTTATGGGATTTTAGTTAGTGTGTAATCTATTTAAGGGATCTATTTAAATGTTTTTATATGTTGCCATTTGTGTAATTTGTAGAAGTGTATAATTTGTGTAATTACCATTTGTTTGCATTTTAAAGAAAATTTCGAACATAAATATATATATATATATATATATATATATATATATATATATATATATATATATAAAAGTTTATGTGAGCTAAAACTATTATGTTACAATGGCAAATTGGTTAACCACTCAATCTTGTGTCTCAAAGAACATGGGTTCGAATCAGGGGAACTCCACCCGTTTTGTATTTTCTGATCATATTTTGTAGTTAAATAGATTTGATGCTTCGAGTACACAATTATGATTCTATGGCACATCGGTTTACCATGGGTAAATATGAAATCACATCCCGAGTTCGATTCACCTGAGAGGGGAAAACTTTTTAATTTCGTTTACATAAATTTGCCACTGATTTGTAACACTTTAGTGACACTATAGGGTTTAGGGTTTCATAATTTTAAAAAACTGAACAGCAAGTTAGTCACTAATAAACCACTCACTAGCGACGCATTTGCGACTCCATTGTATATTTGCGACTGATTAGTAACTAATTTGCCACTCCATTTTACAAGTATACACTATTAAACTCAAAATGTATGCTTCTACGATTAGTGGATGTGTTTCACCTTCTACAAATGAAGAAACGAAGCTCACAATACTTGGTTGTACATTATAAGGAAATATAAAAATTTGTAAAATGTGAGAACCATAGTTGAGAAAGTTTAAAGTATAAACACTTAGTAATCATCTAATGTTATGTTAGGTTTTTGTGATGTTTTTATAAATGGCCTATGTTAATGCACTTACAAAGGGTATATGAATTTAGTTGGTGCATATGGATTGGGGAAAGGCTTGAGGAACAAAATTTGGCTCCAAATATTTAGGGTATAGGGTTTTGATATGTTACTACTACAAATGCGTCACAAATCAGTTGCAAATTTGTAACTAAGTTGCCACTCTTTTGCCTCTGATTCTGGGCTTTTTGATCAAAAGATTTGGGCCTTTTGGCGGGCTAAATTTTGCGCCCATTCACTTTTAAGAGCAACGAATTAGCCACTCCTTAGCGACGCCAATAAGTTATTTCATTTGTTTAATTGAATCCCAGAATCATTTGCGACTGAAACCCTATTTTCTTCTTCTTCTCTCTTTTCTCTTTTCTCTCTGAGCCGATTGAAAACCCAAACCCTCTTTTCTTCGATTCATCACCAATCCTTCCGTTCACGAACCCAAATTTCCTTCGCTTCTTCGTTTCTTCGTTTCTTCGTTTCTCTCACTCGATTTCGCTTTGAATCGATTGAGGAACCCTAATCTCTTCTCTGTTTCATTTCCAAACCCTAATCCGTTCGTCTTCTACCTTCTCAACCCAGATCTTTCTTTACCCCCATCTCAAAAACCCAGTTCTCTCTCGATTTGACTCAACCTACTCTCAAACCCTAACCCTAATCGAAAACCCTAATTTCTATGGCGGGTTCCCAAGCGGCGCGAGGAAAAGGACCTC
Organism: Draba incana; assembly: GCA_963576765.1. Classification (NCBI taxonomy): domain Eukaryota; kingdom Viridiplantae; phylum Streptophyta; class Magnoliopsida; order Brassicales; family Brassicaceae; genus Draba; species Draba incana. The sequence goes on from OY755209.1 coordinate 27,050,255, forward strand.
TTACCAGAGGCGGCCATAGTAGCAGTGGTGGTCGTAGTACCAGTGGTGGAAAATTCGCCGGTGGAAGAGGAAACAGCAAATCTGGCCAAACATCAGAGCACACTTCCACTCGTCATCTCGCTCCTCTGCAGATCCGTTTTGTGGCTCCATCCACTGGCCAAGTGAACCCGGGAAGTGATAATTGTGGCAAGGGTTTAGCCACTGACAGTCGTGGCAAGGGTAAAGCGGATGATGCTGGTGGAAGCAGCAGTCCGGTTAACGACGACGGTACACCAAAGGCACCTAGGTCAAACCGTAGATCTCTTTCTTCGCATGACTCTAACCCTTCAGGAGAACGTCAGCTTTCACCTCCTTCTCAAGGGACTCCTCAGTCAGCCAACGCCTCTGCCTCTCGAACCAACTTGGTTCCTCTCCAGTATCCAGCTTCATCAAACCGGGTCCAGCCATCTACACAAAGAGCTGCGTCTCACCTGAATGGCTCAGCACAACGCCTTCTGGTTCAGGATGAGGTAGAAGAAGAGGAAGATGAAGATGAAGTAGATGATGATGTCCAACCTGAAGACGTCGAACATGAAGAAGAAGGTGTTGATGACTTGGAACAAGTTCCAAATGATGCAGTAAACGAAGACTACCAGCAGCTGCTGGATCATATTTTGGCGAATCCTCCCAAACAGAGACGACTCATACTGGTTAGTATCAATATCGTTGCTTTCTTTGCAAACATACATTTCATATTAGAACTAGGAAACTGGAATTTAGTTAGATTATTATTTGAATTTGACAAATGCTATACTTAGACAACTGCTATTGACATTGGTTCACTGGTTTACTTAGACAACTTCTAAATTCCATTTATGGTTTAGACTGAGTACTTTACTTAGACAATTGCTATATTCGATAGCAGCATTGTTCTTGCTTTACATTTTTCATACATATTTAACCCCTACTCTTATATCTTTGCAAGGTTTGATCGGGACAGTGGCTTCCTAACCCGTGAAATATCGAGAATCTTTCGAAGAAAGTTCGACGGGCCTTACTACAACTGGACCGTCACTCCAATCCACATTCAGGAAAGATACTTTCGTACTTTTGCGGTAATCAGTTTCTTCTATATTATTTTTCTTTGATTTATGACTGCACTTTCACTCAGATATATGCTTAATCACTTTTTTTACCTGTGTAGAGCAAGTATAACTGGGAAGTAGGGATCACTGAGGTTGTTAAGAGCCACTTCATCAGGATTGCAGTAAAGAGGATGAGAGGCATTGTTTCCCGGGTTAGGACGAACGGAAAGAGACCAATCTGGATTGGTGAGAAGCTCTGGGCGCGAATGTGTCGGTTCTGGGCCACTGAGAAGGCTAAGAGTAAGAGCGTAACAGCTTCAAACTCTCGAAACTCAGATCGCAACGGACGTGGACCTCACAAGCACAGATCCGGTCAATCCTCTTTCTTGACCATCCAACAGCAGATGGTAATGTCTTCTTCCTTCCTTTTATTGTAAATTGTCTCTTAAATTGCCTTGGATTAAACTGTCTTCTCTGTTGTAACAGGAATATGAATTACAACGTCCTGTGTCTTGGCCAGAAGTGTTTGTCAAGACTCATACACTGGATGATGGGAGTTTCATCGATATGAAAGCTAAGGAAGTTGCTGACACTTACGAGACAGCTTTGCAAGCGGTTCTAGATCAGGCTGCAGGCGATGGTGTAGAAACTTCTAACCACTCTTCTTCTTAAAGTTTTATGTCCTCTGATTAATGCTTCCCCAAGGATTAGATATGATGCATTGTCTATCAATGCTTCTTACTGTTTTATCATTATTACTTGTATAGATTGTCATTGCTTGCTAATCTGTTCTTCACATCATTGATATGATTCATCATTTGTTAATTTTGTGTATTTAGGTTTCTAGTTTTGGTCTCTGTGATCTGATTTATGACCTCTCATGCTTGGATTTCATTTTTGTGTTCCTTGTTGCAGTGTACAGAATTCGATCCTAAGGGTACCCCTTTTGGCATGGGACAGCTTTCACAGAAGGTCAACAAAGGTAAAAGGAAGATAAGCTACGGTGAATCCTCGTCTCCTGACTTGTTCGAGGTGCAGGCAGATCTAAAGGCTGCTCGGCAAAAGATTGCTGAGCAAGAGCAGCAGAACGAGCGAAGGGATCAGGAAAATGCTGACCTTCTTGCCGAGCTGAAGGCGAGCCAGCAAAGGATTTCTGAGCTGGAGAAGAAGATGGATTCCTTGATGCAAAGCAAAGATGCAACGGGTTGTCCTGATCCTTCACTCATTGCAGGACAGAGCAGACCTGAAGACACCACTCCACTCCTCCCTAACTCCTCTTAGACTCTCTCTCTCTTTTAACAACCCTTTTTGCTACTCATATGGTTGTCTTTTGTACAATTCTAAAAGCCTTTTGTACATTGGTTTTTAGTACTACTTTAGTGCTTGTTTTGCCGTATAGTAATGCAATTCAAGTTATTTTGTTATTAGCACCATTGGACAATTGAAAGAAACACAAACAAACAACAATTAGTACTAAAAATGTGACTGCAAAGTAACTGGATAAGCTTTTAATTTCTGACAAATAAGACAAAGGCGTCGCAAATTAGAGGCAATTTAGTGGCAAATTAGCAACTGAAGTCATGATCAAACAGAAAATATAGTCACTAATCAGTGGCTAAACTACGACGACCATTTTTCGTTGCAAATTACCGACGACACAAAGCGTCACTACTTAGTCGCTATTTTGCGACTGAAAAGGGTAGACACTTTTCAGTCGCCAAACCCGCGTCGCACAAGAGTCGCTATTTTGCCACGCCATGTTAGTGGCAAATCAGTTACTAATTTGCGACTGCCAATTTCGTTACAAACTCGTCGCTAGTTTGCGACTACTATTTCCAGTACCACATTCGTCGCAAATTAGCAACGAAATGTATTGGTCACAACCGAGTCGCTAATTAGTGACGATTGTGCGACGCCCAGAATTAGCGACGAAAGTTTTGCGACGACCTGTTTTCGTCGCAAAGTAGTCACAAATCTCTTATTAGTGACAAATTAGTGACGCTTTTGGGAGTGGCTAATGGCCTGTATTCTTGTAGTGAGAACTTCTAAGCCTTTCGCACGAATGAGAATCATTGTTCCCCAAGAGCTTAAAGATCAAGGAGAAGCAATTCTTCAGGAGATGATGGAGAAAACGATGAACCTTTTCCCTGAGATTACTTTTGATAAGTCTGGGGAAGCTGTCCAGAAGGTCTGTTTGAAACAAGTTGCTGGTTCCATCCAGAATAAAGGAAGTTCAATCCTTCCTCAAGATCCACCATAGCCCTGAGTTCCATCACCGTCCAGCTAATGACTGAATACAAGCGCTTAGTGGGAGGCAACCCACTCGTGAGTCTACTAATTATGTGTTTTATTTTGCTTTCATTTTTAATTTTACGTTTGGTTTTGTTTTTGGTTTTGAGTTTCAGGAGACGAAACGTTCGAATGCAAGTGCGAATGCTCTTCAGCACTCTATGTCGAGCGACGAGCATAACAGTGTCGCTCGATACGAGTAAAATCAAGGTGTCGATCGATGGAAAACTTCAATCACTCGGCGTGAAAAATTGAGTGGTGTCGATCGACACAGAGGTCGTGTCGCTCGACACGAACCCCAGGTACGAATTCTCACTTGATTTTTCATTCGTTTCATTTCCTGTCTATTTTTATTTCACCAATCTTGGATTTAATAACACTGGGGACAGTGTTGTTTAAGTCTGGGGGAGGTAGTTGCTAACTATTGTGTTTTATTTTGAGTTTTTGAGTCAGTTTTTAAAATTTTTAGAGTCAAAACCTCCTTTAGACTTGCTTTGAACAACACTCAAGGACCATCACATTGCAAGTTGATGGTTTTACAAGGTGGGTAACTCGAAGTGGATTGGTTTAACGAAGCGAGTTCGGATTTCTGGAGAACGCCAGAAAGGATGTCAAAGACCCCGCCCTAATGAATATATAATCTCTTATCAAGGGCATTGAAAATCACAAGACTTGATTCAGCTTCCAAACACTTGAAAGCGAGGACGGACCGCTCTTGAAACTTTTTCCCGAATAACGAATTCAACTGTCCTAGATCGAAAAAAGAAAAAAGCCTCATGACCCTGTCTCCACAAGAACAATAGTAGTGAGAGCTGATCTAGTGATCGTAGAGATGCCAAGAATCTAATTAAAAAAATCTACAGAAAAAAGTGCAAGTCCGAAAATCAGAAAAATCCTGAAGAAAAAAAAAAAGTTCAGCAAAAGGCATTGCATCTCTATGATATCCTTAATTGGATACAGTTTCAGAGGGAAGAGAGAGGGTGAAACGCAAGAAAGTGTTCAAGGAAGTGAAAGAATCTAGAAGGTTCAGCGATCGATATTCCCTCGATGAGACCGCACCTAATTAAACTAGAGGGTATTGCGACTGAAAGTCTGAGATTCTCTAAGGGGTTTGGATTCAATCTGGAGGACTGTTATACTTCTAGGGAAACATCAAAGTATCATCATTGATTTGCAGGTATGTGGATCTAGAAGGAGTGAGAACACTGTTTTGCTTACGGACAAGCAAAAAGCTAAGTCTGGGGGAGTTGATATATCGTGGTTTTTACCCATTTAAGATCACGATATAAGTCCATGTTTTGGAGTCTTTTTGGTGTTTTCGAGTGTTTTGGTGTTAATCTTAGGTACAAAGACGTTTTGGACTCAATTGGTGTTTACTGGAACTTTTTGGAGCATAAAGGAATGAGCAGTCAAAGTCGCAAATTCGGAGTCAACATTTCATATCAGTGTCGAGCGACGTGGATGTTGGTGTCGCTCGACACCAAAGATTTTCAAGCGTCGAGCGACAGAGTTATGTGTGTTGCTCGACACGACTACCGGACCAACCCAAAATCATGTTTTCAGATTATTTCCTTTTTGCGTCAGAAATCCCAGATGTTTGCAATTGGGCCCATGACGGTTTTGTAACCTTATAAATATGTATTTTTAGCCATTGTTTAGGCTTATGCTTTATTCTATTGAATTGCTTAGACTTATCTTTAATAAAATCATGTTTTCTTCTATGATTATGTCTGAGTAATTCTCCTGTTAGGTTTAGGACTTTCAAAAGTGTTTGATGAATTGCTTAATTTGATCTGATTATTAGGATAATATCATTAGAATGTTCTTCATCTTAACTTGTTCTAACTGCTGATTTTAGCCTCGCGAACTGAAATCTGATCTTAGGGTAATTAATAGAAACGACAGTTTTATTGATTCCTTGAATTAGTTTTTGATGAGCAAAATTCCTATTTGCAAAGACATTTGATTTAGGGTTTTGTGAACAATTGTACCTGAAATTAATGTTTGTTTAAATTAATCTGATTTCGCAACGACAGTTGGTTTTCTAGGATTTAGACATAGAAAATATTTGCAGCGACAGCTGGTTTGTTTTACTTTCGTGTGCATGTTCATGAACTGAGCTTAATATTCCTAACAACTGATTTATTTGCAATTCTGATTCACTGTAGAATTCTCTGTGCCTAGCTTTTCTCTTAATTGATTTACAACCGTTTTAAATTGCTTATTTACTGCTTTCTTATTATTTCACCTAGCATAATCTGAATTTGATAATCTATTGTGTTTTCCTAGACTCCATGTGGATTCGATAACCCTAAGTACTGCAATTGACCTCTTAATTTGAGAGAGTAGGTCTAGGGTAAATTTGACCCATATCAACGCGTGCACTCTCCTCTAGTTCAAGTAATTTTGACATGTTGGTCAAAGCCAAAAACTCATCGGGATGCATTAATTGGACCATTGAAATATATGTACATAACTTCTAAAAATACTGAAATTGATTTGAAGTTCTCTACAAGTATCAAGTAAGAAAACTGATACTTATTTTTAAGGGATGCAAGATGAACCAACTAACCAACAAAATTGGGTTCAATATTTTCAACTGAAGTTTTTTATACACTGTTCATCTTTTTGCATTAACATTTACTTTAAGCAAACGTGTAGACAACTCCTTTTTTTTAGTTTTCATCGCATAAAAAACAATTTGTCGAAAAGAGGTTTGTGCAACAAACAAAAACCACTATTTGACTAAAAGAGATAAAAAGGCAAAGTGATTCAATCATTTTGGGGCAATAATTATCATCTTCTACAATATGTGTTCGTGGATCAGTGTATGTTTAGCTCACGATTGTCTTTCATTTCCCCATTTTGAATTGATACTTATGAAAATCTATATAAATTTATGAATTAAAAGCATTGGACATCAAAGTTCACGTGAAATCATAGATGTCGAAATATACAAATCACTAGTTAAAGCATTTAGAGTCGTATCTAGCTAACAACCTAAGATTCTATTTTATAGTTTGAATTTAGATGATTTAACATGCATTATATTCAAGTTTGATATGCTTAAAAAACACCCTACAACATCTACTTTCGTTGGTCGGGAATGATTTGCTCATAGGGCATTTAAACAAACAATGTGCGTTAAACAACCTAAGATAAGAAAACTAGCTAGCTAATCAACTTTCAAGAACAAGATGGATGTCCAAACTAAGTTATAAATCCCTAAATCAACATCAAAATTAAATCAAATCCTGAAATCTATTTGAAACCTTAAAAACTAATTGGAAAACTACTCAAACATAGTAAAAATCAAAGCTGGAGAATATTTAATAGAAGACATGATAAAATTCACCTAATATATAGGAGGATTTATAAATCTTCTCCAAATTTGCCCGAATAAGTTTAGAGATCTTCTCTAAAGCCATACAATTGAAAGAGATGAAAAATTTGTCTAAAAAACAAAATGTAAGAAAAAAATGTGGATGGAAATAGGATTTTAAAAGTTTACAATTCGGATTTGGATTGATCCAGGTCTAAGTTGGGTCAATCTGGAAAAACGTTAGGTAAAGTACAAAATTTGGAACATGTCATCGAAGTGTTTTGGCTGATGACAATTTATAGCATATTTCATCAGAGGAGAATTATGTGTTTTGGAAACTGGATTATGCTATCAAGGTGTTCTGGCCGGAGATGCTCGATGGCAGTTTTTAGTATAACATATCTTCACCAAAATTAGTATTACTTATGTTTCATTTGTTTGATCAACTTCAAACCATGCACTGCCAAATAAAAGATGACTCAATTAGCCATCTTGTGTCCAAATTTAATTAAGCTTGATCCAACAATAAAAAAGCTTTCAACAAATGACAAACTTCACACGCTTCTACCATGCACCCAAAATGACTTGTTTCCTCCAAAAGCATCATGAAACCTGAATTGAGTCAATAAATGACTAAAGATTCTAAATGACTAAAGACTCTGAAGCTCACTTTAACTGCATACAAACTCGAAACAAGCGTTACAAAGTGGTGACAAATGCAATATCGCTTGTATGTTATAAGAAAATCATATGATGTTCGAAATCAAAGTTTATACCTACCCCTTGAGGTTTTGCAGCTTGTTTAATTCTTAACATGACAATATTTGGTTATTTTCCTGACAACATTTTTGCAATTTAATTCATTACTTAACATGTTTTATATGGTTTATTTTAACAATTAATAATAAATGCCTTAAGGAAACCTTTATATGGTGATAAACCTTTGTAAATGTACCACACAATCGTTGACAAGAACAAAAAAAACAAAAAAAAAAAAAATGTACCACACAATCAAATAATATTCTAAAGGAATATGCTCTCTTGGGTTTTGCTTAGTACTTACCTTTTTCAGTTCATATGTAAAAGGCTACCATTCAGTGTTCAAAGAAAAAAATAGTACAAGGCCATTGAAACAAGAGGAAGAATCATAGAAGATTAAAGTTACTTTAAACCCAGATTTTGATCAATCAACCTTGGACCACAAAACCGTAGTGGATTTTAGACATGGAAAGGTATTTCCAAAACCTTCTGCTTATGGGTTTCTAAACTCACACTATCCTACGAGTATTTACTTTTATGGAAATTATACAACTTGTAATTTTTAAACATATATATATATACGTGTTTTTATACAAATTCCACAAATTGTATTTTCTTAAACATTTATATATGTTTTTTTATAGAAATTGCATAAGTTGTATTTTTTTTCAAAACATTTATATAAAGACAGTGGACAAAAACGAAATTCGGTAGTGATGGAAAAATATTATATTATGCCTTGTTTTGCTATGTTCCGTTCATGAATTCCATATATTGTGATATGAGAATGCATAAATTTAGTAAATCCTAAATCTACACAAAATTTATCGGAATCCGTCATAAGATTTCAGAAAGTGATTTAGTTATAGGATAAGAAGAAAAATAATATATATAGAGTCATAGACAATGCAATTTTTTGTTTTTGCTGTAGTTTACTGTTTACACATGCATTATTTCAGTAACTGGAAACTAAAGTCCATTTGTGCCAAAAGTTTATCGTTTATAACACTAGGTGTCTAACAATACTCGTTCCAACAATTTATGATGCAAAACAACCGAAGAAGGAAGAAAATAAATAAATTTAGATTCTTGTAAATCCCAGGAGGCAAATGTTTCAAGTGAAAAAAAAAAATGTTTCAAGTGTTTTGGTAGTATCTTAACCAGTGTTTCTCATTCCTGCGGCGATACCATTGATTGTGATAAGCAAAGCATCCCTAAGCTTATATGTTATCTTCATCTTGTCGTAGCCTCTTAAGTACCTCAACTTGTAACATGTTCATTGCGTTAAGATATGGAAGTCTACTCTCAATGAGTTTCTTTAAGCTCTTGTTGCTCTCCAAGAGCTTTGCGCGGCCCGTTATCATAAGCACATACTTCTCGGTAGTCATCAATTCCTTCCTCAACATGTCACCAAGTCCTCTTCTGCTTTCGGACACAAGTTGGTCATCATATTGTTTGGTAATGGGAATGTCTGCTTTAGCTAACACCATCTCTATAAGGTCAAGGGTAGATTGAAAAAATGGCCACTCTTTGTACATCTCTTGAATATCGTCCGCGTGACCATTCTCAGAAACTCCCTTTAGACCAGCTCCTACACCGAGCCAAGCTGGAAGAACAAACCTCGTTTGTGTCCAAGCAAAAACCCAAGGGATAGCTCGAAGATGTCCTATGTCAGTAGAGCTCTTTCTTCGAGCTGGTCGGCTTCCTATGTTGAGGTAACCGAGCTCAGCTTGTGGTGTTGCCTCATGGAAATAGGAGATAAACTCTGGGTTTTCATATACCGTGTTTCTATAATTTTCGCAACTGATTTTTGAGATTTCATCCATTAGGGTTCTCCATTTTTCCTCTCGAGGCGGTTGAGGAGGCTTTAAGGTAGCAAGTAGAACCGCGGTTGTGTATATCTCTAGTTGTCTTACAGCCGTTTGTGGTATCCCAAACTTTGCTTGAACCATCTCTCCTTGCTCAGTCGAACGCAGAGTACCCTGACCAAACCAATACAATCATTTAAATCGAGAAATAATATTCAAACAATAGTCGTTTGTATTAGTGTCGTCAATATGTTACCATTTGATGCAGGCGGAAGCTTCTAGGGATAGAACTAGATCCGTTGATTCTGAGAATACCCGGAAACTAGGGTTTGTGAATACTCTTCACAGTGGTTTAACAAAACCTCTTTAAAATCTTTCGATTAATCAATATCAATAAACTGAATACAATAGGAGGCCATAAAAGGCTATTTATAATAAAGCATAAAACCCTAATATCTTTTAGAATATTCTTGAAGATAAACATGAAAATAGAAATATTACTAATTAAATAGAGAATAATGATATTTGGAAATATTCCAAATATCTCGCTGCATCACCATTGGAGTTCAAAACTATACTATAATGCATGTTACTGAATAATAGTAAAAAAAATATTGTAGAGATGGAAACTGACCATTACAGAGCCCGGTGGTTGGGACTGTATGGCTAGATAGGTCGGACCACCACCACGACCGATACTTCCTCCTCGTCCATGGAACAAAGTGACTTTTATACCATATTCATTACAAGCAGCAACAACATCTTCTTGAGCTTTATAGAGTTCCCATGCAGCAGTAAAACGTCCAGCATCTTTTCCTGAATCAGAGTATCCAACCATAACCTACACGTAATATTATTACAAGGATTTAGAAACGTTATTTTACAAAGAAAAGAAGAAGGTTTAAATTTAGTGGTAATGTACTTCTTGGTGACCGTGATGGTTCTTTTGGATGTGTTCCCTATACCAATCGATTGAGAGTAATTTCCTTATGACCGGACCTGCAGCAGCTCTTAAATCCTTAACCGTTTCAAAAAGTGGAACCACTCGAAGCCTAATAAAGTGATTAAACAATACAAAAAGAAGAATGATATTAAGTAATTGCCGTAAATAGTATTGAAAATTTTGTAATATTTGGCATGGAGATTTCACTCACGTTCCACCAGGACATGGTTTGCCATGTTCACTAGTGACAGCAAGTCGAGTATCTTTTTGTAGTAGCTCCACCGCAAGAACATCGCTTGCCTGGAAAGTTTGCAACAAACCAATTCATAGTTATTTCTCGTGCGTAAATTTTATAAAAATAAATAAATGTAGTTCGATGAATCAAAAGTTGATCATACATGTGAAGCCATTGAAATCACATAAGCTCCAAGTGATTCGCTTCCAAACTCAGCAGCAACTCGGAATGTGTCCAATACTTCTTTAACTTCTGGAACTACCTGAAAAGATTATAGAGACCACAATTCATATATTTTCGAATACCACTTGCACATGCTAAAACATAGGCATGGATATGCATGCTAACCTCAATACACCGAGGAACAAGGGGTCGTTTCCCTTTAAGTTATTTTGTCAAAAAATCAAGCTTTTTCTCTTCATCCCAATCGCTATAAGTACCGAGATCCAAGTATGTTATAATTGCATTCAAAGTGTGAGAATGCCTTCCAGATTCCTAGTAAATGAATCAGTGAATAGGTTAAGAATAAAATCACTTAGCATGATCGAGGACTGAAAACAATGACCAGAACATGCAGTCTAGTGGTTTGTGTTAGTATTGTCACTGTGTCACCACGCGTATTTTAAACCCACATATTGCATGTTGTTGGGAAAGACAAAAAAAAGACAAAAAAAAATAGAAGAGATTTCACCTGGCGTAAATCAAGTTTGACCAAAACCATACCAAAGGTAGAAACTCTACGGATTAAATCAGCAAGACGTCCATCAGCTAGTACACCAGCACCAGATGATTGCTGAGAAAATGAATGATTTTATAGATCACTGATTTTGATGGGAATGCCATTTTTACAAGGAATTTAAGATTCTTACCAGAGATTCGTAGCAAAGGAGCAATGGTTCCAAAAGTTGATCTGATGTTTCATAAGATACCAAAGGATCATACTCACAAGGAAGACCCTCAAGTAGAAGTTCAAGAAGTTTTCTTGTCTTGACAAGCTTTGATCACATAATATTAAGTTTGAGAATTAGTTAGAGAACATGGCCCACTTGTATATGGTTCCAACTTTGTACTAACTTAAAACAGTATGAATCTCTTGATTAAAAAGCTTAGGAGTTGCACCTTTTCCTTTACTTCTCCAAGAACAATACGATAAGGAGCCATTCCTGCTCGTTTAAGTGGAGGTGGTTCTAGTAGCTTTTGAAAACTGGCCCTCCCAATATGATATTCCGCAAATAGTTTCCTCTGGAAGAGAAGTTGAGAGGTAGATGAAAAAGAACCTCGGGAAGTAAGTCCTGGCTGTGAATCATTAATGGTTTGCTTTGATTCGGTTTTCGGAAACTCTTGTTCATTCTGCTGCTTCTATGTGTAAGAAAAATAAAGAAAATAACATCAAAAGACTCATCCAGAATGAAGAAATTCAGCCAAATTATGTTACAATATACCAAAACTAAATTCACAAAACGATATATTTCAATATGTTTAGGATTTGCTTTACCTGAAGATTTGGAGGCATATAATCTGTCGTCGTAGTAATTTCAAATTTAGGATGTTGTGAATCACCATATTCTGCAATGGAATGAGATATAAAAAAACATGAATGCATAAAAAAATTGTGTATGTTGGGAATATAAACCAATGCAAAATAAAATAAAATAAAACTTGTTTTACCAATACAAGAAGGAAGGTGAGCTCTATCTGGAAGCTGTATTGGCAAGGATGAATTTTGTTGGCTTGAGAAATTGGATTGGCCTCTCTCAGAATTTTTCTCATAGCATTCTGAGTGAGAGAATATCAACTTTTAAGATTTTAGAAAAATACATATGGTTAGAAAATATACAAATTCATTAGAAAATAATAGAAACTAGATGATTGTCCGCACCATGTGCGGGTATGAAATATTTTAGATGATTACGTAACTTTTAGTTTTTCGTTAGTATTTATTAATTTGTTAAACTTATATATAAGTAGAAAAAAATATTTTAATGTTCTTCTAATAGTACAAATTTTTAGATTTGTAACTTTTTTGTATTTGTGCTGAAAAATAAAATACAAATGATGAATAACAATATGTAAATAAAGAATTAGATATAGCGAGAAATTAAGGACATACATGAAAACAAAACTTCAAGAAAAAAGCACAAAACAAAACAAATAATTTTTAGTTTTCTTCCTAGGTGATTCATCTATGCCATGTACATACATGAAACTTTTTAAAACTCTATAATACATAATTTTCTATGCTTTGTTATCATTCATTCATATTTATGTTTTTGTTTTTTTCTTTTATATAAACACTTTTAATCAATGTTATAGTGGTCTATGTATATTTTGCTTTTCTTATGATCTTTGTTTATTTTTCTTCTCTATATTTTTTCACTATGTACATTTATATAAATTCTTATTATATCTACATTTAAAAGAAAATTTTCAACTTAAGAAAACTTGCTCAACAATTGTAACACACGAATGTTTGAAATATTTGGAGTTAATATAGGGTATTCATTTATACATTTTTTTGTTAATTATTCTCTCATATATCGTATGAATAATAATGTTTGAGAGTAACTATTTTGCCAAATTTAAAATGATATTGAAGACCAATATAGATTTTTTTAGTTATTAGTGTTTTTTTTCCAAAACAGAAAATCTTTGAAATTAATAGATATTCTCGGTGGATGTTACTGAAATAAATTTACTTCTAATTCAAAAAAAATTTTAAGTAAAGCATAATTGTCGTGATTTTTTAATAATCCCAAATGTACATATTTATTATTGAAGATTATTTAAAAAAAATAGTGAAAAACCATGTCATCTTTTTCACCATTCCATGTCACCATTCCAAATCATCATTTTTTGAAGAATTGACCAATGAAATTAAAACAATTAAAACACCTAATCATCTATCAATAAAACAACTTTGCAAATAATAGGAAGGGGATCTGCCTTTTTCAAGAATTTCATCAGCTAATCTTGAAAACCTGTCACTGCATCGATCTGTAGACAATTCAAATCTTAAGCTATCAACCTCTCTTATGTACAGATCGATAGCCATCCACCTCGACAAGAGAGATACTTCTTTTGTGACCTGGAAAAATGATTTCATCACAACATTCAAGTGTAAATTATCAGGTAATTGTAGTGACCTAGAGTAAAATTGAAAAAAAACATATGAGGTAGTCTACTACTCTTTCCAATTGTTTTGAGTTTGAAGATAATAAAACTTAACGATAAATTATCAAAAAGGCTAACCTTTGCAGTAACATTTGGGTTTCCATCTCTATCACCTCCCATCCAAGAACCAAATTTTATAGGAGTGCATGTTAATGGAAGTGGCTTCCCCGTGAACTAAACAAAAGATACAAAATATCAATACCGTCTTTGAGGTTAAGCAACTTGACATTTACAAGAAATGTCGGAAATCTTAAGTAAAATAATACCTTCTTTAAGGAAGTGCTTACACGACGCAAGTATTGTGGCACAGCTTTCCAAAGAGATTGCTCAACAATGTTCAAACCTGATAATTCAAAAGGCAATTAGTAGGTATATATCAAACTAAAAAGATCTCATACGTTTAAAATTTGATATATACCAGCTCTAGCTTCATCGACTGGAGTAGGCTTTTGACGTCGAAGCTCATCGGTCTGCCACAATGAAGTTATCTCCCTAACCTGTAAAATATAATTACATTTGTAAGTTAATTTTGTTGCTTTAGTTGAAAAATTATACGGAACATAGTGAGATGGATCGAGAGTACCAAATCTTCAATGAGCGCTTCACGGGCTTCATGGCCGAGATCTGGTCTACTGTTATATTCTAAAAGATGCTGCAAGAAGTGTCTTATTTCAACACTCAAAAGTATAATAAATAAAGCTTAGTGTATATTAATATATGTCAACCTCATTAGCAAACTTACAGCAATTCTGACATGCTTGTACTGTAAGGTTCTCCGATTAATTTGAGTTGGATGAGCAGTAAGAACAATTTCGACTCCCTAAAAAGTGATAAACAATAGTAAACAATCAAAGATCAACTTAAGAATATGAAATGTGATATAACCAACAAAAAAAAAGTGATAAAAACTGACACCATTTTAAAAGTGATACAATATGAAATTAACCTGCTTGCAAACTGTATTGTAAAGTTCGTCTGGAGAAAATCCACTTTGCAATAGCTGACTGAATATATCGTCACATGATCTTGAAAGTTGTGTAACGTTTAGAGCTTTATGCATTCTGAAAACAAAAAAATATAGATGAGAATTTTTCCTTCTCAAATAATTTATTTATGTTATGTTGTAATGTGTGTTACAAAAAAAAAAAACCATGACCTGTGATGAGTGTCCGCAATGCCCATCAAGTTGAGAGAATGAGTGAATGCACGAGCAAGTGTGAAGGCTTCCTCTAGTGGCATTTTGGAAATTTTATTAGTCAGTTGCTTCTCCAAAAGGATTGCGGTATCTTCAATACCAGCCAAACGCAAATTTAACGCACTCTGAAACGTTTAAAACCACACATAACAGAAATATATAATCTCTCTTTATATAGGAACAAAGGAAAACTGTATGCATTTTCAAGATCCTAAGTAAAACGTTTATTGAAAACGTTTGTAATTTGAGACGGGTCCATCTTTTCTTTGCGTTTTGAAAATTAAAATAAACAAATCACAATCCACAAAGCGTAATTTGATATTTCACTTGCTTAATTGGAAAAAAAAAACACTAGTATAACAATTGAACAACAAAGACGCAAATACATTTGAACTCAATTTTTTTTTTTTTAATATTCACGAAATATTAAAAATCTAGTATTGATGATATTTCACTTTTTGTGATCTCTTTACCATATTTTACAGTGGAATTGTTAGTTTTGAAACATGAAAATTTGATTAATGTGATGAATGGTAAAAAAAAATAATAATAACATGATCAAACTTCTAAAACGTGAAAAATGTAAACAAGTGGTACATCACTAATCCGAAACCAACAATCAAACCTGAGCGAGGATCCGAATGCGTTCGATTTTTCCCATGAACGAGCATCCGACTTCCCTTTGCAACACGTCATGGAAGAGACTGCCGAGCAACTTGCAGTCATCTTCGAAGCTTTGGAACGAGATTTCTTCCGCGACTTCGTCCGTTGTGTCCGTCATTGTATTTGATGAACAGACTGAAAGATTGAAGAAATGTGAGTGTTTAATGATCAAAGGTAAAAATATTAATTTCAAAGAGTGATTTATGGTTTGTTAGCAATGGGACTTTACTAATTTTCTTACTGATGCAACCATACGCTAACACCTAGTGGTCAACGCAGTAAATTATGGCTTAGTTTTATACTTTTGGTGCTTACTTCTCTTACCCGTAAAATCTGGTGCCTATTCTTCCTACTTTCCAAACTTTTTTTTACTCTATTTGTCTCTCTAAACAGCACAAGAAATTAGTAGAAAATAGAAATTATACGATTTCCATCAAATACATGAATTTTATAAAAATTAAAAGACATGTCACTTTTTGCATGTCATTTTACAATCATGTCACTGTTAAAAAAGGTTTGTGAACGTGCCATTGTTTACAAATCTTTATTTTTTATTTAATTTTTTTAGATTTTTTTTAAAACACGGATTATAAGGTATTAAAATAGATTATAAAGTTTTTTACTGACATGTTCGCAAATGTGTATCTGATAGTGACATGATTAAAAAAAAGAATCAATAGTGGCATTTTTGAAACTGTTTTATTTGCTATTATGCTAATTTTTTGTTCTTGTTCCATTATGATTGAACAAATTATTCGTTAGAGGAAGATCAATGGAGGTATCTTGGAGGGTTTCTAACCCAAAAAAATTAATCAAAAAACAAAAAAGTTGGAAAGAGAATGAGCTGAGTTTCTAAATTTAGAAATTTGAGAAACTCTATTCAATTTTTTTAGAAATTCATTTAGTATATGTACATAATTGATTGGTTGATGTTTTTTATGTAACTAAATTTTTTTAAAATTAAAGAAATTAGTTAAAATAATATATTTGAGAAACTTAATAAGCTTTTTAGTTTTTACCATTGATATGTTCTTATGATAATTATATAGGAAGGGAAAAAAAAAAGTGTAATCCATACGGGCTCTAGCCTCTGGGTCTTAAATACACATTTGGGCCATAACCAAATGCAACATCAATACGTCACCGTTTTAACCCAAATAGTCAACAGCGACGAGAACAAAAAGGCTTCTCAGTGACGAGTGACGACACCATTCAATTAGACACCGGTAAAAATGGCGACTGGAGAAAAATCAACACCAAAAGTCGCCGTCGTTGTTTTCATCGTCAAAGGAAACTCGATTCTCTTAGGGAAACGCCGATCAACAATCGGTCACTCAACCTTCGCTCTTCCCGGTGGCTATCTCGAATTCGGTCTCTCTCTCTCTCTCTTCTCTAGATTTCTCCAAAACCCTAATCGCTATTTTGAAAATCTCAACTTATCTTTTCGAACCGCAGGAGAGAGCTTTGAAGGATGCGCAGCGAGAGAAGTTATGGAGGAAACAGGGCTTGAGATTGAGAAGACGACGCTTTTAACTGTCACTAACAACGTCTTCAATGAGGCACCGAAACCGTCGCATTACGTGACTGTGTTCATGCGTGCGACGCTTGTGGATCCGAGTCAGGAGGTAAGGAATATGGAGCCGGAGAAGTGTGAAGGATGGGATTGGTTCGATTGGTTCGATCTACCAAATCCATTGTTCTGGCCGCTTGAGAAAATGGCGAGAAGTGGATTCAATCCCTTTACCATTAATTCTAACTAAATGCTGCAAAAAAGGCGTTTGGTCTAGTGGTATGATTCTCGCTTAGGGTGCGAGAGGTCCCGAGTTCAATTCTCAGAACGCCCCTCTTTTTTTATCTTTTTTTTTTTTTTTTGTATTTTATCATTCAGAAGAAACCATTTTGTTGCCATAATATGATTTTTCTATGTTAGGGAAGGATTGTGCTTCTATAACAAGCTTGTTATATGATTTGTGGATTTTATTTCTTGTATGATTCCACTATCTTAGCCAAAAAAAAAGAAAAAAAGTATGATTTCACTATTCCCTCAAAACTCTTGGACATGCTTTTTTTTTTTTTTTTCATCTCGAATATTATATTAAACATAAAGTTTAGGATACAAGGATGGGATACATGGTTGAATTAAACAGGAACAACCAAAACCAAACGAAAACCTAACCAGAAAGGCATGAAACAACCAATAATCTAAGAAGGCAATCCAAACTTTTTAACCCGTAGTCAATCCATTTGTCAAACCTGAAACCAGCCACCAAGCGCTCAAAACCATGCACCAGGGGGATCCTCGCAACTCATCAAAGATAAAGGGGAAGCGGGAACTGCATACGAACTTGAGAGAACCAAACTATCCCAAGACTAATTCTCAAACGAAGCATGATCAAATCCAAAAATCCGGAAGAAGAGTTCACCAGCAACCAAACATAGCACTCCATCTAATCTTATCAACTTCATACAAATTCCATCCCAATACTCTACGGCAAGCTGATGGAAAATTCCTGTAGAAGAGTTATTCGAAAAGCAGAAAGAGAGGACACTAACCGGCTGGAGAGGGGAAAAACCTCAAAAACAACAACTTTAAACCAAAACCACACTTATAACCACTCAGACCCTAACAACACCAAAATCCCAACTTGTGCGCTGATGAGGAGAGACGATCTAAACCAAACAAAGGAAAAAAAGGATGGGTGAAACCTAGCAGCCTCACTGACCTATACAAGCATCAGCCCAGATGAACTTAGAACTAAAAGCTCCTTAACTAAAAGGAATTATTAGAAACCCTTGACAACCTCTATTATTAAAGATAACAGAGGCACCACTAGACGACCCTACACGAAAAAGCTTTACCTACTAGCAATAATGAGAAATGGAGAAACAACTCAGAAGATTATTAAAAACAATAAACAAAGCTTTATCTTAAGAGATAAGAATGAAGCAAAAGCAACACGTGTTAACAAGATCTACACGTGGAATCTTCTAAGATGAAGAAGGAACAACATCGGAGCAAATCCTTCTGACAACGGAAAACTCCTTCGCCGTTCTTCTAGCTTCTCCCCAAATCGTAGATCGGACAGGCGGAGATTGCTCCGGCGAGCATAACGAGGAACGAATCGGAGTCACAGATTCGAAACAGCAAAACCTCCATCTAAAGAAGATGAACTCTCTGAACGAGCACAAGGACCACCGGCCCTTCCCCTCAAGCCGAAACAAAATCACCACTTTCCACACCAAAGCCAAAAGCACTTCTCCGATTAACCGTCACAAACGAGAAATTGACCGACTCAGAAAGAAAAACAGGGGAATTAAAAGCAAAATAGTTGGTGTCACCGCTGTCGGAGCCGCCGGCCATAAGCCAAACGAAGATCGTCTATCTGTCTTCAAGGAGAGAGTTTTTTTTCTTTATGGGTTACAAGTTGAACTCTTGGACATGCTTGGTTGTGTATTTATTAAGTATATCTTAACAACATTTAGCAGTTTTGACCTTATCTTCTTAGTAGGACTGGGCACGAAGCAAATATCCGGGAAAATGCAGGTATCCGTGATCCGATCCGTGTTAAACGGATATTTGATTTTCCGATCCGATCCGATCCGTGAAATTTTGGATATCCGGAAATTCGAATATCCGAATTTTTTTTTACTATCCGCGGATATCCAATTCAATCCGTGAAAAATCAAATATCCGAAATTTTTTTAAGATATCCGCGATTATCCGATCCAATCTGTTATTATTTTAATATTTTTTTATTTTTTGTAATTTAATCATCATAAAAATTAAATATTTAGTGAAAATAAATGGGTTAACAATAAAACCTAGTCATACATATTAGACTTACATGTTACTTTATATAAATGATATATGTATTTATATATATATATATATATACGGATCGGATCGGATAATGATCTTTTTAAAAATACTATTTGGGATTTGCTTTGTATTTGACAAATCGCCTATTTTAGTATTTGCTTTGCTTCGAAACTTTGCGGATATTCGAATTTTTTTGTTCGGATCAAAATGAATCGCGGATCGAATCGGTTTTAACGGATTTTTTGCCCAGCCCTACTTCTTAGCCAGCATTTTCTTCTGTGTAGATTTTTTTTTTTTTTAAAGACGTATGTGGACTAGTTGAATAGAAAGTTGGAATCTTCATGACATAATTAAAGAACATGACAAGATTTTTACTAACATGTGTTTGATTAAGCGACTGATGTGTATAAGCATATGAAGAATCGTATGGAAGATGCTTAATAAAAGTATATAAATTAGTACAAGGGTAACAAGCGTAATCCGTTTCTTGATCTTTATATGGCAGTCCTCTAATATATATTAGTCCATAAACATTTTAAAAAAATCAAAAGTATATAGAGACGTATCCAAGTATATATATATGCACAAAAAAATCCCCAAAAAAATACATTGAATAATAATTAAATTCCCATCAAATTCACACATACACCCACACACACACCAAAAAAAATACATCTAATCTACAAACAAACAAAACAAAACAAAAATCTCCAAAAAAATACATTGCATAATAATTTTTAAAAAAAAATCAATGAGGAAGAGAGTCGACAAGAGAGTTGAGTCTCTTAGAAGGTCCTGAAGGAGGAATGGGAACACCTTTGGGCAAGTAACCAAAAATATGGACATATTTAAACCCCAAGCTCTTTCTATTTCTCATCAGCTTCATCTCCATGGTGGCTCCAATTCTCGCGGTGGCCGCGCAAGAACTACTCGCCGCCAGATGATACGGTCGAGTTTTACCCGAAATAAATCACTGCAAGTGCACAGGCACGCAGTAGTATATTCAGGGATCGAATCCACAGAGACCAAGTGTTACGCAACAAATTATAGACTATTGAACTAAGCTAAGCAGGAAACAAAGATGGATGATTGTATCAAAACTAAAGACAAGATTGCAAGTAAAACGATTTAAATTCAGATTAATAAAAGCGCTAGGCATTAGGGAATTATCAGGAAATCACAATCATAAACCAGACAACTATTTAGATTCTAATATGCATGCATCTCAAACTCAAAACACTGATATAAATTGCTCCACTTTCGCGATAACAATTACTTTCCCTAGAGATCCGAGTGCCTAAACTTTCGCATGGTCACGGCTATCCTAGACAAGCATTACAGTTCAGGTTTGATCAGTTCATAATACTCTATAACTAACCTTTCGAATTGTTATAACACATTACTCATCAACAGTAGTTCTAGCAATACACAAGCTTTTGGAATGTGTATTAACCTAAGATCTAGTGATTAAATGGCCAGTTCAATCCTAGCATTATGCTTAACAGTGATGATGATGATAATTGATAAGCAACCTATTTGTGTCTAGTTTAATCTGTGAGATCCATTGAAAACCCTAAAACCTAACTAGAAAACTACTCAGACATGATTAAAGAACAAGCAAAAACCATGGATAAGAATAGCATAATCAATAGAATAAGAAATCAAAAAGGGTTCAGAAATCTTCTCCATAAGGTGATGAGATCTTCTCCCAATTACAACTTTGAATCTCTAAAAAATCTGAATAAAATCGTGCATGTCACAAATAACAAAACCCTATGGGTATTTATAGGATAAAACGGAATCTGGAAAATTTCCTAAAAATCTGGGGACTGGACCGGTCGGTCTAGAAGTGGATCGGTCGGTCCAGTTTCCAAAGAGCAAAGCTTCTTCACGTGATCAGTCTAGATTGGTCGGTCCACATCTGGATTGGTCGGTCCACTTGGATTGGTCGGTCTGAAAGTGGATTGGTCGGTCCAGTTTCCAGAGGCCAAAAATCTGCAAATCTTCAAATAGGGACTAGTTTCCAGAAAACTCCAATTTTCGCTCAATTGCTCAAATCTCCTTCCCAAACGCGTGCGGTTCCAAATCTTCGAGTATGGATCTAAATATCAACTCAAAACAACTCAAAAAACTCTGAAAACTCGTCAAACTTGTGGTTAGGAACGTCCAAATTCACGTTATATCACAAGAAACAGAATAAGACAGAGCAAAACCAACTTATGAGACGGAGCCATTTGGTGATAAAAAAAAATTGCTCTTCTTTTTTTAGTTTACTTCCTCCTCTTTAAGTTAAAAAAGAAGTGAAATGAGTAATATTGTGCATTGTGTATATAACTATATATATAACATTTGTGTGTGTGTGTGTGTGTGTGTGAATTTGATGGGAAATAAGTGTAGCGGAAATGTTGGGGAAAGAGTGGAATGGTGAGAAAGGAGTGAGTCCTACGCTAATGAGACTTTGAATTTTCCTTAATATATCAAAGTTCGCAATTTTCAAAGCTTGAGTTTTTTCTTCTTGTGAGATTTTAGTCGCCGCCTTCGACTTTTATTTCTTTTCGATATGTATTTTTGAATGAATTTGGAAGTCCATTTTATACCATAGGAGATGTGAATATAGTTTGAAGGGAACGCCGTTTTTTCAAAATTGAGCTTTCTTGAACATAAAATATTTATTTTTCTTTTTCGAAAAAGAACACAAAATATATGTTGCACAAAAATAATAGAGCATCCTTAGAAAATAGTATAACACCACAAACTGACTTGAAAAAGAACACAAAATATATGTTGCACAAAAATAATAGATAGCATCCTTAGAAAATAGTATAACACCACAAACTGACTTGGCAAATAAACTAAAATCCTTACAATATTTTTTTATTAAATAGCTGAAATCTTACGAGAATTTACCAAAACTTAAAGTAAAATATATTATATCTTATTAGACACTGAAGACTTAACTGGCGGACGAAAGTGGTATACAAGACACGTATGTAAGTAATGGATTTATAACTAAATATAGTAATCATGATACGAAAAGAAATTGTTTTAATTTAAAGAACTATAGAGAGTTAATTAACTATACATGTGCAGAAAACACGTATAATTAAATAATAATAATAGAATATATCTTACATGAAATATATACTGAAAACTCATGCAGAAAACACGTTATAACAATGTATACCAACTCTATCTTTTGCGTGAGAAGGTATTTTAAGAAATTAAGAGAGGAAAAAAAGTAGTTTGGAGGCTTGACTTACTAATACAGAATGTTTGAAAACTTGACAAGTGGCCTTCATGATTCACACATTTCATTCATATATTCCATTTTTGATTTGGATATCCACCCGATTTCTGCATCTAAAATCCGACTTTTTCTGTATTTTATAAGTTGACAACAAAATAAAGTTCACCATACCCCCTAAGTTTAGACATGTCGCAAAAAGTCATACACTTCTACTTTGATGAGATGTTATTTCGAATAACAACAATGATACTTTCGAATAATTTTTATTACAAAGATTTTTTAAAAAAATTGTGATTTATGAATACACAATAAAAAACATACTTGCTAGTTAGTTTCTATATGGCCCTCATAGAATGATTTGCAACGAGATCTCCTTAATCACATGGGTATTGAATCGGCTAGTGATTGTTTCTTTTTAGAGGCAAACTCACTATTTGAAAAACAAATCACAGTTATTGTAAAAACGTACTTTTCTTTGAATATAATTTAATAATTATTTCTAAAAAAAATATATGAAAGATGTTACACTGTCTAAAGAGGAAAAAAAAAGTTAAATTAAATGAAGACAAAAAAGTGATTTGCACTTTGGCACATTAAAAGCTTGATATATATTTCCTGACAAAAAAAAAAGTAAACTATAGATAAGTTACCGTAGATACATAATTGAAAGAGGTTCTTTCCTCTGGGTCCTGTGATGTCTTGCTTCAAAGTGATTACAAAATAGTCCATTATAATCACCTAAAAAATATATATTACAAAGCTTTACCAAAAACAAAAATACAAAGTTACATATGTTCATTGTTCTCATACTATGTCTATTTCATATCCAACATGTAGTTATTGTTGATACGCACTTTGTTTGTCGTAGTTTCAAAATTCGACTAGTTAGTGATGATATATTTTGTCATATATATTCCACTTATATAATATGTTTTCAAATTTCAATTCAAAAGAGGCATAACATTTGATCGTATCTAACTAAACATTTTATTTAATGAAAACCCTTTAACAAAAAAAAATGAAACATTTTATTTACAATTTTATCAAAATTAAAATTAGTCCTTCGATATGTCGTTTCGAGAAATAGTCGGCGGAGAAGAAATAACGAGATGGCAGAAGTTTGAGGTTTTTCGGAGAAAAAATTGAGAAGTTTAGAACATAACGTACGATTGGAAAAGGATAGAAGACAAGAAGAGGTTTGAAATGGTAAAGTAGGCTATCAAAAGAATTGGTCTTATGAAGTGTGTTTGATCGTAATAAGCTTCAAATATGTGAGTGTAATATGTTCAAAATTATTGTAATCTTATTTTTTCATTTTTTGCCAAGATTACTTTATCATAGGTAGTGCTCAATTATAATATTAAATATTTAAACTGTTCATTTTTTTTCTAATGATATGAAAATTTAGAAATTGAGAAGAAAAAAACAAGTTTTTGAAAGAAAGATTAGTTATTTATTTATTACCAATATTAATTTATCTTTTTGTTTAAGAATAAGGAACTGACGACAAAGAAAGAAAGATTATCTCACTACACTTATCGATCGTCCTCTCGTTTCGTGACAGTAGAAAAAAATCAACAACCGATTTTCTCCGATTCCAAGTTTCTTTCTTTTACTTATAAGTACGTACCCATTCAATATGTTTAGTACTTAAGTGCACTACTACTAGTAACAAATAAGAGGGAAAAAAAAAACAAAAAGACAAAAAAAAAAATAAAAAAAAATAAGAGGAAATAATAAACAATATTTAGCTATAATGTTTGGATACCTTGCATAGTTGAAAAGACCACAACGTTGTAATTTTCCCAAGGTTCAAGTAATGCTTCTTAAGCCAAAGTCACAGCCTTAACTCTCTTGCATTGTTTCACTCCAAAAGGAACATGAACACGAGGAAGGTTCTTGACTTCATCTCCAAGGTAACACATATTAGGGTTTCCCCAAAAACCAAGTCTCCTTCCCATCCTCTCATAGAACTTTCTAGAAAACTCAAGCTCTCCACTTATGTTATTTCCATTTACATAGAGCGCGTTAAGACAAGGCATTTCGGTTTCCATTTCCCGAATGAGCTTGCCTCTGAGATTGTTGTTGCTTAGACCTAAAAACCTTAGTTTCTTGAGCTCCAAGATAGACTAAGGAATCTCCCCTTTTAATCCTGTGTTGGAAAGATCCAAAACCACCAAATTCTTCAGATTTCTCCACTCTATTCCTGCTAAGTTCTCGCCGAGATGTTTACTAGACAAAACCAGCTCTACCAAAGAACTCATCTCTTGGAGATCTTTAGTCAATCCACCTGAGAATTTGTTGTTCCTAAGGTCCAAAAGAGTCAGGTTCTTTAAGGACTGAAGCTCTCTAGGTAACTTTCCTTCCAAGTAATTGTTACCGAGATCGAGTTTCAGCAGTGAATCCAGTCCTCCAACGCTTAAGGGCAAAGACCCGGACAAGAAGTTCCTGCTTAAATCCAATATCAACAATCCGGTTAACCCATTGACCTCCGGTATTCTTCCTGTGAACCGGTTTCCAGACAGTACTAAGCGTCTCAGTCTGGTTAACTTGGCTAAATTCTCTGGCAATGGACCGGTCAACCGGTTTTCTAGCACCACTAGAGATTGAAGGTTGGTGAGGTTAGTGATGAAAGAAGGGAGTTCACCTATAAGTCCCGGGTTTGATCTGATTTCAAGTGTCTCCAAGTTCTTAGAGAGATCTAGCCACTTGTCGTCCGCGATCGAAGCTAGATATCGGTTTGGTGATGTGAAGCACTTGTAAAAAGAGAGAGACTTGAGGTGCTTGAGCTCAAAGAGTTGTGGTCTGATCATTGGCATCTCAGCACAAGCAAGAGAGTTGTCTCGCATTGTCCCAAAGCTTAAAGCAGTTACATACCAAAGATCATCATACATATCACAAGTCACACCCTGCAGAGATACACAACCGAAGGATTGAAAATTTCATGAGAAACAATAAATAAAAATATATTGAAAATGTTATGTTACACCAAAAACAGAAATGACTTTGTTCTCTAATACTGAAACTTATCATTAACAATTATCCCATTAGTAAAGTTGAGAATATTACACACCAAAATCTTGATACATTTAAAATTCTTTTACATAATTGGTAATTTTTTGTTGTTCTTGAAAGGACCCAAATGAGATCAAAGAAGAATGATGGGAGAAAAAAAAAGACCTGGATCGGAGTCCAACCACAAGGGTCAGGATAAAGATTAGAGCCATTCCAAGAATCACCAACAAAGCCTTGAATTGTAGAATAGAGAGCATCTTTCTCTGTTTTCTCCATTGGACCACCTTCACTTTCCTCTGTTTCTGCCTTGCTCCAATCCACCACCAAACACCACACACATAGTAAAAACACCAAGTGTAACTTCTTTCTGAATATAAGCATCTTCATTGAGAAGATACAAGAGAAGAGAGAAGGGAAAAAGTGTTGTGTGGATCTTATCTGTATTGGAATTATTCCACTTGTTGCAAATGTTTCTATCAAGGGAAAAATAAAATAATTGAAGAGTCAAGAATTTTTGTGGGTCTTTGAAGAAAATGCTGAAAGATGAAAACAAATGGGTTATGGGACCCTTTCGAAAACCATGAATGTTGATTTATTTGTCTACAAGATTTGTTCAAGAAAACAACCCTAAAATGAAATTTTCTTCTACAGAGTTTGGTTTGAGATAGGAAAATATCATATGAGTAAAGAAAGATAAAGCTTTCTCTGTTTTCTCTCTTTGTTTCTCCTTATGGTTTATTATAAGATGAAATGCCAAAGAAGAAGAACCAACAAAGAGCTAGAGAAGAAAAGCCAAATCTGTTTCTCTAACTTATGATTACATATAGCACAGCTGTATATAAGTCTATAGAATATGACAAAACTGAAATTATGTGTTTAAATCCAAATAACAGAATATACAAAAAAAAACAAAAAAAAATGTTGCAAGTTACAATACTGAATAGCAGATTTATGGTAGTTTAATCCATTGAATATATAAGCAAATGGGAGTAAGTTGTAAAGTTATAGGGTATATAAGCAGAGATTTAGACAAGGACTGAGCAGTAGCAATTTAATTTATAAAACAAACAAAAAAACTTTAAAAGCAAGACAAGAACACAGTTATCAAAGCAGAGAAAAGGAAGAAACAATAATGGTAATGAAAATGATAAGAAGAGAGGAGAGCTGTAGTCTACACCGTGTAGATATTACAATTGAAAGCGAAAGACAGAGAAGATCAAGTCTTTTTATAAAGAGGACTCTGTTAATTCTGCAACCTTCAGATTTTTTATATTTAATTTTATTATAATCTTTTTCTTTATAGGTTTCTGAAAAATATCATCAACTGTCATTTTCTTCAAAACAGATTATTATATTTATGGAACAAAAAAATGAATTGCATGGAGAAATAGTTAAAACACAAGAGGAATAAGGTTACATGGTGGTTCAACTTGATGATAAATGTTATGTTAATTTTGAATTTAGTTCATTAAGAACACTTAGAGAATGTTTTAATGGCTAAATTCAATGTAAGAGAGCTTTGCAACTGAGATGTGTTTTAAAGAGAGTGTACTATAGAGTGAGAGATGCTCTTGCATGGCCTTCTTTGTTTGAACCACACTCTTTTGGCTTAACATTGAAAGGTGAGGCGTATCTACTATCTACTCACACTATAAATCTACATCACAATTGAAATCAAAATCTTGGTAAGATCCTACATCTAAGCCGTGTAGTCCTTTTCTGCTTTTTACCGTTTTGTGTTTTGGACTTTCTTTTTGGTTTGGTGATTTTTAGGCAAACATAACCAAAAAAAGATGTCAGGTCTATGACAATGACTTAAGCAACTTTGTTTCTTACCTCTGAATCTCGTTTTGTTTCTTTGAAATACCAAACACTAGTTACCTATTGAGAAACACATTAAAATCAAATTTTGTATTTCCTACATTGCATGTAGCTTCCAAGATTCACTTTTCACTTCCTTCAGTTGCTAAGAAAAGTAAAAGTTTAAAAAGAACCAACACATAACAAGATGTTTTGTTTTCTTATGGAAAATCCTACTTGTGAAATAGTGAGAGAGAGAATGATTAGGTTGTGAAAAAGACCCAAATCTTCTTTCCTATGGAAGCATCACCTACGTGCTCTGTTTCTTCCTCTTCTTCGTCCTCCTCTTCGATCATGCTGAAATTCTCTTCATCGTCTACACTATGCTCTCTTATTTCACCACTGCCTACTGCTTCCAAATGAGAATCTTCGGCTTGCCACTTTATCGTATTGTTATCCTTGAAATCAGTTTCCGCTTCAACCTGTATCAATGCCATGGCTCAACTAAGTATCTATAACATGTTCCACTCAGACAAAACGAATGAACATCTGCACAATGCTGGAAAAGAAAGTAATGGAGATGATGTAATTCGATGTTCCAGAAAACATACACTAGCTATCTTCTCATGTGCAACAGCCTCCGGTAATACTTCAACTTTGCCATTTTCGCCACTCTCATCTTGCGGTGGAGTAAGAAGATTTTCCTTTGGACTTGGCACGGTTATGATATCACCATTGACATTATCTTGTTTTTCCACGGTAGCCGTTGATGCTTGTGCTTTATCATCTTCTGTTCCTACACTGAAAGGATATTCCATACAAATATAAGTTTCACACACAATTGTAACGGACCCTACAACTCCTTTTTTCAAATAAAAGAAGTAGGAACGTACTTTCGATGCCTCCTGAGATGATATCGGCTTTGCCCGGGTGTTTGAGATACTGGAACAGCTGTTTGTCTCTTCTTCCTACGTCCACCAGTTGTGATACTGTCTACACCGTCATCGCTATCACCAGCTGTGTGTTCACTTCCTGTGATTTTGGAAGTCTGTTCGCGCTGTCGCTTCCTTGGAATTTTCACATCAGATGGTTTAGAATCTCTAGACGCGGCTTTTGTTGCTTGCGATCTTCCTCTAACAGACTTACCCCTGCCTCTGCCACGTCTAGGTTTATCACTTTGTATCTCTGATTGCACATAAACCTCAGGATCTTCTTGTATTCTACTATCAGTGAAACTCTGTTCAGCAGCAGATGGTTCATGACCGTCTCCCGTCTCTATATCCATAGTATCATCCGGTTGTGAAGATTCTGGAAGACGCGTTACACTCAGATCAATGACTTTATCTGTCTTTTTAATCGGTGATATGCTCAGTATCTTTGAAGCGATTTTCCCAAGCAAAGATGGTCTCCTATTTTCTGCACTGGGAGACATGTTAACAGCTTCTTGCTTTGCTTTTAATATTTGTTTTCCGAAAAGTGTGTCCTCATCTTTAACATCAGGTAGTTGGAGATCAGACAGAGCAAAGTCTTTGGCTATTTCTCCACAGGAATTGCAGCTCTTCAGTTTTTCCAGAAATACTAGGAAACGTTCCCTTGCACCAATGAATTCTTCTCGTTGCTCCTTCAAAGAGCTTCTAAGTACATCTAGCTCAGTGATGTCCTTGTGCATCTCACCTTCTTGTTGTTTCAACAACTTCTTTTGGGTGGATATTTCTTCTCTTTCCCTCTCCAGAGCAAGCTTCTCGTACTGCACTTCTTCCATCTCTCTCTGAGCCAGCTTCTTTGTGTAACTAATATCGTCAAGCTCTTCTTGGCTTCTCTTCTCATATATTCTCGCCCTTTCATTGAAATCTCTCTCACCCTCTTCTTCCTGCCTCTGCAACTCCATGTCAAGATTTCTTTTCTGCTTCTCAAGATCTCCAACCAACTGGCTGGTTTTATTTTTGGCATTTTCATGCAAAGCTAGTTTCTTAGCCTCCATGTCGGCTTCAAATGATTCTTTCTGCATCTTGACACCATTCAACTCTCTCTTCAAGTTATCTCTTGAGTTTATCTCTTCTCTCTTAAGCCTATGATTTTCTGATATTTGAAAACTTCTCAGTTTCTCTTTTTCTTCGGTAACATCCTTTTCCTGTCTAGTTATGTCAGCCTTCTTCTCATCCAGAGCTTCCCACTCTTTCTCAAATCTTTCCTTATCTTGCTTCAGTTCTTCGCGCTCCTTCAAAAGCAACTCCTCCTCTTGCTTAACTCTATCTATCTGCTGCTTTAGTTCAGATTGCAGCCTCAAAAACTCAAGTCTCTCTTCTTTGGTAATCCTAAGACTTTCATGTTCTTCGCGGATCCTTGACTTCTGCTTTGTTGCCTCAACCCCGATCTCTTCAATCTCAACTTTTAGTTTACGCAGAGATTCCTTATCTTCGAGCAATCGTTCATTTTCCATATGCAGCTTCTTCTCTTCTGCTTTTAGAGATTTTTCTTCTTCCTTCACAGCATGTAGCGTTGCTTCAAGATCTTGTTCTTTCTCCTTCACTCTTTCTTCCATTTTTTCCAAAGCTGCCTCTCTCTTCACCAACTTCTCTTCCTTGTGACTGATCTCAACTTGCAGCTGCTCAACTTCACTTTTCTTTCTCGCAAGTTCTTCATCAAGAGACATCCTCATTTGTTCAAGCTCCAGTAGAAAATCCTGCCTTCTGGTTTCTAGAACAGCCTTTTGATCATCAAGGAGCTTCCCAATCTCCGTCTATTAAATTGTGATTACCATGTCACTTCTCGATGAAATATATATATATATATATATATATATATATGTATATCTTTCGAAACTTAGTCCGCAGATAGAAAACATAGATAAGTAAAATTTAAATATGTAAGTTGTTCCAGTCAGTTAATAATAACATGACCAAGAAAGAAAATGCCGATAATAAGCTGACCTGCTCCCTCAAAATAAGCTTCTGCTCAAGCTCATGGAGCTCTTTCTCCTTCATATCAACCTTAGTCTTCATGGCCTCGAAGTCCTAAAACAACAAACAATTGATATATCGACCAAAAGGTATAGGAAGCGAAAAAATTGCAACTTGAAAACTCACTTTTTCCTTCAAAGAAATATCATTTAGCATAGTGTTGATAGACTCTTCTCTCTCTTTTAATTCTGACTTAGCAATATCAATCTTTTGCTGCATCTCTTCAAGGGTCTTCTCTTTCTTCTTGATATCTTTTTCACTTTCAATAACTCTTTCTTCTCTATGGTTAATGCTTCTTTTAGCTTCACACAACCTATCTTCTTCTAATGTTAGCTTCTTCTCCCATTCCTGTAAGTCTTCTCTCTGCTTGTAAAACACTGCTTCATGTGCTTCTCGCCTAAGAAACATAAACAAAAGAATCAAATATCTGTACCAAAAAACACGTAACAGAACAGACGAGTAAAAAATGATCTTTCATACTCTGTAACTAGAGAAAGATGCTCCCTTTGGAGCACCTTCTCGCGAGTCTCCACATCCTTTAGTTTCCTTTCCAACTCTGAACTCTTTCTATCAAGTACCGAAAGCTTCTCTTCAGCAATGATCCTCTTTCTATCCACCTCTGACGCATTTTCCTTAATGCCCGTAACCAAAGCGTTTGCTTCAGCTAACTTTGCCTCAGAAGTAGACTTCACCTCAGAATGCTCTTGTTGCAAATACTTCAAATCCCTTTCAAGCTGAAATATACAAACAGTAGAAACATCAAACACAAAGAAAGCCAAAACATTCCACATGAATACCGAAGAAAAAGAAGAAAACGAGGTACCTCAGCTACGTATTGCTTCTCGGAGATCAAAGCTTTCCTAAGATTCTCTTCTCTTTTCTCAGCTTCATTTAAAGCAATAAATTTCGACATCCTTTCACGTTTAAGAATCTCGTTGGCTTCATCAAATGCTTGTTGAAGTTCTACATTAGTTGAAGTCCATTTCTTCTTCTCAATGAGAAGTAGCCCCATATTATGCTGGTAATCAAACAACTACAACAATACAAACAAATTCACAATTCCATCTCCACTAGATTGAACAAAACCCCCAATTTAATCATATGTTCCTTATTTGGTAACTCTAAAGGTTCCTAATTTCCAAAAAATACATCAAAATTTGAACTTTTTGATTACCTCTTTTTCAAGCTTTAAGATCTTCTCAATAAGTGCATCACGGTCTTTCCTTTCTAAGGAAGCTTCATCGAGCAACCCAACTTCTTTGAACTTACGCCAATCATCAACCTCAGAACCCAGACCGGCTACGTAACCGTTACCGTCTTCTCGACGGAGACCCATTGGCGGAGAAGGCGTGGTGATTTCGTCGGCGAAAGCTATAGCCTTTCCTTTCCGGTCGGTCGCCGACCACTGTTTCCTCGTCGGAGTGAACATTTCCGTCGAAACCCTAGAAACCCAGATGCATCAACCCCCCAATTCGACACTTCCACTTCACCAATTCATGAATTGAAGAAGCAAACCGCACAATTCAAGAACTAATTTGAGCGATGTGTAAACTCGAGGAAGGTGAGGATAGTCTCACGCGCCGTCGTAGAAGTTCTCCGTCTATAACCCCAACTCTTGGCTCTGCTTTTCCACTTGCAATTTGCAAACTGACGATATAGCTCGTAATGGGCCTTAATGGGCTTTTTTCTTTTCTTCTCCATTTATAACTTAACTGGCCCATGTTTACTAATTCTGTGATTTTACCCTACATTCATTATATGGAATTTGATATAACATGGTTTGATGACAATGATAACTCTATAATGATATAACATGGTAAATTGACATTTTTATACAAAGTTCGTCTCATTTTAAATATATAAGGATACCACACAAACCTAGGGGGTGTATTCAATCTAACATTTTAAGTGATTGGTTTTAATTCGTCAAATCTTATGTTATTGAAGCTTGAATTTTAAAAAATCTATTAAAATTCACTATTATTGAACTAGTGATTTTAAAAAGTACTTTAAAATCCACTGTTATTGAAATTATACTAAGGATTTGATTTTAATGATTCGAGAAGATTTTAAAGGAAATTTCAGGAGATTTCCTTGTTAAAAATACAAAAACTCAAATCTTGTGGTTTTAGGTGGGATTGCAGAGAATTTTATAATAAATTTCATAGAATCACACAAAATCATTAAAATAACTTAAAATCTCATTAAAACTCAAATTTCTTTAAATGCAAGATTCAATACACCCTCCTAATCTTTGAAAGCGGGTCCTATTGAAAAAAATGATGGGCGGACAAGACAACAGTAGACTAATGTAAAGCGCAACTTTTTCCTAAGTAACAAGGGCTCAAGGAGTATAATAAAAAGAATTATCATAGTAATATTTTCATAAGTCATTGGTATTAAATTATTAATTAATATACTAAAAGAAAGACGTAATTGATTACTCGAATGTACCATTTACCATTTGCATTGGATTTTTGGGCCTTTATAGCATTTACATGTAGTTTAAATTAAACCAAAAGGAACAAAAAAATTAGTATTAGTTGGTGTAGAAGAAACCAAACAGAAAAAGTCGGCACATCCTGAGATGGAGAGACAGTGAAGCTTATGTAAATGACAATTTCCTTGTTCCTATCGAAAAGACAGCAATGACATTATACGGGCCAGAGTCATATTCAGACGTTACCAAATAAAAGCTTTTTAATAGTTTATGATTAATCCACTTTCTTTTTGAAATTTTTATTTTTGCTAAATGGTAAATATTTCATTAAAATGAATAGTGTTTAGAACTACAAAATGAATTGTAGTTTAGAGAATGATATCATGGCAAAAAACATGAAAATCATATATCCCACAAGGTTTTCAGTCCGTTACTCGACATTAATCCTAAGACTAACGGAGATAGACGAAGTGATGACGATGCTAATTGTCCAATCAAATCTGTCTAGGCCATAAAGATACAGAGGAGCACGCGCACTGTCCGGAAAAAATCACCTCTTAGCTTTTTGAAATTGAGTGAATTGACTATACTACGCGAGGTTTATTCAGAATTCGTTCTTGGCCATTGGCTCCGAACAAGAATTAGAAAACTGATCCATTATCACGGATTATTTGTGCTCCAAAGAAAAAACAAATTGTTTACCACTTCAGTTTTCTACTAGTTTATATAAACAGAATATTTGTTTAATCGATAATAAAATATGTTTCGTATAAAAAACTTTTTCTTGTATGTGAATCTGTTAGGCCGATTTTTCTTTAGGACAATCGAGTTTGATATTGATTTGAGTTTTACTTAAATGATATATTCGTACAACAAAAAGGTTTGCTGATCAATGAAATTAATCGGGTTTAAGTCTGATCAACTGGATCACCGGTGTACAAAGGAAAAATATAATCATTCCGTAGTTCTTGAAACTTCATTTATTTTAACTTTGGTATAGTAGTTAATGCATCTAGAATATCTCTGAGTTATGACGTGCCGTCGCAGCTACTGGTTGGCTAATCCCAAAGTCAAAGCAATTATTTAAAGATCTATCATTGTAATCAACGACCAATTTATTTTATTTACTTTAAACAAATACTAATCAATACCCGTATAG
Source organism: Draba incana (assembly GCA_963576765.1). Classification (NCBI taxonomy): domain Eukaryota; kingdom Viridiplantae; phylum Streptophyta; class Magnoliopsida; order Brassicales; family Brassicaceae; genus Draba; species Draba incana. The sequence continues at coordinate 27,084,145 of OY755209.1, forward strand.
TTTACCGAGGCCAAAATTACTACAAAGCTTCACTGTCTAATCATATCAGTACAGTTTAACAAGACAAAAAAAACTACAATTGTCAATACCTTTAGTAGATCAAAATATTCACGAATACAATCGTCAAAATAATAAGAAAAAAACGAATAAAATGTATAAACATCCAAATTGTAGAAATGTATTTTTGTTTTCTCTTTTTAAGCCTGACACACAAAAAAAAAAAAAACCTAGGCAAAGATATCATCTTTGTCTTAAATGTTACCATTCAAATCAGCACACATGTCACCATCAATGGTGCAACGGATTAGGTCCGGAAGGAACACGGCGTTTCTCCACACCATATCGCGGATCGATCTCATCACCGCCGTGTTTCTCGCCGGAACGCCGGTGATTACGGTGGTTGTTCTCTTGGTGTTGGAAAGGAGTGAAGTCAAATTTGTGAGAGAGAGCTTTTCTGCTTACTAATCTACTAATGGTGTGGTGATGCTTCGATATTGATGGCTCCGCCGTGTTTAGAGCGTAGATACGGTGGAGGTTGAAAGAGTATAGGTGGTGGAAGAGGAGAAAGAAGAGAGAGAGCCAAAGAGCTATGAAGAGAATTTGAGAGAATTTCAAGGCCATGGAAGATGAGTAGAAGTAGAAAGATGATTAAGGAAATTTAAACATAGGAAAATGCCAAAAATTGAAATAAATAAGTTTTTTTGTATGTTTGTGTATGAATTTGGAAATAAACAAACTAAATTTTTGTTGGGCGGTTTGGAAGACAATTTGGTAAGAGCTCATCTATGTTTATATTTATTGTTATATAGTTGACAAAATGTAAAGCTTAAGAGATGTAAGGTGAGGCAGTGGGATTTTGTCGTTTCAATGCAGGATGCTTTATCATCTGTTTAAAGTATTCGGAAAATTGTATGTCAAAAAGTTTTTTTTGTTTTATAACAATTGTTATATTTATATAATAGATTTTTATATAAAAATTGTTTTTCTAAAAAGTCTATAGAACTATGAGATTAAAGCTGTTAAAATGGGTAAACTCAATCCATATAACCCATCTCGGCATGGATTTTTTAGGTCCACTATGGTCTACGAGATTCACGGGTCAATAATAATAGACCCATATCCGATCCATTATATTTAATGGGTTTTGTGGACGGTCCATTTTAGTATTTATTCTAGAATAACAATAAAAGAAATGTTCTTATAAAAAACATCTAACAAATTTAAATAAATCCAAAACAACATAGCAAAACGAGAGTTGACATCATAATTTATAAATAAAAACCAAAAGCATGTGAAAAAAAACTCGAATAAGAAATGATAAAAGTCCATGAATTTGCAAAACATCTTGTCTCGCACAATCATCTATGCTCACGGATTCAAGGAATTGTGGTTGTTCTTTCTCAAGTTCGTTATTTGTCATATGTACTAGTTATTATATACTCAAATTGTCTTATAATATATCTATATCTAGTATATGTATAATATTTGAATATATAAAATAATATATAATTATATTTATATATATATATATATATATATATATATAGAACTTAGGGGGCTGTTAACCCATCGCCCGTCATGAGTTTTACCCGTGAAACTCATTTTTCACTATGGATCAACTCATGAGACCCACTTTTTTTGGGGTTTATAATGTTGAATCCATACTTGTCCTATGGTGGGATGAGTCGGATCCGATCCGTGAGTTTTGGTCCATTTTGATAGCTCTATTTGAGATAATTAATTCAACGTTTGAGATTTTTTTTTAATTGGCCTATATCAGTTTGACAAATTTTCATTTTCAACAATGCAAAATCACTTATCCCCTACTACTTAGTTTTTATTTCACAATTTTGGGGCATAATTTCGTAGTTTTTATTTAGTGGTTGACTTTCTTTAAGTTAGACGGTTGTCAAAATTATCATAGATTTTATTTTTAGATATTATATTGTTTTTGTAAAGAAATTTAGTAACTCTAGAAAATGGACTTTTTGTTTTCTGTATTAGAAAGATTTATGTACCATAGAGTAGGGGTAGGATTATTATCTAGGATCCGAGATCTGATTCGGGATTCGCTACGAAAATCCGGATATCCGAGGGACCGGATCCGGATAGTAAAATTATGGATACGTAAAAAACGGATCCGGATCTGGATATCCTAATGTTCAAGTCTGGATATCCGGATACGGATCGTAACTCTTTAAATATATTAAAAATATTATTTTAAAAAAAAAAATAATTATACATAATAAAATAAATTTAAAATCAGTTACGTAATATTTTATTTATTTTTAATATAATAATTTTCAAAAAAAATCAGTTTTTTAAAATTATTTTAATACTTTTTATTTATTTTTAATGTTTTTACGGATTCGGATCCGACGGATCTGGATCCGGCCCACCCCTAGAGTAAAAATATTGTTGAATATTTTAAGTTTTAATATTATTAGAATACCTCGAGAAAAATAATTATTGTGAACTCATTACTCACAAAATATACGGGCAAACTAATATAAGATATTTGACCTTTCAAATTTTACTAGTAGTTTCAAACTTTCAATTGTTTTGTAGGCAACTTGTGTTTGTAAAATACAACATTCAAATTTAAAAAAATTTTAAAAATGCAAACCAACAACAAAAATATCAAGTCAGTGTTCTAATAATATTTTTCAACGACTAGGCGCTAGGCGTCTCCGAGCCGATTGGATTTTTGACTAATCGGATGTATTAGGCGGAGGTTATCATTTGGCGGTTTAGACGTAAATAAGGCGGGCTACGCGGAAATTAGGCGGGCTAGACGGATAAAATCAACTTTTTTTAAAAATTAAAAAAAAATTCCATAACGGTGAGTTTTAATAATTTGACCATAAAATTCAAAGTGATGTCAAACGGTGAGTTTTTATTTAAAATTTATTTTTATTTCAATTTTTTTAGTTTTACTCTACGTTTAGGTTTTATTTATGGATGATAATTATTAAGAATTAAGATTAATTTATTATGTTTTATATATTAGGTAAGTACAATATATAGATAAATAGTCTATATATTATGTGTATATAATTAAATATACATATATATAGTTATATTTAAAAACCGCTTAAACCGCCTAAAAAATCGCCTAGTCGATTCTAGGTGCTAGGTGGAGGGCCGCCGCCCGCTTAACGCCTAGCGCTTTATTGAACACTGCTTAAAACCATGAGAGTCGGAATACTGTACATAAACAAATTCTCTAATGATCAATTATTGATATACGAAAAAGAGTATGATCATGGAGTATAGAACCGCGTAAAGAAAATAAAACTAATGCATCGAGGTTCCTTAGAATTCAAGGAATGAAAAAGGGCATGATTCCAAGTTATCAATTATGAAAAAATCTTTCGAGTTCTGAAAATATAATTTAAAAAAGCTTTGAAACAATTGAATTCTTTGATTACAAAGTTGTGTAATTATAGTATTATATTTGCAGAAGAAGATTACAATCATTCATTTTGTGTTAATAGGTTAATCATAATCGAAGTGTGAACAGATAATTAATGAGCTATCGATCCCTTGCCTTTACATGTGCTCTGGAAAATTAGATATTTTGTCGAGGACTTAATGAAACCACGTCCATATAAATTTTCTTTATATTTTTTATCACATGATAAGTTTTTTTTTTCTGCCATTAATTGTTGCAAATAACATAAAAACCAAAAAAAAAAAAAAAAAAATTTAGAGGAATTTTTGTGTTTGAAACTTGATTACAAATGAGGATGAATTGAAGTAACCCTGTGGTTGCAACATGTGGATAAATCCTAGAGAGGGAGAAGCTTTTTGTTTTTTTTGTTCAATTGAGAGGGAGAAGCTATCACACATTTGTTCTACAAGAAAATCTATTAAAAAAAATAAAGAGGTGAAAGGACAATATTTTAATGATTCAAATGTTGGAAAATATATGTATAAATCATGAGATTTTTAAAAGAAATCCAGACTAATCCTTATAAATTATACTCACTTTGTTTCAGAATATAAATTATTTTGGTTAAAAATGCGAATATTTAAAACTATTTTTCTACAAAAAAGTATTATTTAAGATAAAAAAATAAAAAATTTAACCAATTATGAAAAAGACTTCAGTATATTAGTGGTCACACAATATTGAATAAATTTAAAAGTATATAGGATTGTCAAAACAACTTATATTTTGAAATAAAATAAAAACCTCCAAAACAACTTATATTCTGAAATGGAGAGAGTATTCTCATACTATTTTTTTAAAAAAATTAATTGAAAATTATAGAAAGCAATATAGTATATTTTGAGAATTTGTTTTTTTTTTTTTTTTTAAAGTTAAATAAGAATCTCTCAAAGTGAGGAGAAAATGATGAGATTGTAAATCAGATGAAAGGTCTTCCAATGCACGAAAGAGGTCTCAGTAGTGGATTGTGGAAACTGGTGGGTAATGTGCAATCCCAAACCAGCCTTTTAACTGTTTATATCTTCTCTTGCACTAATGTTATTAAGTGCTCGAAATATGATTGCACTAGTAAAAAAAAGGAACATAGAAATCTTTTCTAATATTGGAGAAGTGTGCAGTATCACAATCTTTAAAATCAAATGCAAACAAAAAATGAGATATTTATATATATATTGTTGAAGTCAAATGCCACCAAACTATATATTTCATGCTTGAATAATTTTCAAGTCAACTGCTGTCTTCTAAAATATAAGAAAAGTAACGTGAAAACTTTAACAAAAACTAATGGATTAAAGGAAGAAGAAAGTGGAAGCGATTTGATAAAGGGTTCATTGATATTTTTATATCTATATGTATGGATTTCGAGTTAGACGAATACAAATTAATGGATGCAAGATTTACATGAGATTTTCAGCGTGGTGCAAAGAAAGTTGTTCGGAGTAGGCATGTCAAAGTTAAAATTGTTCGTTGTATAATCGTCCGTGTAATCTTTCTCATAATTTGTAATAATTTATAAATTTAAACGTTTTAAAAAAAATAGGAAAACGAAATATCTTATACTACAAATGTTTTTTTTTAATATATATATATATATATATATATATATCTTATACTACATCGTAATACTAATTACAATATTGTGGCAAATTCAAAACTAAAATATATGTACATTTTGTTATTATATTACATTTTTACTGACTTTTAAATTATAACCATTAAATTTCCAATAATGAAAACACATTCTTTTTCATTCCTTAATTTTCAACAATACAACAAAAAGGAATTATCCATCCTAAGTTTCGATAATACAAATCCAATACAACAAAGACTAAACTAGATAGATAGTGATCATATGACAACGAATTTGAATCTAAACTCAAATGTGTCGATGAGATCTTACCGTCGAAGCCGCAACGGTTGGAACTAGTCACCTTTAGTGACATTGAAAGTGAAGCCTTGCCTCTGGTGTTTGCCAAAGTGCTTCCGTTTGATTCTTCCGATCTCGTGGAAACCTCTACACAAAATATCAAATCGGCAAGGAGTCCAGCCAACCCAACCCATTTGACCCAACCCGCCATGGGTTCATTTTTTCTTTTGCCCACGGTCCGCCGGCCCATGAGACCCGCGGGTTAATACCTATAGACCCAAACCCAACCCACTAAATATTATGAGTTTTTTGGATGGCCCATGAGTTTTAATATTTACTGTAAAATAAAAATAAAAATTGGTTTGTTTAAATAAAGAAAAAATACCAACAAATTCCAATAAATTCAAAGAAACATAGAAAACTTAAAATCGGACATTATAAATTCATAATGTATAATTGAAAACAAAAAAATCAAATGAAAAAACGGAAATAAGAAATAATACTAAAAATGATAGAAGTCCATAATCACTAAACAAATCCTAAAATTCTAGGCTTCTAGCTAAACAAAAAAAAAGCACACATAGAAAAAAACAAAGTAACAAAGAAGACTACAATTTCCTATTACAATTTCCAACAGTGTAGTAACAAAGAAGATTAGAAGAAGCACTTACTAGATAAGAAGAATCAAACGTTCCAGTTGCCGTCAAAGAGGATTGAATCGTGTGAATGTGAAAAATATTGGATACGTGTATATATATAGGTTAGGTTTAGTCAATTAGTCTTAGGGTTTTCGTCGTTTATTTAAGTTTAATTTTATTATATATAATACTTTTGTTAAACTATTATTATATTTAGATATACATTAGCTTATATAATATGATATATATATATATAAACTTAAAACTATATATAAATATATAAGGTATATAAAAATTGATGGGTAACCCATTAACCTGTGGTTTTTTATGGGTTTTACCCGCGAAACCCGTTACCCGTCATGGGTCAACCCATGAGGCCCATTTTTTTTTGGGTTTACATTATTGAACTCATACCCATCCCATGGTGGGATGGGTTAGATCAGACCCGTGGGTTTTGACCCACTCTGACAACTCTACATTCGTAAGTTCTTCCGGCATAAAGCTCAGGAAGAATTCACTTCTCAAAGAGAAGGAGGGTTGCAAATATCTATCTCATAGGGAAGAAATTGCTAATCTCAACATCCTCAACTATGAATTGATCGATTCTCTTTCGATATACAAACCGAGGAAAACATCAAAGTATGTGGACTTGGGGGATGGATTTGAAAGAGAAATTATCAATGAGTTAAAAAAAAAAAACCCACTAAACATATCCAAATGAACTCCTTGCCGAATGAGACATGACACAACAGCGGAGGAGACATTATTGAACTCATACCCATCCCATGGTGGGATGGGTTAGATCAGACCCGTGGGTTTTGACCCACTGTTGTGTCATGAATGGTGGATGAATGGCTATGAAACATCGGAGACTCGCCAAGTCAGGTTTGAGACCATCTTCAGGAGGAATGAAGGTGGTGAGAGGTGGAGAGAGATGCGGTTGACGGGAAACTAAAGGTGTGGTGAGGGAAATCACGGATCAGTGGATGACAAAGGTGGTGATGAGAAACCTAAGTCCGACGGATCTGGAGGATCCGGAGGTCGGAGATGGTTTAGGAGCATCAGGGGGATCTTCCATCAGTGGTAAGCGATGCGTTGAGCTGAGTTGTCTGGTTTGTCATCGCAGAGGAGGAGGGCGGGGAGACAAATGAAACACCCAAGTTGTGTTTTTTTAAAAAATTAATACTTAATCACAAATAACCAAAAATCAACAGTAAACCAGCGAAACATAACAACTAAACCGTTCTAGAATACCATTAATCCTAACAAGCAATTCTAACACAATAAGCAAACAACCGAGACCGTAGATCATCCTTCTCCTCATAGCCATGATTCCACGATCACAATCTTTACCTGCAACACATGGGAAAACGAGTTGCGTAAGTATTATCACAAATACTCATTGAGACGGTCATACCATCTACGACCTATCACTCAGGCTCAATAAGAATAATATGATACCAAACAGCACACAATAACCAATCACACAAACAACAAAAATTCAAAACGTGTGTCGATCGACACTCGGTTGCAGAACATGGGACTCGAACTTTATCCTCTCTAGTCCAAATCCGATCAGACTCATTCCACAACATAAAACATGTCAACATATACATTCCAATTCGCAATAACTCACCAAACAACAATTTCCAATCAATCAAACCACATAAATCGCATCAATACCATTCCTAAATCACCCAGAAGCCATGGTCGCGCACTCACCTTAGCCTTAGGGATTAAGAGATCAAATTAAACAACACAAGATACGAACGCACAAACTCTCTCAAGCCTAGAAGCTACTAGTTCTCCTTCTCTAGCACCTAGAACTCACCAATAGGGTTTCCCCTAAACCAAATTAGGATTTTCTAAGAAAAACAGAACCAACGCACTGACTTAGAATCAACATTGAGAACGAAGCTTACCTCAGAATCAAAATCGAAAATATGATCCGGAAATTCGACAAGAAGACCTTTCCAACGACATATAGATTGTCGTCTAACTCTCACTGGAGCTCCGGCAAAGCGCCCTCGAAGTGATCTGATCACAGACCCGGTTCTGTACAAACCTCTTCCTAGAAAACCAATGATATCTCTTAGCATACTCATCCAATTGACAAACCAATTTCACTCACGACTAGCTAAGAGAAAGGATAACTTACCCATAAAATTTCAATCTGTTCTGATATGTTCTTCATGTCCGTTTTTTCTATCAAAAAGGAACAGAACAGTCTCCTTCTCCCTAATCAATTCTCAATCTCCTTTTCTCTCTTTCTCACGTGTTTTCTCCTCCAAAAACACGGCTGCACCAGGCAAAATGGCTTAAATACGATGCCCTAGGGTTTCCAACCCTAAACCGTACCAAATCGAACGATTAAAATCAAACCAGTTCTGACCCGAAAAGCTTACGTCGATCGACACACCCTTTACGTTGATTGACACAACTTTGAGTCGATCGACACACGCACCAAAAATCACATTTTTGGTTCGCGGGCGTTACAACAAATATTGGGACCGGTTCACGCAAACTTGTCGGTGGGAGAGAGTTGAGAAAGCACGCCGGGATCGAGCAAAAAGAGTAGCTAACGACCCCGGAGACTCACCGGGAAGCTTCATTTTTTATGTTGAGCAGCTGTCTCGAGAATTGAGTGAGAGAGCGTTTAACCTAATGGGTTTTTTTCCTCTAAATGTTTTATTTTCTAAATTATTTTAGACAATTTTCTTATCGTTCATGGTGAAAGAACAATAGGTTGACAATTCTTCCATGTTTCAATAGTAGCATATTGTTCTATGGAGCTAAGTGGAATAAACAATGGTTTTTATTTTGAACTAATCGTTAGTCAGGCGTCACAATGACCGTGACCAAACTCACCTTAGTATGTCATTTACTTTTTGTTCTCTGCTCAAAATTTCCATTCATGCTGATAAAATTATTATGAAAATTCATAAACGATAGAAACTAAAAGAATATTGAGTCTAAATATCGATTTTCAACCCCCCATTAAAAGACTATAGAGTTATATGTAAATGTAATAAATATAATTGAGAAAAAGTAACAAGAAAAAAAGAAGAATGATATATATTAATTATGAAACCGTAAGAGAGAGTCAAAGAATTGATAAATAATTATTTTTGACGTGGAGATTCAAACATATTTCTCAATATGTTTCTGAATTTTTGGAGCATTAAACTTACAAGTCTCCGTACAAGCTGCAGTGAAAGTCTGTGTCTATGTAATAAACATCTTGAAGCAGCTACACTTTGCCAAAAGATCTACCTCTCGACATGCATATCCTAATTTTTCCATTCTTTCCCAAATAAACAAATAAATAAATAAAAAACAGTAACTTTCTTGTTCTGTTCTCAACATATTTAGCTCCTTTATTTTCCCTATTAAAGAAAATTCGCAGACAAAACCAACTGAAACTATTTACAATACATTATTGTCAAAGCCATCCATGGAAATATCATAAATTAGTTGACATCGTCTAAAAAATATGTTTAAGAGACCTTAGACATGGAAATAGAAGCTTCAATCATCATTAAACTATGCCATCAACACCATTCTATATTTACCATTTTTCCTCTCAAACAACTACTATAATGAGTTTGCAATGAATTTCGATTTGAGAATTGCCAAACACGAATATATCTTAGCAACAAATCGATTGCATCTCGCTATCAAGAACATGATCTTTAAAACAACGAAAAAATGTTTTATGATATTATCCTTCAATCCTGAGTATATTCTATCCAAATGCAAAACAAAATCGTTAACCAAGTGATGAAATTAAACAACTGTATTTTTTTATATATTTGATGATTTAGCGGCATTAGCGCAGACTATTTATCTGCTTCTTTAAAAGAAGTTGGATGTAATTTGTTTGATTGTTTCGTTGAAATATATTGGATTTTAGTTAATTTTACATTTGAAATAGTCTCAAACAAAAAAATTAGTTGAAATTGCCATACGTTATATATTTATTTCCTTGCAAGTTTTCCACAACACTTATGTTCTTTTCTATTGTTTGTGATTTAGTTCGAGCCGGACTATAGCCATACTAGAATAATTGATTGTCAGGCTTTTGGAATTATTACCACAAATGGATTCTACATCGAAAACTATTTTGAACAACTTAATAATTGTAGTTAAATGGTTTCACTTTCTCTTTTAGTCTTGGGAGATTGTGAGACGTACACCAAATATATTGTGGCAATTCTCAAATCGAAATTCGTTGCAAACTCATTATAGTAGTTGTTTGAGAGGAAAAATGGTAACTATAGAATGGTGTTGATGGCATGGTTTAATGATGATTGAAGCTTCTATTTCTTAAACATATTTTTTAGACGATGTCAACTAATTTATGATGATTTAAATAATTTTGAAAGACTTTTATCTATAAACTAGAATAAGACCCTCGCGATGTGAGGATTATTTGATTTATAGTAAATAGTTATGCTTAAAGAATGTTTTGAGAAGAAGTATACTATATTCTTAATTGAAATCCCAAATTAGATAATGTAGTGATTAAAGTTATAGGTTCCTATGTAATTTGAAAAAATATAGTCTCATATCTCATATGATTTGAAGAATTTAGAAATCAATAATGTATATATGTTTGATATATGTAAATATGGTTTAATCATTAAACTATTAGATATAATAACTAAATCATTTTTACCTTTTTTTAAGTCACAAACTAAAACATTTTTTATGTTTTGACGATATTTTTTTGATAATATTTTGTAAACTTTACTCATGAAAAAAATTCTACTAACCAAATTTTTTTTTTTTTTTTGCTTTTTTCTTCTTGATATAGTTCTCCATTAATCAATAATCAATTATTTTGTATTTCTCATAGATATATACATATGTTAAACCTCTGCATACATATAATGATAGAAACATTGTCGTTTCTATTTTTAATTACATATATAATTTGGAAATTTGGAAATTAATAAAGTATATACGTTTGATATATACATATATGGTTTGAATCATTAAACTATTTGATCTAATAACTAAATCATTTTTACATGTTTAGACGATCATTCTTTTGATGATATTTCATAAACTTTACAAATGAAAAAAATACCACTAACCACATTTTTTTTATTTTTGTTTGTTCTTCTTGATATAATTCTCTCTTTTTTATTCATTGTCAATTATTTTTTTTCCCTCATAAATGTATATATGTTAAACCTCTGCCTATATATAACAATAGAAACATGGTTGTTTCTATTTTTAATTACATAGTTTGCAATTTTTCTTTTTCTAATTTTTGTTTTATGTTAAATTTCTCTTTACTAATTATTTTCAACTAAATATCATATATAACTATTCTTATAGAGGTTTTGTGCAATTTGTAAAATTACTTTTTGTTTTTTCCATTTTAACTTTTTCTATTTTTTTTTATAATTAACAATTTTGATATTGAAAATTTTACATATTTAAATTATTGACATGTGTTATAATCTAATCGACTACGTAACACGTGTCGCGATCTCGTGAGTTACAATTTTACGAACCCTCCTTTATATAATAAGATGTGAAACAAAATCGTTAGATGGTTTGATTCCAATTTACGATTTTAAATCCTTAGTTTGTAAGAATTTTAATTTGCTTCGTTGAAAATTGGTTTCCTGTTTCTTTCGTTGGAATTAATTAATTTTTATTCATACTTCAAATTTTTGTCATATTTGTTAAGATACAAATTTCTATAGGCCGGAATCATTTTTGTACTATAATTTTTCAGAAGTTTTGTGAATAAAAATGTTTAGCAAGATCATATCCTAACAAGTCTATTTAGAAATTATTTTCCCCAAGTTATATTTTAAAAAAAAAGTCCAAATAACTTATCCAAACAAAATTGGACCTAGCTCGAAATATAAAACAAACTTTAGATCTGCAAACCCGATCGACTCTATTTATCTTTTCTTTAAAACAGAAGTTGTCAAATCTTAGGCTTCGTCCCTGATGGACCACTCTTACACCGGACACTCCTACTTTTATGTCTTTAATTTATTTTCTCTCTTCTGCTCCACATTTTCTTAAAGTCTTTTAAAGCAAAGAGTGAAGTTTTAACCTTTGAGTTTCTTCTTCTACTCTTTGTCAAATTTCAATTGATTTCCTCCGCATCAATCACATATTTTCGTCCTTTTTCACTTCTTATATATAACACTCTACATAAATAAATGGTTTGCATAGTTATAGATACACGCCCATGAATGATCAAGGTTAGGTGGTCCGGGGAGAAAGGAAAAAGCAGTCAAGATATTACATTTTACAGCCTTACAGGTTATTTTATCCTCTATTTCTCGTAGCTAGATCTGAAAAAGTGCATCTTCTGTGTTTTCTCCTTGAATATTTAATTAAAATTTTGAAGTTGAAGATAAATATATTACCTGAAACAACGTTTTTTTTTCCTTTTCTTTATCTGGTAGAAAGGGGAGAGAATGTAGGCACAATTTTGCAATATGCTTACATACTCTACATGTTATGTTTCTTGATCAATTGTTACAAGATATTATATATATAAATTTTTAAACGAATGAGGTTTAGACATAGTGCCTTTAAGAATTTGAAATATTCAAGTTAAAAGTAAAATATAATTAGAACAAGAGGAATTTCATAAGAAAAATATTTAACGTTAAGAAAGGATCTATAAAGAAAGATGGCCAAAATTCATGTTAGAACTACAGTGGTATAGTTTGGGGGAGGTGTTAAAGGTTTAGGTGGTGTGTATCTACTTAAAGGTGGCAATTTCAAGTTTTTTCTTTTCTTTTCTTTTCAATATTTGGTTTTGTTATCAGTATTTATATAAATTGAACATCATATTTTACAATTATTCTAATTCGGTTTAATAATACAATAAATTTAAATATCCAATGATTCATATAATATATATCATTTCATATGATTACATCTTCTTTTTTTTTGTCACGAATATGATTACATCTATTTTCTAATATATACTGTATAGAGTTGGTTTTTCTATCTCGATATTGATTTTATATACAAAATAATTTAACTCAACTATTCTATTTGCTCGGTTTAGATTTACGAAATTTGGTTTCGTTGGATTCGATTTACTTAGGATTTGTTTATCCACTTGTTCTTGTTCTACCAGCATACATCTTATTATCATTACATTCAGTGTTCTTTTTGTAAGTAAACCCAGTCCTTGTTAAAAAAAATGTGATGGCTTGTTTGGGCCTAAGGCTCATTATATATCATTGGTTTCGCTAGCACTAGGCTAGGGCATATATCTTTTTAAGTGATAGACAAGGGCATTTTGAACCAAAAAAAAAAAAAAAAATGAAAGATAGACTAGGGCATTTAGCAGCAAAATTTATGTAGGCTCCCCTCATAGTTTTTAATGGTTAAATTATTCTTTTTGTTTGTTAATATATAATTAAGCGTAGGTGATGGAATTGTGATCTCCCCGAAAAGCAAAGAGCTAATGGTTGATGCTTAACCTGCTAAGATTATAAAGGTAATCCACATATTTTCAAATAGATATATTGAGCTGCTAATTTTATGTGAACTTGAAAACACTTTGGTTAATAAAATTTGATCCTTTAGTAATGTGAACCATTATTGGTTTATATTTGGAATATTTAGATATTGTATCATTTTCTAAGAAAGAACCTAGAGTAAATTCGAGAATATCACAGAACCCAAACTCAAAGATAGTAGAAGAAAAGCAATGCTTGAGAGTTTAGGAGAAAAATTGACATAATCTAACATGGTATCAGAGCCCGAATACATGCTACTCGACTCGAACCGAAATCAATCGAGTCCATCAAAAGAGGTTTGATTGATATATTGGGATACTATATTGGGATATTATTGAGATTAATGGATAGACGGACTATTATCTCGAAGGGGTATGTGTTAAATATAGTACACATGGAAAGTGAGAAGGGATTTAAACTAATATATAAGAGACATTGATCAATCCATTAATTGTGAACTGGTTTTGTGTTCGAAGCCTATGAAACTTAACACTAGCTAGCTACTAGCTTCACTTTCATACAAAGAATTGTTTATATGAGTTTATAAGAAACTTGGCATCTCGGACGATTAATCAGCTTGAGTTCGAGTGTAGATCTAGAAAAATTATATAATGTTTAGACCATCGAAAGAAACTATTCGTTCAGCCTGCCTAATCCAACTCAAATGATTAATGGGTCTAGTCTGCAAATGGGCAGTGCCTGAGACATAACGATAATGCCAAAATCACCACACGGATTTATATATACTAGTCAAGAACATGAGTTAGTACTTATACATATATTAGATATATATGATAATCGACAAAGTCACAAGTAAATCAGAGTCCAGTATCTAGATTTTTTGCTCATATGAGAATGAGGTGATTTAAGTTTTTCTTCACTTTGCTAGAGTTAGACTAGCGATTTTGCACATCAATGTATCTATGTATATATATATATACACTATAAGTTACCATATCTAACTAACGATCACAAAGAATTCCATTGTGTTTAACTTCAAAATTTCCTATACTAACCAACTACAGAATGCAAGCAACAAAATTCAACGCCAGAGCAGAAACTTGCAAAAAAAAAAAAAAAATTTCAAAACGAAAAACTAGAATTTTAATATACCCACCCATCCAGCAGTCTAAAGCCTCAAACAAATTAACAACATAGAATATTTAGCATATCATTTAACTGAAGTAGATTATGTTGGAATAGATTCGTTTTCTATACAAGAAAAAGGAATCTCAAGTAAAAAGGAAAATCAAAGAAAAGGGAAAAACAAGCAAAAGGAAAATCAAGCAGAAAATAAATTAAGCTAAAAGGAAATCAAGAAGATGGAAAGTTTTCTACTAGGAAGAAGTAATTTACTATTATTGTTTAGAGTCCTAACCCTATAAATAGAGGTCTAGGCTTAAGGTTTAATGTATCAAAAATCACAAATCACAAAGAAAAGAGAGAAAGAATTAATAAAAAGAGACGTTTAAGAAAAATATTTTTTCATAGAGTGAATTCCAACAGATTAACACACCCTCTCGTTCGCACCCTCTCGTTCACACCCACAAATGTCTACATTTATATCATGGAGCTCATTTTTTATGCATAAAGAAACTCCAAATACTAATACCTCATTAGAGGGAGCCCATGATCATCAGTAGCATATATAATCATATAGAGAAAAAGATGAAATAGGGTTTCTCTCCTCATCTACTGATGCTATTGAAGTTGTGTTGTGTTGATCCCTTGGTGTCACCATTCCTGGAATTAGCAAATAAAGAGCCAGCATTAGGAGTTTAATTCAAAATATCAAGACTATTAATTAGGGTTTCTAATAAAGATATTGTTATTGTTACCTGTTGTTGAAGTAGTACCTCTTATTGAGCTAGGACTTATGTAAGATTCCTCGGAGTCTCCTAATATGGAAGAGGAGCTAGTGTCACTGGTTAGTCCAAGAAACTTCTCTATAATGCTCACAGAATCCATTTGATACTCAACCATGTTCACATTAGTAGTACTCCATTCTTGTTCTTGATTTTCCCCTTCTAGTACTTGCGCACCATCGTTTATCTTGATCTTTCTTGTTTCTTGATGTGGATCTGAAAATGTTTTCGAGGGGTCAGTTAGCTCTGATAATCTCATCTTCATTTTAGTCAATGTTCTCTCTCTTGCTCGTTTTCTAGCTTTCTCTCTAGACTCTTTCTTCTTAAAAGAGCTCTCAATAGTCTTTGTTCTTCTCTTTGAGACTTTCAAAGTCTCATTCTTCGCCTTTTCATTAACACGGAGATGTTCACAGTCTCCTCCTCCTCCTGATGCAGCCACACTTTCTTTGACTTGTTTTATGGAAGCCTTTGACTTGGAGATAAGCCATTCTATTGTCTTGCTCGCCTTGTCGAAACCCAACATATCTTGAAGATCGAAGAACTTGCGAGCAATTTGAAGAGACAGCCTCATCCTCCTGTCTCTAGGACCTTGAGCGGTGCAGATCTTACTATGCCTGTCTCTTTTCTTCCCCGTTCTTCGCCGTGGAACCTTCTCTGAGGTGGTTCCATCATCAAACTTTTCCTTCTTCTTTTGCTCAAGCTTCTTGCAAACCTTTCTTGGAGATTCAAGAGCATTTGTTGCTACATCTTGCTGTTGTAACAAAAATTGGCTTATCAAGAAAGATTCGTCAAGAAAATCTGCAGAAAAAGGGAAAGATGGAGAAGGAAGGTGAGGGTAAGAACTAGGGCTTCGGATGTGAGTAGTGAAAGAAGGAAGCATTGTTAATGTTTGATTGAAGGGATCAAAGAAGTCATAGCCATTAGTGTCTAGAGAAGGAAACATTAGATATTGAAGAGAGAAATAGGTAACAAAAACAGAATCTTCTTTTTTCCTTTCTTCACTCAAGCCTTTTGGTGCATTAGTGGTTGTATGCTTGTGCTATAAAGGCTGATAGCTAAAGGAAGATGGACAAAAGATATTCTATAAAGTAAAAAGAGAAAAGAAAATTAAGGCATCGTAATTATTCTTTTTTATCAATACATTAAGTAAATGTATCACACCTATGAATATTTTTCTTTGAATTAGCAAAAAAATAAAAGAATGATGAAATGTAAATTAATATGAATGAGATATGAAAATATTGGAATAAATTTATTTCACTCAGTTGTCACCAAAATTGAATGTTGTTTAGTTTTTAGTGGAATCGATAAATGTTCATTCTGTTTTTCCAACATAAATGGTGAAATTTTAATAAAACATTTATTAATCTTTCATTCCATTATATTTATTTTATGGTAAAACTAGAAAGAAACATATCTGTTCACATAAATGTTTTTTTGTTTTTTTTTTTAATATAAATGTTTTAAAACTATATATCACAGTATTCTATCTTTCGAAAGGCACCATCCCCATTATGTTCTTACTTTGCTACTAACTCAGCATTTACATCAAAGCTGAATTTAGAGCATGGAGTGCTCATTACATAGGGTTGAACTTAGTATACAAGGCTCTTACAAGTAATTTTTAGGCGAATTTCGTTGCTCGTAAAGTTCGTAGTTGAATTTTATAATTCTATAAATAGCTGCTGATGAAGTAAACATTTCTTTAAACACTAAATTAAGAATTGATTTGTTGTCAATATAAAAAGCTTAATAAATGTGGTGGATGGGATAAGGTTAAGGAGGAGGAGGTTGTGGAAGGAGTGATGGTGATTAAGGGTAATGAAAAAAGTGGTGATAAAAGTGGGAAGAGAAAATGAAAGGGACCAAGTCTAAGGCCTATTTCGTTACCCCTTCACGTGGGCGTTGCTTTGTTGTTTGATAGCAACCCCATCTTCTTCATTTTCTCGATTGTGCTTTATTGCAAGATAATTTTGGCATTTACATCTTATATAAAGATAGACAATGTATATACATTTTCTTTTCCTTGCTTAGATATTTGGAGGCGTACATTGTTTAGAAGGATTATATTTAAATCGAATTCTTCATCTAATATTAGAGTTTGAAGGAGAAAAATGGTGTGTTAGTGTTACTTTGTAAGATTCTATGATAGGGCTCATTATTTTTCTTTAGGTATATATATATATATATATATATATATATATATGCATCCGTGTTACAAGAATTTTGTTGAAACTAATTTGTATAGCCAGAAAGAGAGATCAACTTTCTTTTGAGCTTTATTTGGTTTATGAATTTGTTGACAAGGTATTGGTGAGGTATCCTAAAGAATGACTCTCACACATAATAATGTTCGTATTTAATTCCAATTCCGATTTTTTAAAAAATAAACGATTGTAAGAAGTTAAAAACGAGCTACAAAATGTATTGTGATTCATCCTCAATGTGAAAGACACATCCAATTCCCATTGTTACAAAATTCACTATGATCAGATAATTCTAGAGTTACTGCTTTTTTTTTCTCTATACATTGATAGATATATCAACAAAGAGCATATAAGACAGAAAATGTAAGATAAATGAGTAAAGACTTGGATATCTCAAATGCTCTTAATTAAAAACCTTAAACGATCATATTTGTCCCCTAATCCATGGGGAGAGAGGGTTTACAATCATTTTAACCCCACGTCGACCTGACGGCTCATGTCAATCAGGGTCAAACAATGGGTCCATATATATGACTAAGTTACGCAACTCAACAATTTCTATCTTCACTAATGAAAAGATAAATGTTAGTTTACGCCTATATTATGAGGAATGAATTCAGTATTACATGTGTCTGCATAAGATTGTTAAAATACGTTTGTCATTGCTAGAATCAATTTGAAATGTTAATATAATAACTTAGAACTAAAATACATGAAATTTGTCTCAAATTTGAATTTATTTTGATCAAAACTATATGTAAATTTGTTACAGAAACATGAGTTCTATTTGCATCATTTTCACATTGGACAACTATATCCCTAACACAAATCAGCATAAAGAATGTCTCTGCTTGCACTAGGCTAGAAACCTTTGGTAAACTTGCATTCATTAATAAACATAATTCACATTCTCTGAGAATCAAACTCCACATGGTATAAAACATTAATAAACGTTCTACCACTAGATCAAATAAATTGGACATTAAGTTTTAGCAAAATATTTCTCAAAACCTAGTGATTAAATGTTGTGTCTCATTAAGCATATAATATGCTGCGATGACAAAACAAAAGACTATATGTTAAAGAAACAGGAAGACAGAAAAGGATATATTGCTGCATGATTAATTTATCCTTGTAATATAACTTCTTATTTTTCTACATAGCTGGACCCGTTAGATAGAAGTGATTTGAAAAGTTTTGATGTGTATTAACCTTACATCCAGATAGAAGGAGACAATATTGTTCTATGCTTTTTAAATGGTTTTTATAACTCATTGTTGTGCTAAAGATTGGTTGTCGCTTTTGTTATAAATGACTGATATAAAAAAAAATCGAATTTTTTTATCTGTTTGTTAAAGTGTAACATCCCGAAACCAAAATAGGGATTTTGGTCAGGGGTGTCGATCGACACCAGGGCAGGGTGTCGATTGACACCATGTTCTGCAACCGGTTTGGTTTAAAGTTTTAATCGTCCGGTTTACGAGTTGGTTTAGGGAAAAAACCCTAAGGCTCGAGATTATAAGGCCTTTGGCCGTTTGTGCAGAGGGGAGGAAGGCACTTTGATGAGATTAAGTGAAATCGAGCTTGTGAGGGTTTGTGACGTGAGAATCGATTGTTCTCGGTGGTTTTAGGACCGATTGTTTCCGTTATTCGTGGAGAAAGGATCGTGTGTCGATTCCCTTGTGTTTCCAGCAAGGAATCAGAGTCTCGGGCTGAATCGCGTCAGTTTCTTATCCGTTCATTCCTATCAATTCACGGATTCGAGGTGAGTGCGTGATCGTGATATGGAATTAGTTTATTAGGAAATTTGATTGGTTGTTTGTGATGAATTGGATTGTTCCTGTGATATTTCTGTGTGAATTATGCGTTTTGGAATCGTGATGATCTCGCGAGATGGAACGGAATTCGAGCCGTGAGAGGATTTGGCTCGGTTCAGGTTTCTGCGAGAGGTGTCGATCGACACCTAGTGGTAGTGTCGATCGACACCACTTTTTTATGATCACGAGGATCAGTTGCTTGTGTAAAGCGTTGATCGACACCAAGTGGTGGTGTCGATCGACACCCTTTGTTTTAAATATTGAATTTGTTTAACTGTTGTGAACTGTTGTTTGATCGCGTAGAATTGATCATCTAATTCCTATTATATATCTGGTAGACGGGATGACTGCTCCACTAAGTATTTATTAAATACTTACGCAACTCTGTTTTTACCTTTGAGTTGCAGGTAACAGAATTGTGTGATCGGGGAATCAAGGCCGGCGAAGGGGATGATAGGATGTTATTTATTTCAGTTTTAGTCTAGTGAAACCTTGTGTTTAGGTTGCTAGATTTTTATTATTGTTTCATGGAATTTGGAATTACTGGAATTGAATTGATTTATTATTTTATGGATTTATTTTATGAGAATTTCCGCGTTTGTTTTAAAAAAAAAAAATTGGGTGTTACATTTTGGTGTCAGAGCCTAGACGTTTTTAGAACATTGAAATTGGATGAACTGTGACTATGTGGTTGATTGTTTATTGGTGGTTAGACAATTAAGTAGTTTTAGATTATCCCCTTCGGCCTTTAAAGAGATTCCGCGCTAAGTTGTGTTTTATTTGTTTGTGACTTCTCGTTTGCTTATGTTTCTTGTCCTGTGCATGTGTGGTAGATGGATACTGGAGCGAGAGGTCGTGGCAGAGGCCGTGGTAGAGGTCGTGGTCGTGGTCATGGCTTAGTGCCAGAGTCATCTAGCAGCGTGGCTGCATCCCAGACACATCAGGTGGAGACCGCGAGTGAGACCAGTACCAGTGTGCCTGTCAGTACCGGGAGAGGTGCCAGGAGGGGTGCTCGTGGTGGTGATGTTGGTGCCAGGAGAGGTGCTGGTGATGGAGTGGGCCCAGGTGGGGGTGCTACTCCAGCTCAGGGTTGTGATGATGTCATCGTGGGACTTCTGACGCAGCTGTTGGAGCGGTTTCCGGCGGCGGCTCCGGTACCGGTTCCAGCAGTACCTCCGGTGGTGGAGGGGCAGCAGAGAGCTGCAGAGGTTGAGCAGCCGAGAGCTGTGGTTGCTGAGCATCCTCCCTATCTCGTGATGATGGGACAAATGCAGAAGATTGGTACGCTTTTCTTCACTGGCAGAGTTGGGCCTGAGGGGGCCGATGAGTGGCGCTTGAGAGTGGAGCGCAATTTTTGGTCGATCCAATGTCCTGCAGAGTATCGGGTGGAGTTGGTTGTGCATTATCTGAGCGAGGATGCGCATAGCTGGTGGAGATCGATGGAGTCCAGGTGAGCTGTTTGGACTTGGGATGAGTTTGTGTGCGAGTTCAATGCCAAGTTCTTTCCTCGAGAGGCTTTGGACCGCCTGCAGATGAGGTTTATGGAGCTGTCTCAGGGAGCAAGTTCTGTTCGGGATTATGATACCGAGTTCAGCAGACTTCAGGTTTATGCTAGTCAGGGCATGACTGATGAGCGGACCCTTATGCAGAGGTTCTTGCAGGGGCTTCAGATGAGTATCAGAACCCAGTGTCGGGGTTTGGTGTACGCCTTGAGGGCGGAGTTGGTGGAGCTTGCTGCTTCGATTGAGGAGGATCAGCGTGAGCAGAGTGGTCTGGTGGTTGTTCCATCAGTGGCGGTTCCATCTGTAGCTGCTCCTGCTGTTCAGCCAAGGAGGCAGCAGCAGCAACAACATAATTCTCGGAGTTCTGGTTCTAGCAAAGGCGGCAAGCCTGCGCAAGCTCAGAAGAGGAGATTCGACGAGTTTTTTGGAGGAGGCCAGAGCGGTCGTGCTTGTTATGGATGCGAGAGTACCGAGCATCGAGTGGCTAGTTGTCCCAAGAGGGAGGCATCTCAGGATGCCAAGGTATGTTTCCATTGCCGAGAGCCGGGGCATATCCAGCCAATGTGTCCTAAGTTGCAGCAGATGGTTGTGGTAGCAGTTCAGCCAGTGGCAGGGCAGCAGGTGGCTCAGTTGGCAGCAGTGCAGCCGTTAAGCCAGATTGGGCCGGCACCGCGGGTTTATGGTCCTGCAGAGGTGGGGCAGCCGGGCAACGCGCAGATCACAGGTAAAATTTTAGACTCTAACTTTGTTAATTCTTAGTGGTATAATTTGTGTTATGTCTTTTATTTTGCATGTGGTAGTCGTTAGGGTTCTCAACGCATGTGAATTGTGTAGGGACCTTATTAGTGGGAGGGTTTGAGTCCTACGTTCTTTTTGATTCTGGAGCATCGAACTGCTTCATTACTCCAGAGCATGCCGAGCGCAGTGGCATTCGGAGCAGTGCGGGTGAGCTTTTGGGTCTGGTTAAAGTGGCTGGAAGGGGATTCTAGGCTACTTCTGGCCGAGCTAGAGCAGTAGATATTCAGATTGTCGGTCAGTCGATGCCAGTAGATTTGGTGATTAGTCCGGTGGAACTTTACGAAGTGATTCTCGGAATGGATTGGTTGTCGTTTCATAAGGTTCATTTGGATTGTTTCAGAGGTAGAGTAGCTTTTGAGCGAGATGCGGGGAAGTTAGTGTTTCAGGGCGTGAGACCTACTTCCGGGAGTTTGGTAATCTCGGCTATTCAGGCTGAGCAGATGATAGCGCGGGGTTGCGAAGCTTTTGGAGGTGATTTCAATGCTGGATTCGGGTGGTGAGGTTGTTATCGGGGGGATCCGAGTTGTTCGGGACTTTGTGGATGTTTTTTAGTCGCTGCAGGGATTACCACCGTCTCGGTCAGATCCTTTCACGATTGAGTTAGAGCCCGGGATAGCTCCGATTTCTAAGGCTCCATATAGGATGGCTCCAGCAGAGTTAGCGGAACTGAAGAAGTAGTTGGAATATCTGTTGAGTAAGGGTTTTGTGCGACCGAGTGTATCACCATGGGGAGCGCCGGTTTTGTTTGTAAAGAAGAAAGATGGGAGTATGCATTTGTGTATTGATTATCGAGGCCTGAACCAGGTCACTGTGAAGAACAAGTACCCTCTCCCGAGGATTGATGAGCTTTTGGATCAGTTGAGGGGTGCTACTTGGTTCTCCAAGATAGACTTAGCATCGGGTTATCATCAGATCCCGATAGACGAGATAGAAATTCGTAAGAGAGCGTTCAGGACGAGATACGGGCATTTTGAGTTCGTGGTCATGCCTTTTGGTTTGACAAATGCTCCGACGGCTTTCATGAGATTAATGAACGACGTGTTCAAGGAGTATTTGGACGTGTTCGTTATCATCTTTATTGATGACATCCTGGTTTATTCGAGGAATCCCGAGGAGCACGAGACTCATTTGAGATTGGTTGTGGAGAAGCTTTGAGAGCATAAGTTGTATGCCAAGTTGAGTAAGTGCAGTTGTTGGCAGAAACAGATGGGATTCCTTGGACATATTGTATCTTCAGAGGGTGTTTCAGTGGATCCGGCTAAGATAGAGGCTATCAAGTTTGGCCTAGACCATGTAATGCCACCGAGATCAGGAGTTTCTTGGGTTTGGCAGGTTATTACCGGAGATTCGTCATGGGTTTTGCGAGTATGGCCCAGCCGATGACGAAGCTAACTGGTAAGGATGTTCCGTTTATTTGGTTATCGGAGTGCGAGGAGAGCTTTGCGAGGCTCAAGGAGATGTTGACTAGTACGCCGGTATTGGCATTACCCGAGCCGGGGAAGCATTATACCGTGTACACCGATGCTTCAGGAGTTGGTCTGGGGTGTGTTTTGATGCAGGAGGGTAAGGTCATTGCGTATGCTTCGAGGCAGTGGCAGGGTAGTGAGCGTAATCGCCTTACACATGATCTTGAGTTAGGAGCTGTAGTTTTTGCTTTGAAGATTTGGAGATCGTACCTTTATGGTGGGAGGGTACAGATCTATATGGATCATAAGAATCTGCAGCATATCTTCACTCAGCCATTTCTGAATATGAGGCAGAGGCGCTGGCTTGAGTTTTTGGCGGATTACGAGCTGGAGATCCTTTACCATCTGGGTAAGGCTATTTAGGTGGCTGATGCTCTGAGTCGGAGGAGGGTTGATTCGATTCGGGAGCAGGAGGTTGAGGCCTTAGTGGGCGAGATTAGTACCTTGTAGTTGTGTGCTTTTTCGCAAGAGCCTTTGGGATTAGAGGCTGTGGATCAGGTAGATCTTTTGAGTAGGATATGAGTAGCTCAGAGGAGCGATCTGGTTTTGGTTGAGGCGCCGAGGGCCGTTGGATCTGAGTATATTTTTTGTTCGAATGGGACTATTTTGGTTCGCGGGCGGGTTTGTGTGCCCAAGGACGAGATGTTGCGGCAGGAGATTATGCGAGAGGCTCATGCGAGCAAGTTTTCTATTCATCTGGATGAACTAAGATGTATCATGATTTTAAGCGGTATTATCATTGGGTCGGGATGAAAAGAGATGTAGCTGACTGGGTCGCGAAATGCGATACGTGCCAGTTAGTGAAAGCAGAGCATCAGGTTCCGGGAGGGAGGTTGCAGAGTTTACCCATTCCTGAGTGGAAGTGGGATATGATCACTATGGATTTTGTGGTTGGTTTACCTACTTCGAGGACCTATGATGCGATTTTGGGTTATTGCGGATTGGTTGACTAAGTTTGCATATTTTCTAGCCGTTAAGAAGACAGATGGAGCTGCGGTTTTGGCAAAGAGATTTATGCGAGAGATTGTGAGGCTGCATGGTGCGCCAGCCAGTATTGTGTCAGAACGAGATCCTCAGTTTGCGTCTGAGTTTTGGGGAGCTTTTGAGATAGAGATGGGTACGAGGGTGCATATGACTACAGCGTATCATCCGCAGACTGATGGTCAGTCAGAGAGGACTATTCAGACCTTAGAGGATCTGCTCAGGATGTGCGTTTTTGATTGGGGTGGTCACTGGTTTGATCATATGTGCCTGGCTGAGTTTGCGTATAATAATAGTTTTCAGGCGAGTATTGGCATGGCTCTGTATGAGGCGCTTTACGGGAGGCCGTGTAGGACACCTTTATGCTGGACCCAAGTGGGCGAGAGGAGCATTCTAGGTGCGAGTTTTGTTCAAGAAACGACGGAGAAAATCCGTGTTTTAAAACTGAACATGAAGGAAGCTCAGGATCGTCAGCGGAGTTATGCTGATAAGAGGCGGAGAATGCTTGAGTTTTCAGTGGGAGATCGTGTGTATCTCAAGATGGCTATGTTGAGGGGTCCTAACTGATCCATAGCAGAAAACAAGCTGAGCCCGCGTTTTATGGGACCTTTCCCGGTGGTGGAACGAGTTGGACCGGTGGCGTATCGGTTAGAGTAACCTCTGATCATGAAGGCATTCCATAAGGTGTTTCATGTGTCTATGCTGAGGAAGTGTCTCCATGAGTCAGAGGATTTGGTGGCTAAGATCCTGGAGGATCTGTAGCCAGATTTGATAGTTCCGGCAGTTCCTGTGAGGATTCTCGAGAGGAGAGAGAAGGTTCTGCGCCGGAAAAGGATACCATTGCTGAGAGTCTTGTGAGACTGTAGCGGTATAGAGGATGAGACGTGGGAGCCAGAGGCAAAGATGAAGTTGAAGTTCAGGAAGTGGTTCGACAAGCAGGTCGTAGCTTGAGCTTACTTGTATCTTTGTGGTTCTTGATTTGTGATAGCGTGGTTATTGTTGTTATGATTCATGTATTTTTCGTTTTGGTTGTAACGATATACATTTATTCGGAATTTATATGATGGAATTTCCTGATCTATTTTCCGTGTCCTTATGAGATGTGTGGTTCTTATAAGCATGTTGTTGATTGACCAGTTTGGGTCGGGTTCTCAATGATATTTCGGGTGGAAAATATCGAGATAGGCCGAGTGGGGCAGATATAATCATAGATGCTAGTAAACGTTTTCTTTTGAATTTAATACTATAGGGATAGTGGTATTCCCAAAAGACTCATTACAATTTAGAAGACGGTGGGTCTTCGGCGGTCTACTTGTGACTGGTGGGTCATAGCGTAGTACCGGATGTTACTTACCGATGACAAGTGGGTCACGGTATAGTATTGTGGGATGCAGACTTATCTAGGACAAGTGGGTCTCAGGATAAGTATCAGGAGATGGTGGGTCTCTTGAAGGGAGTGAGTTCCCTGCATTCTCTTATGGAGTTGGTGGTCTCCAGAGGCTTATTTGAGATGAGTGGATCTCAGAATGAGTCTAGAGGGGAAGTGGTTCCCGTTATACCATTAGTGGTTGGTATAATTATTGCTAAGAGATGCGTCCTGAGGGCAAGGTAATGAGTTAGTAGTAATAAATGTCTAGATAGCGTGAGTATTAACATAAGGATTAGATGAGAGTTCATGGATCGGGTGAGGATCTTTGATGTGTTGACCAAGTAGGGTCAAATTCTTCGGTCTTGGATAGACGGTTTGCGGGATTCGAGGTCGAATCCAGATTAGTGGGGGAGAGTTGTAACATCCGAAACCAAAATATGGATTTTGGTCAGGGGTGTCGATCGACACCATGTTCTGCAACCGGTTTGGTTTAAAGTTTTAATCGTCCGGTTTACGAGTTGGTTTAAGGAAAAAACCCTAAGGCTCGGGATTATAAGGCCTTTGGCCGTTTGTGCAGAGGGGAGGAAGGCACTTTGATCAGATTAAGTGAAATCGAGCTTGTGAGGGTTTGTGGCGTGAGAATCGATTGTTCTCGGTGGTTTTAGGACCGATTATTTCCGTTATTCGTGGAGAAAGGATCGTGTGTCGATTCCCTTGTGTTTCCAGCAAGGAATCAGAGTCTCGGGGCTGAATCGCGTCAGTTTCTTATCCGTTCATTCCTATCAATTCACGGATTCGAGGTGAGTGCGTGATCGTGATATGGAATTAGGTTATTAGGAAATTTGATTGGTTGTTTGTGATGAATTGGATTGTTCCTGTGATATTTCTGTGTGAATTATGCGTTTTGGAATCGTGATGATCTCGCGAGATGGAACGGAATTCGAGCCGTGAGAGGATTTGGCTCGGTTCAGGTTTATGCGAGAGGTGTCGATCGACACCTAGTGGTAGTGTTGATCGACACCACTGTTTTATGATCACGATGTGTCGATCGACACCCCCTGTTTTAAATATTGAATTTGTTTAACTGTTGTGAACTGGTTGTTTGATCGCGTAGAATTGATAATCTAATTCCTATTATATATCTGGTAGACGGGATGACCGCTCCACTAAGTATTTATTAAATACTTACGCAACTCTGTTTTTCCCTTTGAGTTGCAGGTAACAGAAATGCGTAATCGCGGAATCAAGGCCGGCGAAGGGGATGATAGGATGTTATTTATTTCAGTTTTAGTCTAGTGAAACCTGGTGTTTAGGTTGCTAGATTTTTATTATTGTTTCCTGAAATTTGGAATTACTGGAATTGAATTGATTTATTATTTTGTGGATTTATTTTATGAGAATTTCTGCGTTTGTTTTAAAAAAAAAAAAATTGGGTGTTACATAAAGAAAGTGAATAGGTTTTCTTATGTACAAAATGTCTCAAATTATTGATGGACCATGTTGATTATTATTATTTTTTAAAATGTATATTTAATATTGCAAAATATATATATTTTTAAATAGATCTCAATTTTTATATATAGTTAAAATCTTCTTAATTTTATTTCGTATTTGAGTTATGATCATACTCGACTGCTCCACCCGGCACTCACATTCTAAAAGACAGCCATAATTGTAATATATATTGTAGCTGTTAAACTGAAATGGAGGGTTAGAATCTTAAAAATAAGTTTGTTTTATTTTTGGTTTTTATCTTGAATAGAAATCGTTAGATGAAGAAATATAAACAGAACATACGAAAATCCAAAACACCAATTTTTGTTTTTGTTTTTCCACTGCCTTCTAAATTAATTTTTTTGCTATAACAAGTGTCCACTATTAAAAAATTGATGTCCGCTGAAAAACAAATTAACATTTCTAAGTACTTAACAATTCCATATTCGAAATTTGCTTTAGTTGAGGTAGTTGCTTCGTGTATGAAAGAAAAAGAGGAGAGAGAAGTACTTGGTGGAGAGAGAGATATAGGTAGGCAGTTAGGGTTAGGACTTATAAGAGACAGACACAAACTGAACCTACAAAATTTATAGACTTCTATTCAATAATGCCTACTCGCACTTTGCTTTTCCTTTGACTCGCTGACCACTATTTCCACCCCATGTATCTCCACATTTAGTCATACAAAAGTATATGTAACCCAAACATTATACGTAAGCATTACATTAGCAGCATGGCAAATAGA
This sequence comes from Draba incana, assembly GCA_963576765.1. Lineage (NCBI taxonomy): Eukaryota > Viridiplantae > Streptophyta > Magnoliopsida > Brassicales > Brassicaceae > Draba > Draba incana. The sequence continues at coordinate 27,111,862 of OY755209.1, forward strand.
AAAATTGATCTTACATGCACGAAGTCTCCTCCGGCGAGCCGCTCGTCTCAGCCGTGAACAATACGGCTCAATCAATGAATCTGCTAGGTTTTTGAGTATGGTGGGCTTGGCCCAATATTCTAATTTTTTGGACTTAGAGTGGTCTATATTGTTTTATGAAACAATAAAAAACCAGCAACTTATAATAACAACCTCTGTTTATTCTATCGTCGACCACGTGTTCTGTTCCTTGGGGTTCTTCCTTGATCGGAAGCTTCTCCGGCGTTCTTGTAGTCGTATTGCGGTTAATCATGCTCCGGACAGGTACAAATTTCCTTTCTCCTTGTTCGGTGAGAAATTGTTATCGCCTTATTCCTTGTTTAAGAAAAGATCTTCATCAAATTTATCTACTTATGAGTTAAAGTTTTATGGGTTCTCAAACTCTGCATCTTATACATTATGGCTCTGTCCGGATCTTCTACATCTTTATGCCATCATGCTAATCATACCTTCAAGCTGCGTAATTGCTCGATATATCTTAGGGATTAGATCGGTAGGCTTAGTAAGGTTCTCCACTCAACGGACTAGTTTCCGGTTGATGAAATTGTTTCCGGTATTAAAACCGAGAGACTCCTCCTCCTTTATGGACCGAGGTTTGTTAAGCTCCATATTATGGTTTCTGCCTTTAGCCTCTATGACTTCTGTCATAACCTTGCAAGCATTGTGTGACCATGCGATGGTCTTGGATCTAAAGAAAGCTGCTTTCATGACTGCTTCCCTTCAAATTTCAACATGTCAAAGTCTCGTGGACTAGGATTTAGATATTGATATTGTGGTGGGTGGATGTGCTCTGTCTAAAGCTTTGAACAAAGCGTCTAGATGCGTGAACGCGTTCTCGGATTCTCACGTCTTTGCCTCTCATCTTATCGTAGAGGAAGATACAACTGTGTTTTGTATATTCTTTGCTTCTATCTTATTTTTGCTCTTTTTCTTTATCAGCTTTCATTTGCTTGTTGTACTGTCTAATGCAACCGTTTATCGGATTGGAACAAATTCTCCATTAAGGAATGTAACCGAGTTATAAATGAAAAGAATATGTTGAACAACCAAAAAAAAAACCTAATAACTAAAAACTCATGGATTTAATTGTTATGACTTTGCCACACAAGAGAGTTTTGGTGAGTCATTAAGTGATAATTTTTTTTTCTTGGTTATATTAGCCAATTTCTCAACAATATATTCATATATTTGTTTTTGGTAAATGTGTTTAAGTTTTTTTTTAACAGCAAATTCACATTTGTAACATCCGCGAACCAAAAAATTGATTTTTGGTGTTCGTGTTTAGCGACACATGGAGTGTGTCGATCGACACCTCGTGTGTGTCGCTTGACACATAGTTCTGCAGAACCGGGTGATTAACTTTTTAATCACGGTTTTTGGTCCGGTTTAGTGATGTTAACCTAGGGTTAACATATTTAAGGGAAGAGGAGTCCCTTGGCCGCGATTCAGAGGCAAATTATGGCGATTTTGAGAAAGATTCGAGAAAACCTTGTTGTTCTTGAGGGTTTGGTTGTTAGGAATTCTTAAGAAGAGTGTGGTGTAGTTTTAGAAGAGAAAATCGTTTGTTCTTTGTGGTTAGAACTTATAGCAGATTGTGTGAGGCCTTCTAGAGGCTGTGATTGAGTGTTCTTCGCAATTCTTTCCCGTTTTCCTTCGTTTTAAGCCAAGGTGAGTTGTGATCATGGTTCTAGATGAAAGAATTGTTTGGTGCGTGTGTGATGGATTTGCTTGTGTTGATTGTGTGATATTGGTTGATGTGGATTGTATGCGTTGTATTATTGTGTTTTCCTTGCAGGTTTGCGACTCGAGCGACTCAGAATCGAGTCGACAGAGGAGAGACTCGTCCTGAGCTCGCTGTGAGGCGTTTCGATCGACACGAGTGCTAGTAGCGTGTCGATCGCACCTTTCCAGTGTCGCTCAACACGATCTGTTGTGTATTTTTGGAAACGTTTTAAAAATGCATTGCTTGGATTATGTGATGTGTTTCATGATGGATTGTGTTGTTTATGGAATTGTTTGACCTGAGCATGAGTGATACGCCGTAGGTGGTATGACCAGCACTCTAAGTATTTATTAAATACTTACGCAACTCGTTTTCGCATGTGTTGCAGGTAAAAAAAAAATGTGAACGCGAAATCAAAATTTTAGGAGGAGGATGATTAGGGATTATGTTTTATTGTTATGTCTAGTGGAACCTAGTGTTTGGGTTGCTAGATTTAATTGGTTAATTGTTGAATTATGGAATTGAGTTGTTTGGTTATCGACTTCATTTATTGGATTTAATTATTTTGGTTTCCGCTGTTTATTGGTAAATATTGAATTAACCGTTGAAGATTAAATATTTATGGGAACATTAACCCGGATTAATTTTTTTTTTTTTTAAAAAGGGTGTTGGTTGTTTCAACATCTTTCTTTTAGAGTAAGTTTTCATTTTCCCTGCATAACTTTACTTTAAAATTGACAAAAACTATTTGTGTTACACTTTTTTTATCATAGTTTAGCTAAGTACTAATTTAGAGAATTCGGTGCGCGCGCACTGTTTACCATATTTTCTCGGTGAAAATTATAGGATACTTGGATGATTGAAATACACTTGGTGTATGGAAGTCTTTCGTCTTACCTATATGTACCACTATGATGAAGCACACATGGCTTTTGTAAAAGAAAAATCATAAACATGGTCTTATGGTTTGATAATGAATGCTAGGGAATCAGCAACGCAAATATTCGATTTCTTTTTTTTGTGATGGGCAAAAGTCGCAAAGTAGCTTTAATTAGCTTACACTATAATTAATCGTTAATGCTTTTATCAGTTTGTATCATTACAAATCAGAAAGAGAGTCTCCCTTTAGGACTGAGGAAAGGAACACAATTACACTCATATATTTCACTGTTAATTAGATTAGGTCTACATCTATAATTAAAAACTAATTTCAACGTGTAAAAATTAACTTATATCGTATAAACGTCTTATATAACTATTTTTTTGAATCCATCTATATTATAAATCTCATTCGCAGGACCTTAATCTGCAGCAGCTTTGTAATGTTATAGAGGTGTTAAGAAAATGACTTACTTTTATATGGAACCTGGAGAAATAGGCCGCACCTTAAGAAAATAGAGTTGTAAAGATAATTTTCAAAGATTACTTGTCGAAACTAAAGTTCAGTAATTATCAACTTTAAATTAAACCTCGTAGAGATTATATTATCAAAAGTAAAACAGATTTTACAGAAATATGTGTACATATTACATTGTCTTTTTTTTTTTTGGGTCTAAACATATTACATAGTCTTATATATATATATATATATATATATATATATATATATATATATATATATATATATATATATTTTCTCTGTTGTTTTGTTTTTTATTTTAGAATTTTATATGATATATGAGTTATATGAGTTTGTGGAACATGAGAAGAAGCACAAAGATTGTTTTCAAAGTAAAAGAGAGAAAGAAAATGAGCTCAAAGTTTGTCATCTCAGGAGCTAATGTTGGTGAACCGTTTACTAAGAGAATCTTTTTACCATGCCTATTTGCAGCTTGACATACATAGTCCTCCACTTCAACTTGACAGATAATTATTATATAGTAGATATGAAAGAAGAGTTGTCTCTCTCCATTGACTCATATGTCATCACACTAGAAGAGGATATGTGTCAAAAAGAAACTCAAGAGTTATCTCGTCCTCAAACGTTACAACTTGAGCTTTTTTTTTTTCAACTTCTCTAATAAATTTAGTTGTACCTAAATTTTATGTAAAATATTAAACATCAATGTATTAAATTACATCTTCTTTTCTTTATCTTTCTTTTGTTCGTAATTTGAGTAAGTTCATCAATCTCGGTATTTGTACTAAAGAAATCAGATTTTATTTGAGGAGGAAGAAGCAGAAATGGTAATGTTGTAACATCCGTGAACCAAAATGTGCATTTTGGTCTTCGTGTCGAGCGACACCAGGGTGTGTCGATCGACACGACGGATTGTGGTGTGTCGATAGACACGATGGATTGTTGTGTGTCGATCGACACCAATGTTGTAGGATCGGGTTAATTAAGTTTTTAATCGCGGTTTGGCTCGGTTTTGGAAATCGAACCCCAGGGCTCACGTATATAAACCCTTTTCAGTTCATGGTTGTCGGGTTTAGGGAGAAAAACAGAGAATTGAGTGAGAGAATTCGTGCTTCTTGTGGATTGTGGCAAATAAATCCATAGGAAACATTTTCGGTGAGTTTTAGAGACGTAGGGTTCATCCGTTCTTCGTAGTTCGTGGAGAATCCCTCGGGTGTGTGAGTCCTCGTGTCTAGAAGGTCTGTTCATGCGTGTTTGCGTCCCAAATCCGATTCCTTTTTATTCCTAAAAGCCAAGGTGAGTTGTGACCGGGTTTCTAGGCAATGAGGGTAACTCCGATGTGTTTTGTGAATAATTTGTGTGTGATCTTGTGTGTTGATGATTGTGCTGTTGGCTGTGAATTGTATGCGTTATTTCCTTGTATATTCGTGCAGGTTTGCGACTCATGTTGCCTAGAATAGGGCTGAGAGAGGAGAAGCTCGATTCTGGTGCAACACAGAGGTGTGTCGATCGACACCAGGAGGATGTCGAGCGACACGAGTGCTGGTTGCATGTCGATCGACACAGTCTTGTGACGCTCGACACGAGCGCTTTAGCCGTGTCGATCGACACCTTGTTGGTGTCGCTCGACACGAGGTTTTGATGACCTTGGTGGTCTGAAATGTCTTGTGTTGTGATGTGTGGTATTTTGGTATGGTTTTATGTTGTTATTGGTTTACCTGAGCCTACTTGTTACGCCAGTTGGCGGAATGACCAGCTCACTAAGTATTTGTTAAATACTTACGCAACTCTTTTTTCATGTGTTGCAGGTAAAAGAAAAATGTGATCGCGGAATCAAGGCAGTAGGAAGAGGATGACATGTTTTCTATTATTGTTATGTCTAGTGAACCTGATGTTTAGGTTTCTAGATTTATTTGTTTAGAATTCTGGATTTAAATTTGAATTGATTGATTTATTAGAATTATTATATTGGATTATTGGATTTGATTAATTGTTTTTCCGCTGAGTGTAGTTATCTGCTGAATTAACCGTTGAAGATTTAGTATTTATGGGAATACTAAATCTGGGTTAATTAATTAAAAAAAAATGTTGGTTTTTTCATGTATTTACAATCTCATGTAAACAAATATCATCTCATATTCAATTTCTAGGGATTACCTACCGTTTCGGTTCCAGTTGAAGAGGAAATGTGTGATCAAACATGCTCGGGTTTCGGCATAATTTCCTACGTGGCTATGTAAATTTCCAGAGTTTGAGAAGCTCAATAGATAAGTATTTATTGATATGAATAAAATCATGACATACACATTATATCAATAATTAACAAAATATGTTTTAATTAATACTTTTAGGAAAGATTATGTAAGTGATTTTCTTCGGAAAAAGATTGAAGTTGTGTTCGAAAAAACATCAAAAATTTCAACCCTCCACAAATATGATACTTGTTCTTGTATTGTTTTCTTGTGTGAGATTTAAATATATATCTATGTAGTTATGTATTATAAGTGTTATTTACATCGATGCTCTAACTCATCAGTAAATCTCTTCTTTTTTTCATTTTTTTTGCTATACAATTTTTATAAGAAAACCCGCACGTATACGCGGGTATAGGTCTAGTATGTACATAAATCATTTATAAAATCAGTCAAGTGCATTGCATTATAAAGTTCATTCATTAAATCAGTCAAGTGCATTGCATTATAAAGTTCTACGAATTGTAATAACACTTGGCACAACAACTACTTTACTAAAAGATGACAATATCTCAATTTAACATACCATATGTGTATGTGTGTGTGGATGTAGAGTACAATAGGGGTTTTGTTGTTATATGTTGGGGGAAATATGTTTCTTATGAGTGGGCTTTTTATAAGCGACACACAGTGTGTCAATTATGTGGCTTCCTACCCATCCTTTGTGGTCAATAAGCGACACACACAGTTCGCATTTCGAACAGGTGCATTTGTCGGACATCAATATCTTTATTTTATACCTATGATTACAGAAAAATATTTATTTGTAATTGACCAATAATTTTTTTTTTATCAAATTAGTCTTGATGCTACTTTCAAAAGGCATTCCGTCTTGCAACAGATATGTGTAGTTCGGATCGGTTCACTCCTACGTATATCCGATCAGACGTATCTAAACTTACCGGATACATATTAACTAAACTATTCGTTTCAGTCATGACAATAATTATCCGTGGTATCATAATTATTCATTTGTATGGATTTTTTTTTTTTTAACAATTCATTTGTATGGGTAAAATTTAAAAACATTATCTAAAATTTTCCAAAATATTTAAAAGCTATTCCAAAATTCTTTTAATAGCTATATATATTCCTTTTAGTATAAATATTATGAAACAACCAACATTTTTTTTTAAAATAAATAATTAACACAGATTTAGTATTCCAATAAATACTAAATCGTCAACAGCTAATTCAACCATAACCGAAACTCAGCGGAAAACAACAACTCAATTAAATCATTTAATTCCAACAAAAGCAGTTTAATTCCAATAACCAAACAATTCAATTTCAATTCCAAAATTTATATTCACTAACTCTAGCAACCTAAACATCAGGTTCTACTGGAAGCAACAACAACAATAAACCCAAATCATCCTCTCCCTACAGCCTTGATCCGCGATCACACTTTTTCTTTACCTGCAACACATGGAAATAAGAGTTGCGTAAGTATTTAACAAATACTTAGTGAGATGGTCATACGATTTATGGCGTATCACTCAGGCTCAGGTAAATAATTCCATAATTAATTCCATAAACAACACAAACAAACAAGAAAACACATCACACAATCCAAGCAATGCATTTCAAAACATTTCCAAAACACAACAGATCGTGTCGAGCGACACCAACAAGGTGTCGATCGACACAACTTAAGTGCTCGTGTCGAGCGACACTGGAAAGGTGTCGATCAACACGCTACTAGCACTCGTATCGCTCGACACCCTCCTGGTGTCGACAACACGCCTCACAACGAGCTAATGATCGAGTATCTCCTCTCTCGACTCTATTCTGAGTCGCTCGAGTCGCAAACCTTTGAGGAAACCACGATAATACGTAATATATAAACCACATCAACCAATATCACACAATCAACACGAGCAAATACATCACACACGCATCAAACAATTCCTTTATCGCGTAGAACCATGGTCACAACTCACCTTAGCTTTAGAGATGAAAGATTTCGGGTTGAAACGGTAATGAATCACGAACACAACCACAAGCACGGACTGATTCTCTTGTTGAAGCGTTAAGGAAGAATCGACGAACAATTCCTCTACGTTCAATGAATGACCGAGTCGCAAAAACGCTCACAAATGTTCACTTTTCTTACGAATTCTTTATTCTCTTTTCACCATAATTCTGATTTCCTTTTTCCACTCTAACACCCGGCCACAACACAAAAGAGCTTGTATACGCGAGCCCTAGGGTTCAATTCCTCAAACCAAGCCAAACCGCGATTAAAAATCTATTAACCCAATTTTGCAACCCTGGTGTCGATCGACACACCTCATGGTGCCGATCGACACCCTGACCAAAATCCTCCTTTTTGGTTTCAGGATGTTACAATTCTCCCCTACTACACTGGATTCGTCCTCGAATCCTTACAAACCGTTTATCACAAACCAAATATCTGACTCAAACCGATCAATACCACCCGAGATCATCTCACTCCATCTCCGAGGCTCTCGTCTAGTCTCATGTTTATACGCCCGCTCCCAAACATTTATTACTCTTAACTCACTCCACACCTCTCCCACTCGCAGGAACAAATCCTTTGTGCTATCGGTGTCTCGTGCCTCATCCACTCTCAGGAACAAATCTTTTGAGCTCCAGGTACACAGGGGAACTAATCATCCCCTCGAGAGAACTAATCATCCCTCAATACTCAGAATAGAAACTAATCATCCCAAATGAGCATACATGAGAACTAATTATCTCCTCTAAGGAACTAATCATCCCCACTAGAGAATCTCTAAAAATGAATGAGTTATTCGGGACCGCAACTCTTAAAGTAATAAATTCAAAAATGTCCATAAACATCTATTTACTAGAACTACCCACTTATGGCCAAACCGATATTCCCTCACCCGGAATATCAACATAAACCTGACCAACCACAGGTCACACAAACATCACATATAAGAACTAATCATCTTATATAACACAGATAAATAAGAAAAACTTCATCTTATAAATCTTCAAAAATGTATAGTCATTACAACGAAAACGAAAAAATACATAAATAAAGCAACAACGTGCTAAACATCAGAAGCTGGAATAACAAAGATAAGTAAAGCTTACTCCACGACCTGCTTGGCGAACCACTTCCCAAACTTGAACTTCATCTTTGCCTCAGGCTTCCAAGTCTCCTCTTTGGTATCGACACAGTCCCACAAGACTCTCAGCAACTGTATCTTCTTCCGACGCAGAATCTTGACTCTTCTCTCGAGAATCCTCACAGGTCTCGCTGCCACAGACAAATCAGTCTGAAGATCTTCCGCAATCTTAGCCACCAACTCCTTCAACACATGCATGCACTTCCTCAACATTGACACATAAAATACCTTATGAAAAGCCTTCATGATCAGAGGTAAAACAACCGGTACGCCACATGGCCTCAGACTCAGCTTATTCTATGAAATTGATCGGTTAGGGCCTCACAACATGGTCATCTTGAGATACACTCAATCTCCGATCGCGAACTCCAACTCACTCTGCCTCTTATCGGCATAACTTCTCTACCGATCCTGAGCCTTTTTCATATTCAGCTTCAAGACATGGATCTTCTCCATCGTCTCCTGAAAAACTCGCACCATAAATGCTTTTCTCCCCCACTTGGGTTTAGCATAAAGGTGTCCTACACGACCTCCCATATAACGCCTCATAAGGAGTCATCCCGATACTCGTCTAAAAGCAGTTATTATACGCAAACTCAGCTAGGCACAAGTGATCATACTAGTAACCACCCCAATCCAACACATACATCCTCAGCAAATCCTCCAAAGTCTGAATTGTCCTCTTTGTACCTTAGTTCCCATCTCAGTCTGAAAGGCTCTCCAAAACTCAGACGCAAACTTAGGATCTCGATCTGACACTATACTGGCTGGCGCTCCATGCAGCCATATAATCTCTTTCACAAATTTTTTAGCCAAAATCGCAGCTCTATCGGTCTTTTTAATGGCCAAAAAATATGCAAACTTGGTCAGAGGATCCACAATCACCCAAATAGCATCATAGGTTCTCGAGATAGGTAATCCGACCACAAAATCCATAATGATCATATCCTACTTCCACTCTGCAATGGGTAAACTTTGTAACTTACCGCTCGAGACCTAATGCTCTACCTTTACTAACTACCACGTATTCTACTTCGTGAACTAGTCAGCTATATCTCTCTTCATCCCGACCCAATGATAATACCGCTTAAGATCATGATACATCTTGGTCACTCCCAGATGAATCGAGAACTTGCTCGCATAAGCTTCACGCAGAATTTTTAGCCTCAACTCATCAATCTTGGGTACACAAACCCGACCACGCACCAAATCGTCCCATTCGAAAAGACCTGATACTCAGAACCAACTACCCTCGACGCATCGATCAAACTCTGATCACTCTCCTAAGCCAATCGAATCTTACTCAGAAGGTTTGCTTGATTAACCGCCTCTAAACCCAATGACTCTTGCGAAATGGCACACAAACGCAAAGTGCTAATCTCGTTCACTAGCGCCTCAACATCCTGCTCCCGAGCCGAATCTACTCTCTGACGACTACAGAGCATATTCCACCTGGATCGCCTTACTAGGATGGTAAACAATATCTAGATCGTAATCTGCCAGCAACTTAACCCAACGCTGAGTGAAAATATGCTGCAAATTCTTATGATCCGTGAAAATCTGGATTTTCCCACCATAAAGATAGGATCTCCAAATCTTCAAAACAAACATGAATGCTCCCATCTCCAACTCGTGAGTGGGATAATTGCGCTCAACACCTCTTAATTGCCTCGAAGCATACGCAATCACCCTGCCTTCGTGCATCAAAACACAACCCAAACCAATCCCAGAAGCATCGGTGTACACTGCATAAGGCTTACCCGGCTCAGACAACACCAACATAGGTGTACTCATCAACATCACCTTCAGCTTTGTAAAGTTATCCTTGCAATCCTGAGACAACATAAACAGGACATCCTTCCCGGTCAACTTCATCATCGACTGAGCCATACACACAAAGCCCTTGACGAATCTCTGATAGTAAACTGCTAAACCAAGAAACCTCCAGATATCCATAGCATTAGATGATCTAGGACAATCTCTGATAGCCTCTATCTTAGCCGGATCTAAAGAAACTTCATCTACATAAACATGTGGCTAAGAAAACCCATTTCTCTCTGCCAAAAACTGCACTTGCTCAACTTCGCGAAAAGCTTCTGCTCCCAAAGGTTCTCCAGAACCAACCTTAAATGCACCTCATGCTCCTCAGGACTCCTCGAAAATACTAGAATATTGTCGATAAAGATAATTACGAAGACATATAGATACTCCTAGAATATGTCGTTCATCAACCTCATGAATGATGCAGGCGCATTCGTCAAACCAAAAGGTATCACTACAAACTCAAAGTGATCATACTGTGTCTTGAAAGCCGTTTTCAAAACATCCACCTCATCAATCGGAATCTAATGATACCCCGATGCCAAGTCTATCTTGGAGAACCAAGTAGCACCCCTCAGCTGATTTAATAACTCATCAATCCTCGGGAGATGGTATTTATTCTTCACAGTGACCCGGTTAAGCCCCCGATAATTAATACACAACTGGAAACTCCCATCCTTCTTTTTCATAAACAACACCGGCGCTCTCCACAGTGAAGTACTCGGCCGAATAAAACCCTAAATCACAAAATCCTCTAGCTGCTTCTTCAGCTATGTCAACTCTGCTGAAGCCATCTTGTAAGGTGCCTTAGATATCGGTGTTGTCCCGGTCTTTGACTCAATTGTGAAAGGACTAGACCGAGATGACGGTAATCCCTATAATGACTGAAAACATCCTTGAACTCCCGAAAAACATGAATACCTCCAACAGAAACCTCACCAACCGACTACGACATCAAAATGGTTACTAAATAAGCATCTCAACCACGCTCAATCATATGCACTGCCTGAACCACATAAATCACGAGACTCCCCGAAGTCGGTCTCACTCCCTGATTAACCAACCTCGCTCCCTCCCGTTCAAACCTAATGCGACATTGATGGCAATCCATATGAACCAGGTATCGGTCTAACCAGTCCATCCCCAGAAAAACATCATACAACTCCACAGGACTAATCACTAAGTCCGGCGGCATCGACTCTCCTGCGATCTGAATATCAATGCCTCTCGGTCCACCAAGCATAGCTAGGAAACCTCCACTAGCCACCTTCACTATACTCGATTGCTCACCAGCATCGCTCTGAATGCCAAAGATCTCGGCACACTCTGGAGTAATGAAGCAATTAGATGCTTCTGAATCGAACAAGACATGGGACTCAAAACCTCCCACTAATAATGTCCCTGCACAAACCTTAGGTGCTAAGAAACTCTAATATTTCTATCATAGGAAAAACAAAGAACAAACGTACAATTTTAACAACAACTAAAAAATTAATAAGTCTGATATCTCAATTTACTTATGAACGGCATGACACTCGGTTGGCCTGTCTCTATTGTCGTATACATATGAAGTGCTCCCCCAATCTGAGCTAACGGCTGCATTGCCGCTATTTATGCCACTACTGGCAGAACTACAGTAACCACCATCTCCTGCAACTTGGGACACATCGGTCTAATATGCCCCGGCTCTCTACAGTTGAAACATACTCTCGAATCCTACTACTGCGGCTACTACTGCTGGTCACCCTTCCGGGGAATACTCGACAAACGATGCTCCAAACTCTTGCATCCATAACAAGCTCTACCCCTGTGACTGAGCCTGGAAGCGCCATCCAACTTCTGTTTTTGGCCTTGTGCAGGCTTGTTGCATTTGCCAGAACTAGAACCGAAACCACTCTGTTACGTCTGCTTCTTCGGCTGAACAACATGAGCAACAACTAGCAGAACCCGAATGGGAATCTGCTCCCTGAAATCCTCCTCTACCGACACTATTGTCTCAACCAACTCCGCTCTCGAAACAAACATGGACACTCTGCACCGCGTCCTTAGATCATCCTGAAGTTCCCTCAGGAACCTCTTCACCTATGTCTGCTCTTCCTCCAGACCATGATCAGCGTACACAAGCAAACAACTAAACTCGACGTCGTACTCATGCACTGTACGATCACCCTACACTGTACGATCACCCTGCACTACCTCCACGAACTTTATCCCGAGACAATCTAGAGCCTCCTAAAGAAAGTACTTAGCATTGAACACCGCTAAGAACTCACCCTAGGTCCACACAGTACCAGGCCTCATGTCCTCAATAGCTCTCTACCACAGATGAGCATCGCCACTCTGATAGTGGACCGCCAACTCCACTTGGTAATCCTCATGACAATGAACCGAGCGAAAGTTGCTCTCCATCCTCATACGCCACTCGTCCGCCTCTTCAGGCCAAACACTGCCTGAAAAGAACCCAATACTCAAATACCGCATCAGACCCATAATATCTAGATAGGTCGAACGCACCTTAGCCACCGCAGCCCTCGACTGCACCTCCCCTACTAGAGGTACCACTAAAGCCTAAACTGGTGCCCCCACCGAAAACCTCTTCATCAACTCTGTCATCAAGCCCTCTAGACGATCCAAACAATCTTGAGCTGGAGCAACACCCACACCTGGGCCCACTCCACCACCAACTAATCCGGCACCCCTCCCGGCACCCACATTACCCTCACTGGCACTCACGGTGGTTCCACTCACAGATCCCGAATGGTGGGTCTGCGTCTCTGGCACCCGCATAGCACTCGAAGCCAGGCTACTCAAAGACTCTAACACTTGTTTTCTACCACAAACTCAGCCTCTACCACAGCTTCTACCTCTGGCACGACCTCTCGCTCCGGTTTCTATCTCTCTGTACTCATACAGAACCAGAACATGAGCCAAAAGAAGGCTCAAACATCAAATAAACTTACCGCGGAATCACTTTAAAGGCCTAAAGAGGATGATCTAAGACTACTAAACTGACTAACTATTCATAATCAATTTAAATCACTTAGTCTCAGCTCACACAACCTACTGCCCTAAAACCGTAAAGGCTCTGATACCAAAATAAAACAACCAACATTTTTTTAAAAAACAAATAATTAACGTGGATTTAGTATTCTCATAAATAATAAATCTTCAACGGATAATTCAACCATAACCAAAACTCAACGAAAAACAAAAACTCAATTAAATCATTTAAATCCAACAAAAACAGTTTAATTCCAATAACTGAATAACTCAGTTTCAATTCCAAAATTCTCATCTAGTAACTCTAGCAACCTAAACACCAGGTTCTACTAGAAGCAACAACAACAATAAACCCAAATCATCTTCTTCCTATAGCTTTGATTCTGCGATCACACTTTTTCTTTACCTGCAACACATGAAAATAAGAGTTGTATAAGTATTTAACAAATACTTAGTGAGCTGGTCATACCACCTACAGCGTATCACTCAGGCTCAGTAAACAATTCCATAATGAATTCCATAAACAACACAAACCAACAGGAAAACACATCACACAATCCAAGCAATGCAATTCAAAACATTTCCAAAACACAATAGATCATGTCGAGACACGATTTAAGTCCATGTGTCGAGTGACACTGGAAAGTTGTTGATCGACACACTATTAGCACTCGTGTCTCTCCTCTCTCGACTTGATTCTGAGTCACTCGAGTCGCAAACCTGCAAGGAAAATACGATAATACAACGCATACAATCCACATCAACCAATATCACACAATCAACACGAGCAAATCCATCACACACACATCAAACAATTCCTTCATCGCCTAGAACCATGGTCACAACTCACCTTAGCTTTAGAGATGAATGGATTCGGATTGAAAAGGTAATGAATCACGAACACAACCACAAACACAGACTGATTCTCTCGCTGAAATGTCAAGAAAGAACCGACGAACGATTCCTTTACGTTCAACGAATGATCGAGTCGCAAAAACGCTCACAAATGCTCACTTCTCTCATGAATTATTTCTTCTCTTTTCTCCACAATTCTTATCTCCTTTTTCTTCTCTAACACACGGTCACAACACAAAAGAATTATATACGTGAGCCCTAGGGTTCAATCCCTCAAACCGAGTCAAACCGCGATTAAAATTTTAATTAACCCAATTCTGCAACCCTGGTGTTGATCGACACACCCCATGGTGTCGATCGACATCCTACCAAAATCCTTCTTTTTAAGGGGGTTAATTAGTTTTGGTATTTTAATAGATTTTAAAATCCTAACCAAATCTTATGTTATTCAATTTGTCATTTCAAAATCTTCATTGGAATCATGTCTTATTCAATATGTCATTCTCAAATACAAATTAAAATCATCTCTTATTCAATTTATGATTCTCAAATACAAATCAAAATCACCCACTATTCAATCCTACGTATTTACTTATGGATTTGATTTTAAAATGGATTTTAGTAGATTTGGAATAATTCTTATGTTAAAAATACAAAGACTCAAATCCATTGGAAAACTTTGTTATTCTCAAATACTAACTTTGTTATTCTCAAATGCTAATCAAAATACACATGTTGGATTTTAAAATCACAAAAATTTGTAAATCCTATATGGATTTTCAAATCCATTAAAATACTAAAACCAATAAACCCTCTTAGTTGGGGGATGTTACATGTTATGTCTGTCATTATGCACGTACTTAGTAAAATGTTGTGGTTTCACTTTTCTGTGTGTTTTATATATATCAACTAGAAAATGTATTAAATATGAAGACAAATAATATGTTTTATCTTATTAACATATTATTTATTTTTGACAAAAGCAAGTAATTCTTTAGATCTATATTAGTTGCTAGTAAAAAAATTAATAATAATTGACTATAAATTAAATTAGTTACTTTTTATTTATTTATATTGCATTAACATTGAAATATAAAGTGATTTTAAACTTTTTCAATATTAGTGGTTACTATTTGAATATATTTGTTTGTAACTTTGTTAATTACATAAATACATAAATTTGACAACTAAATCAATTATGTTATCTAAACAATGCTTAAAATTTTATCGTAAAATAGTTATTTATTGTAAAATTTCTTTCTACATTCTAATTACTTATCATATTTTTTCCTTTAATTTTTTTTTTTTTTTGTATTTATACATACAAATAGTTAGTTTTTATTTCTGATGTACTTATATAAGCTATTATAAAACCTTACTACATTCTAATTACTTATCATTTTAAATTTTTTTAAATATATTTATCTATGCAAAAAAAGAGATTACTGTATTAGTAAAAAAAAATTGTCATAAACTTATGTGATTTGTAGATAATATATGAGTTAATATAAATGGTGGTAATGTACTCTAGGAACATTAAAATATTATAAAGATTGACATTTCAAAATGTTTTCTACTTTTCTGAATGACTTTTAGAAAGAACATTTATAGTGAGTTATATATCTTTCTTTCCGTGATATATACAATTGTCTTTAGTAGTCTAGTGGCTCTTCTCCACTTAAGTTACCGAGGTTAGGTAAGGTTCGAAACCTGGAAGAAACATTTTGATTATTTTTTTTAAATAATTTTTTTAAGAAAGAGGTGACACGTGTCGTCTTGTCAGAGAATAGTGAGTTATATATCTTTCTTTCTGTGATATGTACAATTGTCTTTAATAGTCTAGTTGCTCTTCTTCACTTAAGTTACCGATATTAGCTAAGATTCGAAATCCGAAAGAAACATTTTGAATGTTTTTTAAAAATAGTTTTTGTAAAAAAAAGAGATGACACGTTAGAGAAAGTTGGTTGTTGACAACCTTAAAATATTATAAAGATTAGGGTTATTTAACATTATAGACTCTTATAGACACTTCTCTGTCTTAACGATAGAGACACTTTCAATAAATGGGGCACTTATGTTGGGCGAAAAGACCAATATATCCTTTGTCTTCAGTTCGTTGGTCGAACTTTTGTCTCATTCAACTTTTTTCTTCTTCGTCGCTGTCCGTACCTTATGCACAAATTTGTCGACATCTTCATCATCTCCAACAATCCTTTAGATTTAAAACAAAACGCATCTTTTTCTCCTGTCAATTTGTTTCATAATTTTTTTTTTAATTTGAAGAACAGAGTTCTCCGTTAGAAGCTTCCAGATCCGCTCGAGCAAAGTACACATATGCTACAAGCTTTTGTTGAGATTCTCGCAATTAAACTTCAATTCGCGATAGAGGAATTAATAGAGGAATTGAAGCTTGAATTACTTCTAAAATCTGTGATAGAGGATTTGAAGTTCGAGATTGTAAACTTTGTATGTTTCTTGATTTTCTTTATTGGTTGAAAAGTTGAAGTTTCGGCTTTTGAATTTTTATAGTTGTTTTGACATAATCAAAGAGGAAGGATTGAAGTTGTATAAAAATCGTATGTGGTATATAGAAAGAAAGTTCGAGACATAGAGTCAATTAAGATTACTATTCTTGATTCCGAGAGGTTGATTTTGAGATTCATGAGTACGATTACTACTCTTAATTCTCATGGCATTTTTGTGGTAAGATTCTCTCGTATGACATTGTGTCATTGACTGATTTTGTGCCAAGCAAGCATAAGGGTTTCAAACTACTAAGCTAAGATAATAACGTTATGGTTCATAAACATCAGAGATCAAACAAGATTATCAGTTTCTACTTTATTTGTCTTTCATACTTGTTGGTTCATCTTTTATACGAAAGGCTTTTGGTTAGCAAAGTTTATATAAGAAAACAGAAATACTAGAAACTAAGAATATACGAAAGGCTTCGTTAATGTTTTATGGTTAGTGTTTCATGGTTATTGTTTAATGGTTAGTGCCAACGTGTGATTCTATGTTAAAACCGATAATTTGTGTTGTACGCCTAATGATATTGGATGGTTGTCTATGTAGATTATCAATGCATACACAGTTGGGTCTGCAATCTTTATTTTTGTAAAATATAAGACATTTTACAATATATAAACTACCATCTTCATTTTGTTCCATTTTGTTCTTTAACCATCGATACATGATCATCCATCCATGACCATTCTTATGTGACGAGTGACCATCGGTACATAACCATCTATACATGACCATTCATACGTGACCATCGGTACCTGAAGAAGGCGGAATATTCCACAGGTTGGTTAGTTTTTAGAGCTTCACTGGTGGTGGTCGCCGGTGTCACCAGCTTGTCCAACAAGGTCACAATAATCGATGGGAGGCAGAGTCAAGGAGAGCTTCTCTTTCGGTTTATTACTTTTCCATGGGCTCTAGATCATTCATGCCATCCATATGGTAAAACAAATATCATCGTGAAAATTCATATGAAGTAGGCTTCTCAAACTTACTTATTCGATGATGCAGACAAAGTTGTACAATTGTGTAAAAACAAGCCTCAAATGATTTGCCCCGACCGTATCCCATCCTCTTAAAACAAACAACTTTTTACATATGTTCATCTCATTACCAACCATTCAATATATTTCAAAGTCAAGATCCAAAAATTAGAAATTTTGTTACAGATTTTTAAACATCGATTCCTCATTGACAGTGTAGAATAATAAACCCCAGCATAATAATTTCGGATCTAAAACTCAATTGAGAAGGAAAAATACGTTTTGACGGCTCCACATTATTCATTGGCTCGTGAGGATTCGCAAAAAAAAAAAAAATTGGTGCCAGCTGGAGATGCCGTCGACGAAGAGAGTTGCAGGTGGTGAAACGGAGAGGGACGACGATATGGGTTGACGTTGGAAAGCGTCGATTTGGTGGTCTCAACGTCACAGAGATGAAAGAGGAAGATGATAAAGAGCGTTGTGAAAGAGACGGGGGCAATTTGGTCTGAAATTTTTTTGAACAGTAGAAAAGTGTGCCATATTTTTAAAGTGTCTATTTTGTTAATTAAGTTTCACAAAGTGTCTATAACGTTGAATAACCCTATTAATTATGTTATTGCTTTAAATCGAATAGCTAGATGATAAATTTTCCATAGACATATTATGACTCAATGGTAAATCCTAAATTGTTTGTGTTATTCATGCTTTTTATTTCTGGTACCTAAAAGGTTTTTTCTTTTGTTAAAGTAGGTACCTAAAAGATCACTATGCGATTAATACTCAAAACGTTTAAAATACATGATATTTGCTTTTTACATGTATGATTTGAATACTAATTTTAGATACATCTTTTTATATAAGCAACTAATTTTAAATACATGAACCCTCCCTTGTTTTTTTTTTATCAAACCGATTGGCATTATAGATTTAACTCCCAATAACTAGGAGGGAATGTTTACAAGACCAAGTTTTGCTAAAGAGTAGGAGTGAACATTTTCCGATCTAGAAATAAAATTAAAAGAGATAGAAGTGAAATCGATTCGGAGACAACATATGTCATGGAGAATCGGTTTCAACTCGTTGCTAGCACCATTCGTATTGATGAGCGTAACAAACGAGAGGGAGTCCGAAAAGACACTAAGGTCTCGGAAACCCGCTGTTTTAGCTGAAATTGAAGCAGCTTTTAATGCCATGGATTCTACGGACAGAACTGAAACCACGTTACGTTTAGCTGCCGAGAACTGAGAGAGAACCACCATGTTAACATCCTTGAAGCACCAACCAATTCCGCAGTCTCGCGTGGAAGCCGACCACGAAGCGTCCACGAAGCAGTTATACGGTTGTTGGTTGGGAATCAATGGCCGAAGAGGGTTTTGTTTTAGATTCAGTTGTGCGTCTATGCGTAGCGCATTTTGCCATGATTTTGCTTCTTTTATCGCTCTCAACAAAACCTCCCGGACTGAGCATCGTCGATCCTCAAACAATAACTGGTTCCTTGTTCAATGTATTGCAGGTAAAAGGAATGTGTGATGGAAAAATCATGGCGTAGGAAGAGGAAGATTAGGATGTTTATTTTATGAGTTCATTTTAGTAGAAGTTGGTGTTTAGGTTGCTAGAAATGATAAGTTGTTTATTGAGTTTCTTTGATATTGATATTGGTTTTGATGATTTATTGGTTGAATTATTTTATGAGAATTTCCGCGTATTGTTTATCTGGAACTAGTCATTGAGGATCAATATTTATGAGAATATTAATTTTGGCTAATTAAAAAAAAAAAGAGTTGTAGTTTCACTTTACCCGACTCGGAAGTCACAGTTACCCTATTTTTCAAGATGGGTACGAGCCGGATAACGAGTAAGAGATGGGGTAACGGGTATCTGTACCTAGACCTAATAATAAGGTATTAGTTGTTAGGGATAAACACACACTAAATATCATGCAATTTTTTAAGATATCCAGATCCGAATCAACTAAATCCTTAATAACTAAAAAAAGTGTTAAAGTAAAAAGTATTAGACCATCCCTTACCCCATTACTCTATTTTTCACTTTAAAGTAGAGTTACTCTATTTTAGAGTAAGTGTATCGCCCCGACCGCCCTATCCATGGACTCCACGTCCACTCTTGGCTCGTGGGCCCACACTTCTCGACGGTCGGTGCGTTAGTCTGGGAGGCGCTAAAGTCATGTTTACTGACCCTGCAAATCACTACACTATCTTTCTTTGTGTTTTGGCCTCACTCACACGGTACTAGCTATGACTTACCAGTAGGTCACCCATCTTGAACTACTCCAGCTCAAGCACGCTTAACTTTGGAGTTCTCTCAAGACCTGTGGCTGAAAAGATAAATTCTTGGGTAATATATGTAGTCAAAGTAAGGGTTTTCTCCAATCCATTATTCTATTTTTCACTTTAAAAAGAATTTTCTTAATATATTCTTTTCAGTTTAATCCTTACTTTATCAAAATAACATATTTTACCCAACTATTTTATAATTAGCAATAATTCACTTAAATTATGATTTAAATTGTTAAATCATTATTTATAATATTTATGTTATGTTATTTATCTTAATTTCATTATTTTTCATTAATAAATTTCATCGTTGAAATTTTTTATTGCATTTTAATTGTGTTGGTTAAAGAAGTTTTTTTTTAAATGAATTTTAATTATCATTTTATAATTTTTTAAATGGTCATTAATCATTTAATCAAAAATTAAAGAACTAATTACAAAAACATATTTTTAATAATATATTTTAGGTGTAAAATTGGAATAAGTAAAAAGTTATTAATAAAAAAGTTCAACTCTAGAATAGAGTGAGAAATGAGTTTACTTTACATGTAAAGTAAAAATGGTAGTTACTCTATTTTGGTGTAGGATTTGGACTTAGGTATTATCAAGCGCACTCTAAAAAATAATACGCCACTACAAGAAAACACTGATTTAGCGTCGGCATATTTCGACGCTAAAACCACTTTGCGTCGAAATGAAGTTCGACGCTAACTTAGCGTCGAATGTTCGACGCTACTTCGACACAATATTTCGACGCTAATTCGATGCTATAGTAGCGTCGAATTAGCATCTAATTGTTTCGAAGGTAATCCGACGCCAAATCGATGCTAATTTAGCGTCGAATCAGCGTCCAAATGCATCAGGTTTCGACGCTAATTCGACACGATATAAGCATCGATTTAGGATCGATTTAGCGTCGAATGAGAACATTTAAAAAAAAAAATGAAAATATTATAAAATATAATAAAAATTAAAATTAAAATTATCCGATACAAATGAAATTAAAACGCTAATTCGTCGGCGGTTGTTGGGACCTTAGGTTGATGAAATCTTCTCAAATCATATCTTCGGATCTTGTTCAAACTGCGTTTGACCGGGAGGTGTAGGAGGCGGTGGAGGACGATGTATGCCTTGCAAGGCATTGGCTAATGTCGGGTTATCCATTGCAATGATGTCAAAGAGACTGGTCAGCTCCGCTTGTTCCGTCTTTAGCTGCGCAATCTCAGCATTAGCAGCTTTCAACTGAGCGGTCAAATGCAGCTGAGACGAACCCGGAGAGTAAGAATATTGAGAAGACGAACAAGCTGCCGGGACATCCTTGATGGATCCAACACCCATCGTTCGTCCTTTCTTCTTCGGTGCAACATATAAAATAAAAGTGTTATACAATAAAATTATAATAAAAAATGAGTTATAATATAATATAAGAACCTAATAAATTACCTCCTCCTGGCGGAGCTCGTGGCGGAGCTCGTGGACGATAGCTATCGCAGCCTGCGAACCCGACCCTGATCCGGATCCGCGACGACCATCGGATCCGGGAGTCGTATCATCCTCGCCAAATAACTGTCCGTATGAAGGAGGAGGAGATCGATCCGCCTATAAAATAATACAAATTTATTAAATTAAAAAATGTAAAATATAAATTGATAAATAAATTAAAAACTTGTAAAATAAGTTGATAAAACAATTCATCGATTCTTAAATTTTATATATAATATATGAATACAAACACATAAATCCATAAATTTAACATTTAGGTAATAATTTTATATTTTCGAAATTGAAATCTAAATTGAAATCTATAAATTATCAAATCAAAATTCAAATCTATAACTTATGAAATCTAAATTCAATTCCATAACTTATCAAATCTAAATTCAATTCCATTTCCTAAAATCTATTTCCTACATTTTTCCGAAAATCTATTTCACATCAAATTCCATTACTAATATATATAACAAATTTATAACAAATTACTAATTTAGGAAATATAAATTAAAATCTATACCTTAGCAAATCTAAATTCAATTCCACAACTTATCAAATTTAAATTCAATTCCATTTCCTAAAATTTATTTCCTACATTTACCCTAAAATCTATTTCATATCAAATTTCCTAAAATCTATTTACCACATAATTCATAAAACCATTTTCTAAAATCAATTTCATATCATTACTACAACTATATATAATTAGATAACTAATTTATTACACATTACAAATATTTCTAAAATTACTAATCTATATCCTAATCTATTTACTACATATATCTAAAATCAATTTAATAACTAATTTATTACAAATTACAAATATATATAAACAAATTTAAAACAAAAAAATAATAATAATAAATATGTACCATAGCGTCGTTTGATTGAACCGGAGGAGGACAAGATTCCGCGGCGGCGGCAGGAGAAGATACGGCGGCGGCGGGGGCGGAATGAGATCCGGCGGCGGCGGAAGTTTTTGTGGAGTAGGAGAGGAGACGTGAGGGAGGGAGAGAGGAGAGGGAGATGAGAGGGAGAGAGAGAGGCGGCGCGAGAGAGAGACCGGCGTGAGGGAAGGTATGGCGGCGAGGGCATAGAGAAAGAGAAGATACGGCGGCGGCGGGGGCGGAAGGTGATCCCGCGGCGGCGGAAGTTTTTGTGGAGGAGGAGAGGAGACGTTAGGGAGAGAGAGAGAGGAGAGGGAGAGGCGGCGAGGGGAGAGAAAAAGAGAGGAGACCGGAGAGAGAGAGAGGTGAGGGAGAGAAGTTGCAGAAACCAGAGAAGAAGACGTCGATCTCTGTTTTTACTTCGTGAACCGACGCTATTTCGACGGTAATAGCGTCGAATTAGCGTCGGATTACATTTAAATATAATTTCTATTCCCCACCCAGATTTAATGCTTACAGATCCGAATTAATTTTATTTAGCGTCGAATTAGCGTCGAATTGCCCACAAATTCGACGCTAAGTCAAAATTAATTTGGTTTACCGCCGCTGGTTTAACATACAAAATTTTTAAGTTTTTCGGTTTACCGCCAGTGGTTAAATCAAATTAATTCAATATAGCGTCGAATTTGCGTCGGATCAATATAATTTGATCTGTTTAATAACGCTAAATCGACGCTACCTAAAACAAATTTTACGTTTGGGGTTTAGGGTTTAGGGTATCCGCCACTGGTACGAAAAATATGTTAGCCATTTCAATAATTGATATAACAGAATAATTTTAAATTTTGAATTTTGCAATTACATATTTGGTTCATAAAGGGTTATGATAATATATGTAAACCTATATAGTTTTTCAAATAGAATTCCTTACATGCATTTGTAACCTCGAATGATACAAACATACTAATTTGTTCTCAATTAAATGTTCGAATATAGATAACATTGGAGCTTAACTCTGAATCATCGACGTTAAATCTTTTATTGTTTATACCCTAAACCATAAATGAAAAATTTGTTTGATTTAGCGTCGAATTAGCATCGAATCACATAAATTCGACGCTATATTGTAACATTAGCGTCGAATTAACGTCGAATTTATGTGATTCGATGCTAATTCGATGCTAAATCATTTTCTAAAATGTTTAGGATTTAGTTTAAATAAATCGCACCATATACGAAAACATTCGATACCGTTAAAAGATTTTAAACCCGGTACATATAACGATAACAATCACATGAATTTTTCCATACCAAATATCCTACAATATAATTCCTACATCTTTCTTAAATACATTTCCTTAAAAATTTATAACAAAACGTACATATTGATATTTCATTATTAATATATAAAACTAAATTAAGATAAAAAAAAATGATTTAGCGTCGAATCACATGAATTCATGTGATTCGACGCTAAATCATTTTTTTTTGTTTGTTTAGGATTTAGGTTAAATGAATCCTAAATCCTAAACATTAAGATATTACATATCTATTTAATTATATTTACAATATAATATATGAAATTTTATGTACCATAATCTACCTTTACGATACTATTTAATGGTTATAAATGTTTGGTTTCGACAGAAACTTTGATACCAAACAGCTGATTTAGCCTCAGAATGTACTCTGAATGCCAAATCTGGGAAGGAGTAGATTATGGGGCTAAATCGACCGTTTGGAATCAATTCACTATCGAGATTTTCTTATATTGTAAAGATTGGAACTTTATGGTTAAAATTTTTTTATGTTTGTAAATTTGATTTGAGAATTGAGTATATATACAAATTTTGACGCTGGTGCTATATGTAGGTGATTTTAGCATCGATTTTGCATCGAATGATCCAAAAGTATATGAACCCGTGTTAAATGTTTCATCTACCTACCAAATTTGCCGGAAAATTTGACGCTATTTGTTGGACGCTAAATCGATGCAAAGTTAGTTGCGATTTAGCGACGCTAAACCGCAACATATAACGATAACAATCACATGAATTTTTTCATAACAAATTTCCTAAAATCTATTTCCTACATATTTCTTAAATCCATTTCCAAACAAATTTATAACAAAATGTACGTATTGATAATTCATTACTAATAAATAAAATTAACTTAAAAAAAAAATTATTTAGCGTCGAATGAGCATCGAATCACTTGAATTCGACGCTAGATGACAAAATTAGCGTCGAATTAGCGTCGAATTGAAGTGATTCGATGCTAAATTAAACTTATTTTTCATTTTGGGTGTACAACATATAACGATAATAATCACAACAATTCAATAACAATCTAATAGGAATCAATTAGTGTCGATAACAATCATACAACGAGATATATTGATTATGCAACTCCAATAAAACATTACAAATAATGAAACATAATTTTAAAAACGACTTCTTTCACAGGTACTATACATTAGAGACTTGAAAATATTAAACATACAACGGTTATGGTACAAGTACATAATAGACTACTAATTTTTTAAACATATATGTATACATACATATATGTATGTATCCACTCCAAGAAACTTTTCTTTCCCTTTTGTTTCTTTGGTGGAGAATCTAAAAATCCGTCGCAAAATTCCCTTTTGATTGCATCAACATCTAGATTTAAGTTTGGGATTTCTGGACTTTGGTCAAATTCTTAATCTTAGTAGTAATCCTTACATTCATTTGAATTACTTCCACCGTAAGTATCTGACTTTTCAATCAATTGAGATTGTTGTCCGTCTTCGATTTGCCTATACAAAACTTCGTCGAGAACCCGCTTCTGGTCATGACATTCTGGGTGCTTATCATATTTGTGTTTTGAATAACTGTTCCCATCTTCAAATTTGGGACTCACAACATTGACAGGAGAGCATGAATCAGCTTCCCACGAGTAGGTGGTATCTCTTTAGTATATTCGTCGCACTGAGATTCAGTTTCCCATGAGAATTTAGGAATGTGGTGGATGTTTGGCAAGCACTGGTTGTCCGGCACTATTGTTGATGTAGAATCTTCATTATGGGTTGGTGAGCACATATCAAATTCCCACGAGTAAGTGGGTATCTCTTGAGTGAATTCGTCGCATTGAGTTTCGGTTTCCCACTAGTATTTTGGAATATCAAAAAAATTTCCCACGTTTGTTGATTTAGAGTCTTCCTTAGGAGAGCTAGAAAACATTATGTGTGCTATTGATAGGTGTAGAAGTTATACGTGTTAAATGTGTCATCTACCTACCAAATTCGACGCAATATTCGACGCTATGCGTTCGACGCTAAATCGACGCTAAATTTGCATCGATTTAGCGTCGAACTTAGATTTTCGATGCTAAATCGATGCTTAATCAACGCGATATAGCGTTGATTTAGCGTCGAAATGTTTCGTCCCTAATTAGCATCGATTTAGCGTCGAATTGTGTTGTGGACGCTATTACGACGCAAAATCGACGCTAAAATAGCGTCAGAATAGATTCGACGCTAAATTTCGACGCTAAAATACAGTTTTCAAATAAATATGTTGGCATATGCTTTTATTTATTTATTATATAGCAAGAATATATAGATACCAGCAAAAATTAAATGTTTTTCTTTTTAAGAAATTAAACTATAAAATTATGAGTTTTGTAATTCACACATGCATATAGAAGATGGCTAATGTCCTTTTTATGCACTGGAAAATTAATGGGCTTAGCCTTCTTATTGAATACCAGGCTTTTCACATAATAGCAACAATATAATATTACTTTTTCAACCTAATTGAGGTGGGTGAGGAACAAAAGAAAAGGAGATTCAACAATTCAACAATGCGTCTAAGTCGTTTTATTCAGATCACTTAAAGGTGCTTTACCCATGGTTACATTAATAGACTTATGGTAAAAATGTTTTGAAAGGTTTGCTCACTTCCGAGAATAATTGGCACTTTCGGAATATGAAGTATTTTGGTAACTAGGACGTGACCAAAATAACCAAAAAATTGTTTGTTTTTTTTGTTTGAAACGTGTAACGAAAAATTGTTGCTGGACCATCTTTATTAAATGGGAATTCATTCAATTTCTTTCTTTCAAATCTATGAAATGAATTAACTAAAAGAAAAAAAAAGAAGTGAGGTTTACAATTTAACTCGAATAGAAAGGAGGCATGGACCGAAGCAATGATGCAAATGCATGTGGTAGGAGGCGTCGGATTGAAGCAACGGCGAAGTCTCGAGTATATATAGGAGATGTACGATTTGTCTCTCACGCACACACACACTTTGTGAGTTTGTGTATATATATAATTTATACAACGATATAAACACATGTATATGCACATGTACATGCAAATTAATTATAAGCATGCATGTTAACAGTTATTAGTCGTGTGGTACAAAAACAAAGAGACTAAAAAAATTCTTACTTTTCCATGGGAAGATACAATGTATCATGTATTTTTCAATCATGCTCGCATAACACAATAAAACTGCATAGGAGTAATATTTGTTAAGCCGTGTATTGGGGTGTAGACACAACCAATGCCGTTGTGTATATATTTTGGTTTTCTTGGCCTGTTAAGATTTTTTCACTAATGACCTTTGAAAAGAGTTTGAAACCACTTAATTAAAAAAAGAGAAAATAAGAAGTCTTTTCAACCATATTCTTTGTAAATGTGACTTCCAGAACCAGATAAGGAGATATCTTCATCGCACGAAGTGGATGAGCTTGCAAGAGATGATATGCAATCCCTGATCAGGACTAGGGATGTCTCAAACTACTTGTAAGCCTTGTGATGAGCATAAGTGTGAAGAATGTCCCACATCCGAAGTGTGAAGGACTTTATAAGAGGATTGTACCTCTCTCGACTCATGCATGAAACTTAACAATAAGCTTTGTTCTTGGTGATAGATGTGTTGATTCGTTTTCGTCCACAGTTCACAAATAGTGATTTGCCATGATAAAATGAAAACAGGTCACATATTTCCGCTTCGCAAAAATACTCAATTTGAGTTGTTTTGAGCCTTTGAGTGTTAGCTTTGCATGCCCTTTGGCACACCACATAGTCAAAAAGTATATTCTCCGTAAATCATGAATTTGGGCTACAGCACACATATACTATTGTCACATATACTAGAATATTGTATAGGAGTTCCGCGCACGAAAGGTATGGTGGCATGTAATATGGAGGAATAAATATTAATTATGTTATATGTTTTTCTAGTAACATCAGATTTTTGATGCTTATATAAAAGGATTTAGTAATTTATATTATGCATACATAAAATTAATAAAGAAACTTAACAAAAAAACATCTGCCTCTAATTTTGATATTTCATATTTTGCTAAATTTTTTCATCGTGTTTTATCCGAGTTTACAACATTTACCAACAAAGCCGTCTTAAGGGAAAAAAATAACCCAAATTTTTTTATAAAGAATCCTATTAGAAAAGATTCGGTTTTTTGCTTAGGCCCCAAAAAGAATTGAGACGGCACCGATCATATCCAGATAAATGCAACTTCAGTCATATACGTATGTAAAAAGGCATGTGGCTCTCTACGAATTTTGATTTGTAGTTGAAAATCGTGTATAGGAGTATATTGTTGTGCTGATATCCACACCAATAATGGTTGTAATGACAACGAGAGTGACACGCGTTATATACTACAGTGTATACATAGGATCCCGGTTTCGACCCCGTTTAACATGCTTGTACAACTGTATGTAAGTCTATGATTTAAGAGTTAAGACAAGCACTTTTTAATAAGTACAATTTTCGATACGTTAGTTTCGGTCCAATTGGAACTTTCGATACTAAACTTAAAATCGCAATACAATGCTTCCAAATTCCAATGTTCCCTCTGTTTTCTTGGTCCGAAATATGTGAAATAATATGCATTATTATTTTTTATTAATTTTTTTTTAAAATAGTTAAGAATCTTGTTTAACAAAATAGATTATCAATGTGCATTTGATTTCTTTGAAGTTTTTTTTCTAAGAAATTACATAGAAAACGGTTTATAATTGTGTGAATAGGAATAAAACATGAGAAATAACTCGTTACGATTCTATTTTAGCTTTCAATTTTCTACAATATATTTTTATACTTTTTCTTAATTCTAAATGGTCTATAAAGTTTAGTAATTAAATTTTAACAAACAAAATTCTGGCCTTTTTAAGGTTAATCGAAACATGTGTAATATGGCAAACCATTATTAATTACTCCTACCCTTTTCAAAGAAAAACAAATTCGTCTCTTGTACAACTAGTTGGTTGCACAGAAGTCAAGAGTGTCAACATATGGCTTTGTGAGAATGATGGCAAATAGATTGTAATAAAAGAGCCCCCCAAAAAAAAACCACTGTCTTACGTCTGGGACACAATTAATGGAAGATCTTTTGAGGGAGTATAATTGACAGTCCTCAGAAGATCATTCAAAATATGTTAATTACGCATTATGAAACATACTTTTTTTTTTAAATCAGACCAGACAGACAAACCTCATAATGTTTGATCTACGACTCAAACCACATAAGTTTCTTGCACATAGTTTTGTTTCTTCCTTGTTCTCCACTAATACTCTTCAAATCTTTGTTAGATATTATCCACTCTATAAACAAAAAAAAAAGTAGACCAGTAACCGGTAAGATTACGATTATAGTGATGTAAGATATTGAGTCCTATTGATAACTTAAAGTGATATAAATTTTTTTAGTGGTAAATTGGAGCTGTAAGTATAGTGCAAAGTTGTACAAAGTAGATATAAGGAAAAACTGTACAAAAAAAGTTGATAAAATTGTTGATAAAAAAGTTGATAATAGTGGTGTAACACTGTTGATAAAATTTATACTATAACTTTTATGATTGGTATAATCTAAAACGTTACAAGTGACGGTATGTTTGTTAAGTGCGTTAACAATTTGAACCATTGACACGATAGCCATTCATTGATTCTATCAATCCTACGAATTTAAATGAGCACTATAAAGGTTATAGTAGATTTGTGAGGATATATTTAAATATTTCCGTATACGCACTTGTGGATAATGCATGGTGTATTAAAGGTCTATTTCAACTAGGGCGTCTCCAACTTAACACTTGATCCACATCAAATCTCATTTTTGATGTAAAATTTTTTCCAAAACAATACTATTTTCTACACTAAAATAATATTATACTATTTTTTATACCATATTTGATGTAAAATAATGATTTTACACTATATTTGGTGTTGTATTTGTTTTTTACAAAAATATTTCTTCAATTTTTGAATTTTTTTTTGAAAATAAAATTCTAAAATATATAATGCTGAAATCATGATATTTAAAATCATGATTTTTAAAAATAAATTTTTTTATTCATGATATTTAAAATTTAAGTTATAAAATAACATATATTTAATAAAAAAAATATAATGAGATAAGTTGATGATAATTTTTAAAATACATAGTGCAAAAATTTAAGATAAACATCGAATAAGTTAAAAGTAGCCAACAATAACAATAATTGAATTCGTAAATTAATACTTTGGTAAATTCATATCTATTTTTCTGAAAGTTTTAGGGGTAATCTGTAAACTTTAAGAATATGGTGTTTTACTAGCAATTAAGAAATAAATTTTGGTATAAAAGATAGTGTAAGACACTCGAGTAAAATCCAACACTATATTTAGTGTTAGGCCACTTTAGTGTAAAAAGTAGTGTTTTACATTAGAGATGTTTACATATATACTACAATAAAACAGGGCATTTGTGACGCCCATGTTAGTTGCAAATTCGTCACAAATGAGGAATTAGCGACTACTTTGCGACTAAAACAAGGCGTCGCAAAACTTCCGTCGCTAATTTTTGGCGTTGCTAATTTGTCGCATATTAGCAACGGATTGGTGACTACAAAGCATTATCGTTAATTTGCGACGATTATAGGACTTGAAGTAGTCGTTGTAACTGAGCGACGAATTTGTAACGAATACAGGTGGTCATTAAAAAGTTACTTATTTGTGACTTACTTGGGTGTTGCAAAATAGCGACGGACTAGCGACAACATGTTTTGCGACTGATATATGTCTACTCGTTGTAGTCGCAAATTACCCACTGATTTGTGTCGCTTCCAGTGGTCGTTATTTTGTGACGGCCAACGTTAGTCGTAAATTAGCCATTGATTGAAGACTATGTTTTTCTTGTTTGAAATTTGGTTTGGTCACAATGTCGCCGCTAAATTGCCACTAATTTGCGACGCCGTCGTTTTTGTATTGGCCAAAATTTATTTATGTTGAGTCACATTTGAGCCACTTTAATACTACTAATTGTTATTTATTTTTGTTGCTTTCAATTACCAAATGATACTAATAAAAAAAGAACTTGAAAGGCAGATTTATACTACAAAACAAGCCTAAAGCTTGTCAAAATATGTACCAAAAACCAATGTACAAAAGGCATTTAGAAATGTACCAAAAAATACAACCAATATAGTAGCAAAAGGGTTGACAAAGTCTAAGAAGAGCTAGGGAGGACTAGAGTGGTGTCTTCCGGTGAAGTGTTGTCGGCTGCAGAAAGTTAAAGGCTCAGTCCAGGAGTCTCGAGTGAAGGAAAAGGGAGAACTGTTGCGTCTTTGCTCTGCAGGAAGTCATTCATCTTTTTCTCCAGGCCTTTAGGTCAACAGCAAGGGCAGCATTTTCTTGATCCCTTCGCTCGTTCGCCTCATCTTGTTGAGTAATCCTTTGCCGAGCAAGCTTTAGCTATTCTTGAACCTCGAACAGGTCTTGCGACGAAGATTCACCGTAGCTGATCTTCCTCTTACCATTCTTGATCTTCGGTGAAAGTTTTCCCATGCCATAAGGGGTACCCTTAGGATCGAATTCCATACACTGCAACAAGAAACACATAATTCAAATCCAAGCATGAACATGTAATAAATAAGCAAGCACATACCAAAACTAAATACCTAAATGCAACCATAAACAAGTCTATATTTATGTAACTAACAAATGATATATAAATGAAACAAAAACAATGATGTGAAGAACAGATTATGAAGCAGTAACAATGTATACAAGCAATAATGAGAAAACAGTAACAAGCATTGACAGACAATGAATCATAACAAATCCTAAGGAATCATTAATCAGAGCACATAAATTATAAGAAGAAGCTTACCTTAAGGAAGAGATCATTTTTCTGGTCAATGGTCAGGTTTCGCTAAGAAGAATTGTCAAAATTTTCATCACCTTCGGTAGCCTGATCCAAAACCGTTTGCAAGGACCTCTCGTAATTCTCAGCAACTTCCTTGGTCTTCATATCACTGAAACTCCTATCTGGTATTGTATGAGTCTTGAAAAAATTCATGCTCCTGTAACAATAGAGAAGAAAAATTAATCTAAGGCAAGTTGAAAGACAAGGTAACGATAAAAGAAAGGAAGAAGACATTACCATTTGTTATTGGATGGTCAAGAACGAGGATTGACCAGATCCGTGCTTGTGAGGTCCACGTTCGTTGCGATCTGAGTTTCGAGAGTTTGAAGCCATTGTGCTCTTTTCCTTAGCCTTGGGAGTGGCCCAGCACCGACACATTCGTGTCCAGAGCTTCTCACCAATCCAGATTGGTCTCTTGCCTTTCTTCCTAACCTGACTGACAATGCCTCTTATCCTTTTTGTTGCAATCCTGATGAAGTGGCCCTTAACAATCTCAGTCATCCCTTCATCCCAGTTGTAACATCCCGAAACCAAATTTGAATTTGGAAAGGGTGTCGATCGACACCAAGAGTGGGTGTCGATCGATACCAAGTTTTGCGGGACGTTCGATTTAAGTTTTTAACTGCGTAGTTTATGTTGGGTTAGAGATTAACCCTAGGGCTTTGTATATAATCCTTTTTGTCAAGGAGCCTCCATTTATCAGAGAGAAAAAAATAGGGTTGAGAGGAAAGAAAGAGAGGAAGAAGATTTGAGTATTCTTGAGAGGGTTTTGCTAGTTGAGATCAGGGGAAAAGAGAAGGCAGTTTCGGCTGTTCTAGTAGAAAGGAATAAAGGACAATCTAATCAAGTCTGATCGACGTGATTATTTGTAGGTAAGTTCTTCTTTCTCTTGGCTAGCTATAGAAGAAATCTGTTTGCCTTTTGGGTCTATATTTCTTGAGTTATGATTGTTTTCCCGTGAGTGGTCTGTGCAGTTTTGGGATTTGATCAGTCATCTTGGGAAGCCCTTTTCCCGTGGTTGAGAAAGAATCCAGAGACGATCTGGGTATCGTTGGAAAGCTCCTTCAATGTAGTTTCATATTGGGTTTCCGATCTGAATTTGGAAGTGATAGAAGAGGTATTCCTCGGTGTTTGCGTGTGAGACCAAAGACTGCAAAGATCTCGAGTTGCTGGTTTTGTGTTCTTAGCATTGCCTTCGGTTTAGCAAGGTGAGTTCGCGACCATAGGTTTCTACGCTATGAAGGTTTATTGATGATTTTATTGATGATTTTGTTGATGATTTTGTTGATGTTTTTGTGATGGTTTGGTGATGGATTTCGTGTATAATGGATTGTGGTGATTGTTGTGTGTATTGTGGATCGTGTGGTTTTGGATTGGAAACGTTAATAGATCGTGAGTCTTAGGTCTATTTTGATTATGTGAATTGTTTCTGCGATTTGAGTGTCGATCGACACCGTGCTAGGTGTCGATCGACACCCGGGTTTTTCACACGTTAGTGTTTTAAATTAAGTGTTGAATTGTGGTAAATATCTTGATGTTTGTTATGTTGCCTGAGCCTGCTTGTTAAGTATTTATGAAATACTTACACAACTCTTTTATCCTTGTATTGCAGGTAAAATTTTGAGATCGTGGAATCATGGCTGGGACGAGAGACCCTAAATCATCTTCCTCTCCTTGCCATGATTCCATGATCACATCTTATCTTTACATGCATCACATAGAAAAAAAAAGATGCGTGAATAATCACAAATACTCAGTGAGATGGCCATACCATCTACGACCTATTACTCAGTGAGATGGTCATACTCAATAAGAACAATATGATACCAAAACAGCACACCATACCAAATCAACACAAAAACAGCAAACAATCAACTCGTGTCGATCAACACACGAACCATGTCGATCGACCTAACCAACAAAACCTTCATGTCGATCGACACACAGCTGCAGATCGTCGGACTTGAACTTTCTCCTCTCTAGTTTGAATCCAACCTGCCTTGAATCACAAACCCTGCATCAAAATGTCAACATATACATTCCACAATCACAATAACACATCACTCACCTTAGGGATTCGGTTTGAGAATGAACAAGAAAGATGCTGATCACGAGAAACATAGACTAATACGAAATTGGGGCTCTTGACACACTAAGGAGCCACAAAACTCTTCTCTTTTCTCTCTAGAATTCACCAAAACTCACCAACAATCTCTAATCACTTATATCTCTCTCAAATCCTCTCAAAGTTTCTATTTTTTCACTCTCAAACATGGGTCTTCGATTATAAACATGAGCCCTAGGGTTGCACACCCAAAACCAGACCAAAACCGCGTAATTAAATCGAACCAGCCGGTCCGACCAATTGCTTGTGCCGTTTACACTTGTGTCGATCGATACTACCAAAAATAAACTATTTTTTATCGTTAATAATTAGTTGGTGGTTTTATTTTTGTAGAATGCATTTAAAAATATATATACATGAGAGACCTACCTTCACGTAATCATATATATGGTAGATGTGATGCAATATTCTTGGAGAAAACCGTCGATTAATGTGCTAAAGTTTGTGGTGGTGAAACGATCATCACTCATCAGTCATTTGAATATGTTAATTGAGTCTAAATTTTTCAGTTTTGTAATAATCTCTATCAATCTTAATATAATATATATAGATGAAGAAGAAAGCGTAAATAGACTTTTGACAAGGTAAGAAATCAGAAAAAGAAGTAGGGGAAATCGACTCCCTTTTTGGGCTTAATACTCTCCCTTTCAAAAAGAGTGTCTACTCTTCATAGAAAGTGAGCTTTGGGAACAAAAACACTTTATCATAAAGAAATCAGAGGAAAAATAGCTTTTTCTCCCATTTCTTTTGTAAATCGGATAAACTTCTAGGGTTTGTTCTTCTCTTTCATTTGGGGATCTGGAATAGTAAATTTCAGTTTCTTAGATCTAGGTGACATTTGCAAAGTTTGAAGTCCCACTTCAAAAATTCAGAGTTAG
This sequence comes from Draba incana, assembly GCA_963576765.1. Taxonomy (NCBI): domain Eukaryota; kingdom Viridiplantae; phylum Streptophyta; class Magnoliopsida; order Brassicales; family Brassicaceae; genus Draba; species Draba incana. The sequence continues at coordinate 27,146,422 of OY755209.1, forward strand.
TAGAGGCAGTAGTGAAGGTGATGATGGATAAAGAAATGGAGAATATGCGATTGGAAGATGAAGATGACGAACCGAAGGCGGTGATGCCAAGCCTACCGAAGTTCTCATCAGCGGTGGACAATGTTAATAGCCTGATAGGAAGGGTCCTCAACCCCAAAGGTATTAATATGGCTAGTATAATCCTGGATATGCCACAAAAATGGCAAAATATGAGAAAATCAGGGGAATCGCTCTGTCTCAGGAGAGATTTCAGTTTTTCTTTCAACACAAACACAACTTGGTAGATGTTCTGGAGAAAGGTGTTCATACGTATAACGAGTGGACTCTAGTTCTGGATAGATAGGTAGAAGACCCTCCCCATGATTATCCGTAACATATACCATTGTGGGTAAGAATCAAGAATATTCCAGTAAACAACAACACACCAACCGCACTATCTTGGCGTGGTGAGTTTGTAGGATAAGTTAAGGTGGTTGCCATGGATCCCACAAAAGCTCACCGTCAAGACTATGTGAGAGTTCAAGTGAGTTTTGATGTGTCTAAACCTCTAAGAAAATCAAAAACTTTTGACTTGCCTTTAGGAGAGTCACATACGGTTTATTATGACTATGAAAGAGTTCAGAAGAGGTGCTTTGAGTATCAAAGATTAACTCATGACAAGGACTCATGCCCTATTCTGATGAACAAACGGAAAGAAGAAGCAATTGAAAGAAGGGCAAGAGGTCATGTACAAAAGCTGATAGCTCCTTGTAAAATCATCTTTAAGTCAAACCCTTTGTTTGGGGTCCTTACAGATGACCAAGTGGGAAATGACCCGGTGACTGGTAGACCCAGGATTGCTGAAGAGGTATTGAAGGGCATCAGACAATACCTCCTAGTGGAAAATCAAGACTCTCAGTTAGTAAAGCGGGACAGAGTCAAAGAATCAGTTCGAGAAGCGGAGAAGGATCCAAGAACGCAGAAATCTATGTTGAGTTTTGAACCAGCCCCAGTTCTCTCCTTGGATGTCAATAAAGGGAAAGGGCTAGTATTTGAATATGACTCAGCAGGATCCTCAGTTAGTTATGGAATTCAAAAGGGTTTGGAAGGGCAATGAGATGAAAAGCTAATAACCATCAAATAGCTAGTGATGGAACAGTCTATCCACATGAGGTTTCCTTTTTTTCTGTTGGTCCAACGGGAAAAGGGCAAAGTCTCTTTGAGGCAGGCTCTTTCGGGACCAAAGCAAAAGGAGGAAAAGCAAGAAAGAGGCCTTATAAGAGTAGGAGAAAGCCTAAACCCCGGGACCATTATGTGGTTGTGACAATCATGGACAACAAGAAAGGATTAGAGCAAGGTATAATGGAGAAAAGACAAGCAACAGAGGAGTTTTTGGATGGTTCCAAAGGTGCTAGACGCCTGAAGCCAGAGATGGTCCCAAAAAAGGGATTGTCCAAATGTTTATGAGAGCTGGAATTGCCAAGCTATGACGATTCTAAGATTGAGGGAAATGCGTAATAGGTATTTTCCTGAGTTACTTTTCATGATGGAAACCAAAAACAAGAGGAACGTATTGGTTACAAGAATGGCTAGGGTATGATTATGTATATACGGTAGAACCTGCGGAGCACAGTGGAGGTTTAGCCCTTTTCTGGAAAAAGAGTGTAGAGGTGGAGTTCAAGTCTGTAAATAAGAACATGATGGACTTCCATGTTTAGTTTAGATCCTTTATTTTCTTTGTGACGTGTATGTATAGACACCCAATTAAGGAGAAGAGAGTTGAAGTATGGGAAAGGCTTACACGGATAGGGATCCAGAGATTAGAAAGTTGGTGTATTGTAGGAGACTTTAATGAGATTCTCAACCATGAGGAAAAGATTGGGGGCATTCATAGATCAGAAGATTCCTTTCAGGGGTTTGCTAACACAATTAAAGCATGCGGTATGACAGAGTTAGCTAGTATAGGAAACAGTTTTACTTGGGGAGGAAGAAGATCAAAATCTATGTACATCTAGTGCAAACTGGATAGATGTTTTGGGAATAAAGACTGGTTCACTTCTTTCCCAGTCTCAAATCAAGCTTTTCTGGAGAAAATAGGGTCTGATCATAGACCAGTATTGGTGAAGCTGGTAGCATCTCAAGAGTCGTATAGAGGGTCTTTCAGATTTGATAGGAGGTTCCTTTTTAAACATCTGGTGAAGGAAGCAGTAGTGAGTGCCTGGAATTATGAGAATCATCAGAGGGGTTATCAGTGGCTGAAAGACTTAGAAGAGTGAGAAGGGCTTTGAGCTTTTGGAAAAAAGAAACAACACCAACTCTTCGGACATAATTCAACAGTTGCAGAAAGATATAGAGGAGGTGCAATCATCAAATGATCCCAGTACACGGCAGCTGAGTGAGATCAGAAGGAAACTGGGTATAGCATACAGAGAAGAGAAATTATATTGGCAATATAAGAGTAGGAATACTTGGTATAAAGGTGGTGACAGAAATACTAAGTATTCACATGACTCAGTTAAGGCTAATAGAATAAGAAATCATATGGTGAAGCTTCAAGATGGTAATGGGAACATGCAGAGAGGAGAAGCCTCAAAGGGGGGAGTGGCAGTTCTGTACTTCAAGGAGCTATTCCAGAGTTCTTAGACAACAGATTTTAAGGAATGGTTCTGTGATTTAGAAGCTAGAGTCCCCTCAAGGGTAAATGAAAGAAGAAGTTAGACAAGGAGAAGTTAGACAAGGAGTGTTTGCTATTAACCTCTCAAAGGTACCTGGGGCAGATGAAATGACTGGCTTGTTTTTCCAACACTACTAGGAAGAGATAGGAGAGCAAGTAACTAAGGAAATTCAGAGTTTCTTAAGTTCGGGGGAATTTCCTTTGGAATGGAACTTTACCCAAATCTGCCTTATCCCAAAGAAGACAAACTCACCTTTGATGGCAGATTACAGACCTATCAGCCTTTGCTCAGTAATGTACAAAGTAATTTCAAAGATTATGGTGGCCAGGCTCCAACCTCATCTTCACATGCTTGTGGCACCAAACCAGTCAGCCTTTGTCCCAGAAAGGCTTATTTCAGACAACATTTTAATTGCTCATGAGTTGGTGCATGGGCTCAGAGCTCACAAGAAAATATCAAAGGAGTACATGGCAGTGGAGACGGATATGTCAAAGGCCTACGACAAAGTGGAATGGACTTACTTAAAGGATTTACTTTTAGCTCTGGGCTTTTATCACAATTGGGTTTAGTGGATGATGTTCTGTGTTACCTCAGTGACCTACACGGTTATGATTAATGGCCAAGCTCATGGGTTGATTGAACCAAAGAGAGGGCTTAGGTAGGGAGACTCTCTCTCACCTTTCTTTTTTGTCATGTGCACTGAGGGATTGACACACCTGTTGAACAGAGCTGAGAGGGAAGGTCTCTTAAATGGGATCAGGTTTGCAGAGTCTGGACGTTCTATACATCATCGACTTTTTGCGGATGACAGCATATTCCTATGCCAAGCAAAGGTATCTGAAGTTTCTGTTCTTCAACAAATCTTTCCAGTTTATGGGAAAGCTATAATATAGGTAATTAACTTATCTAAATCCTCTATCACCTTTGGGTCTGGAGTAGTAGAAGAGGAAAAAGGGGTGTTGAAGGATAGGCTGGGAATTTACATAGAGGGAGGGGATAATACTTATTTCGGTTTGCCCGAGTGCTTTAGCGGTTCAAAATTGAGATGTTAGCATATTATTCATGAAAAGATGCAGTCTAGATTTTCTGGATGGTTTGCTAGGTCCTTATCCTAGGGAGGAAAAGAGGTTATGTTAAAGGTTGTGGCAATGGCGATGCCTGTTTACGCAATGTCCTGTTTCAAGTTGCCTAAGGCCACATGTAAGAAGATCACAGGGGCAATGGCAGACTTCTGGTGGAGTACCATGGAAAACAAAAGAAAGATTCATTGGATAGCATTGGATAAGATATGTCTGCCTAAGCACCTGGGAGGTTTGGGTTTTAAGAACATAGAATGCTTTAACAAAGCACTTCTTGCCAAACAGGCCTGGAGATTGATATAGGATCCGGTTTGCTTGTTCTCTAGAGTCATAAAGAGCTTGTACTATGAAGACTCAAACTTTCTAGAAGCAGCTGAAGGGAAAAGCCCATCTTTTGGATGGAAGAGCATAATCCATGGAAGAGAGTTACTTTAAAGGGGATTGCAAAAGAGAATAGGGAATGGAGCATCTACTAGCGTCTGGATTGACAGATGGATGTTTGATGGAAGATTATGGAGACCTCCTCTGATTAAGTACTCATCCATAGACCTCTTACTGATGGTAAACAACATGTTGGATCCCGTATCAAGAGGGTGGGATAGGCAAAAACTCATGGAATTATTTTATCCTCATGACATCAGGATAATTCAAAAGATCAAACCGGCAACATCAGTCCCTGATTTTTGGACCTGGAAGTTTAACAAATTGGGTGCCTTCAATAAAGTCAAGGACTTGGCTGGCACACCAAACAAAACACCAGAATTTGATTATGAAAGCTGAAGCCCAACCCTCTCTCAATGAGATAAAGGTCCAAATATGGAAAATAAGAGCCCCGCCAAAGATCAAGATTTTTCTTTGGAAAGCTCTTTGTCAGTAGTAGACAATACTAGGAAAGGAGGGATTAAGGTGGATTCAAGATGTCAAATTTACGGATTGGAAGGGAAGGCAGTCAATCATGTACTTTTCTCTTGCACAGTTGCTGGACAAGTATGGGCATTGTCCAACTTCCCTCTCCCTGAAAACGAGTTTAGTGAGGAATCAATTTACCAAAACATGTTCTATGTCCTTGTAGTAGGAAAGAACAAGGGGATTCCTTCAGCCATTAGATCAAGCTTCCCATGGATTATGTGGAGACTTTGGAAGAACAGGAATAGTCTCATATTCGAGGGGGAAGATATCCATCAGATGAATCAGTTGGAAAAATTCAGAATGACTTCATTAAATGGATTTCAGCTCAAGAGGAGGAAAGCAGAGCTGAGACAAATGAGACAGAGGCCAGGACAAAGTGCAAGAATCATTGGACTCCTCCACCTAAATATTGGGTAAAATGTAACTTTGGTTCTGCGTGGAACAAAAGTAAGAGAGAAGGAGGAGCTGCGTGGGTCTTGAGAGATGAGAAAGGAGTGGTAAATCTTCGTAGTAGAAGAAGTTTCTGTGGAGTTGACAGTACACTGGATGCAAAGATGATGAACTTATTGTGGGCAATTGAGAGTATAAAAAGTTTGAGGATCTCCAAAGTAATCTTTGCATCTGATGCAGTAGAACTCTTAGGAGCTGTGTCCAGACCTCCGGCATGGCCATCTTTTAGATACTACTCTTCGGAGATCCTTCAGGCACTGTAAAATATTAACACATGGGCACTGAAAGTAGAGGATCCCTCAGCTAACTAAGGGGGCAAATCTTATAACAAAGAATGTAACAATGGAGGATCGAAAACAATCATATGTAGCGGATGGTTTTCCTTTTTAGCTCAAGGAATAATTTGAAGTGGAGCAGAGGTTTGGTACCTCACCACAATATTCCTAAGGAGTTTTAAGTTTTTGGGTATGATTGTATACGATCCTTTTGGTTTACCAATAGTTGGTTCCCTAAAAATTCGGCTTAGGCCATATTTTTTGGAAGTATTATAAATATGGGTTGGTATAAATGAAATTAGATGATAAAAAAATAAAAAAAAAGAAAAAAAAAGAAAAAGAAGTAGGGGACCGATAGACCCATGCGTGTGACCGGAAACTGGTCCTTTGTTCTTTATTTTCCTTAGTGGAATAAAGTTAATTGGTGCACCAAAATAAGTAAAAAAGTAAATAAGTCACCCTTTGTATCAGTGGTTCATCTTTAAAATGTTGTAAAGGCTCCCAACTAACCGGTCTATGAAATAATAGTTTGGTCAGACATGAAATAATCTGAGGATCCTTTTGTCTACTCTATCATTTCACATCCTATATATATTAATTGAGGAAACACGAAAAGTTCAAAATCCTAGGTGTCACTCAAAAAGATCTTTAGGAGAAATTAAACTTAAAAATCCTAAGTGTCATCCGAAAAAGACTTTTAGGGGACAATTATCATTCTATTAAAAATTCAAAAAAAAAAAAAAATTTAAAACTAACATGGCAACAAATAAAAAAACATTCCTAAAATTTTGCATTCACTTTCCTTAACATTCTGAAAAATAGCATTTATATAATTTTCCTAAAATCATAATGACTTTTAATATACACATCCTATGAAATCCACTAATTATCTATATAAGATAACAAATATTGTAGTAATTAATTACACAAAATCTCTAACTTTCCTATTAATTCTAAAGGCATTAGAAGAAAAACAAAATTGTCGATCAAAGAGAAATAGATAATGATCTGCAACTTTTTATTTGTTTTGCTTTTTTGTACTACTACAATTTTGTAATTGTACGTTTAAAGATGAAAATTTCGAATTGGTTTGTGCTAATCAACTCAATAAGCTTAAAATAAAATTTAAATATTGATTATTTATTCTTATTTTAGTCAAAATACATGTAAACGTTATTAACTCGAGTGTACATATATGTTTTGAACATTACACACAGATCATAGCACCAAATTAGTTTAAACTAAACAAGTCGCATACCATACTTATTTAACATTTAACGATAGACTTTGAAATTCTTTCATAAAATTTTTTTCTCGATTCATGTGTTAGTTCTATATTTTATGCAAATCAAAATATAGAGATAAATAATAAAATTTATAATCCCGCATTTGATGCGGGTCCAAATCTAGTATACATTAAAAAAAAAAAAACACACATAAGTCCTCAAATATAAAGATGAACATGTTATGGGTGGGTTTTCAAAGTAATATTAAGAAAGAAAAAGTTTAGGAAAACAAATTTGGGGGTGATTTATATTAAAACTAAAATTAAAATTCAATATGATCTAATTTGGGGGGTGATTTACAACAAATGTCCATACATTGGTTCAATCTTATTTTTAATTTAATAATTTAATTATTTGATTTATATTGAAATTATCATTTTAGTTTTTGATGATGTACTTTTATGGTATCTAACTATGGAAATGTTCTAAATGGTTAAAATACGATGTTTTGAATTTGTTCTATTTTTTTTTTCTTTTATATCGATAAAATATCCTTCGAATCAACAATTAAAAAAAATTTGAATCATGGGACACATGCCAAACCTCTTCTCAACCTGCGTCCTGCACTGAAGATCCTGAAAATAAATAACAAAGAGAGAGATATTCGTGTTTTAAGTTAGTAAAACGGAAACATTCATCGATTACGTGTTTAAAATATGCTTGTAAGTTCTAAAAAAATAAAATAAAAATATGCTTGTACATATATATATATAATACATTATGGAATTATAAGAGTTTATTTATTTGCCATAAAACGACATGATATTTGATAACATTTGCGATTGACAGAACATCGGCAGACATTCATGATATTGTCAAAAGAAAGGTGGAGTGGTTCCTGATCAGTTCCCAGAGGCTCCGCCAAAAATCTTAAGTTGACTCACTTGTTTTGTGGATGGATCTTGAAAACATAATGACCGTACTAGTGGTGAAACCGTGGAGGTTGGGTTTTAGAGTTGCACCAAATAGACATCACATCCCCTAACACTCTCTAAAAACGATTAAAAAGGGGCAAAATCAAGATATCACGATGCAATATCAAAAAAGGAGTAAATTAAGGTTTTTAATACTTGATTTTATTTTGATAACTTCATAACTTCAAAAAAAAAAGTTAAAAGATTCTTTGAAACAACCAAATTTTTTTCTTTTTAATAATTAATCCGGATTATTATTCCCATAAATAATAATTCTCAACGAATAATTCAACAACATCCAACCAGTGAAAACATATAAACCAAATAACTAGAATTAACCATCTAATTCAATAATTCAAACACTCCAATTAAACCATAACCAGGCAATTATGCAAATCAATCCATCATCAATTTCCAGAATCTAGCAACCTAACACCAGATTCTAAATTCCAAACAACAAAAACAAGAGATCCTAATCATCCTCTCGTCCTAGCCATGATTCCACGGTCACACTTTAACTTTAAATGCAACACATAGGAAAAAAATTTGTGTGAGTATTATCACAAGTATTCAGTGAGGCGGTCATCCCGTCTACCAGTTACATAATAAGGATAACAATGTCAATTACTACACAATCACTCAAAAGTTCACAACACTCAAATTACCATAGTAAGAACAAACAGTCCACAATCCACAACGTTCGAATTACCTTAATAAGAACAAACATCAAAATTTGCACACAGCAACTCAATGTCGATCGACACATCACCTCGGTGTCGATCGACACACCAAAAGCAAACTCAACAATTTAACAACGTGTCGATCGACATTACCACTAGGTGTCGATCGACACACGATTCTCAATCACAAACCTCGCGACACAAAAGTGGGTGTCAATCGACATTCCCTCTAGGTGTCGATCGACACTCATCGCATAAACCTAAATCGAACCAAATCCTGGCTCGATTTCGTTCCATCGAGCGATCAAACACAATACAAAACAGTACGATTTACACCCAAATCATACAAAATGACACATGAAAAGAAATACCAATAACAATTCCATCACAAACCATCAAAACAACACCCTAACATCTCTATCCATAACCACGATCACGCACTCACCTCGACAAGGATTAAATGCAATCGAACGGAAAAATTCACACACGAAATCATACTCGAATACACCACAAAGCTTCTTATTTCTCACTATATTGTCGAAGAATCAACACACAAACACGATACGGTGTTCTTAAATCCACAAAACACGCTCAAGAACAACCCAATCTATAAACCCTCAAAGATCAAACTCTTTTCTCTCTAATCTGCTCAAGAACCCTTTTTCCTCTGAAAAATACGGCCAGAACCTATTTATAACACGTCCTAGGGTTCCGCACCCAAACCAACGCAAACCGCGCAAAAACAAATCAAACCGAAACGGTTCAATTAAGCTGGTGTCGATCGACACCCTCACCAAAATTCAACATTTTGGTTTCGGGATGTTACATTCTTATTCAATGGGAAAGCTAAATTGGTGGCAAAGACTATTATTTGATTTAGCTATTTTTTTTTCTTTTGTTTAAATGTAAATATTTTATTTAATGTAAGTTATTGTAAAAATTATCATGTAAGAGTTATAAAAAGCTCAATTGTTTCTTTGTAAAAATATATATAAATTTTTGGAAAAAGAAGAGAACTTTCTCTAAAACTTAGGCTTTGTTTTGTTTATCTAAGTTAGGTAAGATTCCTTTACTTAGTAAACATTTGAATCTATGTCTCTTGTGTGGAATTACTTGAGAATAGATTTGTGAACTCATCACAAGGGTTTTTGCACCTTTGAGCGGTGTTTTTCGATCCATCAAAGCTTATCAACTTTGATATCTTGTGATCAATAAGATTTGATGTGATTCTGAGTCTTATATCATATCACTTCATGATTTTGTTATTCACTTAATAACTCAATTTACATGGTTATTTTCTATATTTAAATTTTATTTTGTTCATTGGCCTAATTCACCCAAAACAAAACAAAACAAAAGCTTTCATAGCATTAACCATTTTCATTAAGAAAATCTACCGAACTAGGAGCATATTCTTGGCTTAAATAACATGTGATATTTACGATAGATTTAGTTTTTTTATTCTTTTCAATGAATTCTTTTCTTAAAGATAAAAAAAAATACGAATACAATACGCCAACGCACACTACATTACAGAAAACACATTGTTTGAAGTCAATAAATATATGTTTTTTTTTTAAATAACAAAAGTCACCAAAATGTATATACCAAACTAGTAAAAGTTGGAACATGTGGAAAATAAAATTGTGAAAGTAAGTAGCAGAAATGAAAGAAAAAAAAGTAATGTTGGGTCTTATGATTTGGCCTCTTTTTACTTTTGTTAACAAAAATTCTTACAAATTCTTGTTTTTGTCCGCACTTTGCCGGTCAACCTTTTTGTTAGGGTTTTTATAATTTATTTGTTTTCCCCTTTTCCTTAATTTAGCTTTTCTAAATCTTCTATTTCACTCATCTTTTTCCATCTCTTAATAAAATACTTTTTTTGTCAAAAATAAAATACATAAATGTTTGTGAGTATAGATATAGCAAAACGACAAAATTATGTGTATTTTATCATATAACGAAAACTGTGAATCCAAAAAGCTCGTTTTTTTTTACAAAAACTAGTACATCATGAGTGAAGTGAATACAATACATATTAGGTATAATAAGTCGTCCAAATAAATATTCATAGTATTTGAAACTTAAAATATATTTTCATCTAACATTCGAAATGATTTATTTTAAAATATTTATTTTATGAAAAAAATATATCAAAATTTACCAACCCATCACTAGAAAAACATGTTTTTTTTTAGTAAAAACTTCGTTAAATAACCACTAAACTACCTTTGAAGGGTAAGAGCTAGTCCCGAACCCATTGTGAGCCAAGCAATGTCCATATTAAACGGCTTGATTAGATTTGTTGGAACATTACATTTGAACCTTGGGTCTTCTTGTGGCAACAAGGTGAAGGAAGTAGGATCGAGATCAAGATATAGGGGTAGTGTGGTTAAGTTTTCCATATCAGAGCTCCGGTGACCTTAATCCAATGGCTTTAATGAAGCTGGTGGAAAATGGGTAAACTTTGGTGAGATCGCCGGTGGCTAGCAATTCATGTTGAGTCCCAAGAATTTGCAAGCTCCAGAGGTTTGTGATATTGGCACCCTTAGAGGACACTCAACACAGAGGTTACAATAGTCGTTCCAAGAATCATAAAATCTCGAAACAAAAGCGCAAGAGAAGCCAAAAGATTATCGCCGAGGGTCACATAGCCAAACTCGACATACAACTCATGATTATTCATCCAACAGTGAGAGGGTTCTTCGGAGGACTAGAAATGTCGATACAAACGTCGCACGCTCTGGATAATGAACAGATGGGTGAAAAAAGGAGGCGTGAGCCTCGGTTAGATCATGATGGCTTGGTCTTCGCGCCTGAAAATGTGTGTTTTTTTTTTAAATGTTTAAATTGACCCCCTTTTCCCAAATTGAAACTCTATCATCTGCCCCTTTTTGTTAATTTAAATTCTCTAACTATTTCTATTTTACTTATGTACTCTCTCTCTTTTTGAAAGATTGTTATTTTAAGTAATTCACACATATTAAGGTACAATAAATATTTGTGTTAACTAATTATTTATTTTTATTTTTTAACTTATTTTTTTGTTTCCAATAATTATATTAACTACATCACACCATTTTCTCTTTCTAATTGATTAAAAACTATTTAATCACTTGGTAAAACGTAAATGTATAAAATAAAAGTGTAGAAAATCAATCTTTCAAAAACAAAAAAAAAACCCAAAATTTAGTAAAAATGTAGGTCCGATCGGTATTTGTTACTCTCTGTTCCGAAATTTAGAATATTCGAAGAAACTAGAACCGGATAAGGCTAGTAAAATCTAAGATTTGTGAAAAAATGATCCAAATATCATTAAATATATGAAAATAATATTTTTTGTATATCACAACAGTTAACAAAAAAAAACATCAGTTTTTCTCACCAGTATTTGAAATAGGAATTGATAAATAATATAAGGTTATTCGACTACTAGTGTATTTTATACAAAAAGAAAAATAAGAATCTCTAAATCTATATGTATTTTTTAGAAATGAGTTTTACAATTATGTTGACAATATTTTTGGTTTTATTTTATCTATTTAAAACTGCTAATCATAGCTAAATGTTTAAATTTAGTTTTGAGATAAATGATTGAATACTATTATATAATTGTGTTAATATTGATCCAGGTAAAAATTATTTTATGGATCTGCCAACTGCTTACACATGTAGCTTTTAGATGATATTAAGGGTCAATCCGTCATGGTTATTTCATCTTTAGGTCATCTTAATGCTAGGATAAACTTTATCAAGTGATTGAAAAGAATGATAAGGGTTTTAGCCAATGAAAGAGGTAAGAAATCACGTCGTGAACAACAATGTTGCAATATACTCCCTCCGTTCCCAAAAGATTGATTTTCTAGGAAAAAAAATATTTTTAAAAGATTGATTTTTCACTTTTTCAATGTATTTTTAATGAAAGTTTAATGGTGAATTGTAGATTTCAAGACATATTTATTGACTTTATTAGATTAATATTGGTCTAAAGTTATGGAAAATTGTTTTTTGCAAAAAATAAGACATTTATAATTAACCATTAATGTGTTTTCTTAATATTTGTGAAAACTCTAGAAAATCAAACAAATAAAAACCGAGGGAGTATGTATATGTTTAAATATATGTATAATTTCTTTAGTATGAGGAGTGGGTAAGATAGGCAATGTTTTTAAAACCAGACAGGATCGGAGGTCGAACCTGATTAAATCGAGAATCGGCTACTAATCCAGTTCGGATTAACTTAAAAACCTAATTATAGTTAGACCGGATTTAAAACCGAGTTGAACCGACAAAAAATCGGAAAACGGTATCGAACCAGATGCGTATCAAACCGGGTTTAATAATTTTATTAATTAAAATTTTTATTTTTCAAATTATTTTATTTTAATTGTAAGTTTTTAGCCAATTTTTTTTGATAAAACTAATGAAATAGTAAACATTTCAATATAAAGCATTTTTAAATTATAAAATGTTTAAAGGTTTAGACAAAAACGATTAAATTTGCTATAATTGTGTTAGTATTTATAATTTAGTTTTATTTTGTTATTAATTTTTTTTTACAAATATTTGTGATAATTGAAATGTTTTGTTTGATATTTGGATAGATATAGACATATAAATAGACAAAAAATATAAAACCAAATATATATAAATTAATATTTAAAAAATCTTATTAAATCTGGTTGAATCATTGGATCATATTAATCTACAATCCGGAAAAAAATTCGGTTCGGTCATCAGTGCGATTTTAAAAACATTGGAGAGAGAAGAGAGGAGAAGATTGGGAGAATGTGCGTGCGTTTTTGGAAAAGTGAATGGAAACATCTATCATCATTCCTCCTTTCCTTGCTTTTTTCCAAATCCTTTCCCTATGGACCTTAGAGCATCAGGAGTGGTTAAAACCCATGCAATCTTTTAAATATTCTTTATTAGTTTAATCAATTTTGTTTAATTTAGTTATTTATAAAAATATTAAATTATTAGGAAAATTAAAAACATTCACATAAAAACACATGACTAATAATTTATAATCTCGTATCTTTCTTCTCTTGTTTACATACGATTCTTCTCCTTGTTCTTACTTTATAATTATTTTTTATTTTTTATTTAATATAAGAAACTATGTAAAAACCCTCAATGGAGGTGCTTTTATATGTCTTCTTCTTTTTATTGTCTTATTCTATTCCTTTAAAAGAAGAGAAATGTTTCTCTTTTCTAATCAGTCGATCAATATTTAAGATTTTGTTAATACTAATATATTTACACAGTAAAACAGTGGAAATTCTTTGGACGGCTTGGAATTATTGATTTGCTTACTGTTTTAAAATTGGACCTCGATTGTTTTAAAATATTAAGCTTTTATGTTTTCGTTTGTTTGTGATTTTTTTTAAATCCCTTTTTTGAAATAAACACAAAAGTTCACATTTTTTAAATGGAAAAACCTTTATGGTTTTTTCCATAAAATATAGTATTTGCTAAGTCTACGTTTGCCATTCATGTTTACAGTCGACAATATATTTTTCTTAAATTTTGTGACTTCATTTGATAGACTATGCGCCAAATACATACATATATATATATATATATATAAACACAAAAACAAAAAGCCTAGAGGCATAATCATCCATTCAATATATAAACGGACACTAAAAAGTTAATGACCAATAACTTTGACTATTATGTAAACTTCAGTTATTAAGAAAGCAACGCATGAATTCCTAACCCACATATGGTATTGAAACAACCAAACTTTTTTTTAAAAAAAATAATTAATCCTGATTATTATTCCCATAAATAAAAAATTTCAACGATTAATTTAACATATCTCATATAAACTAACCAGCGGAAATCAACATTAACAATTAAACCATTAAATCATTAAAATTAACCGATAAACCAATTCCATTCAACTCCGAAAACACATAATCTAGAGTTCTTAATCATCATCTCGTCCCAGCCATTATTCCACGAACCCAAACTTTTACCTGCAATGTAACACCCAAATTTTTTTTTTAAAAACAAACGCGGAAATTCTCATAAAATAAATCCATAAAATAATAAATCAATTCAATTCCAGTAATTCCAAATTCCATGAAAAAATAATAAAAATCTAGCAACCTAAACACCAGGTTTCACTAGACTAAAACTGAAATAAATAACATCCTATCATCCCCTTTGTCGGCCTTGATTCCGCGATCACGCATTTCTGTTACCTGCAACTCAAAGGGAAAAACAGAGTTGCGTAAGTATTTAATAAATACTTAGTGGAGCGGTCATCCCGTCTACCAGATATATAATAGGAATTAGATTATCAATTCTACGCGATCAAACAACAGTTCACAACAGTTAAACAAATTCAATATTTAAAACAGGGGGTGTCGATCGACACCACCACTTGGTGTCGATCGACGCTTCACGCAAGCAACCAATCCTCGTGATCATAAAACAGTGGTGTCGATCGACACTACCACTAGGTGTCGATCGACACCTCTCGCAGAAACCTGAACCGAGCCAAATCCTCTCACGGTTCGAATTCCGTTCCATCTCGCGAGATCATCACGATTCCAAAACGCATAATTCACACAGAAATATCACATGAACAATCCAATTCATCACAAACAACCAATCAAATTTCCTAATAACCTAATTCCATATCACGATCACGAATTCACCTCGATTACGCAGTTGAGGAATGAACGGATAAGAAACTGACACGAATCAGCCTCGAAAACTCTGATTCCTCGCAGGAAATCACCTAAACAGCACCACAAACCCGACCAACAACCACACGAGACTATCACGTGAAAAACGATGAAAAACGGATCACAAACGCTCCTCGAATCACCGAAATCTTCACCAAAAGCCTTTAAAATTGTTTCTCCTTCTCTCAAACACTGCCACACTCGGCAAAAAGGTTTATATACTCAAGCCCTATGTTTTTCCCTAAACCGACTCGAAAACCGAGCGATTAAACTTAACCGAAATTGACCAAAAACGTTGGTGTCGATCGACACCCCGACCAAATGCCCAGAATTTGGTTTCGGGATGTTAAAACTCTTCCCCACTATTTTGGATTCGACCTCGAATCCCTCAAACCGTCTATCCAAGACCGAAAGTTTGACCCCACTTGGTCATCGCATCAGAGATCCTCACCCGATCCCTAAACGCTCATCTAATTCTTATGTTAATACCCACGTTTTCTAGACATTTATTACTCCTAACTCATTACCTTGCTCTCAGGATGCATCCCTTAGCAACAAATATACCAACCACCAATGGTATACCGGGAACCACTTTCTCTCTAGACTCATACTGAGACCCACTTGTCTCACACAAGCCTCTGGAGACCACCAACTCCATAAAAGAATGCAAGGAAACTCACTCCCTTCAAGAGACCCACCATCTTCTGATACTTATCCTGAGACCCACTTGTCACAGATAAGTAAGCATCCCACTATACTATACTGTGATCCACCCGTCATCGGTAAGTAACCTCTGGTACTACGCTGTGATCCACCAGTCACGAGTAGACCGCCAAAGACCCACTGTCTTCCAAATTTGTAATGAGTTATTCGGGAATACCACGATCCCTAGAGTATTAGATTCAAAAGAAAAATGTTTACTAACATCTGTGATTAGATCTACCCCACTTAGCCTATCTCGATATTTCCCACCCGAAATATCATTGAGAACACGACCCAAACTGGTCAATCAACAACATGCTTATAAGAACCACACATCTCATAAGGACATGGAAAATAGATAAGGAAACTCCATCTTATAAATTCTGAAAAATGTATATCGTTACAACCAAAACGGAAAATACATGAACCACAACAATAACCACGCTATCACAAATCTGGAACCACAAAGATACAAGTAAGCTCAAGTTACGACCTGCTTGTCGAACTACTTCCTGAACTTCAACTTCATCTTTGCCTCTGGCTCCCACGTCTTATCCTCTGTACCGCTACAGTCCCACAAGACTCTCAGCAACGGTATCCTCTTCCGGCGCAGAACCATCTCTCTCCTCTCGAGAATCCTCACAGGAACAGTCGGAACTGTCAAATCTGGCTGCAGATCCTCTGGAATCTTAGCCACCAACTCCTCTGACTCATGCAGGCACTTCCTCAGCATAGACACATGAAACACCTTGTGGAAAGCCTTTATGATCGGAGGCAACTCTAACCGATACGCCACCGGTCCAACTCGCTCCACCACCAAGAACGGTCCCATAAAACGCGGGCTCAACTTGTTTTCTACTATGGATCTGTTAGGACCCCTCAACATAGCCATCTTGAGATACACGGGATCTCCCACTGCAAACTCAAGCTCTCTCTGCCGCTTATCAGCATAACTCCGCTGACGATCCTGAGCTTCCTTCATGTTCAGTTTTAAAACACGGATTTTCTCCGTCGTTTCCTGAACGAAACTCGCACCCAAAATGCTCCTCTCCCTCACTTGGGTCCAGCATAAAGGTGTCCTGCACGGCCTCCCATAAATCGCCTCATAAGGAGTCATGCCAATACTCGCCTGAAAACTGTTGTTATACGCAAACTCAGCCAGGCACAGATGATCAAACCAGTGACCACCCCAATCCAATACGCACATCCTGAGCAGATCCTCTAAGGTCTGAATAGTCCTCTCTGACTGACCATCAGTCTGCGGATGATACGATGTACTCATATGCACCCTCGCGTCCATCTCTGTCTGAAAAGCTCCCCAAGACTCAGACGCAAACTTAAGATCTCGGTCTGACACAATACTGGCTGGCGTACCATGCAGCCTCACAATCTCTCGCACAAATCTCTTTACCAAAACTGCAGCTCCATCGGTCTTCTTAACGGCTAGAAAATGTGCAGACTTAGTCAACCGATCCACAATACCCCAAATCGCATCATAGGTCCTCGAAGTAGGTAAACCGACCACAAAATCCATAGTGATCATATCCCACTTCCACTCAAGAATGGGTAAACTCTGCAACTTTCCTCCCGGAACCTGATGCTCTGCTTTTACTAACTGGCATGTATCGCATTTTGCGACCCAATCAGCTACATCTCTCTTACTCCTGACCCAATGATAATACCGCTTAAGATCATGGTACATCTTAGTCTCACCCGGATGAATAGAAAACTTTCTCGCATGAGCCTCTCGCAGAATCTCCTCCTGCAACATCTCGTCCTTGGGCACACAAACCCGCCCGCGAACCAAAATAGTCACATTCGAAGAGACAATATACTCAGATCCAACGGCCCTTGACGCTTCAACCAAAACCTGATCGCTCCTCTGAGCTACTCGAATCCTACTCAAAAGATCTGCCTTATCCACAACCTCTAATCCCAAAGGCTCTTGCGAAAAAGCACACAACTGCAAGGTACTAATCTCGCCCACTAAGGCCTCAACCTCTTACTCCCGAATCGAATCAACCCTCCTCCGACTCAGAGCATCAGCCACCTGATTAGCCTTACCCGGATGATAAAGGATCTCCAGCTCGTAATCCGCCAAAAACTCACGCCAGCGCCTCTTCCTCATATTTAGAAATGGATGAGTGAAGATATGCTGCAGATTCTTATGATCCGTATAGATCTGCACCCTCCCACCATAAAGGTACGATCTCCAAATATTCAGAGCAAAAACTACAGATCCTAACACAAGATCATGCGTAGGGCGATTACGCTCACTACCCTGCCACTGCCTCGAAGCATACGCAATGACCTTGCCCTCCTGCATCAAAACACACCCCAGACCAACTCCTGAAGCATCGGTGTACACGGTATAAGGCTTCCCCGGCTTGGGTAATGCCAATACCGGCGTACTAGTCAACATCTCCTTGAGCCTCGCAAAGCTCTCCTCACACTCCGGCGACCAAATGAACGGAATATCCTTACTAGTCAGCTTCGTCATCGACTGGGCCATACTCGCAAAACCCTTGATGAATCTCCAGTAATAACCTATCAAACCCAAGAAACTCCTGATCTTGGTGGTATTACACGGTCTAGGACAATCCCTGATAGCCTCTATCTTCGCCGGATCCACTGAAACACCCTATGAAGATACAATATGTCCAAGGAATCCCATATGTCTCTGCCAAAAACTGCACTTACTCAACTTGGCATACAACTTCTGCTCTCGAAGCTTCTCTAAAACTAATTTGAAATGAGTATCGTGCTCCTCGGGACTCCTCTAATAGACCATAATGTCATCAATAAAGATGATAACTAACACATCCAGATACTCTTTGAACACGTCGTTCATCAGTCTCATGAAAGCCGCATGCGCATTTGTCAAACCAAAAGGCATGACCACGAACTCAATAGCCGAGATTACCAAACTCTCGGAAGTAGGTCTCACGCCCTGAAACACTAACTTCCCCGCATCTCGCTCAAAAGCTACTCTCCCTCTGAAACAATCCAAATAAACCTTATGAGACGACAACCAATCCATTCCGAGAATCACGTCGTAAAGTTCCCCCGGACTAATCACCAAATCTGCCGGCATCGACTGACCGATAATGTGAACATCTACTGCTCTAGCTCGGCCGAAAGTAGCCAGCAATCCCCCCTCTAACCACTTTAACCAGACCCGAAAGCTCACCCGCACTGCTCTGAATGCCACTGCGCTCGGCATGCTCTGGAGTAATGAAGCAGTTCGATTCTCCAGAATCAAAAAGAACGTGGGACTCAAGCCCTCCCACTAATAAGGTCCCTACACAAGTCACGTGCGTTGAGAACCCTAATGACTACCACATGCAAAATAAAAGACATAACACAAATTCTACCACTAAGAATTAACAAAGTTAGAGTCTAAAATTTTACATGTGATCTGCGCGTTGCCCGGCTGCCCCGCCTCTGCAGGTCCATAAACCCGCGGTGCCGGCCCAATCTGGCCCAACAGCTGCACTGCTGCCAACTGAGCCACCTGCTGCCCTGCCACTGGCTGAACTGCTGCCACAGCCATTTGCTGCAACTTTGGACACATTGGCCGGATATGCCCCGTCTCTTGGCAATGGAAACACACCTTGGCATCCCGAGATGCCTCCCTCTTGGGACAACTAGCCACTCGATGCTCGGTACTCCCGCATCCATAACAAGCACGACCGCTCTGGCCTCCTCCAAAAACCTCGTCGAATCTCCTCTTCTGACCCTGCGCAGGCTTGCCGCCTTTAACAGAACCAGAACTCCGAGAATGCTGCTACTGCTGCTGATGCCTCCTCGGCTGAACAGTTGGAGCAGCTACAGATGGAACCACCACTAATGGAATAACCACCGGACCACTCTGCTCACGTTGATCCTCCTCAATCAAAGCAGCTAGCTCCACCAACTCTGCCCTCGAGGCGTACACCGAACCCCGACACTGGGTCCTGATACTCATCCAAAGCCCCTGCAAGAACCTCTGCATAAGGGTCCGCTCATCAGTTATGCCCTGACTAGCATAAACATGAAGTCTGCTGAACTCGGTATTATAATCCCGAACTAAACTCGCTCCCTGAGACAGCTCCATAAACCTCATATGCAGGTGATCCAAAGCCTCTCGAGGAAAGAACTTGGCATTGAACTCGCCCACAAACTCATCCCAAGTCCAAACAGCTCTCCTGGACTCCATAGATCTCCACCAGCTATGCGCATCCTCGCTCAGATAATGCACAACCAACTCTACTCGATACTCGGCAGGACATCGGATCGACCAAAAATTGCGCTCCACTCTCAAGCGCCACTCATCAGCCCCCTCTGGCCCAACTCTGCCAGTGAGGAAAGGCTTACCAATCTTCTGCACCTGTCCTATCATCAAGAGATAGGGAGGATGCTTAGCAACCACAGCTCTCGGCTGTTCCACCTCTGCAGCTCTCTGCTGCCCCTCCACCACCGGAGGTACTGCTGGAACCGGTACCAGAGCCGCCTCTGGAAATTGCTCCAACAGGTACGTCAGAAGTCCCACGATGACATCATCACGACCATGAGCTGGAGCAGCACCCCCACCTGGGCCCACTCCATCACCAGCACCTCTCTCGGCACCTCTCCTGGCACCAACAACACCACCACGAGCACCCCTCCAAGCGCTTCTCCCGGTACTAACAGCCACACTGGCACTGGTCTCACTCGTGGTCTCCACCCGATGTATCTGGGATGTAGCCACGCTGTTAGACAACTCTGGCACTAAGCCACGACCACGACCACGGCCTCTACCACGACCTCTCGCTCCAATATCCATCTACCACACAGGACAGGAAATATAAGCAAACGAGAAGTCACAAAAAAAACACAAACACAAATGAGAAACTGACACGAATCAGCCTCAAAAACTCTGATTCCTCGCAGGAAATCACCAAAACAGCACCACAAACCCGACCAATAACCACACGAGACTATCACGCGAAGAACGATGAAGAACGGATCACAAACGTACCTCGAATCACCGAAATCTTCACCAAAAGCCTTTAAAACTGTTTCTTCTTCTCTCAAACACGGCCACACTCGGCAAAATGGTTTATATACTCGAGCCCTAGGTTTTTCCCTAAACTGACTCGCTAACCGGGCGATTAAACTTAACCGAAATCGACCAAAAACATTGGTGTCGATCGACACCCACCACTAGTGTCGATCGACACCCCGACCAAATTCCCAGAATTCAGTTTCGGGATGTTACATGCAACACATGGAAAAAAAATTGCGTGAGTATTATCACAAATACTCAGTGAAGCGGTCATCCCATCTACCGGTTACATAATAAGGATAAACGAAAGCCAAAACTACGCAATCAACCAAAAATCAGAATTTTCAAGTTACCGATACAAAAACAATTAAATGAAAATTGCACGAAGCAACTCAGTGTCGATCGATACACCACCTCGGTGTCGATAGACACTACCACTAGGTGTCGGACAACACCACTTTCACGACACAAGCCAAAAACAAAACCACGATGGGTGTCGATCGACACCTCGACCCAGAAATCAGGACTGAGCCAAATCCTCACACGGCTCGACTCCGTTACATCGCGGATCAATCTCAATCATAACCAATACGATTTACACACAAACTTCACGAGAACACACAGAACGAGCAATATCTAAATAATTCCATCACAAAATATCAAACAACAATCCTAACAATCGATATTCATAATCACGATCACACACTCACATTAGCCTTAGGGATTAGGAGACTAATCACGACATAACCAGCATGAAACACAGCCTCCATGAGACCCAAAAGCTACGGGTTATTCTTCTCTATCACCTAAGACTCACCAACAAGATTTTCCCTAAACCAAATTAGAATATTCTAAAAAACAGAACCGACGCGCTGACTTCAAATCAACTCTGAGGACAGACCTTACCTCCAAATAACGATCGGGAAAAATACTTGGAAACTATACACAAAGATATTGCCAACGACATATAAATTGCCGCCTAACTCATTCTAGAACTCCGGTAAAACGGCCTCGATGTGGTCTCATCACAGACCCAATTCTGCACAGACCTCACTCACGAAAATAAGGATATCTCTTAGCATAGAAAACAAATAGTCAAACGGATTTGCCTCACGGCTAACTAAGAGAGAGGTGAACTTATCCATAAAGTTTCACACAGAACGGAGCAGGTTTGACCAACCATTTCTCTTCTCCATCAAAATGTGACAAAATTGTCATCTTCTCTCTTAATCTCAGAATCTCAACCAAAAACTCACAAGCCCTCACAATCTCCTCTCAAGGCTCAACTTTATGATCTCTCCCTTTCTCATACGGCTGCACCACGTGATTATATACCTAGGTTCGGAAAAATCCTTAAACCGCATTAACCCGAGTCAAAACCGCAATTAAAATTGAACCGATCCGAACCAATTAACCTTGGTGCCAATCGATACTCACAACGGTATCGATCGACACCCTTACCAAATTTTCAAATTTGGTTTACAGATGTTATAGGTATATTGGAGAGTAACCTTGGGCATCAATCGGCCTATCAAATGAGTGCCAAAAATCATAAAAATCGCAAAAAGAGCCAAGTCATTCTACAAAATGATCTTTGAATGGGTATATCTCACTATTTTGCCGAGATAATAGGAAATGCATCATAGCACCAACCTAACTAACACATATGTTCTCGTCGCGCATCGTATAAAAATTAACTGCGCTGAACCTACTCCACAAGTTGTTCATGCATGTGGAAGACTAACAAGTGAACAACATATCCATTCAGGCCCGGCTTTGGGCTAACGCCCAGGAAGCTGATGCGTTAGGCATCACTCAATACATAAAAGTTTGGGGCATCAATTTTAAAATTTTTGTTGTGGTGCAGTGGTCAGTAAGACATGACATACAATGAGGAGGTCGCATGTTCGACCTATCATGGCGTTATAATTTACGATTTTTTTATTTTTGTATTTTTCAGTGGGCATTTAAAACTTTGTTGGCGTTAGTGAGTAAGAGTTATTGGGCCGGGCATGTATCGATTTCATGATTCAACCACCCGATATTGATAAAATTATGTTTTAATCATGATACTAACTTTTAAGTGGACGATTATCGTCTCGCAATATAGTAAATATGAGATCAAACGACAAGAGCCACAAGATCACACGACATGCGGCGTTTTTTGCCATTGCATTTCCAACCCATTTCTATTTTTTTCCTTTAACTCTATTTTGGAGTAAAATTTATTCCAATCCATTTCTATTTTTATATCTAAAATAAAAAGAATTATAGCATTCCTCTTTATATGGAGGTAAAAGTGCATAATTGCTATTTTTTATGGAAACAATTATCAATTTCGCTAAAATAGAAATACACTGGAGAAGAAATAGAAAAATGTTTTACTTTTCTCTATTTTTTATTCTAAAATAGAGAAATATATTAGAGATGGTCTAATGAAACCATATTTAAAGAACGGCTGCAAAGAAATTGTTTCCCCCTACAACTTCTACTATACTATTAAAAATTTGGTTACAAAATGCATAAAGCCATGTAACTAACCAACGACATTGCCTTCATTATATGTATTCAGTGTACATGAATGCACCACTTTATAAAAAATTAGACAAAATTAGATGGCCATATTGGAAATAATGAGAGAAGAGTAAGTTCCAAGACAAAATGATGAAAAGGTATTGTGGAAGCCATAAAGGATTAGCGTGGGAAATGAGCTCAAGCGATAAAGCACTGGTTTTTTCCATGAACAAAATTGACTCCCTACTTTCTTTAAATTGCTGTGCTCAATTCTTCGGTTCTTTTCGACTTTTATTATAGTTTTTGCCTTAAAATATGATTTAAACATTCTCTCATGTTATTCTTACTCCCAAACAAACTAGAGGGGGTGAAATGTACAATTTATAAACTATCTGTGTTAAGAAATTTACAAGTACGGAATAATGACTTCGTCGAGAACGTTCTAGGCGATTATCAAGCTTCGAGAAATCGATCCTCTTTTGATCATTTCTTGCTCAAATCTTTTCGTTTTTCTTGCTAAAATCACTTTGTTTCATCTCGATTCTTCTAGTCTCAGTACTATAATGGATTCTCAAAGAGCAATTTGGGATCAGTTACAAGATTTGCAACTTGGCTCGGATCTCGAGGCATGGGATCTTCATGTCGATGCTAGAATCAGGTTCGATAATGAGCATTGTCTTTGTTTGGTGGCCTTAGGACTCAATCTCTCTCATCAAAATCCACCTGGTATCAAGAGAGTCTTGCTTTCTGCTTGGCAGCAAAAAGGGTGTACTGATGCGAGGGTCAATGATGATGGCACAGTCAATTTCTATTTCACCAAAGAGCATCAGTTAATGGCGGTCCTTGATAATGCCCCCTACAACTACCGTGGTTGGATGATTACAGTGGATAGATGGTCAAACAGGAATTTTCCAAGCTTTCTAAGAACCATACCATTTTGGGTGAAAATTGAGAACCTTCCTGAAGCATATCGAAGGGAGTCTATTGTAGAGAGTATTGGTTCTAAGCTTGGTCAAGTTGAAGAGGTTAGGATTATTGAGCCAATTCTTCACCTAGACAAGCCTGCAGAAATATGGGTTAGGATTGCAATGGATATCGACTCTAAGATCACGTTGATGAGAAAAGTGAACCTAATGAATGGACGAGAACCCTTTGTTCTGACATTTAAGTACAGAAAGTTGGTGAAGTTCTGTACTATCTGTGGGAGTCTTCGTCATGCTTATGACATCTGCCCTCAAGCATCTACTCTTACTTCAACGGCTGGTGCACTTATGTCTCTTGGAAATGATCCATAAATGAATGCAGATGAAAGAAGAGCAGCTATTAATGGAATTAACTCTGGTCAAGAAATTGGTGAGAGCTCAGGGACTCAGGCAGAGATTCCACCAATGCTGGCTCCACTATCTGAATACTTACTGGAACAAGGCATAGGAAAGATGCCAGAAGAGAGCAAGATGGAAGAAGGTCAGTCTTCTGGTGAAAAGGGTTTGAAGAGAAAACTATCAGAGAAAGAGATGGAGATTCAAGCTTCATCATCTAAGAGAGTTGCAAGTCTGAAAGGTCAGGAGATGGAAATCACAGAAGGTCCTGCTGGTGAGGATATTGAAGGAAACCCAAATGCTACTACAGGTTTGGTGGTTGTCCTTAAACCACCAACTGAGCCATGAGGCTCATGCATCTGAATTGTCAGGCTTTGGGGAATGCCCCGACAATTCAGTACCTTAAGGATGTTAGGAAGTCTTCTAAACCTGACATCCTATTCCTCACTGAAACAAAAAATGGATATGATGTAGTCTCTCGGCTTTGTAATGATCTAGGTTTTGCCCACTCTTTTGTGTTACCTGCAAATGGGCTTTCAGGAGGGTTAGCTATTTTTTGGGATGTACATATTAAGCTAACCGTAATATCTATGCCTAAAATGGCTCAAACTGATATGTACATTGTGGATGATGATAAGATCTTTTGTGTAAGTTATATCTATGGTAATCCTGTCACTAAATATAGAAATATGCAGTGGAAAGAAATGATTGATCAGGTTGAAAATGGGAGATATAAAGATATGGCAAGATTGGTGATAGGCGATTTTAATGATATCAAGTCAGCTGAAGAAAAAGAAGGAGGAGTTATCAGGTCAGAGTATTCATTCTCCTCTTTTCGAAGTATGATTAATAGATGTGGTCTTCACGACATAAAAACATTTGGTGGCTGTTTTACATGGGTAGGGAACAGATATTCTCATACAGTTAGAACAAGAATTGATAGGGTCATGGCTAACTGTGAATGGTTTGATATGTATCCAACTGCATTTGTTCAGTTATTGCCATGGAACTGTTCTGATCATAGAGCTCTTGTTTTGCATACTAAAACTAGTACATGGAGAATGAAGAAGCTCTTTAAATATGATCGTAGATGGAGGCATGAACCTGAATTTCAAGACAAGGTGAAGCAAATTTGGGTAGAGAAATGCCAGCATTATCCAAGCCATGAATTCAGCAAAGCTTTAGCTGCCTGCAGAAAAGGTTTGTCTCAGTGGCGTTCAAATAATATTACCAATACTGAGCTTAGAATTAAGCAGCTTAAGAAAAATTTGCACGAAGCATATGAGATGCAATGTTTGGATTACCAGTATATTGGGGATATTAGATCACAGTTAACTCATGCTTATAGAATGGAAGAAGAGTATTGGAGAGTTAAGAGTAGGATTCTCTGGTTAAAAGCTGGTGATAAGAATACTAAATTTTTCCATTCTAAGACTAAGCAGAGAAGAGCTTATAACAGAATTATCTCTGTGATGACTGAGTCTGGACAGTTTCTTATGAATCAGGAGGATATAAATCAGCATATAGTAGATTATTTTATGGCAATTTTTACTTCATCTCAGACTGCAACCTCTAATGATATTTTGCAACGTATGCAGTCAAAGGTAACAGATGAAATGAATCAGTTACTGATAAAGCCTGTTACAGAGATGGAGATATATCAGGCATTGCAGCAAATGGATCCAGACAAATCCCCAGGACCAGATGGCCTAACTGCAGGGTTTTATAAGGATAATTGGATGACCATCAAAGATTCCCTGGTTAGTGTTATCCGTCATTTCTTGGAAAATGAGGAGTTAGACTTGGCTTTAAATCATACTCACATATGTCTGATTCCTAAAATAGAAAATCCTCAAGGAATTAAGGATTACAGGCCTATTAGTTTAAGCAATGTGGCTTATAAGATTCTTTCTAAGGTGCTTGCTGAAAGGCTTAAGTTAATTCTTGACTCCATTGTCTCAGAACAACAATCTGCTTTTATCACTGGTCGTTTAATCACTGATAATGTTTTAATAGCTCAAGAAATGTTGCATTCTTTGAAAACTAGAAGACTTAAGGAATCTTATATGGCATTAAAACTTGATATTAGTAAAGCATTTGACAAGGTTGAATGGTCTTTTCTGGATGCTATTATGCGAAAGCTTGGGTTTGCTGATATTTGGTGCAGATGGATTATGAAGTGCCTTACTACTGTCACTTACTCAGTTCTGGTTAATGGAACACCTACTCAGACAATAATTCCAACCAGAGGTATTCGTCAGGGAGACCCTCTTTCTCCATACCTATATATTATATGTACGAAAGCACTTTCTCATCTTTTAACAAAGGCAAGAGAAGAGGGTTCTTTTTCTGGTTTTCAAGTTTGCAAGAATGGACCAGTAATTACGCATTTGCTATTTGCCGATGATTCTTTGTTGTTCTGCAAAGCAAATATTCAAGAAGGTCAGAGTCTTTTAAATATTCTCAGGAGGTACAAAGAAGCATCTGGGCAAGAAGTTAACTTTACCAAGTCTGCCATCACTTTTTCTAAAGGTATTCCCCTTGAAACCAAGCAAAGTATTATGCATTTAACTCAAATTCAGAAAGTGGGTGGGTTTGGTAAATACTTAGGACTTCCAGAAAATGTTGGGAGGGCAAAAATAGATACTTTCTCTTACTTAGTTGATAGGGTGACTCGTAAAGTTGAAAGCTGGTATTCTAAGTTCTTGTCACCTGCTGGGAAAGAAGTCTTAATAAAATCTGTTTTAACTGCCTTACCAACTTATTGTATGCAATGCTTCATGCTTCCAAGGAAATTGTTGCAAAGGTTTAGCTCTGAAATCAGAAAGTTCTTTTGGTCTAGTTGTCAGAACAAGGATAGAATTCATTGGCTAGCCTGGGATAAAATTACTCAATCAAAACAATTAGGGGGCTTAGGCATAAGAGATTTCAGAGATTTTAACATTGCTCTCTTAGCTAAACAAAGTTGGAGATTGTTAACACAACCTGATTCCTTATTAGCTAGAGTATACAAAGCTAAATATTACCCTAAAACAACCTTGCTAGAAGCTAAACAAAAATGGGCTTCAAGTTATGCTTGGAAAAGCATACTTCAAGGCAACAAGTTGATTAAAAAGGGTATTCAATGGTCCATAGGTAATGGGGAATCAGTTAGAGTATGGAAAGACCCTTGGCTTCCAACAGTCCCTTCTGGCTCACTGATTTCACAAAGCAATCATTTCGATTCTGAGCTAAAGGTTAAGGATCTGTTTTTAGCTGGGACAACAATATGGGATTGGCAGAAGATTCAAACTTTGATACATCCTTCTGATGTACCTTTGGTTAGACAAATTTGGTCATCTCATACAGGAGGGCAGGATAGAGTTGTTTGGTTATATAATAGATTGGGTAGTTACTCAGTTAAGTCCGGTTATAACTATCTTAGAGAAAATCAAGGTCAATCATCTTCTTTGTCTATCTCTGGGTTTAGATCTCTTTGGAAGTCAAAATTGCCTCCAAAGTTGCATCTATTCTGGTGGAAAGTGCTTCATGAAGCCTTACCAGTAGCTCAAAAACTAAAGCATAAAAAGATTCTACAGGATAATATATGCTCAGTTTGTGGGGATGATATTGAAACTGTGAATCACTTTTTGTTTCAGTGTCGAGTTAGTAAAGAAATATGGGAGTTGAGTCCTGTGAATAATATTAGTAATGAAGCTGTGATTACTAATGATCTAAATGCAAATTATGAAGCTTTTGTCAAGGAAAATCAGAATGTAGAAGATGGTTTACTGATGTTTTATTTTATAGGCTGGAGATTATGGAAGAACAGAAATGACGTTATTTTCAACAACAGACGATGGCCTATTCCCTCTGTCATAACCAAAGCATTACAGGACCTCAAGCAATGGAAGGAATCCATGGAAGAAATATCAGGAGATCAGGGCAGGATTACTAATGTAATTTGCACATCACATACGGTAATTCCAAAGTCCTTGAATCAAGTGTTGGAACAATGTGGAGATAAATGCTGTTTAGTTGATGCGTCCTGGAGTTCAAGGAATGATAATATAGGTATTGGATGGATGTTATTTAATGGTCAATCTCAACCAAGTTTGTATGCATCAGGGTATTTTCAGTCAGCACAATCACCTTTACATGCGGAAGTCGAGGCCTTGAGATTTGCAGTTCGGGAGCTTCAAAGACTTGGCTATAACCAAATTACTCTCTGTGGGGATTGTCAGCAGGTGTACGGATACTTGCAAGGAATATTTCAACGAGAAGAGAAGGAATCCACATTGAGCCATCCTCACTTGTGCAAATAAGTGATATCATCAAAATAGCTAAGTCTTGTAATTTCAAATTCTTGCAAATCTCTCGTCAAGCCAATGTATGTGTTGATCATTTAGCAAAAAATGCAAGAGTTGCATCTCAAGGATATATTATCAAATGCACATTGTAAAATTACAAGTGGAATGAAATTTCATTAGACGGAAAAAAAAAAAAAAAAATTCTCTCATGTTAAGTTACATAGTTGGTCAAACTTTAAACCCTATACCACTTAATCTATTTGAAATTTAAATTAAAAAATTAATATCCTCTTATTGTGTCATTATTTGTAAATTTCTGATTCATTAAATTTAAAAACAAAATCTTTCCAAAAACAATAGTGTTTTATATCACTACTATTATTTTTTAGATGAGTAATGCAAACATACAGAACAAATACTTGAAGATATGATTAAAAGAACTTACCAGTAGGTCATATCTCATCAAACTTCATAGCCACATATTTTTGAGGGTCAGATTTCAATGTAAGAACAATAATAATTAACAATTTAAAACAATTTAAAACTAGTCTCTATTCTTCCTGATTTTAGAAAATGACGTTTTCATGTGTATAATTAGTTAGGAGGATTAGTGGGCTGATTTTAATGTTTTATGTTTTGCTTGATTAGTAGGCTAAAACTTCCTAAGTGTAGAAAGAGTTTTGCAATGTCACAATAAATGATTGCTATGTCACTTTTTGTGAGTGAAAATGAAGAAGATACACAAGTTTTTTCAGGGAAATCACCTCCTAAATAATATATAGGGGATGGCCAAAATAAATGCTAGAAAATCCTAAGTATTGGCCAAAACTTTTAGCAACCTTGTACATGAAGAAAGGTTATATCTAAACTTAATGTGAATCGTGTTTTAGCGTTATATTTATTTTCGTCATGTGTTAGTACCTAGTTAGTAACACAGGAGCATTATTATTGAGAGTTGTTAGTGAGTTGCTAACTAACAAAAATATTTAAAAATTAAACAAAATAGTCAAATAGTGCTATTTGGGGTGTTGATTTTGGGGTTTATAACTATCCAAAAGTGGGTTGCTAACTAATAAAAACAATTAAAAATAAAACAAAATAGGTGAATAGTGATAACCAAATACAATTTATGATAAACAAATCACTTAGCACCCCAACATTAACAACCATTGATAATCATGCTCTTATAATCTAGTGATAGTGAGAAAGGTTACTGTAATATCCCTATCCCGGGTCACCGGGCCCGGTTAGGCATATTAGTGGGTAAAACCAAATAAATGTGAGTAAGCATGAAAGTCTGAAATGCCTTATTAAATGCGAGTAACAGAAATGTCATAAAAGAGTATAAAACCAAAGTCAAACGAAAACAGAGTAGCTGCTCTTAAAACGTAAAGTCTGAAATAATGCTAATGCGGCATTTCCCAAATAGCACCCCACCGGACACTCCAAGCTCCTATTCCGTCCTAGCACCTGAAGAAGGGGAAAAAGGGTGAGTACAAGTACTCAGTGAAGAAAGGTCATCCATGCCCACATGATACACCAAACACACAACCGAGCCAACACACGGTATAGCCCGGTAACAGCAGATATACTAAGATACTCAAAGGGTAACACCCTTTACACACAACACCGTTTACACCACGGTAAGCTTAGAGACACCAAGTGCAACCAGCACACACACAACGTCCATTATGGATATATAATTATAACACTCCAAGGGTCTATTAACTCCAAGGCATCTGCCGACCCTAACCCTAACGCGAGTTGTTTACATTTCAGGTCGAGGTTCTCCACCTCTTTATATGTACACTCCAAGTATATTTATATTTCACAGGTTATGATCCTACTAGACCGGTAACCCAACAAACATCCATCACGGTAGGCTACCCCGTAACGGTTCAACTTAGCACACAACAACCAGTTATACATTCCGCAATTCTATAATAAGCAACAAGCTATGAGTCTTAACAAACTACTACTACACGAGGTATATCATATGCGAGATAGGTTATGAGTAAAGAGTATCCACAAGTCACCCCCTCACCTTAGAGATTTGGAGGACACGCAAAGCACGGAAATGCAGCTACGAATCTGCACAAACATAAATGGAGTTAGGTTCCGGCACCTTTCCATTTTAGGAAACTTTCCATTCCTGGAAGGTTTTTAATTCAGAAAACTTCGAAATCGAGAAAATTTCTTATCGGGAAAGTTGGTTTGACCAAACCGACTCGATCCAGTTTACCCGAACCAAAACGACCCGGTAACCCGAACCGAACCATCCCGATAACCCGAACAGGTTTACTAGGGTTCCCCCTAACCGATCCGGTTAGTTTCCCCAAACCGCACTAGGGTTTACCGAGAGTTACCTTGCACGACAAATAACTCGGTGGCTAGGGTATCTTCGAAACTCTTTAGCGAACCAATGACGACGGGGGCTCAGCGACGGCGACAAACCAGACAGCGGATTCGACTAAGCGGCGACTCGGCTTAGTCTCGGGACAAGCTCTTCCCGAAGCAACTGTGGATCCAGCGATGGTTTCTCCTTCACTGGACTCAGCAACCACCGGATCTTCTACGGCTACGGATGTGATCATCTTCCCACAAGGACAACCTCATTTCTTTTCTACCCCAACCAGAATTTTTTCTCCAATCGGTTCCTCTCTTTGCTCGGTAACAACACTCGGCGGCACTTCTCTCACGGCGGCAACGTCTTGAAGATGCATGGAAATGGAGGCGACGGTACGGCGACGATTCTGCAGAGCTTTGATAGGATTATGAGTCATTAAGTCTCCCATCTCTTTCCCTTTCTCTTTAAATAAGTAAATGGAAGAAAACCCTATGTCATCACTCATTTGGGCCTCCTCCAAATGGGCCGGATCCAAGTCCAATGGGCCTTGATATTGGATATTACAATTCTCCCCCACTACAGAAGAAATCGCACTCGAATTCGCCCCCAACACCGCTGAAGGTCCCTTGCCTAGAAACAAGTCGGGGTACTCAGACCGCATCAGTGCTTCAGACTCCCAAGTCTCTTCTCTTATTCCATCTCTTTCACAAAAAACTTTAATAGAGCTTGCATTGCCAGCATCGGTTGCTTCTTTTTGTTCCAAAATCCTGTCCGGTTAAGCTTGCACAGCTAGCTCCGGGCCCAAGTCGGCAGGCGGCTCCGAAATCACCCACTCGGGTTCACAAACTACCTTCCTCAGAACCGAGATGTGGAACACGTCGTGAAAATCCTTCAACATTGGCGGCAGCTCTAACCGATAAGCCATAGCTCCGATTTTCTCGAGTATCAGGTACGGTCCAAGGTACCTTGGCTTAAGCTTCTTAAGCCTACGGTACTTATTTACTCCCCTGAATGTTCTTATCTTGAGGTAAACCAAATCCCTAACTTCAAACTCCAGAGTGCTTCTCCTCTGATAAGCATAGCTCTTTTAACGGTCGTGAGCCTCTTTCAACCTTTCCTTAAGCATTTCCACTTGCTCAGTTGACTCTTGGACACACTCTGGCTATAAGTCTCTTAACTCGCCCACTTCCATCCAGCACAATTGTTTTCGCCAAGGCCGTCCGTAGAGAGCTTCATACGGTGCCATTCCAATGTTGGTATGGTGGTTATTGTTGTAAGCAAATTCCACTAAAGGCAGGTGTGATACCCATTTTCTTCCCCAATCCAGCCCGCACGCTCGTAACATATCTTCCAAGGTCTAGATGGTCCTTTCGGACTACCCATTCGTCTGCGGATGGTAAGCGGTGCTAAGATAGACCTTAATTCCCAGCGCTTTCTGGAACGCTTGCCAAAATATTGAGATAAACTTTGGATCCCTATCCGATACAATGCTAACCAGAACTCTATGGAGCTTAACAACCTCTTCCATGTAGATTCCCGCAAGGCGCTCGATGTGATACCCCGGTATCAGAGCATATATGGTATATGCGGTATATGCGGAGAGGCTTAAAAGAATTGATTTGGTTACCTATGTCACAAAAGTGCACTTATCTTTTCGGTCACAAGTCTTGAGAGAACTCCAAAGTTAAGCGTGCTTGAGCTGGATTAATTTCGAGATGGGTGACCTACTGGGAAGTTATTTCAAGTATCGTGTAAATGAGGTCAAAACACGAGAAAAGATCGCGTGGTGATTTTCAGGATCAGTAAACATGACTTTAGAGCATCCCGGACTAATGCACCGACCGTCGAAGAGTATGGGCCCACGGGCAAAAAGTGGACGTGGAGCCCATGGATAGGGCGGTCGGGGCATTACAAGTGGTATCAGGGCAAACCCTGACATCTGTGAATAATTAGATTATTGGGGTAACGATCTTGGTATACGCAATGAGGACGTTGCAATCTGTTAGTAGGGGTGATTGTGACAACCCCGGTTTCAGAGCATATATGATATATGCGATATATGCGGAGAGGCTTAAAACAATTGATTTGGCTACCTATATCACCAAAGTGCACTTATCTTTTCAGTCACAAGTCTTGAGAGAACTCCAGAGTTAAGCGTGCTTGAGCTAGATTAGTTTCAAGATGAGTGACCAACTAGGAAGTCATTTCCAGTATCGTGCAAATGAGGTCAAAACACGAGAAAAGATCGTGTGGTGATTTGCAGGGTCAGTAAATATGACTTTAGAGCCTCCCAGACTAACGCACCGACCGTCGGGGAGTACGGGTTCATGGGCCAAGAGTGGACGTGGAGCCCATGGATAGGACGGTCGGGGCATTACACTCGACATCATCCGTCTTCTTAATAAGAATGAAGTAAGCTGACTTGGTCAAGTGATCAACATTGACCCAGACTGCATCTTTACAATCGATTGTTTTCATCAAACACGTGACGAAGACCATCGTTATCATGTCTTATTTCCATTCTGGGAGCGGAAGATCCTGCAAAAGACCATTGGATCTTTGCCTCCCAGATTTCATTGCCTTACAAGTGGAACACTGCGACACCTAACTCTCGATGTTTGTTTTATCCCTGGCCATTGATACAACTTCCTCAAGCCATGGTACATTCTAGACATCCCCGGATGAACAGCAAACTTAAAGTTATGGCCTTCCTGGAGGACTTTCTTTCTCAACCCTTCATCATCCGGAACACACACCCGATCCCAAAATATTATAGTCCCATTGCTTGCTCCGATAACCCAATACCTCACTATTGACCGCCTCCAACAGTAAGGCATCTTATTCTCCAAAGCAAGTCTGCTTGATCCACTACTTGGCATCTAATAAAATCTTCCTCTACTGTTACAGCACACAAATTCAACGAAATTAACATAGCCACCAACTCCTGCTCCTCGCGAACCTTAAAAACACAGCCCTTCCTACGGCTTAACGCATCTGCAAGCTGATTAGCTTTGCCTGGATGGTAAGATATATCCAACTCATAGTCAGGCAATTACTCTACCCACCTCCTCTGGCGATTGTTCAGGTCTGGCTGCGTGAAAATGTGCTTCAAGCTCTTATGGTTCGTAAACAACTGCACCTTCTCCCCGTACAGGTACAACCTCCAAATCTTAAGAACGAACACCACGACACCCAACTCTAAATCGTGTGTGGGATAGTTGATCTCATTCTCTCACAACTGCGGGGATGCATAAGAAATAACTACACCATCTCGCATGAGAACACACCCAAAGCCAGTCTTACACGCATCGGTGTACACCACAAACGGCACTCATGACTTTGGCAGTACCAGCACTGGTATCTTAGTCAAACTCTCCTTTAGCGACTGAAAGCTCTTTTCGCACTTTGCCGACCACACAAACAGAACTCCCGTTCCAGTCAATTACGTCAATGGTTTGGAGATGTTTGCAAACCCTTTCACAAACTTTCGGTAGTATCCTGCCGAATCCAAGAAACTACAAACTTCTATCCCACTACTCGGCTTTGGCCATTTCGCTATTGCCTCAATCTTCTCTGGATCCACGGCTACTCCCGACTGGGATACAACATGGCCCAGAAAACCAATCTCTCCTTGCCAGAAGCTACACATACTCATTTTTGCAAACAACTGGTGCTTCTGCAGCTTACTCAGGACCAACTCATGATGCTCTGCATGCGACCCCTCATCCGTCGAGTATACCAATATGTCGTCGATGAATACAATTACAAACTTATCCAAGTACTCCCGGAATACATTATTCATTAACTTTATAAAGGCAGTCGGCACATTAATCAATCAAAAAGGCATAACTACGAATTCGTAGTGACCATAGCGTACCCAAAAAGTTATCTTATGGATGTTCCCTTCAGCGATAGGCATCTGGTGGTAGCCCGAGGCTAAATCAATCTTTAAGAACTACGAAGCTCCTTGCAGCTGGTCTAACAGCTCGTTGATTCGCGGTAACGGATACTTGTTCTTGATGGTCACCTTGTTGAGTCCACGGTATTCGATGCAAAACTGAAGGTTCCATCCTTCTTATTTACAAACAATATCGGAGCTCCCTAAGGCGAATAACTGGCACGAATGAATCCCTTTTCCATCAAGTCCTCCAACTGCTTCTTTAGCTCCGCCATTTTTGATGGTGCTAACCGATATGGCGCTGATACTAGAGTTGTCCCAGGCTCTAGCTCGATTAAGAATGGGTCACCACGAGCTGGCGGTGGTCCTTGGAGGCGACTGGAATACGTTTGAATATTCAAACACCATCGTTACTGCGTCTAAATCCATACTTGCTCCCTCTTCGGCGATGGTAATAGTCCCAAGGTACGCCTTATTCCCCTTTTCAATAAGCTCTTTGGCATGCATCATCGAGATCACAGGAATACCCCGTTAAATCTTCACTCCCCGGAAAACCAGCTTCATCCCGCCTAAATCAAAGTTAACACGCGTCCGCACACAGTCCAACACTGCATGATACCAGGTTAACCAATCCATTCCAAGGATCACCTTATATCTTTTTAACTGAAACTCGATAAAAACTCTACTCCTCCGAGGATAACGTCCACCGACTTGAAAGTCCCTCGTGATTGCACATCGTCTTCGGCCGTCTCCAAATTCTTGAAAATGCTAGTAGAGGTCCCCACGAACCCCCAACACCTTGTCAACTTTAGGCTTATAAAACTATGCAAAGCACCGGCATTAAATAAGGTGTACGTTGCTACTCCTTCCACGGTAACCGATCCTACACGGTCCCCTAAATTCTAAGAGACTCGACAAAAAAGACTTGACTCTTCCATTAACACAAACGATAAATGACTTAACAGAATAGGAGATTATATACCCGCGATCGGTTTGGTATCCTCGTCATTGTAGACCTTGGTGACATAAGCCCTCGGCTCATGAGCAGCTCTCTTGGGCAGAGGCGACAACACTTCTTGCCGCTGGTTGCCTCCCCAGTTGTCTCCTTAGTCTCCGAGAGGTCTCGACTTGCACTCCATACTGCGGTGACCAACCTTTCCACACTTGTAGCACGTGTCATTTATCTGGGTGCATTCCCTTAATTCATATCCACCACATGCACACCTGAAATAACAAGTCCATTTGTAGCACATGGTCCAAAATGAAACGAAGTGCACTTCCCACACTTGGGAGTAGCAGGACCCTTCCTGCCCTCTCTTCGGCTTCCTACTGGATAACCTCCACAGTTGTGGTTACCTCCGGCAAAGCCTCAGCCATAACCTCCACTTCCTCCAAAGTTGTAGCCTCTTCCAGGGCGTCCACGATTACCGTTTCTTCCCCTTGGTTGCTCCTGAACCTTGATAAACTTGCTAGCCTTGGCCGGCCTCTTCTTTCCTTTTTTAATGATCCTAGACTCAGTCAACGCAGCCTTCTCCACGAGCTCCACCAAGTTGTCGTAGTTCCTCACTTGACAAATGTCATGATCTCCGCGTTAAGCCCGTTCAAGAACTACTTAAACAAACGCAGCTCATCCATGTCCCCTGCCGTAAACGTCGAGACACGACTGAACTCTAGCTTATACTCCCAAACTGACCAGTCGCCCTGCTCTAACTTGAGGAAGTCAGCCTCCATCCGATCCACAGCTTCCTAGGGAAAGAACTTCCGGTTGAACTCATCCTGGAAGTAGGTCCAGGGAATCACATGTCCCGCCGGGACTCCTCTAGCCACACTCTCCCACCAGGCTAGACCCGCATCCCTAAGATACTGCACCGCAAGCTCCCTACGATACTCCACAGGGCACCTAGCAGACTCGAAGTTCCTCTCAAGTCTATTCCTCCAGTTATCGGCAACCAGAGGGTCCGTACCTCTGCTAAAGGTCTCAGTCCCAAGCTTCCTCATTAGCCTCAATGCTTCCCACGTGGTGGCAACAGTCCCTCGCAATGCGGTGATGCACCCATACCACCATTTGGCGGGGCTCCATCTCCCCTGTTCGGTGGCGCACCTCCACCTCCACCGTTTGGTGGTGCACCTCCTACGGGCAGCCTCTACATCAATTTCTCCAGCATCTCCTGAAGACCTTGGAATCCTTGCAACACGGCGGCGGTGTCATCTGCTGCCGGTGCACCTCCTTAGGCAGCGCCATGAGCAGCACCATGCGCAACTCTTGGCGCAGCTCCCGCACCCGGCGGTGGTCTATTCACATTCACGTTCACGTTCACATTCACACGCGGTTCCTCTCCTGGAGCACCACTAGCTCTTCCCGGAATCCTGTTTCCACTCCTTAGATTATGAGCCATCTAAACCATGATACACCGCGGGTTAAACCTTTGAATAACTGAAATAAATTACTAAACATAGTGATCAACCACTCTGATACCATTTGTAATATCCCTATCCCGGGTCATCGGGCCCGATTAGGCATATTAGTGGGTAAAACCAAATAAATGCACGTAAGCATGAAAGTCTGAAATGTCTTATTAAATACGAGTAACAGAAATGTCACAAAAGAGTATAAAACCAAAGTCAAACAAAAACAGAGTCACTGCACTTAAATCGTAAAGTATAAAATAATGCTAATGCGGCATTTCCCAAATAGCACCCCACCGGACACTCCAAGCTCCTATTCCGTCCCATCACCTGAATAAGGGAAAAAAGGGATGAGTACAAGTACTCAGTGATGGAAAGTCATCCCTCCCCACATGATACACCAAACACACAACCGAGCCAACATACGGTATAGTCCGGTAACAGCAGATATACTAAGATACTCAAAGGGTAACACCTTTTACACTCAATACCATTTACACCTTGGTAAGCTTAAAGTCACCAAGTGCAACCAGCACAC
The DNA here is from genome assembly GCA_963576765.1 of Draba incana. NCBI lineage: Eukaryota > Viridiplantae > Streptophyta > Magnoliopsida > Brassicales > Brassicaceae > Draba > Draba incana. The sequence goes on from OY755209.1 coordinate 27,184,409, forward strand.
ACACAACGTCCATTATGGATATATATTTATAACACTCCAAGGCATCTGCCGACCCTAACCCTAACGCGGGTTGTTTACACTCCAGGTCGAGGTTCTTCACCTCTTTATATGTACACTCCAAGTATATTTATATTTCACAGGTTATGATCCTACTAGACCGGTAGCCCGACAACCATCCATCACGGTAGGCTACCTCGTAACGGTTCAACTTAGCACATAGCAACCAGTTATACATTCTGTAATTTTATAATAAGCAACAAGCTATGAGTCTTAACAAACTACTACTACACGAGGTATATCATATGTGAGATAGGTTATGAGTAAAGAGTATCCACAAGTCACCCCCTCACCTTAAAGATTTGGAGGACACGCAAAGCACAAAAATGCAGCTACAAATCTGCACAAACACAAATGGAGTTAGGTTCCGGCACCTTTCCATTTTAGGAAATTTTCCATTCCTAGAAGGTTTCTAATTCGAGAAACTTCTAAATCGGGAAACTTCCTTATCAGGAAAGCCGGTTTGACTAAACCGACTCAATTCGGTTAACCCGAACCAAACCGACCCGGTAACCCAAACTGGACCAGCCCGATAACTCAAACCAGTTTACTAGGATTCCCCCTAACCGATCCGGTTAGTTTCCCTAAACCGCACTAGGGTTTACCGAGAGTTACCTTGCACGACAAATAACTCGGCGGCTAGGGTTTTTCCAAAACCCTTTGGCGAACCGACGGCGACGGCGGCTAAGCGACGGCGGCGAACGAGGCAGAGATTCGACTAAGCTGTGGCTCGGCTTAGTCTTGCGATGAGCTCTTCCCGAAGCAACCGTGGATCCAATGATGGTTTCTCCTTCACCGGACTCGGCAACCATCGGATCTTCTACGGCTACGGATGTGTTCTTCTTCCCACGAGGACGGCCTCGTTTCCTTTTTACCACAACTGGAACTTCTTCTCTGATCGGTTCCTCTCTTCGCTCGGTAACAACACTCGGCGGCTATTTTCTCACGGCGGCAACGGCTTGACGATGCTCGGGAACGGTGACGACGGCACAGCGACGATTCTGCAGAACTTCGCTAGGGTTATGAGTCACTAAGTCTCCCATCTCTTTCCCCTTATTTAGAATACCCTATGTCATCACTCATTTAGGCCTCCTCCAAATGGACCGGATCCAAATCCAATAGGCCTTGGGATGGGATATTACAGTTACACACAAAAAAAATCACAAATTTAATGATCCATAAACGAATTAAGCTTATCTACGTAAACATCGTCAAAATTATTCTTTTGGTGTATATTCTTTTTCACTATATGGTTTATATATCTATTTATGTAGACCTTTCTTGTGATTATAGGTCCACAAAGTTATGTGATTATATATGAAATGTAGACGCTTAATGGTATGTGGACTCTCAGGCACACAAAACTTCTAATACAAGTATGTTGTTATCTAATTACTTATATATACTAAAATATAAAGAACGAAAGTTCCAAAAAGAAAATACAGTATATATATATATATATAAAGAACGAAAACTACAATACGCACACGTGCATGTGTATTTGTGTGTATACATGTCAATTTGTCAACACACACTCGGTAATCGATATTGTATTAGAATTTATGTTGGTAAAAAAGAATTTAAGAAGTTGACATGATCAAAAAGAAAAGAAAAGAAAAAAAAAAGACAAATTTATTAAGAGCTTTATATACTTAATATAATGAAAAAAAAAAAAAAAATGAAAGTGCGAAGGAAAGCAAAAGGACTTTTTGATTGCAAGCTTGAGACTAAGGTCATGATGATACGGCCAGCCTTTTTCAAGTCTTTGGTCGGTCCGACAATCTGTGTGTTTTCTGTTCACTCTTTGTTTTTTTTTTTTTGTTTCTGTTATAGTATTTCGGTCATAGTGTTTCTCAAGCTCTCCTATAACCTATGAGGGGATTTAATCAAAAACAAATTTTGGACCGATAACTGAAATAAGAACACATTAATTTTAGTTTTATATTCCTCTGATAGCTACACTCCTCAGTTGAGCTTTCCGTAAATTGAAAGCAAAGATGACTTGTAGAGTGACTTTCCAAGTTGCAAATATATTTGTACCAATACATCATATATATATTTAGGAAAACCTATAATTTTTTTTTTTTTTTGACAGGGCATTCTAAGGGAAAGGAAAACTAGGAGTTGTAAAAGTTTATCATGACATATATTTATACATATGCATAATGCATCTCTATTTTTTACAACATCCATGTCTATAATAAAACCATGGTCAAAAAGATGTAAGTTATGTAATGCAAAAAACTTTGTTCATACAATTTCCAACTTTAATACGAATTTTTCGATGGCACTTGACAGTAGTATTTCTTATTAAACAGATAGTGTTTAATAGCACGTTTTGTTTATTATATGGAGTATATGTGATCGAGGTTTAGTTCACTTGAATGTTAGGCCGTCTCTCGGATCCCGGATCACATGAATTATCATTCTATTTCAACCCGAATGACAAAAGGCCATAAGTTTTATTTTTGTGTGAGTGAAAAAAACTAAATGCTAATCATACTCCAAAGACTCTCTTTGGTAGCGACGCTACTTGTACATTGAATATATTGAAATTCTTTTTAGCCGAGATTTGGTTTAGTACTAAAATTAACGATTAATGTACATATACATTTATATCAGTTTTGAAACAATGAAAAGAAAGAGAAAAAAGTTCTTCCTACTTTAGGATTCGAATGGTTATAAACACTTCATTTCATCAAGCTATACATTTTTTTTTTTTTTGGGGTTTCCTGTCAACATTTTTTTTTCCCGTTATTTGTGTGGATTTTGCGTACTGCCCTACACAAATATTTTTTGGTCCTTTTATTTTGTTTGGTTGCTTGACAATGAATATGCAAAAAACCTATCAAATGGAACTATATGGACGATGAGTGCATAGCCTTGGGAACTTAAGTAGCTTATCATTTTCCCAAGTAACTTAAAGGTTTCAGGTTCTTCTCCTTCTCTACTTTACTTGGGCTTTGTGATAATCATGATGTTCTCTATATATCTTGCCAACGCTTATTTTTACACGATGAAATTACACATGTCGGTCAAAAATAATCTTATTTCCAATTCAGTTCAAAAACCTCATTCTCAATATGAGTTGATCTTGAAAAGGCCATATTTTTATCCCATCTTGATAATATCGAATGTAAATATCTAGTTTGCTTAGTACTATCAATTTTGGATTATTATATTGTAGTGTAAATAATGTCGATAGAAATTTAGTTTATACTAATAGTAACCGATTGGATGGCGGCACAAGAATTAAGTTAATTTAGTATCACGGTTTTAAACCAATGATAATAACAGAGCACTATTCTACATAATGGTATGTGTGCTAGTTTAGTGATCTCATTTAAAGTGCATAATAAATAAAACAAAACAAAAATAGTCCTACACATTTGTTACGTATGCAAGTGAAAATGTAGTGTACTTTCTTTATGAAAAATAATCAAGTTAATGTAAAAATTAATACATACTCCCTCCATTTCATATTAAGTGTCGTTTTGATAAAATGTATCTGGTTAGTATTTGAATGTATTTAACTCAAAAACACATCCAGATACATTTTATCAAAACGACACTTAATATGAAACGGAAAGAGTAATAAGCATCTAAATGCGTAGATTAAAGAGATAGATAACCTAAAGAATCTTAACCCATTACCTTTTTGCTTTTTAACAAATACCACCACAACACAAAAACGCAAGTTGGAAACTCCATATATACATCCTCTCCATTCATACATTTTCAAACCATTACAAACACATAGAAGTGCTCCTATATAAATCTGCATTTGAAAGCAACCTTTTGTCTCTTTTTAACTCTTTCAACTTTTGCCTCCCCTCCTACCTTCTTTTACCAACCTTTCCTTCCTTTTACACACACACATATATATATATATATATATAGAGAGAGAGAGAGAGGGTTGAAAGATGGAGACTTTTATGTCTTCATAGAAACAAGTGATATGTGCGCAAAGAAAGAAGAAGAAGAAGAAGACAGTTCAGGAGCCATGAACAACATACAAAATTACCAAAATGACCTTTTCTTCCACCAACTCATCTCTCAACATCATCACGATCCCTCACAACCCGAAACCTTTGAAGCATCCGGTAACGTTGGAACCGGATTCACTTTCTTCTCTCAAGATTCAATCTCTCCAATATGGTTTCTTCCTCAACCTTCTTCTTCGATCCAACCACCGTTCGATTCTTCTCCAGCAACTTTCTATGGGAGTTTCTTCAATAGAAGTCGAGCTCATCATCAGTTAGGGTACGAGAGTTTTGGTGGAGCCACGTCAGCATCACATCACCATCATGAACAACTTCGAATCTTGTCGGAGGCTTTAGGTCCGGTAGTACAAGCCGGGTCGGGTCCTTTCGGGTTACAAGCTGAGTTAGGAAAGATGACTGCTCAAGAGATCATGGACGCTAAAGCTTTGGCTGCTTCAAAGAGTCATAGTGAAGCTGAAAGAAGAAGAAGAGAAAGAATCAACAATCATCTCGCTAAGCTTCGTAGCATATTACCCAACACCACCAAAGTAAGTCCCTAATTTTTTTAATAATTCTCACATTCATAATCATCACACATCGTTTAGATTCAAGTTGGAAGTTTTTAGCTTTTAGTATAGAAAAAATATTAAAACAATGTAGAGTTGAAGTGGACAAACATAGCAGCTGTGACATGAAAGTTCATGTCACATTTTGTCTCTTTTTCTCTTGTTTTTTACATTTAGGTTTTATAAAAGGAAGTAAATTATTCAAAGGTTTTATGTTGAATCATGAATCTTCTAGGTATTTGTTAAATTCCCGAGGAGAGAATCAGTCAGAGACTGTAGAATAAATAAAAAGTAAATGGAATATGGAACGTCCATGTCGCTTCATGGTTAATTGATGTAATAAAGAGAAACAAACGGCGCTGCTTAAAAAGAATAAAAAAAAGGTCTTATTGCCGGACCAAATCATCACTTCTTCGACCACACAATTTTCTCCTCGATAATAACAAAAACATGTTTGTGATTATGTTTTTTTGTTTGTAGACTGATAAAGCATCGTTACTCGCGGAAGTGATTCAACACGTGAAAGAGTTGAAGAGAGAGACTTCAGTGATCTCGGAGACGAACCTTGTCCCAACGGAGAGCGATGAATTAACGGTAGCTTTCACGGAAGAAGAAGAAACAGGAGATAGCAGATTCGTAATTAAAGCTTCGGTTTGTTGTGAAGACCGGTCGGATCTTTTACCGGACATGATCAAAAAGTTGAAAGCCATGCGTCTCAAAACACTCAAGGCAGAGATAACCACTGTAGGAGGACGAGTGAAGAACGTGTTATTTGTGACCGGAGAAGAAAACTCCGGCGAAGAAGTGGAGGAAGGGTATTGTATAGGGACGATAGAGGAAGCTTTGAAGGCAGTAATGGAGAAGAACAATGTTGAGGAATCATCTTCTTCTGGAAATGCTAAGAGACAGAGAATGAGTAGTCACAATACTTTCACCATCGTTGAACAACAACAACAACAGCACTAGGTAATCAAATTTTAATTGCGTATCTTTTGTCTTTTTTGGTGTATGTACGTGTGTGTTCTTGACACGGTCTCATGGAAATGAAATGTTATATGTCACGTTATACTAAAGATAACTATGTTTGTGTGTGTGTATGTATAACGGAGATATTTGTATCCGTTGGGTTGTTTTAAATGTACTTTCTTTTGCTTGTTTCGTTGAGTTTGTTATGAGAATTTTCTTTTTCTTTTGGATATGATTTATGTATTGCCAAAAGATGATGCATGGGTTTTGCAACATTTCTCCGTGGGATTTGAATTTATTTGAGTTTTTTTTTTTGCAATTGTGTATGTGAAACCAAAAAGAGACAATGAAGAAGAACAGGAAACGTACCAAAGATGATGTGTGCTATTAATGGATTTTAGTTCGGTCCGGGAAAAACAAAAAGAGACAAGTTCGTGATTCTGGGCTTTGTACGTTGATGCATCTCTGACTGTTTTGCCTTGTATATTTACGTCTCTCTTGTAGAATCTTTTTCGTGTAAACGATTTTTACATGTATCCAATTCTGATAAATAGCCAATTCTTCATAACAGACCTAAACATTATCACATATACCACTAATTTCCAAAAGTTTCAAATATACCTCAAAATTAAAATTAACTTTGAATATTCAAAATTAAACCCTTAACCATAAACCTAAGCCCTAACCTCTAAAACTAGTATATCCTAATTTTAAAATAGCTAACCCAAATCTAAAAATTTAAATTCTAAACCCTGGAAAATCAACTTTTGTATTTGTGGTAATTTTAGAACTTTTGAAAATTAGTAGTATTAATGAAACTTTTAAAAATTGGTAGTAGTTTTTGGAAGTAAAACTTTAAAGTGTGGTATAAACCCTTAAAGTAGGGAATTTCTCATTTATAAATTGTCATGCATAAAAACTACTCTATATATAAATACAGGCCTGATAATATATATAGACCACGCCACAAAAAAATGTTTGATCTTTTAAGTAGACTGATTACTAGATAGGGTTTGTTAAACCTTGCAATAATGATAAGTAATTAAGGAATACATGACCACTTATATTATATGCATGATCGATGGATGATATATTGATATGTGAATGAGATTGTGATTGAGATTGGTCATGACGACGAGATTACGTAATTGACGTCGTATTTGTGTAAGATTGCATCACAAGGTGAAGTACGTAGAGAAGTTATTAATTATAATGATGTTTGGTACGTACTACTGTACTCTAACTGCTATTTTATTTGTCTTTAACATTTTTTACCCAACTGACGGCCTTATAAATTGTCTACTAGTGACTCCTCTTTTGGATTTCTCCTAGACATGACCTTAAATTACATTTTTTGTTATATTTTCATAATCAAACCCCAACAGGTCGTGTTGTTCGCGAGTTTAACGAAAGAAATTTTACTATGTCCTTGGATTCCTCAAAATTACTGTACTACCTTTGCATTGGAAACAAAAATATTTCAGACGAGACTTTTATTTCCATTTTTGATCCTAAGATAAGAATATATATAGTGTTGGGAAGTCTCAAGGCCCAAGCTAAGCCCAGCAACAAAGATGTGTACGTTATGTTCTCTTCCATTAACAAAGCAAAGTTAATAATATATACAGTGCTCTTATTCTATATAGCTGCGATTATTAATTAATCACATTGTGTTATTAATGTATATTCACTGTTCCATGCCCTTATTTTTAGTATTGAATTTAAACCATTAATAATATTGTTTGTCAACTGACAACTGCCAACGATCTTATCAAGAAGAAGAATCTCTAACCAGAAATTATATACTTGCACGACAAGACATTCATATTTAATTAATGACTAAGAGAAACGACTTTCCACTTCTCTTTTCACAAAATTATTGAACAGTACTCTACCAAGTATTTTTGTTAATAATGCAGACCTCTACTATAAATTAATAATGTTAGAACTTAAAAAATTGATTAATTTAGAGAATTATTAATTTATTGATAAACTAATATTTATTAATTTATAGAGAGATTTTTTTGTTCCATATTCAGTAAAAAAATAATTTTATTTAAAATAAAAATCAACCTTAAAATTCATACATATTTTTCTTGAAAACTTTTTATTCAGATATTTATATATTTTGATGTTTACATATTTATTTCACCCCATATTATGCTAATAATCTCGGTTACCATAGTAGAATTTGACTATTTTGATGAGAATGATACATACTCCAAAGTTTAAAGTTTAGAAAAAATTACGGTTGCAATTCAATAAAGTTTAGTACGAAATAACAATGCCCAAAGTAGTTACACGTAAAGAAATATTTATCGCGCCTAATACTCTTATGATTCTGTGTGCAAATCGAGATAATAACACTATGAATTTCTGATGCAAAAATAAAATAAAATTGGTTACCACGAGAATATAAGTTTAAAAGAAACAGATAATACTGAAGTCATATTTCACTAAATTCTTTTTAGAGTGTATATATATAATTCATAATTATTAATGTATATTATTATTGAGATCATATTTTACACATGAGTTTCAAAAAAATATTATCTTATTATTTTATTGAATTTTGTTAATTTTTACATTAGTCCGACTCGGGACGAGAAAATTTATTAATTTATAATAATTATTAATTTATACAGTATTAATTTATAGAAGTTCTACTGTATATTCCACTTGTTTGAAAAATTTCTTTATGTAATAATACCCAAAATATACATAACTTGAAAAATTTATTTTAGTTTGCCTAAATTTATATTTTGCATTTTTAAAATGGTCAACACCCAAAAGTGCATTTTTAAAATAATAAACTTTATAACTATGTAGGTGCCTTTACTTTTTGGGAGAATTTTAACAATGTCACGGTTAAAATGTTTTTTTCAACTTTGCTATTATGACGATCACTCTTGCAACACATATGTCATCTTTTACATAAAAAATAAAAAAAAAAAAATTTCCTTTCTCTCTCACAAAATCTGTTTCTTTTCTTCTATCTCTCTTTCTCTTTTTTCTCTCAAAGAAGAAGAAGAAGAAGAAGAAGAATCTATATCTCTCTCTTTCTCTCTCTCTCTTTCTCTCTCTCATATTTGATAGATTTGAATTTCATCATTTTTTTTTATAGATCTAGTTTTTGAGTTTTTTCTTTTTTGAAGAAGAAGAATCTCTCACATATTCGGATCTAGATCTAGATCCGAATTTCATCATTTTTTTTATAGATCTAGTTTATGATTCTTTCTAATCCACTTGAGTTTTGATTCGATTTGTACCACAAATCTTCGTTTTTGATTCAGTTTGGGTTATAAATCTTAGTTTTTGATTCGATTTAGGTTGATTTCATCAAAAATCTAGATTTTGTTTCGTTTTGGTTGATTTTATTTTTAAGTTTGATAAAAAAAATCTGTAACGTCCCATGGGCCCCCGTCAACTCTCAGGCCCGTGGGCCCATCATGTTCGACGGTCGGGTGCGTTAGTCTAGGAAGCTCTGAAGTCATGTTTACTGACCCTGCAAATCACCACGTGATCTTTTCTTGTGTTTTGACCTCACTCACACGATACTGAAAATCACTTCCCAGTAGGTCACCCATCCTGAACTACTCCATCTTAAGCACGGTTAACTATGGAGTTCTCTCAAGACCTGTGACCGAAAAGATAAGTGCACTTTGGTGATATAGGTAGTCAAATCAATTTCTTTAATCATCTCCGCATATACCGCATATATCATATATGCTCTGAAACCGGGGTATCACAATCACCCCCACTAATAGATCGCAACGTCCTCGTTGTGCATACCAAGATCGTTGACTCACACAGTTGTCAGGGTTCGCTCTGATACCACTTATAACGTCCCGACTGCCCCTCCCATGGGCCGCCGTTCACTCTCAGGCCTGTGGGCCCACCATGTTCGACGGTCGGTGCATTAGTCCGAGAAGCTCGGAAGCCATGTTTGCTAACCCTGCAAATCACCACGCGATCTTTTCTTGTGTTTTGACCTCACTCACGCGATACTGAAAAAACTTCCCAGTAGGTCACCCATCCTGAAACTACTCCATCTTAAGCATGCTTAACTCTGGAGTTTTCTCAAGACCTGTGACCGAAAAGATAAGTGCACTTTGGTGATATAGGTAGCCAAATAAATTCTTTTAAGCTTCTCCGCATATACGCCATATATCATATATGTTCTGAAACCGGGGTGTCACAATCACCCCCACTAATAGATAGCAACGTCCTCGTTGCGTATACCAAGATCGTTACCCCCGACAATCTAACTCACACAATTGTCAGGATTCGCTCTGATACCACTTGTAACGTCCCGACCGCCCCTCCCATGGCCCCCGTCCACTCTCAGGCATGTGGACCCACCATGTTCGACGGTCGGTGCGTTAGTCCAGGAAGCTCGAAAGTCATGTTTACTGACCCTGCAAATCACCACACGATCTTTTCTTGAAAATCACTTCCCAGTAGGTCACCCATATTGAAACTACTCCATCTTAAGCACGCTTAACTCTGGAGTTCTCTCAAGACCTTTGCGTAAAGATAAGTGCACTTTGGTGATATAGGTAGCCAAATCAATTCCTTTAAGCCTCTCCGCATATGCCGCATATACCATATATGCTCTGAAACCGAGGTGTCACAATTTTAAAGCAAATTATGAGAGTTTTTAAAGTAGATTATAAGGTTATAATCTCCTTTATAAACTCTTATAATCTGCTTTAAAAACCTTATCAACTGTTTTAATAAAGGTTTTCACGTCGTTATAATGTTTTCTAAACATATTATAAGGTTTTTTAAAAGGTTTTAAAAGTTTTAAAAAATCTTATAAGCTGCTTTAAAAACTCTTATAATCTGCTTTAAACTCTTATAATCTACTTTAAAAACCTTATCATCTGTTTTAAAAAAGGTTCCACGTCGTTATAATGTTTTTTAAACATATTATAATGTTTTTAAAGGTTTCTAGGGTTTTAAAAAACCTTATAATATCATTTAAAAACTTTATATCTGTTTTAAAAACTTTGTAATGTGCTTTAAAAATCTTTAAACCCTTATAAAATAGTTAATCAAAACCCAAACCATAAACCATATGCTCCAAAACTATACCCTAAATGTAAAATAGTTAACCCAAACCTTTCTTCTTCTTCTTCTTCCATTTTTTTTGTTTTATAATTTTTTTCTTAACTTCTTGTATTTTAATCTGATTATGTGAAAGAGATGCGATTTGGTGTAGAGAGAAAAAGAAAGAGACGGGATCAAAGGAAGAAAAAATTGAAATCTGTAAAAAAAAAAAAAGACTGAAAAAGTTAAGTTTAAAAAAAGATGGCATACCTTTCAAACATTTTTAAAAGGTGGCATTTGTGTAAAGTGGCATGTCCAGAGTAGCATTTTGCTTTGGTGATAGGTACAATTTAAAACGTTACAAATTATAAAGAGGTGGTACGTTTATAAAAATGCTACCAATTTGAGCCATTGTAATAAAACGATTGAATAATTTAATTACTAATTAACAGTGATATATCTATAATCAATTTCAGGGGCATCTATTTACGTATGCAAGTAGTGCGGCCAAACATGGTCTATAATTTAGGAGGGCCCAAAAACATTTTTATTATGTAAGTATATGTTATTAAAAAGATTTAAGTTTATTAATCATTAAAGATTTTTTAAAAAAAATTCTATTTAGGCAACCAAATAAAAAAAAAAAACTAAATTAAGGATTACTTACCTTTGATATATATATTAATTAGCATAGGAAAATGCTGTAGGAATTAATATCAATTGTAAATATTAAAGGAAAAAGGCTTTTGAATATTAATTCGGTAAAAAGTTTTTTACCTGGCTACATTTGGATATTTTTTATTAATTAGATTTGGTGTATATATTGAAAAAATCAAACAAATTCTTCGCCAATTCTCTACAAAAAAGAGGTTTTACAAACACTTTCATAACAAAGGTATAAATAAAATTGATTCGAGTTTCACAATATACCGTCTTTAATCTTTCAAGACAACATCTCAAAGTACTTTCATGTTTTTATTTATTTACTTAGTGATATGTTGTTTATGATGTCTAATATACTAAACATTCTTTTTATTATATTTCTAAGTAAAGTTATTCTTCAAGTTACAAACTTAAACTAAAAAAGACTGGACGTGATTCTTCTTTGATCGATAAAAAAAATGACTTTGTTTAAATATAATTTTTAGTTGTAATTGTATGAATGAAATAATTTTGAGTAATAAAAAAATTTTTGTTGTAAAAAAAGTAAGAAGAAGAATATTTATGATTAAAAATTATTCATTACGATAAGTTATATGTAAATTTTTTTATAGTTAATGTTTAAAAACTAATAATATTTAGGGTCTAATTTTGATATTTGAATATGAATTCTATAAAGTTTGAGACGGTCGATGTAAAAACTAATTTCCTCGATACTTCAAGAATTTTAATTGTTTTTATACGAAAATGGGCGACAAAATTTCTAATGCTATGTCACCTCGTATGTTTTGCAAAACAAAATATCTAGCCAATAATAGTATAGCCTTCAATTACCCTTCAATCTATCTACAGTTAATAAAACTTTTAAAGACTGTTCTGAAAGATAAAAAATCTCTCATTTTATATTACATTCCCTATATTACCCCTCAATCGATCTACAGTCAATGCAAAAAGTAAAAGGGTATTAAGGTAAAAACGGTTTTCGTCATTCTTGCCTTTAGCGTGGAAGCTCAGCCTTTCTGCGAGACGGAAAATGTCATTTTCTCCAAAGAATTTATCCTTTTTTGTTCTCCGAAATCTCTGAAATTTCTTAGGTCTAAGCAATCGGATCTTGATTTTTGATTCTTGTGTAAATAAGTGTCTTGAGTGAATTTAGAGGTTTAGGGTTTCGTTTTTTTTTTAGCGAAAATGTTGGTGCAGAGAAGAGTAATGAGTTGGAGAAGAGTCTGGAAGTCATTTCAAGCAGTCTCTGCGCATGGTTTGCTCTTTTCCTTCACGCTTCTTCTCGCTTTGAAGCTTGATCATGTCGTCTCTCATTCTTGGTGGTCAGTTTTTTTCATTTTCTTCCTGAAAGTTTCCGTTTTTATGCAGTTTTTGGTAATTGGAGAATTGGGGTCAGGGTTATGTCTGAATCAATTGAATTGGGCTCGTTGCTTCTTCCTTAATTATGCAGTTTTTGTTTATAGCAAAAGGAATTAAACTATTTCTATTGAATTTCAACACCAGAGGTTTAAAAATTGGATTTTTGAGTTTTATATGAGGAAAGGAGAGAATTAGGTATATAATTCAATGTGGTTTGCACTAGTAGAACTGTGATCATCTTTAAAAATCAAACCTTTCTTAGTTTTTATCACTTGAGTCTCTTTGGTGATATCTATAGACGTTTTAGATGGCTTTAATGTTGGTTTCTTCTTTGCTGTTTTACAGGTTTATATTTACACCCTTGTGGTTATTTCATGCTGTGATTGCGCGTGGTAGATTTTCGCTACCTGCTCCATCAATGCCTCGGGATCGGCATGTATGACATTGTTATGATTCTCTAGTTTCAAATTGAGCTTTTGATTTTTAATTAGCAGGGTTGCATAACCTGTTAAGTTCTTGTGACAGTGGGCTCCTTTTCACTCGGTCATGGCAACGCCTTTGCTTGTTGCTTTTGAGATCCTGCTCTGTGTACATCTTGAAGATAAATATGGTATTTTTCATGATTTGTATACATTAGTCACGGCATATACGACTGGTGGGTTTATTATAGCTTTGGTTGTGTCCCTGTGTTGCAGTTGTTGACTTAAAGATTGTCTTTCTACCGTTGCTTGCATTCGAGGTAGCAATTTTGATAGATAATGTCAGGTATTTTGAAGCTCTAAGGTTTATTTTGTAAACCCCTCTTACTATTCTAGAGTACTGCACAATATGGTTTTACTTACTTTCACTTAGCAACATCTTTTCCTTGTTTCTTTCAGGATGTGCCGGACACTCATGCCTGGAGATGAAGAAACTATGAGCGATGAAGCCATATGGGAAACACTTCCCGTAAGTTTGTTTTCTTACTAAGTGCTAATTTACAATGTCTCTTCTCTTTTCATTTAGACTTTGTGCTTAACATTTGATTTGGCTTGTTTTTCAGTCTTATTAGCTTGCGACTACTGGTTGGTTCTGACATTGTGTATATGTTTTGTAGCATTTTTGGGTTTCCATATCTATGGTTTTCTTCATAGCTGCCACAACCTTCACTTTGCTTAAATTATGTGGTATGTTACGCATTTACTTCTCCGTAGTTTTAGACTGTATGCGTTTCTCTCTTCCAACTGCAACTTATAGGTCTTCTTCAAGTTCTTCGTCTCCACTAGTTCAGTTAGGCTATGTCTTAGCAACTAGGGTGTGTATGTGTGCAGAATGCTCTTGCTTCCTGACTGCTTTACTTCTTAGCATCACTTATTGAGTTCCATACTGTTGTGTCCTTATATAGGTGATGTAGCGGCGTTGGGATGGTGGGACTTATTTATTAACTTTGGGTAAAGTAAACTACTTCCTCTCTTGAAGTCCTTCTGCCTATTAAAAATCGTCTTTTGCGCCGTGTTTGAACAATCTTCTTTCTCCTCAATCGACAGAATAGCAGAGTGCTTTGCCTTTCTTGTTTGTACAAAGTGGAGCAATCAGTCAATTCATCGGTATTCACATATACCGGAACCTAGCTCATCTACAATGGTAGTAAGATATCTGGATTGGAACAGAGGTCTTGTTGTGACTGCTGACGAAGAGAATCGGCAAAGCAATAGAATATGCGGTCTCCAAGATATCGGTGGACATGTTATGAAAATTCCATTCATTACCTTTCAAATTATCCTTTTCATGCGCTTAGAGGTACAATTACAGAAACAAGTCCTTTGCTTTCTAAACATGACTTTTCTCGCCCGGTTTGAGCTAAATCCTCTTTAATTTAATTCTAGGGAACGCCCCCTTCTGCCAGAAACATTCCGATTTTAGTTCTTTTCGTACCTCTTTTCCTGCTACAAGGAGCTGGGGTGTTTTTTGCTACATATAGATTGGTGGAGAAATCTGTTTTATTGATACATAGTAATAGTGGTTCTTATGAAAGATATTTTACTGCAACGTCATCGGCTCGTGAATTCCTGGGATTCTTTCAACACGGTGCAAGGTACGAACTGGACAATCTCCCGTGACTGAGTCCTCCTAAGCACTAATCCTTCTCCTATCGTAATTAACAGATTACTTGGCTGGTGGTCTATCGATGAAGGAAGTCGGGAGGAACAGGCTAGGCTCTACTCTGGAGAAGCCACCGGGTAAAGCTCTCATCTTTTGGTACCGAGACAAATTTGGTTTTGTTTTAACATATATTTCGATAACCCCAATTTTCCTTCAGGTACAACACCTTCTCACCGGAGGTTGTGAAGAAAATGCCAAAGTCTGATCTTGTTGAGGAGGTAAATTACACTTTAGAAGTCGTTTCGTTTTAAACATTCTGAAACTAAACGAAATCTGGAATTCTTGATCATGACCAGATATGGAGACTCCAAGCTGCATTGAGTGAACAAACAGATATCACCAGTTATAGCCAGCAGGAGTATGAAAAGCTTCAAAATGTAATACCTCCACTCATTTTCTATAATTTGTCTGTTATGGAAGTAACGATTTACTTACCCGAAACAAAAACTCGAATTTCAGGAGAAGATTCTTTGTAGAGTTTGCTTTGAAGATCCGATTAACGTGGTTTTACTCCCATGTAGACATCACGTCCTCTGCAGGTAAAAAAAAATACGCATTACTTAAACCACAATGTTGTTCTTGGGAAATATTTAAAATGACATTTTTGGTACTTGAAGACAATTTAGTGATTTGCTAGATTTGGTACACAATTTGTTTCCTAGAAATACAATTTTTTGTATGAATGTTATGTCGTTTTTTAATTTGTTTTTCAGTACGTGCTGCGAGAAATGCAAGAAATGTCCGATTTGTCGTGTCGTGATCGAGGAACGTATGCCTGTATACGATGTATAGATTTCAGACAACCATAATGAAGAATAGTTTTCCTTATCTTCGTTGCTTGTTTTGGTTTTTTTTATATAGAGTGATGAAGCAAGCACATTTATATATTTTACGACTTGTAAAGGAAAATTCGTTTTTTTTTCCAGTGGATGTACATAATATTTGTAAAACATCTTATATGTTGTAATCTTTGTTTCTCTTTCTCTTCTTTTTGTAAACGAAATTAAGAGGTCGAGTTCAAGAAATGATTCATTTCCTTCCTTGTAATTGATTTCTGTTCATTTCTAAACGTGAAATTAGTTTATGATTGGGTGCACCCGGGTCAATAGACAATAGGTATGGAGTATTTATCCACAATAGTGTCAAAGATCTTTTCAAGCCTTGACAGTTTTCGCGGAGTTTATTTATGTTTTGGTTAAGAAGAGGATTTACCAAATAGTTTTTGGTCTTGTGATGTGTTCTTTCCAAAAAAAAATGGAGAAGCCAGCCTTTTGGATCCAAAGCTATTTAGGAAGGATTTAATAATCCTTAACAATTTTGCCGTTTGATAAAAAAAGTATGTAAAAATTTTGATGATACATGAACGTACCCACGAACTCGCACTACAACAGCAAATTCTGTTGCAAATCTGTCAGAAATGGCCCATTTCGACAGATTTTTGACAGAAAAATATTGTCGATTCCACGTTGTCACAATATCAATTTTAATCGCAAATCTGTCGTAAAGTGTCAACGGATGATATCTGTCGCAAAATTGTCGCATTATTACGACGGCATAGCGACAACTGTTAAAAACGAGGCAGTTGCGACGGATTATACTTGTCGGAAAATTTGCAACTACGTTTCGACGGATTTTCGTTGGAACTTTCCGATGGTCTTTGACACAGTGTACCAGAATTTTTCCAATAGATTTGCGACAGATATTTAATTTCTTTTTTAATAACAGTATATAATAAATTATGAAATATCAGTAAAACTGAAAATTAAATTTGAAATGAACATAAAACATAAAATTAGTTATAAACAAAAATATCATTTAAGATTAAGATTTAACATAAATCTAGTTCAAAACAAAAAAAAACACATTTAAAAAAACCGAACTACTTAAACATTCCAGGAAATTTTGCATTCATAATTTCCTTCATTTCCTATAGCTCTCCACGGGTTGAGCTATGTTCAGTCTTTAAAGAGCTATGTTCAATCTTTAACTCCTCTTGTTGCTTCTCCAATTCTTCAACATTTGCATCACGTTCCATAACCACATTCTTAAGTCTTTCGATCTCAACCTTGAACTCCGGAGGGGATGATCGAAAAGCGAGTGAAGGTGATTCTGCTTCAAGCCTTGGAAGTCCACCCAATCCAGCAAAACGTCCCTTGACTTGCCGAATTTCCTTCAAAATTTTGTACACATTATGAGAATGGAAATTAAAACCCAAAAACACAAACAAATATGACAAATACTTACAGAGAGAACAATGTCGTTGACCTCTTCTCGAGGTAACTCGTTCAACGACAGCGAGTCAGGAGTGAGCTCCGAGAGTTGCGTTAAACGATCCATCTTCTTCTGCTTGCATGACTTAATAACCTCACGAATTCCCAAGTCTTGGATCTCACCGGATCTTTTGTTCATGTGTCTTGTTTCCATCACGGTCAAGTAGTCCGGAGGGATCCCACCAGCTTTCTTTGTCTGCACAATGGATACATATACTATAATAACACATAAAACTGTACGATTAAAAGATAATGAAAATGAATTACCATTTCAAGCATTAGTTTTTGAGTGGACTTTGAGCCTCCGTTGTGAACATAACGCCCTTTCCCTCCTCTTTGGTTGTTTCGGTTCTTCAAGTACGTCTCGGATTTAGCCTTTGTCGCAGGTAAAACCCAATAAGCGCAAAAGCCTTTCCACACATGTTCTTCTAGATCCCATGGCTTCTTCTTCTCCTCAATCATGACTCTTCATCCCAGAGAACTTCCCTTCACCACGATCAATGCAGTTACGAAGGTTAGACGCGTACCCGTCTGGAAACTTAACGTTATAAAAATCCAATCAAAAAACGCGGTCTTTGAACGATCATCTAATCAAAAAGAAGGTACCGGAGGCCTCTCGTTTTCTGATACATGTAGTGCTCTACGAAAGCAAATACTTGGCAAATCCAATCTTGACTTCAGATTGTCTTTTGTTTTCCCTCGAACATTGAGAATAGTGTTCATAATGTTGTCAAAAATATTCTTCTCAATGTGCATCACATCTAGATTATGCCTCAACAAATGGTCCTTCCAATACGACAAATTCCAGAAAATACTCTTCTTGTGCCAATTATGAACGTTCCCACAACCGTCAACAGGATGATGTCCGTTACCGCCACAATCAACGGCCCGTTCAGCACCAAAATCTGAGAGCTGAGTCAGCAAATAATGTCCATCATACTCAGGAGGCGGACCATCATCTAATACTCGACGGTTCTAATAAAACAATGTTGTGCTTCGACGATAAGGATGATCAATAGGTAGAAATCGCCTATGACAATCAAACCAACACGTTTTTCGTCCATTTTGCAGTTGAAACGCATTTGTGTTTGATTGACAATACAGACACGATAATCGTCCATGCGTTGTCCATCCAGACAACATGCCATAAGGTGGAAAATCGCTAATGGTCAACATAAGTACCGCCCGCATGACAAAATTCTCCTGACAAGAAACATCAAACGTCTCAACACCATGCTCCCATAACATTTGCAGCTCATAAATCAATGGCTGCAAAAACACATCTAGTGATCGCTTCGGATGCTCTGGTCCAGGAACAAGAATGCTAAGGAATAAGAACTCTCGTCTCATGCACAAAGATGGCGGCAAATTGTAAGGAGTTACAATTACCGGCCACAAAGAATATTGTCTTCCATGCTTTCCAAAAGGGTTGAAACCATTAGTGCATAATCCAAGATATACGTTCCTCGGCTCAGTTTTAAAATTGGGATACACGGATTGAAAATGTTTCCATGCTCCCGCATCTGAGGGATGACTAATTTCTCCATCCATTGTATGCTCTGCATGCCATCTCATTGCCCCCGCCGTGCGCTCTGATTGATATAACCTTTTTAATCTCTCTGTTAACGGCAAATACCACATCCGTTTAAATGTGATTGACACTCTTCCACCTGTTTCCTTATATCGAGGTTTGCGACAAAATCAACAACTCGAACGGTTTTCATCTTCTCTCCAGTAGAGCATACAATTATCGATGCAAACATCTATCATTTGATACGGCAATCCAAGACCAGAAACAAGTTTTTGTATCTCATAATATGATGCTGGTGCAAGATTATCATCTGGCAAAATGTCCTTCACAAAATCAGCAATTGCATCTACACACTCCTCACTCAAATTGAAATCCGTCTTTATACCCATCATCCTTGTCGCAGCTGATAATGGAGAATGTCCACCTTTACAACCGTCATATAACGGATGCTTAGCAGCATCTAACATATCAAAGAATCTTCGAGCTTCTAAGTTAGGTTCTTCACTTATACCTCCATATTCATCAGTAGATGGTATACTTTCACGAAATGCATAGTTCATCATTTGAACATGACCTATAGTATCTACTTCCGCTGCAGGCTCCACTAAGTTATCTCCAATAAATTCTTCACTAGTACTACCATAATCTACCATTCTATCATCTTCTCCATGATAATACCAAATCTTATAACCCGGGTCAAATCCATTACGATACAAGTGTGACCATACTTCGTCTATTGTATTGCGTCTACGATTCCGACAAAGACTACAAGGACAATAGAGTATACCTTTTTCTTTTATTTTCGGCTGCATAGTTGCAAATGCCATGAATTGTTGTAAACCTTGTTTGAAATCTTCCGTAAGTAAGCCCGTCTCTGGAATTTGATGAGGTTTGTCCATCCATGATCGAAAATAATTATAAGAAGAAGAAGACATTTCAAAGTGAATTGCAAAAGTTTTTTTTTGTTGAGAATTGTCTAAGAACATTGGAATGAATGTATAAAAAGTTGGAAATGTTTTTATAGGAAAAATTGGCGATGCCTCCGACAGATTTGCGGCAGATTTTCGACAGATATCTGACATGTTCAAACGGCTATTTAACGGCTATAAACGGCTCTATTTTCCGTCGCAAATCTGTTGCAAATCCGTCGCACAATGTGACGCAAAAATTTTGTCGGAAATCTGTCGCAAAATAGCAACGGATTTGTGACAAAATGTTCTCTGTCGGTATTTCCGACTGATTAGCGACGAAAATATTCCTCGCCTTGTATTTGTCACAAATCTATGGAAAATATTGACATATTAAAATCTGTCAAAAATTTTGTTGGAATTGACCATGTTTCCTTGTAGTGTCGATCTCCTCAAATAAGTGGGGTTTAGATCTGAGAGACAAAAATAATAAGAAAAGCTATCAAAATAAAGAGTGTTTCCAAGTGAATTGTATTGCTCAAGAGAGTTTCAGATCTTTTCTTGGGCGAAATGAATTACATATTTATATTAAAATTACCGTAGAGAATAAACCCTAGAATCCTAGGTCGGTGACCTTACGCTTCTTGTCTTTATAATGGGCTTTCTTTCTTGATATAAGGCCCAGTTCGTCATCTATTGATGGATACCCAAGTCGGTTCAATCTTAAGTCGGATCTGGGTAGAGGGTGCCAAACCCGGTACCACCAATACACATTGTTTTTTTTTTTAATTGTGTGTGCATATAATCTAATTGGTCTTGTTATTATATATGTTGTGATACGTTGTGATTGTGAATAGAAAAATCAGACCAGGGAACGTCTCTTCAATGTGGCCGACAATAGCGTTTTCATTTCACAAAATGCGTATGACCCCTTTTTATTCCATCGTCGTCTATCCACCTTATTATAATCAGACAACTTAAATCTTCGATGGTATAATAATATCACATTAATAATGTTATTTATGAAACTATATATATAACTTTTTTGAACTGAAAATGTTATATTCGTTCATACTAGAGAACTGACAATAATATATAACAGATTTTATTCTGTTCGATATAAGTTGGTGGTTTTGAAAGTGGATTGTTTCTCTTAACAGACATGAACAACAACAGACACCAGAATCCTTCTGACGTGGCACCCTATGCAACCTCAAATCTTTATCTGAGACAGAGAGAATAAAATCAGTGATATTTGCTGTGTGTTTCTTTTTCAAAAAAAATATTTGCAGTATATTCAAAATGTATTTTATCATTTATGTTTTTGACATTTTAAAGTATTTTGTAAATTCATATTTTGTATTTTTATCCCGCTTAAAGTATTTTGTAAATTCATATTTAATTTGTTTGGATAAAACAATCCTTTATGTCTTCACAATAGTGTTTTTATGTCTTTTTTAATTTTAAATCTTGCTTCTTTGAATTCTATTACGTACCGATCAGATTATTTTACTATATTTGTATAGATATTTTGACCTTTAAACCTTTAAACCGTGTAAAACTGTCTAAATTATTATTAGGGCGCAAATCATGCATGGTAACTTGAAAAGTAAAACTAATAGATAATTGGTTCCCCTATCACTATAGTCTATAGGTATTTACAGTTTTGGTGTATGAAGGTATCTATTTTGGAACGAAAATTCAGAAAATAAAGAAACCATTATTAGTGGAAAAAAAACAACAAAACATATATCGGATTGATTAATGATTAGCTACTAATATACATTTGAAAAACCCTTCTTTGGGTTGAAAAAACTACCAAAAAATACATATGTAGCTCCGTATAGAAGCCAATACGTATAAAGCTTCTTCCCAAGGGTTATAAGTCAGACGGATCCGCAAAAAAAAAGAAGCAAATTATAAATATTTGGTTAGTCGTCACTCTTCATGATTTAGCCCATGATGTTATGATATTGCGTTGATATTTTTCTTTTGGTTTAGTCATGCCAACAAAGAAGCATTACGACACATCTCCTTATGATGTAAAGCTTAGCCTTTTGCTCTCTAACCACTCCTCCAACTCCTCGGCTCCACATCTTCCTCTTTGTTCCTCCTACGCTTGAACCGGTCGTCTTCATTTTCGCTAAACCGATCTCTGATTAAGAACCAGTAGTTTTTTTTCTTTGTGGTGTTGTGTGTGAGAGAGAGTCTCAGAGAGAGAAGCAATTAGAGTAATTTGTGTTTCTTTTTTCTGTGTGGATGATAATGAGGAAGGTGGTGAATGAAGAGGAGTTATATATATAGAAGTTAGAAAAAGGTGGCTCGGGACAAAAACCGAACCGTACCGAACTAGACCGGTCCAGGAAAGAGGCAACGAGTGGGTCCGTTGGAGTTTGTGCACTGTTCCCTAACCCACCGGACACTGTGCCCCTCCATACTCACGTGGACCCCATCATGAAGGAATCTTTGCCCTAAATGTGGTTAATTTATCCTCTATCACATGGTTTTTATATACTTCTCTTTGTTCATGAAAACATTACCTAAAAACCCGAAGTAGGATCGTACTCGATTTACCATTTGAGTAACCAATGTGAGCCATATCGGTATTTAAAGTGAGCCAAATATTTATCCGACTTTGGTTTATATGTTTTGTTATATACATTTCCAATCATAACCGATAATTATTTTAAATTTAATAATATGCTCAATGTATGATATGGTTCGGTTTCAGTTCAAATTGGAATTTTAATCATATCAAATTTAGTTTTCGAGAAAAAGGTATTTCCTATCAATTTTTGTTTTCAATTCGGATTTAAAATCCATTCAAACCATATAAGTAATATGAAATCGATTACCTTTTTTGGCTTGGATCATATCGCTGTCCATTTTGAAAGAACTAAAATTGTAAAGTCTGATCTACTCGAATTCCATTTCAGTAAACAATTAAAACCATACCGGTCTTTGATATTTTGGGTTTTCTCTTATATCTCAAGTGTATCAGTTAGTTTCCAGGACCGAATTCGACGTCAGCAAAATATGTCACTAACCACAATTGTCGGGACTACTAATACTAACCATCCAAAATCGACACCTACTTACTTGGTTGGTCACGTTATAAATTATTTTAATTTGATAGTTGATTGTGATTGATAATAATAAAAATTGATGAAGACTAAACATTTAATTCCTTTTATTAATAGCTCTAAAACGACTCAACTTTATTTAGCAAAAAAAAAAAAAAAACTAACTCAACTTTATAAACTTTGTGAGCTGATGATATTTCCATATCGACCAGCTCCACAATCTTGTAGACACATGGAGAAATATTCAAAGGATCGAATTTATGTTTAGTATATTGTTTTTTGATCTGAGGCAGATATACATTATTGCTAGTGGTACACAAACATATGGAGTATAAAGAAATGTTTTGCGCCAAAATTAGTAAGAGAAACAAACACCAAAGTAGTTATTAGATACCAAACTTATAACTAAATGTGGGACAGTTAGGCGTTAATTAGGTGACATAATCCTAAAGTAAAGATTCTTCTATACATAATTGAGATTCGATTAATCTTTTTACCAAAAAACCGACAGCCGGTTGGTATGATTTGATGAGTAATTAAATCGTTAACCGAAAAGTAATTAAACATATGAAAAATCATCTCTTACAGGCTTACAGCTATACCTTTCACGGTTAATATCTAGGATTGAAATATATAAAATAATTACCTACACAATTAACCAAGTAGAGCTAGGTGTGGTTTGGTGTGGTTAACGTGTTGTTGTCATTGGTTATAGTGAGAAGCCCTCGATTCGAACTTGTAGAGTGGAGTTGCACGTGAGGTTCTCGTGATTCACAAATTGCCTTTAGCTTTTGGTCGTTCAAAGGAACAAGTTATTAATAAGAAAATAAACAGTTACATTTATCATAATCTTATGGTTTTATTATGTGAGTTAGTCTCTGTCATTCTTCTTTCCTTTTAAATTTTGTCGCGCTTTTATCAACCAACTTTTTCTTCACCCCTCGTGGTTGTGACCAATTTTACCAATTAATTACTCTTCGTACTCCTTCCGTATGACTTTAAGTGTCGTTTTGAGAAATGTATCTGGTTAATATTTGGATGTATTTAAGATACATTCAAATACATTTTATCAAAATGACACTTAAAGTCATACGGAGAGAGTAATAAATATAAAAGCTATGTACGTGTGCTTTGTGCGATGGATAAACGTGAGAGAGATCATTCTACCTTTTGGATTTAACAAGCTTAACTCCATGATCGAACCAAATGAAACCTTAGAGCTTTGATTGGTATGTCACATGCAATATCGGAATAGCAAAAACATCTTAACTTATAGACATTTGCGTTAAATATATTGGTTTTAATAGATGAATGATGTTTTAGTTTCACAAATTAAACTTTTGACACGCATATTATCTAACGGGATAAATTTTTGAGTACGTGAAAAATTTACATATTTAATGAAAGATAGCAGAAGTGGTATTGCACTACAAGAAAACAGCGAGAACCTGACGGATATATCTGTCGGAAATCTGTCGGAATTGGGCAATTCCGATAGATTTCCGACAGATATATCCGTCAGTTCTAGATTGTCGGAAATGGTAATTCTGTCGGAAATCTGTCATTAATTCCGACAGATTTCCGACAGAACTATTTCCGACAGAGTTCCGACAGGTCCCCGGACTCCGGCGACCTGTCGGAACTCTGTCGGAAACAAGTCTCCGGCAATCTGTAGGAATGTTGTCGGAAAAACCGCTGTCGGAAATCTGTAGGAATTTCTTTCCGACAATATTCCGACGCATTCCGACAACTTCTAAACCGACGATTTTCCGACTGATGTCCGACAGACTTATATCCGACAGCGTTCCGACAGGTTTATTTCCGACAGCGTTCCGACAGTGTATTTCCGACAGATTTCCGACAGAATCGTAGAAATTATTAAAAAATAAAATAATTTTAATTATTATTCATTTAATTTTAAAATTTAAATTTTAAATTATATAAAATGAAAAAAAAAAATTTAATTTAAAATAAAAAGTTAAATTGTTTTACAAAACGTTTGATACAATTTTAAATCTAAGCGGTGGGCGGCGGCGGCGGCGGACGCGGAAGCAAACCCTGCGCCATCAACTGCTCCATCATCTTTTGCATCGCCTCCCGATCCTTCTTCGCCTGTTCCCGGTCCTCCGTAGCTGCATCTTGTATCTGCTGGACCGTCGACTTCAATTCTTCAATTTCGGCGTCCTTTTCCTTCATCTGGGCTCTCAGCTCGGATGACTCGCTGTTGTAACAAGAAGACGCCGATGACGCTGCATCGTCGGGAAGACCATAAATCCGCCCTTTGCTCTGCGGAGCAACCTGTGGAAGAAATTTCAGTTAATGAAAAAGAAAAATCAATTAATGAAGAAATTTTAAATTTTACATACCTTTAAGACGAATTGGTTGATGATCTCGTCCGGGGCTTGGGTGAGGGGAGGGGTTCCTTCCGTTGGTGGCTGAGACAGAATGTAGTCTTCTTCCATTCTTTGGACGGCCAACTGAACCTCTCGAGCTACCGGATCCTGGATGACACCATCCTTGTTGGTGTGTGATGCTACCAGAAGTTCAACGTAGTTGGGTTCCCGACCCAACTCCTTAGCCTACAGTTGTTAGATATTTATTTAATATAAATGTATAAAACTAAAAAAATTTTAATAAAAATCAAAGAATGGCATAAAAAACTTACCATATCTCTAGCCTTTGTCTTCTTGCTGGTAGCTCCGAGGTTGTGGGTGGATTTACCCTTGCCCTTGCGGTCGCTGTTCCGGTTGGTAGAGTGATATGAAGAGATCTCCTTGGTCTCCTGTAGTTGCCAATAGGCGATGAACCCCTCCCACAATGTCGGCTTCTCAACCATCTCCTTTGGGATCTGACCGTGTAGCCACTTATCCTTCCACTCGAACACCTTGTGCGAGTAGTGCCTTGCTGCGTATACGTCGAACTCCCTCCTGACCGTTGCGGTCAAGTGTGGGTCCCACTTAAATTCTTGCTGGAAAAAGAAAAATTAAATAAAAATAATAATACTTTAAATGAAAGTAAAAATTGTGAAAACAGATGACTTACCGCAAATGTGCGAAACCACAATTCTTGATCCTCCGGTGGCATTTTGGCGTACGTCGGATACGGACCGCGGAGCAAAGTAATTTCCATCTTGTTGAGGGACTTCGAAATCCCGCTGCGAGAATCATCAAACCTAAGAAAAAAACAATTACCAATTTAATTACATTAATCACAATTAAATTAAATTAGTAAAAAAAAAACAAAAATGTAACAAAAACTTACCATGTGTCTCTACCGATCTGGTCTGGATGGAGATTAGGTAACCGCCCTCGTCCAGGAAGACTCACGAAGTCCTCGACGCTAATCTGGGACGGTAGTGTGGCGGCTGGTGGCATCTCCGGCGTCTGTACAGGTGTAGACGACGGTGATCGTGCAGACGTCGTAGCCGCCTCAGGTCTACTCTGACGACGACGACGACCGCTGGTCCCGCCGCTAGATGCTCGGGCTCGGAAACCACTATAATCCCTATATTTTATATATAGATTTTAGGGATATAGATTTTAGGATATAGATTTTAAATTTTTAGGATTTAGATTATAGAATTGTTATTTTTAAATTATATAATTGCTATTTTTAAATTATAGAATTGCTATTTTTAAATTATATAATTTTTATTTTTAAATTATAGAATTGCTATTTTTAAATTATAGAATTGCTATTTATAAATTTTTAAATTATAGAATTGAGCTTTTTAAATTCTTAAAAATCAAATTTTTTAGTTTATAAAATTGTATAAATCCTTTAAAATGCTAACATTTTTTTATAAATCCTTAAAATGCAAACTATTTTTTATAAATCCTTAAAAGTCCTTAAATTTTTTTTATAATTTGTATAAATCATATTATAATTTGGATAAATCCTTAACATAATAATAAATAAAATTTTCCTAATTCACAAATTCAATTCCAAATTCACAATCTAACCAAAATTTTAATAAGTTTCCTAAATGAAATTATTTAACATAATATTAAATAAAATTTTCCTAATTCACAAACTAAAATCAAAATTCACAATTCCAAATTCACAATCTAACAATCAAATTCACAATTCCAAATTCCAAGTTCACAAATTCCTAAATCTTAAATCTAACCAAAATTTATATGAAAATTCGTCGGAAACTTACAAATGGGAAGGGATTTCAGACATTCCGGCGAAGAGGAGGCGGCCGGGAATCGTCGGCGGAGGTGGAGAGAATCGGTGGGGATCGTCGGCGGTGGAAGAACGGCGGAGGTGGGGAAGAACGGCGCGGAGAATCGGCTGTGGGGGAGAGAGAGAGAGGCGGCCGGGATCAGTCGGCGGTGGGGGAGAGAATCGGTGGGGAAGAATCACCGGCGGAGGAGAGAATCGGTGGGGAAATTTTTAGGAATTAGGGATTGTGTTCGTCGGGGAAGAAAGAGATCTGTTTTAATCCCAGAATTTCCGACAGCTTTAAATCTGTCGGAATTCTGTCGGAAACCCAAAAAATTTAAATGACCGCGTGTAATTGGACCGTCTTATTTCGCGGTATTTATTTTCATTTCGCGGGTAAAATTTGGTATTTCTGTCGGAAATCTGTCGGAAAACTGGAACAATTTCCGACAGAATTCCGACAGTTTTGTGGTTTTGAGCTTTTTAACGATCCGTTTTCGTATGTACAAGGTCATAATATGATTGGATCCTGATTTGCAAGATAAAATACTTGGTAATGGTCATTGTTACTTTCAAATTCTAAACAGTTAGTATCCTCGTGTATTTCCCGTAAACATCAATTGTTTAGTAAATGTAACATCATGTTCTATATTTTACATTTGTTGTTAGAATTGTATGCCGGGAATGTGTCTTATTGAAGTTTTAAAATTTTACCTTAAAACCCCAAATCTGTGGGAAATCAGTCGGAAATATATATATATTTCCGACTGATTTCCGACAGAAATAATAATTTTTATGAAAAAAAAATATTATTATTATGTCTGTCGGAAATCAGTCGGAAATATATATATATTTCCGACTGATTTCCGACAGATTTGGGGTTTTAAGCTTGTTAACGATCCGTTCTCGTTCATACCAATTAATACCATGATATGATCATGATTCCGAAGATAAAATACTTGATAATGATCATTGTTACTTTGAAATTCTAAACAGTTGGTTTTTTAGTATTTCCCGTAAACATCTATCGTTTTATATAAGTTACTATAGGAAACGGTTTTGGTTGAAACATGACAAAATCGCAATTCATGTTCTGTATAACATCGACAAGGTTACTTACTCTCTTATCTTTTACTTTTGTTGTTAGAATGGAAAGCCGAGAATGTGTCTTTTCGAAATTCAGAAATTTGAGCTTGAAACCCCAAATCTGTCGGAAATCTGTAGGAAATATATATATATTTCCTACAGATTTCCGACAGACTTGGGGAAACACGTGTCGTAATTTAAGGTTGGCCTGATATAAAGGATCTGTCGGAAATCTGTAGGAAATATATATATATTTCCTACAGATTTCCGACAGAAGCTGCAAAATATCAAAAAAAACCAGAAGAGACAGTGTCGATCGACACCCCCATACCTTCGATCGACTTGGGTATCAAAAAAAACCAGAAGAGACAGTGTCGATCGACACCCCCATACCGTCGATCGACATGGGTCTATATATCCATGGCTGTCGGAAATCTGTAGGAAATATATATATATATTTCCTACAGATTTCCGACAGAAAAACATATTTAAAAAAAAAAAAATTAGAAAACATTGCATACGAAACCTTTTTATAATACAAACATATAATGCAACTAATCTTCTGGGCTCTCAGGTCCTTCCGAAGGAATTGTGTCTTCGTCTTCATCAAATTCTCCAACTTCTTCTTCTGATTCTGAGTGTACTATGTTATCACCAAATTCTGTAAAATCAACAAAAAGGTCCACCGCGGAAGAAATTTGAACTGGATCCATCGGAGTAATACTAGTTGGTTGCATAGCATCGTGCTCAGGAACTCCATAAACTCGCCCTCTTGGATTAATTGGAGTCACTGTAATCCAAGGATCTCTTCGATGTGTTACCCTGGGGTAAGAAATATAGCATACCTGAAACAAACATATTTATAGTTTAGGCAATTACAATATCATCATTTATCAATAACGCACGTATTAGAAAATTTTAAAATCAAACCTGGTCTGCCTGTGATGCTAGGATGAATGGGTCATACTTTTGCAGTCTCTTAGAAGAATTTACTGAAGTGACGCCAAATTGGCTCACCTGAACACCTTCTGGATAATTTGGATCAAACCACTCACACAAGAAAACAATGCACCTCATGGCCAACATTCCTGGATATTTTACTTGCAATATTTCTTTGAGAATCCCGTAGTAGACTAGATCACCACATGTAGCTGAAATACCGTAATCTGCTGTTGGCCTCGACCTTTCTTCATGAATCCTAAATGCAAATCCCCTAGTGCAATACTGCTCGTATGAAGTTGCTTCGAAGCTTGGGCCAGCAACTATCTCTTGCAACCATGTTGGAAACTTTTCTCCATTTTTCATTCCTTCAGAAACCTGATATAATAATTTAGACAAACTAAGTATTAAGTAATGCACTAATTTTAAGATATATAAGCGTTTTTTAAAAACTTACGTAATATTGCAGCCAATTTGCAAACTCGTTTTCCTTAGATTGTCCAAGTTCGTCTTCTGTCATATTCGGATAATAGCGACGTATTGAGTCAATGTAAATCCTGAAAGCAAACAACAATATATAACATATGAAACCTATATATTACTTAGGTATTAAAAAAAAAGTATTTAAATAAGTTATGTTTTTACCTTTCGTACTCTGCCATCTCCTCACAATTCGTTAGGATATACATATGTAAGTGACTCCACTCATCTTCTGATAGGAAGCGTTTCTTCCCTCTCCCAGTCACTCGGCCAACTTGCGAAAACAACTCAGGGACCAGAGCGTCATACATGACTCTCTCACCTCTATCATCATAACGAGCAGGACGTCTACTCTTCGTACGAACTTGCCGTGGCAAGTAAGATTGCGCAAACTGTGATGCTTCTTCATTGATACTCTGTGCGACAACAGAACCTTCAACTCGAGCCAAATTTTTGACCTTCTTCTTTAGATGGAACATGTACCGCTCGAAAGGATACATCCAACGAAATTGAACGGGACCACCTAGTTCGGCTTCGCGGGGGAGGTGTAGGGGAAGATGTTCCATAACATCAAAAAAAGACGGCGGAAAGATCTTTTCAAGATTGCAAAGGATCACTGGTATATTGGCATCTAAATTGCGGATCCCCTCAACTGTAAGTGTCCTCGTGCATAAATCTCTAAAGAAAGCACCAACAGCTGCAATAGCTTCGTGGACTGATTGAGGAAGGAGATGGGTAAAAGCAAATGGAAGAAGCCTCTGCATCACTACATGACAATCATGACTCTTCATTCCCATAAACTTTAGGTATCGCGAGTCTACGCAGTTACCCAGATTAGCTGCATATCCATCAGTGAATTTAACTTCGTCTTTAATCCACCGGAAAAATTCTCTTATCTTTTCTATTTGCAATC
Organism: Draba incana; assembly: GCA_963576765.1. Taxonomy (NCBI): domain Eukaryota; kingdom Viridiplantae; phylum Streptophyta; class Magnoliopsida; order Brassicales; family Brassicaceae; genus Draba; species Draba incana. Next base: position 27,214,574 of record OY755209.1, read on the forward strand.
GGTACGGAGGAAAAGGATATGTACCATCGGGAAGACGTTCAAGATAATCACGGTTGCAAATCATTGAAACATCCATCCTAGACTTCACATTGTCTTTTGTCTTTCCCCGGACGTTTAACACCGTATGCATGATGTTGTCAAAGAAGTTCTTTTCAACATGCATCACATCGAGGTTGTGCCTTAATAAATGATCCTTCCAATACGGCAAATCCCAAAATATACTCTTCTTGTGCCAGTTATGAGCTTCCCCTACACCACAAAGAGGTTCATGCCCATTACCCCCACAATCAGGAGTCCTCTCAGCACCAAAATCTCTCAACTGCTCCAATATAGTAGGACCGTCTATCTCATCAATTGGAGCATCAACCACTCGTTTATTTTTCGTAAATAATCTTTTAGACCGACGATAGGGGTGGCGTTCCAGTAGAAACCTTCTATGGCAATCAAACCAACATGGCTTTCTTCCATTCCTCAATTGGAAAGCGTCAGTGTCGTCATGGCAAATAGGGCACGATAATCTTCCATGAGTAGTCCATCCAGATAGCATACCGTATGCTGGGAAATCGCTAATAGTCCATATAAGGACCGCACGCATATGGAAATTCTCCCGCCGTGAAACATCAAACGCTTCGACACCATGACTCCATAGCATTTGTAACTCATAAATCAATGGCTGGAGGAATACATCAAGTGATCTCTTCGGATGCTCAGGTCCGGGAATTAGAAGGGAGAGGAATAAAAACTCTCGACGCATGCACACACCAGGGGGCAAATTGTACGGTGTTAGGATTACGGGCCACAAAGAATACTGCCTTCCATTCTTCCCAAATGGGTTGAAACCATCCGTACTTAACCCGAGGTACACATTTCTTGGCTCGTATGCAAAATCCGGATTCAACATTTGAAAATGTTTCCACGCTTTTGCATCTGAAGGATGTGTAATCTCTCCATCTTGACGATGCTCTGCATGCCATCTCATTTCTTCTGCCGTTCGCGCAGATTGATATAACCTCTTTAACCTTGCTGTCAATGGTAAGTACCATATACGTTTATATGGAATCGGAACTCTGCCACCAGTATCCTCATACCGTGGTTTACGACAAAATTTACATCTTCTCCGGTCTTCGTCTTCTCTCCAATATATCATACAGTTGTCGATGCATACATCTATCACCTGATACGGCATACCAAGACCAGCTACAAGTTTCTGTACCTCGTAGTACGATGCAGGTGCCTGATTATCTTCAGGCAAAATATCCCTCACAAAATCTGCTATCGCATCAACACACTCTTCCGCCAAATTGAAGTCCGTCTTAAGGGTCATCAGTCTACTAGCAGTTGATAAAGGTGAATGTCCGTCTCTACACCCATGATATAATGGCTGCTTCCCTGCGTCTAACATTTCCAAAAATCTTCTAGCTTCTTCATTTGGTTCTTCTTCTCTATCCTCCCCTATTACGATCGATGGCAAATTCTCTCTAAACGCATCATGAACCATCTCAGCGGTACCTGCACCAAAATCTACTTCCGTTCTATGTTCGCCTAAGCTATCCGTTCTATGTTCGCCTAAGCTATCCGTTCTATATTCGCCTAAGCTATCCGCAACATATGGTGCACTACTACTACTAGCACCATCATAATTAGTTTCTCCATGATAAAACCAAATTTTGTATCCCGGCATAAAACCATCCCTATACAAGTGATGCCAAACTTGTTCTACCTTAACATTACGCGAATTGCAACAATTTAAACATGGACATTTTATTACCTTTCGATTCCCGACAACCGCCATGAACTCGCAAATACCCCGTGCATAATTTGGATTTAATGCTTTCGACTCCGGATCATACATCTCTTCATCCATCCACGATCTATAATATCTAGAAGATGACATCTCACTCTCTTAACGATTTTTCCTAACAAGGTTGGAAGTTGTTGATGTTGTGAGTGAATGAAGATGTGTGGAATCATATATATAAAAACGCTGTCTGTCGGAAATCTGTAGGAAAGACAACGGATATAATAACGGCTATTTAACGGCTATTTTTTTCCGACAGATTTCCGACAGATTTTGAGTGTCTGTAGGAAATCTGTCGGAAATTATTAACGGTAACTTATTTCCGACAGATTTCCGACAAAAACACCGGCATCTCCCCCGGCGTCGGCGCCGCTCTTTACACCGTCCGCAATTCCGACAGATTTCCGACGGTGTTGTTGGCAGTCGGAAATAATTCCGACAGATTTCCTACAGAATTGCAAAATTTCAGTTCCGTCGGTAATCTGTCGGGTTACAGTCGGAAAATTTCCGACAGACTATAGTCTGTCGGAAATTCTGTCGGATTTGCGGCTGTTTTCTTGTAGTGTTGTAGTGTTGTGGTTGATCTACTCTATCAGAAGATACCCATTAGAACATCTCTAACCTTACACCAAATCCTACACCAAATCTCATTTTGGTGTAAAATCTTCTTTAACCCAACATCAAATCATACACCAATTTGGAGTAAAATTTGTTATTACACCATTTTGGTGTAGAAATTTTTATTTATAAATTGGTCCTTCAAATTATAAATAATTTCAGATTTAGTGAGAAACATATATAAATGATGACAATTAAACCCAAATCTAATATGTTTATGATGATTAAATCAAAATCTATTATACATACTTTTATTTTACATGATATATTATATTTTTCTTTTCATATTCAATGTTAAATTTAAATGATTTTATAATTAATCAAACTAAAAAAAAAGTGGATGAGTTAATATGCAAATTTGTAAAATAATAAATTAAAAAATATATATATATATATATTTTGTATAGAAAATGGTGTAATACATTGGAGTAAAACCCAATACCATTTTAGTGTTACACCATTTTAGTGTAAAATATAGTGTAATACATTGGAGATTCTCTTAAAACCCTAAACTTTTTTAATACTCTCTCCGTTTCATGAAGAAAGATTTTTTCAAAAAAAAATTGTTCTACGAGGATAAATATTTATCATTTATTGATAAAAAATTGTAACTTTCAAAAAAAAAAAAAATTTCAAATACTATTGGTTGAAATTTTTTGAAAACTGTTTATTAAGGAGGATTTATTGTTTTTCTTAATGTGTGAAAAACTAAAAAAAAATCATCTTTGTGAAAGGGAGGGAGTATATAATCTTTGTGAAACAGAAGGACGATATATATATAAATGGAAAAACCATTCTTAGCTACACCAAGCGTTGACTAATATGTTGCAAATCATCTCAAGTATAGAAATGTCTTCTAAACTGCACAAACTATTATGTAACACATAGTGACATACATGAAGTATATGTAAATATGCTAGAAACTACAAATTAGTGTTCTTTTATAAATATTATTAGTTTGGGGAGTAATATACAATTATTTTAAATAATATCTATAAGTTTATAAAAAAAATCCAAAAGCAAGTTAAAAACATACAAAATTTAATAAATCAAAAGCAAATCCATAAAATCCCAAAATTACATTAATTTCGAATAAAAATTAAATTTTATTCTCATTGTAAAACTTATAAAACTTATAAAATTTTATTCTCATTATAAAAATTATATAAAACTTATAAAATTACATTGCAATTCGCTGTTTAATGTTGGGATAGGAGTTCTAGTTATAATTTTCCATACAAAGAATGTAATTTTTTTGTTGTAAAAAAAAAATGAGTCTAATTTTTTTTTTTAAGGATTAGGCTAATGAGTATTTATTTGTGACCCAATGTTACAAAAACAATTCTCATACAAAAGTGTAATATATGTCATTTGTGTGTTTTATTCTAAACTATTGAAATTTATTCAACAGAATTTTAAATATATTTTTCGACCAACATTTAAAAAACTTTTATTTGATAAATTTAATTAGTTTTAAAATACATATATTTAGATCCCTATATACCTTACATTTTCAATTACTTTTTAGAAACTAAGAAACTTTTTGAAGTTACAAATTTTTAATAATTTTTGAATTTAAAAAAAATAATTAAATATATTTTAAACCTGAAACTATAATTTATTTTTTAATAAATAAAATTCATTATTATTTTTTCTGAAATTTTTGAAATTTTATTTGGTGTTTCAATTTATTTAAATTTAAAATTTTTAAATTTTCTATTTTTAAGTATTTATTTTGTATGAAATTAATTACAGATTGATTTCTAAATTGATAATAATTTTCAAAACCACCAATTTGTATTTTTTAACATGTTTACATATACTTGGTGTATGTCACCATGTGTTACATAATAGTTTGTGTAGTTTAGAAGACATTTCTATACTTTGGATGGTTTGCAACATATTAGCCAATACTTCGTGTAGCTAAGAATCATTTCGTAAGAGTTCCAATATTTCGGGCTATAATTTCTTTAATATCATCCGGAGTTAGCATTGAGATATTCCGATTTAAAAATAACTCTTCGTTCCAATAGAGATTGAATCCGGGGCATAAACCTTACAATATATAATGTAATTGAGTATTGATCGCATCGCATATGCTCTGTGGAAAAAAAAAAGTTTGAGTGAGAGAAACGATTCCAGCTTCAATGGCGTACGGAAGCATTATCTTCAGATAAAATAATTAGAGAAAAACACTTACCACGAGAGCCAGCAACCTAAATTGCTTGACCAGAGACTTATCTGACTCTTCGTGCGGATCAGTTTCTCAGGTCCAAAGTCCGAAGAGGTAACATGCTGTTCAAGTAACCTGCTCTCTTTATATTTTAATTAAGGGTTTCACAAATTCCTATGATCTCACAAGATTACTAAAACCTCAGAGACTGCAAAGTGTGGATTTAGGTACAAATATTTTCTTTAATGTTGCTTGCTTTAATTACAAGTAGTCGAAATTTACTATAGGGCTAATAAAATATACATTGAAATTTACACTATCGGAATGACAATATGTAAATAATACGGTAAGTACAGTGTGTCCGCCTCACTCCTCTCTAGGGATCCATCGGTTCCACCACACGGTCTTGCTGCCTTCGGTAATCTCGTCCACAGTCTCGGCAACTGTTTTCACAAGCTTCCTCTGAAGCCGAAGTGCTGATGCGAGTGCGTTTCTTTGTGCACTCGCTTTCTTCCGAGGCTCTTTCTCCTGTAATACAAAAGAGAAACAAATAGACTTTTAAACTTAGGTCATTCCACACATTTACCAGTGTTCGGAGAGTTTAGCTTGGCAACGAACCCTGAGCTCTTGAAGCTGTGTTTCTGTGAATCCACCGTCTTTTTCTGTCCCGGATTTTGCCATTAACTGAATCACCCAATTTGCAGCTTCACTGTAGTCCTGTTGTGTAGCTCTAAAGTACTGCATTCTCAAGTTTTGCATGACGGACAACGCAAGTAATCCTTGTCTATCAAAATATGGGTGAGCAAGAGCTGCTTTTGCGCTGATTCTTTGTCTTGCTTTGTATCTGACCATTGATGTAAGAAGTTCCCATCCGATTCCACCATCTAGTTCTAACAGCTCAAAACCTTTACGGAGATCAGCGCTTGCACGAGGCTCCACTAGTTTTCTCCAAGCTGTTAAGTCATAGTCGCATCTTTTCAGCTGGCGGTTGAACTGAATGAGACTGCTGTCAGATCGTAAGGATGGGAATGCCTGGAACAGTAAAAGCATGGTGAGAACATTGACATGGAAGCTGAGACAAGCAAAAACTGGTTTCTGGTCTGATAGTTGAGGAAGGGATGATAAAACGAAGAACAATCTAAACAACAGAACCAAAAGTAATCCAAACATAGTTTCCAACGCCCAAACCATCAAAATTCTAAACATCCCAAATGACCTGAAGCACCTCCTATTTTACTCTAATCGTAATCACTGACTGACTTCCTAATGTGGCATGAATAGTCGACAGACGCGTTTTTAACATAAATTCACACATCTACATTACACTGATTATCTACATAAAGATCAAATATAACTGAGTATGCCTGAGCCAAAAACTCAGAGAAAACTAAAAGAGATTGGTGGATAGCTACTTACCATTTGAAGATAGATGAGGCCAATGCTATATATATCAAACCTATCCGGCAAATTCATCTGTTTGGAACGAAACCATACATGTCAAAATCCAACACTTAGTTTATAACTAGGACTGCTATATATCAACTAAGCTCGCATAGTCAACGATAAAGTTTGCACCTGCCACAGGACAGGGGAAAGTGCAGCTGCAACAGGTGCTGAAGGCGCAGATGGAGTTTGGGTGCTCATAATGTATTGCTCAGGTGCTGCATACCTGAAAGCAACAATCCGAAAAGAAAGATAATTATTCATGGAGGAACACAATTTCTGTTTCTGAGGTTTACCACGAGTAAACGGTTCAATTTTAATGTCTCCGTCAAAGCAAGATACAATTTTCGGAAAAATGAAGACCTTGGATCAAGGAGAAATTCCTTTGGAATGTAGTTAATTCCCACTCTCAAATCCGCTGCTGCCCCAAGATCGATGATCTTGAAAGAACGAGAAGCTGCTCAAGTTTCAGTGTACACAAAAACATGTGTCTTCATCATTGGATTCTTGCTCGAAAAAGGTGCAAGAACTAAGATCATTTACCTTCTGAGAAAATAATGTTTTGAGGTTTAATATCCCTATGGACAATCCCGGTAGAGTGAAGACCATCCAATGCAAACAAGAGCTGCCTCATGATAGTTTGAATAATTTTGTTTTCTCTTTCCAACCCTTTAGGCAAGGTTTGGACTTTCCCAAGAATGATAGTTTCTACCTACATTTTTATGAAAATTTCCCTCGAAATGTAAAACTATATAGCAGATGAATAGCGCAAAAGGATAATTAGAACAGAAAAACTACCGACATTATATGGGAATTCTTTACTCTGCATCAGACCAGCAAGTGTTGACTCTCCTTCATATTTCCATAACAGCCAATATTCAGGTCCTTTCTTTGAAGACTTCTGCACAGGCCGTTTTACCGAACAATGAACACAGAATTCTAAAAACACGAGTGCTTGAGGGAAACTTTCAGAGAGAAATTACCTCGAGAAATCCGTAAACAAAATCAGCACAGCTATTCCCACAAGCTCTTCGAACCCTCTCGTTCATCCAAATCTCCACTGCACCATATTCAGTCGCCTTCTTCACTACATACTCACCCTCCTATCAACAAACCAAACATTATCCTCACTTCCATAACAAAATCATCACCTAAGTCTCATCAATTACAAAAATTCTGATATGTTTAATGAAATGATATGCCTCAATCTCAATCCAAGTCAAACACGAAGCATTTGATCAATCACTTACCTCAGAACCACGTTTCTTGGATAATGAAGCTTTATACACAACACCAAACGAACCTTCCCCTAATTTCTTCCCCAAAACAAAATCATCCTGCAAAAAACCAAAACCTAAATCCATTGAATAAATCGAACCCAAAGACAAAGCCAAAATTACTCAAAATTATCCATATCGACCTTCCTAAAAGTAGGTCTAAACAATCTCTCAACGAAAGCAAGAACAAACATGTCGAAAAACCCAGGAGCAACGCCAGGTGTAGCCCAGAGATACGAGAGAGCACTGAGAGCTAACGCTACTCCAGGGGCAGTGATTGTAAGACCGTTCGATTTCGGTAAAGTACTCCGATAGATCATATCGCCGCACTCCATAACCGTACATGGAAGTCCGACACCAACTCCGACGAAGAGATTGTGAACCGCGTCGATCAATTGAGCGCGACAATCGGACCCGAGCTTAAACGTTGGTTTAGAAATCGAAATTGGTGAGGTAAGAGAGAACGGTTTGAGTTTTTTGCCGAGAAACGGCGACGGAGTTCCGATGCAAGCTCCTCCCGGAGATATTGTAGCCATGGCGGAAATTGTCACCGGAAGAGTTTCAGTGTTGAGGAAGACGCAATTTCACCGAAATTCCTTAAACGTTCGTTGATTTCGCACCACTAGTTTTTTTTCTTAATTGCTTTTAAAAAATCGAATTAATTATTTTTCTCGTACACCACAAACGACACGTGGATTGTGTTAGCTTTGGATATGTAAAAGTTTTGAATAATGGGCTTCTTTTGCGGCCCATCAATGATGAAATGCCTGCTTCCTAGTAAATTTGTGGCGATAAAAAGAAGAAATCATGTCACTCTCACTCGTTAACAATGATATATAGGGCCTGATCGTTTGCCAGCCGCATGAGGTTGCGGCTGCATCATGCAATCAAACATTGTTTATTTATCTGACGCAGTATCCTGCAGTCAATGCTGCGGCCAATCACAGCGTCAGTGTCTGAAATTTTTTTTCGATGAAAAAGTTTTAACGTCCCGATTAAAATAGTTCTGATAAGACGCTACAATCAGATGCTACGACAGGCAAACGAACAACAATTACAGTGTCTGGTCGCAGCGTCTAGCCCCATGACCCGCAAACGATACAAATTTATCGTTTTGTTAAAGAGTTGATATTTTCTTTTAGCATAATTCTAGCGGGGTTTGGTTAAAATATGAATAGAATGCTATTTCTGTAGAAAAGGAAAAAATTGTATATTATTATGGTTAGCATAGCTACTACTACGTTAGAAAATTTTAGCGACTTGGTTCTAATTTCAAGTTGTTTTTTCTTATTTATTATTAGTACTCATAAATCTAAATAGCTTAACACCAATAAAATTGTTTTCAGAGGATCATATGTTTATTTTTTATTTTATTTTCAAAAATCAAGGTCACGTAGAAGGATTTAAGGAGAAAATGAAGAAAAACATACCATCACAATCCTAATATGAAAGATAAAGGATGCTTTACAAAGCTTCCCGAGCTAAACGAACATGTAGCCAAGAAAGACATCCTAATGCGAGATAAGATTGAAACCGACCATCTCTAGTGACACTTTTGGTGATATTCCGCACAATCGAGTTTGATCCCAATGATTCCAGCTCAAAATAAAAACTCTCAAATAGATTTCAAAATTCCATGATTTGAGCAAGCAAGCGACGATACCTAGGCCAATCTAGTGGTTTGTTGTTGCAGTACAATCACTTGCTATCACCACATCACGTATATGGAGATCATGGAGACTTTTCATCACCCAAATAATACACCGTAATTTAGCCACGGCACGTCGAACTAGTGAGTACATCTTGTGCATGATAAAGTCTGAAACCCTTAGAATCCCTTACGATCCATGCCCCACCAATATGTATATTTGAATTCCTCCAATTGGCATGTAAATTACACTTAACAGAACCGTAAATTGGAGGTTGCCTTAACCAAGTGATGTTGGCCTAGTTCTAACCTGAGTTCGATTTCTTTTAAAAGTAGTATTTTCACGCTTTTGGCCTATTAGAAAATATGGAGAGTGGGCTATTCGACGGATACGCTTATCTTAGGAGATTAGTCGGGTGGTAAAAACTCGAATCACCATCCCATGTTATAAAAAAAATGTATTGGAGATTGCCATGTTTACGTTTATATATATACTTTTATCAATTTTATTTAAACTCATAACTTTATTTGAGTTTGAATTAGAAATCACCGGTCTTGATAAAGTGATTTTACAATTATTATATGGCAACTATATGGCAATTTTGTGTACTTCGCTGACCTTCGTTCTCCCCAATTCCCAATACTTGTTTACAAGATAACTAATTGATTTTTCCTCTCTTTTTTTCTTTTCAAATATCGTATGAAATGGGTACTTCTAAAATTTTAACTAATATGCTACTCCATGTCAAAGTAGTGGTCTATCATGTAGAATATATGTATTTGATATATGGAAAAATGATTTTTAGCTACACGAAGTATTGGCTAATATGTTGCAAACCATCTGAAGTATAGAAATGTCTTCTAAACTACACAAACTATTATGTAACACATGGTGACATACACCAAATATATGTAAACATGTTAAAAACTACAAATTGGTGCTTTTTGAAAAATATTATCAATTTGGGGATCAATCTGCAATTAATTTCATACAAAATAAATATTTAAAAATAGAAAATTTAAAAAATATAAATTTAAATAAATTGAAACACCAAATACAATTACAAAAAAAAATTCAAAAATTATAATGAAAATTTTCGATTAAAAACTAAATTATAGTTTCAGTTTATAATATATTAAATTATTTTTGTTAAATTCAAAAATTGTTAAAAATTTGTAAGTTCAAAAAGTTCTTAGTTTCTAAAAAGTAATTGAAAATGTAAAGTATATAGGGATCTAAATACATGTATTTTAAAACCAATTAAATTTATCAAATAAAAGTTTTTTAAATGTTGGCCGACAAATATATTTAAAATTATGTTGAATAAATTTCAATAGTTTAGAATAAAACACATAAATGACATATATTACACTTTTGTATGAGATTTTTTTTGTAACATTGGGTCACAAATAAAAGACTCATTAGCCTAGCCCTTTAAAAAAAAATTACACTTTTTGTATGGAAAATTACAACTAGTTTTTTAACTCATATCCTAACATTAAACAGCGAATTGCAATGTAATTTTATAAGTTTTATAATGAGAATAAATTTTTTTTTAAGGGCTAGGCTAATGAGTCTTTTATTTGTGACCCAATGTTACAAAACAAATCTCATACAAAAGTGTAATATATGTCATTTATGTGTTTTATTCTAAATTATTGAAATTTATTCAACAAAATTTTAAATATATTTGTCGACCAACATTTAAAAAACTTTTATTTGATAAATTTAATTGGTTTTAAAATACATGTATTTAGATCCCTATATACCTTACATTTTCAATTACTTTTTAGAAACTAAGACCTTTTTGAAGTTACAAATTTTTAACAATTTTTGAATTTAACAAAAATAATTTAGTATATTTTAAAACTGAAACTATAATTTAGTTTTTAATCGAAAATTTTCGTTATTATTTTTTCTTAAATTTTTGTAATTGTATTTGGTGTTTGAATTTTTTTAAATTTCTATTTTTAAGTATTTATTTTGTATGAAATTAATTACAGATTGATCCCTAAATTGATAATATTTTTCAAAAAGCACCAATTTGTAGTTTTTAACATGTTTACATATACTTGGTGTATGTCACCATGTGTTACATAATAGTTTGTGTAGTTTAGAAGACATTTCTATACTTCGGATGGTTTGTAACATATTAGCCAATACTTCGTGTAGCTAAGAATCATTTTTCCTTCGTATAGTTACCCAGTGGCTATTTATACAAGAGATTAGAATGCTGTAGAGAAAGCTAATTACATAAGGTTCCTAAATCAATGAGATCAGAATTGATGGTGATCTTCAATCAATGCTATCTCCATATCAATCATAATATTTGAAATGTATAGGAGAATGATTCCCATATCTTTCCATATCTCTAGCATATCATTCTAGGAATAAGCATTGCACTAAATTGTGTTCGTCACGCAAATGATCGACACGTTAAAAGTATTTCTTCACGATAGTTAAGGACAAAAATAAAAAAAAATAACATTTGCTATAGAGAAATGCCACAAACATGAATATATAAAATGTCTAAAAAATAATATTTGGTTGGGGTAAATCTATTCTCTCAACTTAGACAAATGTTTTTCCCATCCCTTACAAGTTAGGGACCCATAACTTGTACTCTACAATTTGTATATTTGCATTGGCATTGGAAAAGAAATCTGGAAAGAATCATAAAAACAAGTTACGGCACAACATATACAGCTTGTAGATGTCGGTCTCGACGTGGACGCATGATCAAGGACTACAGTCAAAACATATTCTAATTTGCTTCTCATATGATATTCTGATCATACTTATCACTACATTTCGTCACATGATTAACTAAGCTAACCAGGCTTATTATATTCTTGAATTAGTACTATTAGTTATGGGGGATTGCTAAATATGACCCACAATTTAATTTCATTAGCAAAAATAGACTCCATATCTTAGGTTTGGCAAAACTAACCCACAAGGGATGTCAAAAGACAATTTCACCCCTAATGAACAAATAAAAAACCGGTCAGCCGAATGACAATAGTACCCTTCAGAAGTCTACTTATCAGTAGTAGAGTCTTCTAGTAGTTTTCCGATAGAAGTCTATCCAATAGACTACAACTGAAGTCTATTATGTATTTTAGTAGACTTCTTTAGACGTCTACTGTATAATTAATCCGAAAATTTAAATTAACTAATTAAAAAAAAATAGTTTGATTGAAATATTATATTTATGAACAAACTATAAATAAATGTGTTACTTACAAAATAAAATATAGAGTAATTTGAACTTGGTGAGACATTATAGATTGTAATGGAATATATAGTAATATGAAATGTATAGTAAACATATACATGAAATACATGAAAACTTCTATATGACCATATTTTTAGATATTGATGAGGTAACATGTTTGTAGTTATAGTTGTTTGATATTTAATAGTTTCATGATTTTATGGTTGTAATTGTATAGGTTTAGTGGGTTTAGGTTTGATATTATAATATGGAAACATGTTTTTACATTTAGGGTTAGACTTAGGGTTTGCAAAAATATTTTATTGAACAAGTGTAATTTGCAAAAAAGTGCTATACTGTGAATACATGGATGTTTGAAGGTTTGAAACATGGTTTTGTTTAGGCTTTTGAGTAGAACCAATTGGAAATAATAAAACTAGGTTTTCATGAGTAGACTTGTATTGAAGTCTATTCCTTCTGGCCGACTTCACTAGTAGACTTCATCGGCGTTTCAGAGTTTATGGTTGAGTAGACTACTAGCGAAGTCTACTAAAACCGATAATTTTAACCTACCGAAAATTATTTACTCCGTATATAAAGAAATTCAATGTTAAAACCCTAGTTTTGTAAAAAAAAAATATCTAACTCTCTCTCTCTCTCTCTAAAACGGCGGCGAGAGCCTCTCCTCCGGCTACAATAATCTCCGCCTCCCCGTCTCTCCTCTCCTCTACTCTCTTAGGCATTTTCGTAATGGTAACCTCATCTTTATCTCTTTAAACTTGTGTAAACCTCATCTTTATTCTTCATTATGTGTTTTTCTTGCAGATCTGAGCCATTATCTTCCTCATCTTGGTGAATACCATTGTTTACTGGTACGATTTGAGATCTTTCTCATCTTCATTTTCAAAAAAAATCTTTGTTGTTGTTTATTAACATTTGTTTTTGTTTTTCTTGGTATTGTTCATTCGGTCTACAGATTATTTTGGGACTTATAGCTGTAGATCTGAATCACACTTGCATCAGAAGTAAGTTGTTTATGGTCTTAATTGTATAGATTATGTGTTTAATGGTATAGATTCTCTTCTAGATCTGTGGGAAGCAGTTTATAAAATTTTAAATTTTGTTTCGTAGTAGACTGGTAAAGAAGTCTACGCAGAGTAGACAGCCAAAGAAGTCTACGCAGAGTAGACGGCCAAAGAAGTCTGCCTAGAGTTTAATAATTGATATATTGTGTTGTTTGTACGCAGGGATGGGTTAGTACAGCTACTCACAACCGTCTTCTAGTTCGATAAGGAGTGTGAGCTCAACTGCTCGACGTAGAGAATGTCGATAGTTTGGATTTCCGAGACGTTGTAGGTGCGGTTCGGAGCCAATTCTCAGAACATCTACTACGGCAGAGAATCCGGGTCGAAGATTCTATGGATGTCCTAATCATGCGGTAACATATTTTGTGGTGTTGTTTGTTTGCTATTGTTGGTGTTATTGGTGTTGAAAAACGTATTTATGTTTGTATAGGATGGTCTCTTCCATATATTCAAGTGGTGGGATGAGGCTATAATGGAAGAGTTAGAAGAGATGAGGCAAGTGCGTTACTCAACTAGTAATGAGTGGCCTGACATACATGATTGTGTCTCTAAAGCAGAGATCGAGATGATTCGACGTAATATTCAGAAAATTGAATGTGAGATAGCTGAAATAAAGGATATGATGACTCTTGAGAAGCGTTGTAGAGGCGTCGATGTTAAGAACTTTTTGCTAGTGTCTCTTATCCTCGTATGTGTGTTCGTTTGTGTATGGTTGTCGAGATCGGTGACCATTTAATTATGTATCTTTTGAAATGGTATAATTATATGTTGTCATCGTTGAAATATTCATTGTAAGCCATGTGCACAATTATTACACTATATGTGAAGATCACCATTTGGTAGTCTAATTATTAATTATGAAGTGTACTAAAAATATAATCTATAAATTAATGATATAATGTAATGAAGTCCTCTATTTAAGTCTACTAAAATCATTCTGAAATCTACTCATAAAATCTACCATGATATAAATAAAGTAATTAGGAAGTCTTCTATTTAAGTCTACTAAAATCATTCGGAAATCTACCCATGGACTTGTAATGAAGTCTACTAAAATTAACCTACCTGTAAAACCCAAAATTATTGTTCATTGTAAAAATAACCCTAGCCTCCATTGTAACCGACGCATCTCGTCGTCTTCTCATCTCCTCGCCGACGCATCTCGACAATTATCCTCTCTCCTCGCCGCCGAGTCTCCTCTAATCTTCGCCGAATCTTCTCATCTTCTCTAGTCTTCCCGAATATCCTTATCTCCTCACCACCAAATCTCCTTTCATCCTCTAATCTCCTCCTCTTCTCCACAGCATCTCCTCTCCTCCTCTAATCTTCGCTGCATCTCCTCCTCTTCTCCGCCGCGCCGCATCTTCTATCCTCCTCTAATCGCCGTCGCATCTCCTCTCTCTCCTCTCGGACGTATCACCTCCTCTTCTCTCGTTTGGTAAGCAAATTTCTTTTACTCTTTTCTTTTGGTCATGCTTTGATAACTTCTTGTATTTCTGAATTGACAAAACTGTTTTGTTTGGCTCGATAATGTTGGGTTACCATCTCTGATGCAAAATTTTAAATCTGAAATTGTATTTTTGACTTTAGTGTACCCATTTTCTTCATCACTGTTTAGATCTTTCTATTACAGAGATCTATCGTGTAGTCTACAACTTCAGACTTCTGGCGTAGACTATTCGAGCAGACTTCTACGACAGACTATTCTAGTAGACTTCTACGACAGACTTCAGGTAAAGTCTTCTTCTATATTCTTCTGTATACTTTCTTACCATGACTTAAATGTTATTCACTTGGATGAATTTAACTTTTTTTATTATATGAAATGCAGATTGGTTTTAGTCTTTTTATCATGGATCCACCATAGTTTTCGTCTAGATTGTTTACAAAGGGTGAGGAACCTTCTGCGGGTCATAGTATAAACTACTATGCTCGTCATAAAGACACTAAAGACATGTTTGCTGCTCTAAATGAAGCACTAAGCGAGGATGAAAAGACAAAGCTTAAGATGTCGAGGTTGGGTGTGTTTCTACAGTTCAAAGAACTGAAATATGGTTGGGCATCAAGGCTGGTTCACTACTTCCTTTCTTTTCAACTAGAGTGCAAAAAACCATTTGAGATATGGAGTATTGTTGGGGTAACACCGGTGAGGTTTTCTTTGCTTGAATTTGAGCATATAACTAGTCTCAATTGCGATTATGTTAAGCAGCTAGAAGAACCTGAGACTGAGGTCACCGAGCAGATGAGAGAGTTCTGGGAGCTTCTCGGAGTGAATATTGAAAGTGGTCCAACTATTCCCCAGTTAACTGCAGCGTTTCAGGAATGTCAAGATTGGACACGGTTAGATCGCTTGAGGTTGGGTTACCCAGCCATCTTGGCAGGTTACATCCTAGGACAGAAGCCAACGACAACCATTAATGGTAAGTTGGCCAAGCTTGTCATGGATTTAGGTGCATTTGAGAATGCAGAGGTTGTTGCAACACCCTTCCCTGATGTTGGGGTTAATACCCAAGCTTCTCCTATTAAACAAAAGCCTAAACGCTCTAAAAGAGTATTGTGAAATAGATAATTTGATTCGTGTTGCTCTCTGTTTTGATTTCTGGTTCGAAAAAAAAAAATTGATTCGTGCTGCTCTCTTTTGATTTCTGCTTTGAACCGTTGTTGGGCTTTACTATGTTGTTTAAACCTTGGTTTTGATTAAATTATGGTCGAACTTAATTCATTCATGGTCCTCTCTGGTTTAATTATGTTATGATTAACATCAATTGCAGAGTAATTTCGGAAGTGAGAGTGTTAATGGGGATGAGCCTAGTGTGATGGAAATATCCAAATTAAAACCAGCCGAAGACCTTTTATCGACTCAAAGAGCTAGACAACAAGTACATCAAGCGGCGGCCCAAGATTTCGTACGATCTAAGAGGTTAAGGAAGCTTGCTTCTACACAGGTTTCTCCATACGCCGGAGATATAACAGCTATGTCCACCATTCCAAACGGTCACGGGTATGACCCATTTGGTCCTGTTGATGGCCAAAAGGTGAAGGTGCTAGATGATTGGCTTACACTTCAGCCGTAAGTAATTGTAATTGTAATTGAATTTCTTCCTTTTTTATCTTAGTTCTTCTTAAAGTAAAAGTTTGATTGATTTTGTTTTATGTAAAAGAGGGTACCCACATATAACGCCTCACAGTACTGTAAGTGATTTTGGATTCTTCGAAAACCACATGAGTGGCTAAAATGCACGGTATGGCTTGGTAAAATTATACAGTAGACTTCATACTTCCTAAGTAGACTTCATATTTCGTTATTAGACTTCATCTGTAGACTTCTTTAGTTGACTTCAGCAGTAGACTTCTTGAGTAGTCAAATTTCATAGGTAGACTTCTCTAATTCGTTTCAGGATCATTTTTATTGCAGCACCTGGATGCAATTATAAAAGATGTTGAGGTTGTGGTTCATGAAACATCCTGAGTGGTTTAGGAGTGACAGACATTGCATTTTGGATACTCTTTTCTGCATAATGTGGAAAGCCAAATACCAACAGTTTGTGGATTCTAATCCAAATCCAGATGGGTCTGGGAGACAACTACCTGGTTGGGCGTATGATTACTACACAGGACATGCACCCATATACTACAAAACGCAGAAGATATGGGGGGTTGAAGTAGATGATATCTACTGTCCCTTATTTGTGAAAAAGGATCATTGAGTGGCTCTGTGGATATCAATTCCAAAGAGACACATCACTATTTGGGACAATATTGTGTCACACACAAGTGCGAAGGAAATGGCAGAGATAGTGAAACCCATGACTCATTATTCTCATTGTCCACAATTCCAAAGGCCAACGAAAAAAATTGAAAGTTACCGTCTTGTGCGGCTGCCACTAGCATCACTCCTTCGTACTTCCCACTTAAATGAGCTCCATCCACAACAATAACTCGTCTAAGATACTTAAACCCAGCGATCGAGCCTCCAAAGGCTATGAATAAATATTTAAATCTGTTTTGAGCATCGAGTTCAAGACCGGTCACCGTTCCCGGATTTGCCTCCTTGATTAAGTACAAATAAGATGGAAGATTCTTATATCCGTCTTTGGCTGTTCCTCTAACCAATTCTAACGCGTATTTTAATGCTCTATACGAAGTCGTATAATCAAGACTCATACCAAACATCTTTCTCATTGAATCTTTGATATGTTGCGGCGTAATTCCATTGATGATTCCAACACGATCTATGAATTGTCCAATGTATTTTGGAGTTGAATGCTTACGTTTTGCTATTCGCTCAGCCGTTGAGCATGTATGGATTTTCACATACTTTGTCACCCAAAACCTATCCGGTTCATTCTTTACAGCCGCTCTAACCTTCCACGCGCATCCATTCACAAGACATTTTGCCACAACTAGACTTCTCGTAGATTTGTAGACCGTGAACGCAAATCGTAACATAACCGCTGTCAAACGCAATTCCGACATCAACTTCTCCTTTGTGGAAAGCTCTGTTTCACAAACATATTGTCCATCCATCTAATTTGTGACCTTCCTCCTTCACTGACTGAAACTGGATTCCCATGTGAGAAATCAAATGATATATAATCTAAATCCTCATCTCTCACTCTTCCGTACTCACTGTAATCATCATCGAGACCATCATCAACTTGATTACCATCATCTTCGTTTACACCATCATCCATATTATAATCTACATCACCGCCATCCGCATCTTCATCCTTAACCGATTCCACATCTTTGTCTGGATCATCATTACCGTCTTCGTCACTGTCACCGTCTCCAACTCCGCCACCAATGTCATTATCGCCTTTATCTATCTCCAACCGACTCGCCACACAAAGGCGTAAAACATGAGTTTTACCTAACTCAATCAAATAACGAACTTGCCGATCATTTGTTACATGCATGGGAGGTGTATCTGGAGGCATCACTTGTAAAATTGAATCCGGTAATGAATAAGTCAACTCCACCGTCTCGGTCTCCTTGAGTAGCATGTAATTATCTTGTACCATTTCAACAAGTTCACCATGTGTACACTCATTACTCAAATATAGCATTCTTCCACCTCTCTCTTTATCAACAACAAACTCCCATGAACTGTCATTCTCTACCCACTCGCCAAAAACAACAGGTAATTGATCCATCTGTTACAAGACATATCAACACTCATTAGCGTAATGTCAAAACAGACTTAATTTGTAATCTACTAAAATGAGCTAAGTACTAGCCAAACAAGAAAATTAACTTTTCACATAAATATTGCAGCAAATCATGACCAACTTATACGGTAGGACACCAAGTACACAACACACATTTGAGAGCCTAAAAACCTAAAAAATTCATTGCACATAAGTCAAAAATACACTTTTAAGAAAATTTGTAAAATAGACTTCTACATAAGTTTACTTGGTAGACTTCATTTGTACTCTACTAAAATGAGCTAAGTACTATCCAAACAAGAAAATTAAGTTTTCACATAAATATTGCACCAAATCATGACCAACTTATACAGTAGGACAACAAGTACACAACACACATTTGAGACCCAAAAAACCTAAAAAATTCAATGCACATAAGTCAAAAATGCACTTTTAAGAAAATTTGAAAATAGACTTCTACCTAAGTTTACTTGGTAGACTTAATTTGTACTCTACTAAAATGAGCTAAGTACTAGCCAAAAAAGAAAATTAAGTTTTCACATAAATATTGCACCAAATCATGACCAACTTGTACGGTAGGACACCAAGTACAAAACACACATTTGAGACCCAAAAAACCTAAAAAATTCATTGCACATAGGTCAAAAATGCACTTTTAAGAAAATTTGAAAATAGACTTCTACAGAAGTTTACTGCGTATACTACTCACGAAGTCTACCATAGGGGTTATTTTTGCAATTACGGTATCCAGGAAAGTAGGCTTCAGCTGACGTCTACAAGGTTAGTAGACATCAGATGAAGTCTACTATCTCGATTTGGGTTATTCTAGCAATTGACCAAAATGTTGAATTTTTAAGAGTAGACTGCAGCTGACGTCTACTAAAGAGAAAAGTTAGTTTTGCAATTGACCATTCTTTTGACTTTTAGAGTAGACTTCTTTTGTAGTCTACCAATGGTCAGTAGACTGCCAATGCCGTCTACCCATGATAATAGACTTCAAACGAAATCTACTCAAAAAGTGGAAGGTTATATTTGCAACTGACCAAAGTTTGACTTTTATAGTAAACTTCATATGCAGTCTACTTCGGCAACAGACGTCGAATGAAGTCTACTCTGTACGGAGAGAATAGTTTTAGGGTTGACCAAATTCTCGAAAGTAGACTTCTCGTGACGTCTACTCACATTTTATGGCGGTCAACTACAAAACTAACCTATCCATACAGAGTAGACTTCATACGAAGTCTGCAATCAACGTCAAACTTTAGTCAATTGCAAAATTATCCCATATTGTTTGACCTAGTAGACCTCACATGAAGTCTATTAGGTGTAGACTTCATGTGAAGTCTACTAAATCAGTCAAAGTTTGGTCAATTGCAAAGTTAACCTCACTTTTAAACAGACTTGGTGTGAAGTCTACGCGAAATTTTTTTTGTTTACAAAGGGTTTGCGTAGACTTCATATGAGGTATGTTCCGATATTTTTTTCTCTAACGGTCAATTGCAAAACTAACCTTTTATTGACTACTAGACGTCAGATGAAGTCTATTATCGCGATACAGATTTGAAATTCGCGAAATCACCTTCCACCGCCGTTTGAGCTCGTTTTTGGCTTCGTCAACCACCAAAAACTTCTTATTCTGCCGGTTAAGAAGAAGCCCGGTCGTTGTCAATGCAAGAACTGCAAGAGAAACTTGAGATTAGAAGAGATGAAAATTAATTTGAAAATTAGAGAGAGTTTTGGATGAAATTGAAGAGGAAATAGAGAGTGATGGTAAAATGAGCTCAAATCTGCAATATTTACAGCAATCAACACGGTTTGGTGAGCATTTAGAGCTCAAATTTTTGTTGTTCATGGTGATTGTAGAATTGATGATGATGGCAATTTCGTAAATAAGATGATGATTTTAGGTTAGTATTGTCACTTCCACATATTCTGAATTTTCAAAATAAAAAAAAATTGAAATTAATGGCATTTCCGTGAATAATCTAAAATGGTGGAGATATAGTGGTTAAAAAGTGGGTAAAAATGAGGAGGGGAAAATTGTGGGTTATGTTTGTGTTTGACTTCAAATTGTAGGTCAATTTTGCAAGAACCCCATTAGTTATTTGTTTATAATGTTGCTGGGCTTTATGAACATCACAGCAAGTTGGGCAAGGTTGCTTCAATTCCAGATAAGTCAGATTAAGATAAAGTCTTCATTCGATAACTTTTAAATCTACTTTGTTTCAGATGAATCTAAAAAACGCATAGCTTAATAATTTGATTCCGCAACAAGATAAATGAATTATTATATATCATATTGCTTATCCTCTGGTACAAGTGCAGATTTTTGCATATATTATCATGTCACACATACACTACTAAGAGATATTTACAGCTTTAGCTATTGCAATCCATGTCCTCAGCTTGACCTAGAATTAAAGTCAATATATCTTATATACACGTATGTTAGCAAATAAGTTTATGTCTTTATAGTAATATATGTATGGCGGAATTATAAATATGTCACATTTGAATATATATTTTCTTCAAATATACCACTTTGAAAAGTTATTGCAAACATGCTACCTTTTATATAAAATGACAAAATTATTAATTTTTTTTTTTCAAAACTCAAACCCTAAACTCTACACCCAAAACTATATTCTAAATATAAAATAGTTAACCCAAACCCAAAAAATATAAAAGTTAAGTTTAAAAAAAATGACGTTCTTACAAAGATTTCAAACGATGGTATAACTGTAAAATAGCATGCCAAGAGTGACATGTCATGAAAATTCTCTATATATATTGCTATGTTTTTGTGGTTGTATAATAAAATCAACTATATATATTATTTACACTATCTTAATTAAAACTAGAAAATTACCCGCGTTATACGCGGGATAAAATGATTATCGAATAAAATCAATAGTTTTAGTTAAAAAAAAATATTATGAAGAATAATCATACATAACCTAAGACTTAATTTATATATTTGAATTTTTCGATTATTTTGCATACAAATGCGTTTCACCCGTGAAATAATTAAACCAACAAGTTTCATTAATAATTATATTTTTACTTGTACGAAGGTGCATTTATGAAAAATTAAAAACATCTACTTGTCAAACAAAACAACACATGTAAAAACATATTTTTACATGCTCACATATTTTCAAAAGATTATAAATAGTTTTATTTTATTTAATCAATTTTTTTTGGTATATATGTTAAATTTTTTTTCACATTTAATTCTATGATTTAAATCTATAATTTTGAAATATTTTAATTTTGGCAAGTTGAAAATTTCAAAATATTTTAATTTTGGCAAGTTTAGGAAGATTCAAATGTGTTTGGTAATTAAAGTTATATTAATCAAAATAAGTATATTCGGAATTAAATGTGTTTGGCAATGAGTATAAGATAATGAAATAAATAAATAAAAATAAAGAAGAGAAAAATTATGGGGATGATACCTAAGCAAAGTGCTCCCAAAATGCTTCTCAAATAATATATAGGATTTCAATTTACTTCAAATGTATTTACGTTTATTTATCTTGTGATGTTTTACTAAAAGAGCTAAAAATATTTAACTTTTCCACAACACGTATTGTTTGTTTTATTTCCAGAACACCTTTGTTATATCCGTACTCTAATTTATTTATGCATTATTTATGAAATGACAAAAAAAAAAAAAATTGCAGAACTAAAAGCCCTAAAATTAGTGACCATGATTTTGCCGCAAATTCTTTTTTTTTTATGGTTATTAATGCCAATATCCCTTTATTTATATCTCTGATTTTTTTTTTTTTGAAAAGAATATTCCTCTTATTTCACTTGCTGCTTCGACCATTATGTATTCTGTTCTTCAACTTCTTCTTTCTTATGAAAGTTAGATATAATGCATTCACCTTGTTAACCATTCGTTAACCATCTGTCAATGGTAGGTTGAATATTTATTATTTATCTTGTAATGTTCCAAATGGTATCCTATTAGAAAAAATAATGAAAAAAAATTAAAGTTCGATTTTGTATATATAGAAGTTCGATTTTGGTGTGTTATATAGTTGACAGATGGTTGATAGTTGAAAACAAATAGTAAAAAAATAATATATATATATATGTATATATATAGTTGATATTTTTACAATAGAAGTACGATTTTGGTGTGTTATATACTTATATCGGTAGATCTTATTCGATTTTAACCTGCCGCGATCTTAATATGTTATGTCGACTCAGGGTTAGTCAGATCATGCGAGCGGTTTCTGCAATTTACAAATAAGTATACTATACTGAAGCAGATGTAGCGAGACATGATAAGCTTATTTTTGAAAAGATATATCTGAAAAGCTTATTTTGCATTTCAATAATGAAATAATTGTATTTCCGGTGTGTATATAATATAATATTAGGCTAATTTGCTTAATAACAAAAAAAATTAATAATTTGAAAACTAACAAAAAATAACCTATGTGGCATAATCTTATCCATTAAAATTATGTTAATTGGTTAAATTTTCAATTAAATTTTCAATTATAATTGTTATTCAACCCAATTTCCCTATAATATTTAAATCTCTCACAAATATCACAAATTTTCTTCTTTTTGATTGTGGTTGTGGTGGCCTAAATATTTAATTAAGTAGGGTCTGGTGGCCTAAATTAGGCCACGTACGAGTTTCATTATTCCACCAGAATTAGTTAGTCTAGTAAAGCCTGATTAGCTAAAGCTGAAAATGCGAAAATGTTAATAAATACATGTAAGTCTCTCTCTCTTACCAAAAATGTCAGTTCTCAACGATGGAAGAAAAGAATCTAAAATCAACGACTGAGATGGAATCGGAATATTTTCTAAAATTAGGATTGAGATGAGGTTTGGGTCCATACATGCTTAAATAATGATAATGATATAGCTGACTTTTTTTGTTTCTGAAAGCATCTCACAAGTATTCTTTTGCATCTCCAAATTGTTGAAAAAACGACAATGTTTAAATCGCCTTAGACCATCTATATACATGTGTCTTACCAAAAATCTTATGTCTTAAAAAAATTAAAAAACAAATAAAAGAAAAGAGAGAGAATGAAGAAAAGTTCTTAAACAAGAATTTTAAGATCATGTGTCTTGCTAAATAGTGTGTTGTGATTGGTTGAATATATTTTTAATGAATTAAAATTTAAATTTAAAATTAAATAATATTAAAATTACTAAATTACACTTTTAGAGATTTTTATGGATAGAGATGTTTTTAGACCACTTCTATCCGAGGTTTCTAACACAATTTCTACCCATTAGAAAAATACAAAAACAAAAAAAAAGCAAAAGAGAGAGAGCCATATCTCGGACTTAAGTAACATTTTTCAACATATGATTTGCCACATGTTTCGTTATAACTGGTTGAACATTTGTTTACTAATTTAATGTTAAAATAAATAATTATAATAAAATGAAAAATGGTAAAATAATGCATGTAGAGGCTTACCGGATTCCTTAACCGATGGTGATGCTCTTACCCCGCACGGTGTTTTCCTACGTGCATGAACTTTTTTGTCTTTTTCCTTATCACGAAATTTTTATATTCTGACGATGTTTTACGAAAGTTTTCTTTGGAATGTTCATTTTCTTATCCTCTAATGTTGCATACTTATTCCCCTTATAAAAATGCACGATCATTCAATCCCCCTCGTGGGGTTTTCTTTTGTCCCTAATTTTATTTAGGGTTGGGCACGAGTCGAGTACTTGCTAATTTTGAAATATTTATGATCCGGCTTGGCTTGTTCAAGTAATAGAAATTTTGGCTTGATACTTGACTTGTTCGAAGCAAGTACTAGCTATATCAAGTACTTGTCCAACAAGTACTTGTCCAAAATCCTATTACTTGCAAGTAACTTGACTTGGTTTGTTACTTGCCAAAATTATACACTTGCTATTTGAAAGTACTTATATAAAAATAATTTTCATATAAACTATAAAACATTCAAAGTGAAACATTCTAAAATCACAAAAAACATTAAAGTTTCAAAAAATAAGCATTTAAAGAAACAAGTTTTGAGTGCTTCACATCATATTTGTTTTTTTCTAGATTTTTTTTCTATAAAACTATTAAACCAACATAACAAAGGTAAAAATAATCATAATACATAGTAAACCTGAAAATGACTTGGTTTGGTTATACCGTCAAATGTCAAATACGTTAACCAGTGACTTAGTTAATAGTCACTTTTAAATGTGGTTACTTGTTAAAAGTATACTTGCACCAGTAAATTATTAGCACAGCTAATATTTAAAATATCAAGTAATATAAACGAGTATCAAGCCGAGTAACGGGCCAAGTAGTAAAATTTTTTTGATGACTTGATACTTGTCCCGGACTTGCAAGTAATACAATTTGTTGACTTGTTATTTGACTTGTCCGAGACAAATACTTGCTTTTTCAAGCCGAGTACAGGACAAGTAGCGAGTATTAGCCGAGTAACGAGTATTTGTGCCCAACCATAATTTTATTACATGTACCTAATTGGAAATCGGATATAATTACGATTTGACGGCATTGTTATGGATGTTTATTTTTGGTTAAATTAGTTTTGCATGTATTTAAACTTTTCATGTGATTTGGATGATTTTTTAAAGTAAGATACTAGTTTATGTAACCATCAGTGATGGGATTTGACATGTGGTAATATATAATATTGTAAATTTAGCGATAAGCATTTTATAATAAGATTATAACTCGAAAACATATGAGTTGGACTAGTATTTAAAAGATCTTGTTAACATCGTAAGCTCAACAAATCTTATAAATTGCTTTTGAAAAACAAAAGAATCGGGCGCGTGAATTGCCATGCGCGGCAATTTCCTTCAACTTTTCCTCGCCAAACTTTTTCACTCTTTTTCGCCGCCGCTCGCCTGTCCGGTGGCCGGTCTCGACCGGTATCGTGAGAGGGTCATTCTCCTTCGCTTCTTAGTTCCGATCTAGTACCAGAACCTCTCTTTTCGTCTCGATTTAGTGTGCTTCGTGCGGTGAGTGGGATGGAGAGTCGCCGTACGTGACGGCTGCGCTGAAGATTTGGGGTTACTTGGTCGTTGCTCTAGGACTTGTCGATGGTGTTGAGCTTCCGATTAGGTTGAGCTCTTCCCCGTTCTTGCCTCACGTTTTTCGATCGGCGCAGATCTACCGTCGTAGATCCTCCTCCTCCCTTTGCGATTTCAGGTGAAGTGTTGTTCGGACCGGTTAAGGAGATGCGTCTGCAAACTGGTTCAAATCTTCTTCTTCGTCAATGAAATCGCAACCATCCAATTTTAATTGGTTGCTCCGCCGCACCTAGGGTTCCTCTGGTGTTCTGGCTCGTTCTCCGTCTATCTCCTCCGTGTGAGGGCGGCTGAGACTTGTGATAGAACCCTGACCAGCTTGGAACAAGGAGCTAAAGAACCACGTGTAGCCGAGGAGCAACTTGGAGTCGTTGAGGTTCTTGAAGACTCTAAGGCTTTGGAATTCCCGAATGGACCAATGACGAGGTCACGTACAAGACAACTCAACCAAGCCGTCTCTATGCTTGTGTTGAGAATAACCGGCCAACTTCCTTTAGTTGCTCATCAAACCGCATTGGTTGTGATCCGAGCCAAGGAAGGATGATAATGAGAGGTATGTGGACTCGTACTCTTTTTCCCTACCTTCGGTTTTGTCCCAATGGGTTTTCCGAAGTAGGTTTTTAATGAGGCAAACCCACATACTTCACCATTTCCTCATTATCATACTTAGGCTAATTTTTGGACTTTTTGGAAGCCCATCAAAGGCCCATCACGTTTTTATGAGATCTTGGAGTCAAAATTCATCATTTCCTATGTGTTTTGCATGCATTTTTCATTTATTAGTCAAACCTTTAATTATGTTGTTTTTTTCAAGAGAGTGTGCATGTACACTTCTCTTTTCCTATATAAGTGGCTTGCCACTTCTCATTTCAATCATCAAACATTTTAAATCATAAGTCTTTTCTTAAACTCGTTTGATCATCCTCTTGAACCCAAAATTTGGATCTTCATCCCATTTCACTCAAGAGCCGAAAGTCTAAGGATCTCTTCACATCCCTTGGAAGTTTCACATCAATCCCCCTCTTGTTCATCGTGTTTGGATCTTTATCCTTCACAAAGGGCAAGCTTTGTAGTCTTAGAGATCGTTCAAATCTCTCAGAAGTACGCATCGATCCATTTATCTCTTCATCCTTCACATTCAAACCATTCATCTTCTCTTTCGAAATTCATCCATCATCATCATTTCACATCCTTAAAACCGTTCAAAGAGATCTTCGGGCATAGATCCTCACTAGGAGTATATCAACTTGGCCAGAAAGTTGTCTCTGCCTCGCCATGTCTTCCTTTGCTATCCTCCAGGTTTGGCAGTTGTGGTGATTTCTAGTGCATGTGACCATATGCTTCACCAGTTAGGTCACTTTTTTCTAGAGCCTCGGTCCCGCTGTCTCCTCCTTTAGGATTAGTTGTGTACCATTGTGGCCTGTTTTAGAATTGCTTCTCTTCTAGCTCATTTTCTCGTTGATTTGGCCTCCTCTCTGTTTGGTTTCGGTCGGTAGGCAGCAGGCGTCCTTTGTTTGTGTGGTCTTGGTGGTGTCTCGAGATTGTTGCTTACAGCTAGTTGGTCCCATTTTCTGTTTCGGGTTCTTGCGGTGGTGGCTTCAGTTTTCTCGGTCTTGCTTCCTGTGGAGGCTCTTGATTGTTTCTCTTGAACCATCGCTGTATATTGAGATGTTATGTTTGGTTATGGGCTTGGTGTTGTTTGTGTCTCCTTATAATGTTGTTGTGCTCTTGTCGTATGTGTGTTTCTCCTTGGTTGCAGCTGCTTGGTTTCTGGCTTTAGAGGAGTAGTAAGGCCATTGTGCTCGGTGTGGTGTTTAGGTGTTTATTTGGCTCTGTACTGCTGACTTCAGAGGTGAACTTGGTAGGGGGAGCTGACATCGTTCACTTTCAGTGGCTTGTGTGGATTCTTCATAAAGTTAGCTCATGGATTGACGATTCAATTCAATCTCACTTGTGCGAGGGAGCTTGTGATCGATGTCTTGATGATTTGAGCCGTTAACGACTTATGATGGTCCCCTTTGAAATGCTTCATAAGCTTCAAATGTTTGTGGTTGTGACTGTGTGGCAAGGTGGCTGCATCTTCAATCCATCAACAGATTTCGGTAGAGCAAATATCATCGTTATCACTTCATCCGGCTCCATTTGCTTCATGCTTGTGTTGAGTGGATGGACTGAAAATCGTTTTTGCTTAATGCGTTCATGTTTTTATCTTTTTTGCCATGAACTCATTGCTTAGGTTATCGTTTCTCGATTGTAACCTATACCGTTTTTATTTTAATGAAATATTTACTATTTAGCAAAAAAAAAACTAATCTTATAAATAGTAAATATATAGAGTAAAAACCATTTTAAAAAGGGCAAAAATTAAAATATAGAGGACCGAAGATATTTAGTTTGATAAGCCTCAAATTGTCACATTCTCTCCCTCCCAAGAGGGAACATCACGCCACATCTACAATTAATCCATACTCTCTCTCTCACACACATATAGATACGTGTATATCAATCATATTTGGAAATATTAAGATGTACTATAGACAATTATGAGTGGTTGAAAACATAAGGAGAAATATTATGAGTGTTTTCTTAGTGTAACTAATACATACATTTATTTATCAAAAAAAAAAAAACTAATACATACATTTGCCTCCAACTAAAGGTGTAGACATACGCAAAAAAAAAAAGGTGTAGACAAAAAAGAGATATAAAATAACAAGAAAATTGAAAAAACAAAATGGAAGCAGATTATGTTAGGATATTATTGTATGAGACAATAGTATCAGATAAGATCATAATCCTTACAACCTTGCCAATCCAAAAGTCCCTTTTTATTTTTTTTAAATCAGTTTACAAGATATTTAAAAATATGTATATATAAAATATTGGTGAATTAAAATATGGATACAACAATTGCTCCAAAGGGGATGAACTAAATATAGCAAAAGAATAAAAATGAGGAAAGGTCCAGATGTGGTCATGTGAGCCCCCCATCCCACTTGGCCCTCTTGGTGGGTGCCACTTAATGTAACCCCATTGGTTATTAATTAGCCTTGTTCATTAGTATTATTTTTTTTCTCGTCAAATCTCTGACTTAAAATTTTAGTTTTATTCTCATCTTACACTTTTTTCTTTGTTATTATTTCTTCAATCTCCGACTCTTCTCTGTATGTCAATGTACCAAAATAAATGAGTTCAACATATGTTTAGCCTCGTTATTTAGCGTGACTTTTTTCTCTTCTAAAGCATCTAGAACCTCATAATTACTAGTGTTATTTTTTCGTTTCTAAATGAATTTCCAACAAATTAATATGTATTTCTTCCATTTTTAATTGCTAGATGTTTTCGTATTTTCACATTTAAAAAATCAAATTAACGTTTTAACTATTAAATGCATATATCTTTTTCACTGAACAATTTTTATGAATTCTTAACTAATAATAACTCAATAAATTCATTTTATTTGTTTTGAAATTTACAATTTATTTTATTATTCATTCATTAAAAATGCTTACAAAAGTAAAAAATGATTTTTTTGTGAAACAAAAAATAAATCAATATGAATTCGTTTTCAATTCTGTCTATTAATGATGTATAGGTTATCTTGAGATTTCTAATTTTTTTCTTCTCTGACAATATAATCTTAGTGATGTATTTGATCCATTTTCTTAACTTTTATATAAGATTGATATGAGTTGGACTCAGTAGAACTAAAAGTCAATTAGCTATGAATATCATCGAGAGTTGATATTTTACCATGTATAATATATATATGGTAATATAGGGATCTTTTGTTTAGCAAACTATGACTTACATGCAGTAGCAAAACATGTTTTTTGGTTATTCTAGAAAATAAATAATTTCAACTATATATTTTCAAGTCTATCTAATGTAGATACTTGTGTAGTAAAAAATGGACAAAGTCGTTGAAATATGTTTCCTAAAAATGTAGACAACAAACAAACGTACAATAAAATAGAAAAGCCGTAGCACTATACATTTTTTGGTCTCTCCGCAGAAACTTCCTTCAAAGTTGGTTTGCCATTCTTGTAAGCATTGACCCCACCTTCCAATTTTTCTTGATGTTTATTCGATTTCATCTTCTTTATTTCATATATGAACCACATTTAATTTCAAAACAAATATAATTAATTAGATACAGAAAAAAATAACATGTACATGCACTTGCCTCGTCAATTCCTCATCAAGTGAATAAGTGTATATATATAAACAACATTTCCATTATAAAAAAAAACCAACAACGTCACCCAAATCTCTCTCACCTAATTTGTGTTTATCATTTTGGTCAGAAATATTCAAGAATCAAACAAAGAAAATGGTTTCTAGTTGCATAGACGAGAGTTCTACAACTTCAGAATCTTTCGCCACCTTCAAGAACTTCTCTCCTCCTCCGACGACGGCGCTACGCTTCTCCTGGATGGGAAGCGACAGAAGCAGCGTCGCATTAGATTCCAAAAACGGCGTAGAGACCGAGTCACGGAAGCTACCGTCGTCAAAATTCAAAGGAGTGGTTCCTCAACCTAACGGAAGATGGGGAGCTCAAATTTACGAGAAACACCAACGAGTTTGGCTTGGTACTTTCAACGAGGAAGAGGAAGCTGCTCGCTCCTACGACATCGCGGCCTGTAAATTTCGCGGCCGCGACGCCGTAGTCAACTCCAAAACAACCCTCGACGAGGACGTGCTAGCTTTTCTTGAAGCTCACTCCAAAGCTGAGATCGTTGACATGTTAAGGAAACACACTTACGCAGACGAGTTTGACCAGTGCAATAAACGTCGAATTCTCTCCGTCGACGCTAACGGAAAACGTATGAGTACTACGACTCAAAACGACGTCGTTTCAAGAACGCGTGAAGTCCTCTTCGAGAAAACTGTTACGCCTAGCGACGTAGGGAAGCTAAACCGGCTCGTGATACCGAAACAGCACGCGGAGAAACACTTTCCGTTACCCTTATCGCCGTTATCACCGTCCGTGACTAAAGGTGTTCTGATAAACTTCGAAGACGTTACGGGTAAAGTGTGGAGGTTCCGTTACTCATACTGGAACAGTAGTCAAAGTTACGTGTTGACCAAAGGATGGAGTCGTTTCGTTAAGGAGAAGAATCTCCGAGCCGGTGATGTTGTTACGTTCGAGAGATCGACCAGAGTAGACCGGCAGCTTTATATTGATTGGAAAATCGGGTCCGGTCCGAGCAGTAAGCCGGTTCAGGTTGTGGTTAGGCTTTTCGGAGTTGACATATTCAATGTGAGTAGCACGAAACCAAACGACGTCTTAACCGTGTGCGGTGGAAAGAGATCTCGTGATGTCGATATGTTTGCGTTACGGTGTTCCAAGAAGCAGGCCATAATCAATGCTTTGTGACATTTTCTTTTTCGTTTTTTTTCTTCTTTAAATATATCAAGTTGTAGGATGTGAATCTTCTTTGATAAATGTATTTAGATTTTTAGAAAAAGAGAAAGAGATAAAGACATAAAGAAAAAGAGAAAACTTAAAATTTGTTTTGAGGAAAAGTGGTAAATAGATTATAGTTATGATAGACTCTTCGTAAGGATCTATATATGTCCGATGATCACTTCGAAAGGTTTTAAAGATGCGGAATGATGAAGATAGATGAACTTCGTGATGGAAGATGAATGGTTTGAACGTGAACGGTGATTAGATCAATGGATCGATGCGTACTTCTCAAGAGAGATGAAAGTCTCTTGGACTACAAAGCTTCTTCAACCTTTTGATATGACGCACAAAGGAAAGAAAAATGAGTGTTTGATATTAATCACAAACACTATGATCAAACAAGTTAAGAGAAAGTTTAAGAATAAAAAGTTTGATGATTTCTTATTGAGATTTCGGCCACTATATAAAGGAGGAGAAGATGGAAGGACAAACCCCATTCCACTTCTCAATACACGACAATTAAAAGAAAAACAATAAATGAGAAGTTTGAAAGTTTTTCTAAGTGTGAACACACTCACACTTAACCTTAATAAAACATAAAATAAATAAAGGATAAAATAGATGGGCCGGCCAAAACTCATATCTCCATGGGCTCCAAGAGTCCAAAATTAGCCTAAGTATGATAATGAGGAAATGGAAGAGTATGTGTGCTTGCCTCATTAAAAACCTACTTCGAAAAACCCATTGGGACAAAACAGAAGATAGGGAAAAAGAGTACGAGCCCACATACCTCTCATTATCACCCTTCCTTGGCTCGGATCACAACCAATGCGGTTTGATGAGCAACTAAAGGAGTTGACCGTTTATTCTCAACACAAGCATAGAGACGGCTTGGTTGAGTTGTCTTGTACGTGACCTCGTCATTGGTCCATTCGGGATTTCCAAAGCCTTAACGTCTTCAAGAACCTCAACGACTCCAAGTTGCTCTTCGGCTACAAGCGGTTCCCTAGTTCCTTGGTTCGGCTCCGTAGCTTCTTGTTCCGGGTCGGTCATGGTCTCATCAAGTTATTGTCTCTTTCACCCAAAATCTATGAAGTTGGAAAATAAATATGTCAATTTCAAATACTTGAAAAATTAAACGATACTGTGTTGGCCTCAACAAAAGAGGCAAGACTACGAAGCTAGTATCACTATATGTACTGATACATCGGCCCATAATATTCACATAATTTTTGTCAAGGTGTATCATTGAGTGATATAATGATCTCATCTCATGATTCTTCCAAAGATGACGAAGTCAAGGATTTTGATATTGATTCTGAAAACGGAACTGTATCAACTTTGGCGATCGCCATAAGAGAATACAAAAAAAATTCAGATCATAAATAAATAGTTTATTCATAAAACATTCTTGTATAATGATATATCATGGTTTTTACCCGTTTTCGATCATGATATACGTCCTTTTATTAGAGTATTTCCAGTGTTTTGCTTGTGAGTATTTGCAGATACTTAGACGTTTGGAGCATAATTGATGTTTACTGGAGATTTTGGAGCATTGTGGAAGAAGAAGTCGAAGTGATCAAGTGAAGAATCGAATTTCAAATTTGGTGTCGATCGACACCCGTTCGCCAGAAGCCCAATTAATAAATTTGAACATTTCCGTTTTTGCCGAGAAGTTCCAGATGTTTACAATTATGTTTTACGACGGTTTAATAACCTTATAAATACGTTTTTGCAGCCATGGTTTAGGCTACGCTTTATTCTATTGAATTCTAAGAGATTTTAATAAATATGTTTGCTTCATTCAATATGTTTGAGTAGTTTCCTTGTTAGGTTTAGGGTTATTCAAAGGTGTTTGATGAATTGTTAGATTCAATTTAATACTTAGGATGAAATCATTAGAGTTCTTCATCTTGACTTTTGTTTATTGCTTATTCTAGCTTCATGACCTAGAATATGATCTTAGGTTAATTGATAGACATGACAGTGTTATTAATTGCTTGAACTAGTCTTTGATGAGCAAAATTCATTTTCGCAAAGAAATTTGTTTTAGGGTTTTGTGAACAATTGAACCTGAAATTAATGCTTGTTTAGATATATAGGATTCGCAACGACAGTTGGCTTTCTAAGATTTAGACATAGCTAATCTCTGCAGCGACAGCTGATTGATTTTATATTCGTGTTTCAAGTTCATGAACTGTGCTTAATAATTCCTATCTTTTATTTATATCTGGAATTCGGATTCACCTGAGATTTCCCTGCGCCTAGGGTTTGTTTTTATTGATTTACAACTCGATTCACTACTTTTTTATTTACTTGTTTTTGCATTCTATATTATTTTGCTTAGCTTAATTCGAGCATATTAGTCTATTGTGTTCCCTGATTTCATGTGGATTCGATCCCTAAATACGACATTGATCTCTTAATTTGAAAGAATAGTTCAAAGCTTAAATGTAAGCATATCATGTAATAAATACTATCGTCATATAACAAAAAGTAAGATTTTGAAGCAATATGCAGAGAAATTGGTAGGCTAGCATATTGATTGCTAAGTTTGTTGTTGTAAGCTTGAAATAGTTTGAGGCCCAAGTTAAGTATATTTAGGAGTTATCTAAATATATGTGAGTTTTCCTTTTGTGTTTAGGAAATATGAGAATAGGGTTTTTGGAGTTATGTTTTCCCTATATAAGGAGGTGCTAATGTGTGGCATAACTTATGAGATTGTGAGCATAAGGTTTTGAGTTATTTTCCTTAAGATTAATAAGAGAGTTATTCTTATTATTTATTGAGTTCATAAGATCGAGATTCTATATTTGGTATCAGAGCTATGGTTACCAACGAAGAAAAGCCAACGGGAGAGACATCATCGATAACGAAATCGAAAGAAGACGCTGGATCCTCTCCTTCCATCAAGTGTCCCATGTTGACCTCCTCGAACTATACTTTTTGGACTATGCGCATGAGGATCTTACTTAGGGTACATAAAGCTTGGGATGTTGTAGAAAAAGGAAACATTGATGAGGACAAAAACAATCTGGCCATCGCTCTAATGGTCGAGTCAATCCCAGAAGCTCTTGTTCTCCAAGTCGGTGATCTCGAGACAGCCAAGGAAGTATGGGACGCGATCAAAACAAGGCATCTCGGAGCAGACAGAGTAAAGGAGGCACGATTACAGACCTTAATGGCAGAGTTTGACCGCCTCAAGATGAAAGACACGGAGAAGATTGATGACTTTGTTGGAAGGTTGTCAGCAATTTCATCAAAATCTGCTGCTCTAGGAGAAGAAATCGACGAACCTAAGATGGTTAAGAAGTTTATGTCTAGTCTCCCTCGGAAGAAATACATTCATATTGTTGCATCTCTTGAGCAAGTACTAGACCTCAATCAAACAAGCTTTGAAGATATCATCGGTCGAATCAAAGCCTACGAAGAAAGGATTTATGAGGACGAGGAAGAAGAGCATCATGAGGATCAGGGCAAGCTTATGTATACAGATGCTGATTCATCAAAACATTACGGAGGGAACAAATGGAGAGGACGAGGAGGTCGCTCTTGGAGAGGCAGAGGACGTGGTCGCTTTGGATTCCAACAAGGACGAGACAAGGATTATGAGGCACGGATAACTTGTTACCGATGTGATAAGAAAGGTCACTACGCAACTGATTGTCCAGACAGATTGTTAAAGCTCCAAGAAGCGATTGAAAAGAAGGACGAAGACACCCACATCGCTGATGGATTAATGATGCATGAAGTAATTTTTCTTAATGAGAAGAACGTCACACCAAAGATCTTTGAAGCCAATCTAGATCCAAGTAATGTGTGGTATCTAGATAACGGTGCTAGTAATCACATGTGTGGAGTTCGGAGCTTCTTTATGGATCTTGATGAGACTGTTAAGGGAAAGGTGAGATTTGGTGACGATTCTCGAGTCGATATTGAAGGAAAGGGATCGATACGTTTTGTGTTCCACACTGGTGAGGTAAAGGTACTGAAGAATGTTTACTTCATTCCGAAACTGAAAAGTAACATTATAAGCTTGGGTCAAGCCACAGAAGCAGGGTGCGAAGTAAACATGAAAGATGCCTCTCTTAAGCTATTTGATCGAAATGGTACTCTACTTGTGAACCTTACAAGATCCAAGAATCGTCTATACAAAGTGTTGCTGGATGTTGATAATGAAAGATGCTTCTTTTCGGTGAGAATAAGCGAGTCAAGTAGGTGGCACGCGAGATTGGGACACGTAAATTGGGAAACCATGAAGCTCATGGTTAATAAAGAACTCGTGAGAGGTCTGCCGAGCATGAAGATTGAGAAAGAGTTGTGTGCTTCATGCTTACTCGGGAAGCAGACACGTCAAGCCTTCCCACAAGCCACCTCCTTCCGAGCATCCCATGTTCTAGAGCTCTTACATGGAGACCTTTGTGGACCAGTTACACCGCATACACCAGCTCACAAGAGGTACGTGTTTGTGATTATTGACGATTACTCTCGATACATGTGGACTATTCTGTTGAAGGAAAAGAGTGAAGCTTTGGACAAGTTCAAAAACTTCAAGACTGTGGTAGAACAAGAGACAAAAGCCACAATCAAAATCTTTCGTACGGATAGGGGTGGAGAGTTCACATCTCTTGACTTTCAAGCGTTTTGCGAAGAATTTGGGATCCAGAGACATCTAACTGCACCATATTCCCCTCAGCAAAACGGAGTTGTGGAGAGGAGGAATAGAACGTTGTTTGGCATGACGAGAAGCCTATTAAAGCATATGGAGATGCCGAATCTTTTGTGGGGAGAAGCTGTGAGACACGCCACTTATTTGATTAATCGACTCGGAACAAGATCTCTCCCGGAAGCAACTCCATATGAACTGTTCAAAGGGAAGAAACCATGCCTTGATCATCTTCGAGTATTCGG
The DNA here is from genome assembly GCA_963576765.1 of Draba incana. Lineage (NCBI taxonomy): Eukaryota > Viridiplantae > Streptophyta > Magnoliopsida > Brassicales > Brassicaceae > Draba > Draba incana. The sequence continues at coordinate 27,250,403 of OY755209.1, forward strand.
TTGTGTTAGTTATGCAAGAACAGAGGCAGTTGGTAGAAAGAAACTTGATGATAGGTCAAGACTGTTGGTGCATCTGGGAACGGAACCCGGATCAAAAGCCTATCGTCTGTACGATCCAAAGAAGTTGAAAATTGTGGTTAGCCGAGATGTAATTTTTGATGAATCAAAAGGATGGAAGTGGCGAGATCAAGGAGCAGAAAATGATGAAGAATATGGAACTTTTGGTGTGAGTTTTGAAGAATTTGGGAACAGAGGAATGAGAAGAGATGATGATGTTATGGATGGTGTGAAAGTCGAACAAACCACCCAAGTTGTTGCTGCGAATAACGAGAACGAGGAAAACAGAGGAGAAACAGAGGAAAGTGAAATACGAGACGATCATGTTACTGGAGATATGAGTGATATCATGGATGAAACAGAGGATGTTGAGGAGCAGAGTCAAGACCACTCACCGAGAAGATCACTGAGGTCCAGGAGAAAACCCGAGTATTTGAACGATTACATTTGTCTTGCAGAAGCTGAAGGTGAACGTCTATTGATCACGATAAACGAAGAGCCATGGGATTTTGATGAAGCTAAAGAATCGAAATACTGGATAGAAGCTTGCGAGGATGAGATCACATCCATAACAAAGAACCAATGCTGGGATTTGGTTAGTTTGCCGATTGGAGCCAAGCCAATAGGCTTAAAGTGGATTTTCAAGATAAAACGAAACCCGGATAGAAGTGTGAATCGATACAAAGCTAGGCTTGTTGCGAAAGGTTATGTTCAAATACATGGTATTGATTTCGATGAAGTATTCGCTCCGGTAGCACGTATCGAGACAATTCGGTTTCTTCTTGCTCTAGCAGCCTCGGGTAATTGGGAAGTACATCATCTTGATGTGAAAACTGCGTTTCTCCATGGCGAACTAAAAAAAGAAGTATACGTAACTCAACCGGAAGGTTTCGTGATCAAAGGGAAAGAAGATAAAGTGTACAAGCTAAAGAAGGCTCTCTATGGACTAAAGCAAGCTCCTAGAGCATGGAATGAAAAGTTGAATAAGACACTAAAGGAGATGAACTTTGTAAAATGTTCAAAAGAGGCATCACTTTACCGAAAGGAAGAGGAGAAACATATTCTTCTTGTTGCTGTATACGTGGATGATCTATTAGTCACGGGATCGAGTATGGAGATGATACTAGAATTTAAGAGAGAGATGGCCACCAACTTTGAGATGAGTGATCTCGGACGTTTAACATACTATCTTGGAATCGAAGTAATCCACAAGGAGGATGGTATCACACTGAAGCAAGACAGATATGCGTGGAAAATTCTACAAGAAGCCGGAATGGATGAGTGTAATGCATCTCAAGTACCAATGGATTCGAATGTGAAGTTGTCTAAAGGGCCAAACGAAGAACGTATCGATGAGAAGGAATATAGGAGAACTATTGGATGTCTACGTTATTTACTCCATACTCGACCGGATCTTTCTTTTAGTGTTGGGGTGCTTAGTCGCTATATGCAAGAGCCAAGAAGGTCTCATGGAGCTGCATTAAAACAAGTCCTAAGGTACTTACGAGGAACTTTAGCTTATGGTCTTACTTTCAAGCGTGAAAACGGGTCGGGACTATTAGGATATAGCGACAGTAGCCACAATGTGGATGAAGATGATGGAAGGAGCACAACCGGTCATGTGTTCTACTTTGGTGAGTGTCCTATTACATGGTGCTCACAAAAGCAAGAAACTGTGGCGCTATCGTCTTGTGAAGCGGAGTTTATGGCAGCTACGGAAGCGGCAAAACAAGCTATTTGGCTCCAAGAACTTTGTGCTGAGGTAACCGGAAGAGAGAGTGAAAAGGTGGTTATTCGGATTGATAATAAGTCTGCAATAGCTCTTACAAAAAATCCAGTTTTTCATGGTCGAAGTAAGCATATATATAGGAGATTCCATTTCATCAGAGAGTGTGTTGAGAATGATCTTGTGGAAGTCGAGCATGTTCCGGGGAGTGAGCAGAAGGCAGATATTTTAACAAAACCCCTTGGGAGGATTAAGTTCAGAGATATGCGGAGCCTTATTGGAGTTGAAAATGTGGAGGAGAAAGAGTTCAAGCTTAAGGGGGAGAATGTTGTTGTAAGCTTGAAATAGCTTGAGGCCCAAGTTAAGTATATTTAGGAGTTATCTAAATATATGTGAGTTTTCCTTTTGTGTTTAGGAAATATGAGAATAGGGTTTTTGGAGTTATGTTTTCCCTATATAAGGAGGTGCTAATGTGTGGCATAACTTATGAGATTGTGAGCATAAGGTTTTGAGTTATTTTCCTTAAGATTAATAAGAGAGTTATTCTTATTATTTATTGAGTTCATAAGATCGAGATTCTATAAAGTTTACGAACACGTTTGGAAGATTTTCTAAATAATTAAAGAAGTTTTATGTTTTATTCAAGTAATTCACCCAAATGTTTTGTACTTTGGATTTATTTTGGTTACCTATAAGCAAACTCACCCTTAATCAAACAACCACCACACCTAATAAGAATCAGAGAAGAAAATGGCGATACAAATATTCTTTCTTGTATACATAATTTAAAAGATCGATTTTAACTATTTTTTAAAACAAATAAATTATCAGAAAATAGTTTATCCTGTCTTCGTATTGCTCATGTTTTCATGTATTCACAAATCTGCAATTCCTTCTAACTTCTCCATGGACGAAAGTATCCGAATTCAAAATATTCCCCATCTTCACCATCGACTCCGAGAATTGCTCGAAGAAAGCGACCGGATCGTCCGCGTACTTGCTCACAATCCGCCGTGTCTGAATCCCGAACATGCTCGTGTACATCTCCTGGTCCGAATTCAGTAGCCCTTCTCCTCTCAGCAACGTGTGGTATATCGAATTATCAAACAGATTCGGCGTCACGTTGTCAATCGCCGTCACGTTTCCATCACCTTCTCCACTGCTCGCCGGACAAATCTCCCGGAGACTCGCTAAGTACCTCTCCGACACCGGATCTAGGGCTGACGTCACCTGAAAATCTCCATATATCCGTGATCGAAAGTTCCGGCATTGTGCCTTTCCAATCGTGTGAGCTCCTATAGAATCATATTTGGCGGTAAAATTTCGTAATCCGGTTATTTTCCGGTTTAGTTTGGTTGATACTTGATAGAAACAGAAATATGGTGTGGTATGAAATTCAGGTTTAATGAATTTCCGGTTTAGTTTGATGTTACCTGAAAGAGCGACCATATCTGCAACAGAGAGACCTTGAGAGTAGAATTTAGAGATGATGCTGGTTAAACCTTCTATAGGAGTTGGAAGGTTCGATGTCGCAAGCTCGTAACTTGCGGTTTTTGAATCTTTTCTTCCCACAGGAACATCCCAGTAAGGTCCACCAACCTTTAATCAAAAAAACCAAATTTCAAATCATAAAAAAAAAAAAAAATCATTTTGTGATAATCTGGCCTCATGAGACAAGTTTAATATGTACCAGAATTGTAGCGTCTCTAGCGGCAATTGTGAGAAGATCAGCGCAAGAAACGGCTCCTGGACATTCGGATTCGATTTTCTTCTTGATTCTGTCTACAATTTGGTATCCCTTCACTGAGTGTATGTTTGGAGCAGCTTTCTTCTCTCCCTGAAATGATTCTGTATCGTCTAGCAACACCGATCCATCGCATCCCTACAATCAATACTCTTTGTTTCACCAGAAATCTAGCATACCATGGGATGATTCTTGTGTTCCAAGAAAGTACTTACTTGGACAAAGCAGTCATGGAAGTGTAAACGAATAACTATAGCTGCATTTCTAGGATCTTCGTTCACTATGCCTTCCATTTCTTTCCTAATGACGTCAAAGACGGTAGGGCAAGTAGACTTGTAGTAATCTAAGGTTAAAGGAAGATCCTTTTTAGACGCATCCTTTTTTGAAGCATGAGAGGAAAAACATGGGATAAAGATGGTATGAACCATTAAAAACACAATGATGAGTCTCATTGTTCTTCTCTTGAAACCCTTTTTGATCAAGTTCTTAGGAAAATGAAAAAGTTTTTGTGAGAGATAAGGTGTTGGAGAAATATGGGTAAGGATCTTGGGAGTTGGTCAACTGAGATGCAACTAATTTTATGAGATTGTTGTTGGGTTTTCCTATGACACAAAGATAATAATTAGATGAAAGTGTCTTTGAGTACTAGTACAGATTATTCCCAAACCAAAATCACATTTCAACATTTATAGTCTACATTTTTGTTTTAAAAGGAAGATATGTTTTGTTTGTATTTACATTAGACCGATCTTAAAACAAATCTAGGATTCTCTTTCTTTTGTAACTTGTTCGAACTATTTTGTAATCTGAATCCTAACAGAATCGAAAAATAAAAAACAAATTAAAATCGAACTTTCTATCTTAAGTGATATATTTAACTAAAACTTGAATTTTAACCAAATCTAAAATTTACCAAACCATTATAACATTTTAAATTTTAAACCCGAAATACCCGAACCTAAATCCAAATTGAACATGGAGAAGAAAATAGGGAAACAAATATTTTTTTCTTGTATACATAAATGGGGAAACAAATATTTTTTTCTTTCATTTTTTTTTCATAAACAATGAATTATGAGAAATAGCTTATCCACCAGTGTCCTGTTTTATTGCTATGTTTTCATGTATTCACGAATCTGCAATTTCTTCTAACTTCTCCATCAACCAAACTCTTTGAATTCAAAATATTCCCCATCTTTACCATTGACTTCGAGAATTGCTCGAAGAAAGCGACTGGATCCTCAGCGTACTTGCTCACAATCCGCCGTGTCTGAATCCCGAACATGCTCGTGTACATTTCCTGGTCCGAATTCAGTAACCCTTCTCCTCTCAGCAACGTGTGGTAAATCGAATTGTCAAAGAGATTCGGTGTCACATTGTCAATCGCCATCACGTTAGTGTCACCTTCTCCGCTGCTCGCAGGACAAACTTTTTGAAGACTTGCTAGGTACGTCTCCGATATTGGATTTAGGGCCGACGTCACCCGAAAATCTCCATAAATCCGCGATCTAAAGTTTCGGCATTGTGCCATTCCGATCGTGTGAGCTCCTAGAAATACAGTAGATACTCAATAATTTAATAACTCGATAAATCAATAACTTAAGAGTGAAAAAAAAAATCAGTAAATTAGATTTGGTTAAGTTTACGGATTTAGTAATCGGTTTAATATTACCATGAATAATCCGGTCTTTCACAAAATCAAAATAAATTGTTCGGTTTTCTGTAAGAATAATAACCGGTTAAATTTGGTTAAGAAGATTGATTTAACCAGAAATATGGTGTGGAGTATTTTGTTGATATCAGATGGATTTCATAAATCTAGGGGGGTTGGTTTGATGCTGGAAACCAAAACCGGACAGGTTTTCTGTTATTATAATTTCCGGTTTAGGTTGGTTTTACGATTGATCATACCAGAAAGAGCGACCATGTCTTCAACAGAGAGACCTTGAGCATAGAATTTAGAGATGATGCTGATTAAACCCTCTTCCGGAGTTGGAATGCTCGATGTCGCAAGCTCGTAACTTGCTGTCTTTGAATCTTTTCTTCCAACAGGAACATCCCAGTAAGGTCCACCAACCTTTAGTCAAAACAAAAATTAATTATGATGTACTATATAATATATAGTATTGATTGTGATAATCAGCCTCATGAGGGAGTCCTATGTACCAGAATTGTAGCATCTCTAGCAGAAATTGTGAGAAGATCAGCGCAAGAAACGACTCCAGGACATTCGGATTCGATTATGTTCTTGATTCTGTCTACAATTTTGTATCCTTTCAATGAGTTTATGTTGGGAGAAGCTTTCTTCTCTCCCTGCAATGATTCTGTTTCGTCTAGCAAAACCGATCCATCGCATCCCTGCAATACAGTTTTAACCCTTAAGTAAGTGACTATCCATACCATACCATACCATAAAACAAACCCCTCTATTTAAATTTCAGCTTGACTATGCCTTTGTTTCATAAAAAATCTACCACGAAAAGTCGTTATAAGAAGGATTTGGTTAAAGTAGATGTTCGACATAGAATTTTCTTTGTCGGAAGAAGCATCCAATTTCACTGAATCAAGATTGGGGCCGGGATGGTTTCTTGGGTCTCAAGAAAGGTGCAAAAGATAAGTACTTACTTGGACAAAGCAGTCATGGAAGTGTAGACGAATAATTATGGCTGCATTTCTAGGATCTTCCTTCACTATACATTCCATTTCTTTCTTGATGACGTCAAACACAGTTGGGCAAGTAGACTTGTAATAATCTAAGGTTAAAGGAAAATCCTTTCCCGACACATCAAAGGAAAAGCAGGGGACTAAAATGGCGTTAACGATAAAGATCACAAGGAGGAGTTTCATAGTTCTTCTCTTGAAACCCTTATAGCCTTGTAAAATTTTGGATAACTGTAAAAGTGTTTGTGGGAGGTTAAGAAGATGGGTGGGACTTCAAAGTGATATATAAGTTTAAGAGAAGAGAGAATTGTAGAATTTTAGTTTTCTTGTGATACAAGGGTCTTGAGAATTTGGTTAAGTAAGATGCAACTAATTTTGTGAGATGGTTGTTGGGTTTTCCTCTGACTCAAAGATAATTAGATGACATTTTATTTGAATACCAGTACAGAATATTACCAAAAGTAAATCTTATATTACCGTAAAGTGTACTATTTCCACATCTATACTCTATTTTTGTTTGAAAAGGAAGATTTATTTGTTTGTATGTTTGCAACTATGCTCATAAAAACTATTTCGTGAAACAAATCAAGAAGTCTTGTTCTTTTGTAATTTGTTCAACTGTTTTGATTTATTTGGGCGTATGATCTACTTTTGTTTAACTAAGAAATTAGGAAATATATAATGCCATAAGATATATACACGACTGTCATTTATATAAATCACATGCTACATTCTTTGCTCCAAATGGTTTAATATTAGATTAATTACAATAAATTTACTTTGTAATTGTCAATTTAGTACTAAAAGAGGCCTAATTTTCATAATTGGTAAGATCTATATAGGTCACCAGTAAACAACATGAATTAGTACTTTGGCGTACGTTATTCATCTAAATCGCGCATTATACAGCATAAAATTTTATTTAAGATTAATATTGCCAAGTGTTCTTCTCTTCCTCTGTGTCTTCCCAAATGACGAAATCTAGATCAAAAAGTAGGAGGGAAAATGTGATTTATTCGTTGGCGTCATCTTGAATTTTCAAAAATTAATAACGAGGTAGTTCACGATTTTCGCTATAGCTTAAATTTATTTAGTTATTGTCAACTTGTGCTATTATTACTTTATTTATTTTTAGTCTTGAAAACGGTTAAAACAAGGTTAAATAAATTGGCAGGGTTACATTAAATAGTTGGAAGAAACTAGAGTTAGGTGGTGTTGGTGTGGTAGGAAATTTTGGTTACGTCTTGACCTCTTAGATTTAAGTCTAACACCTTAATGCAGTTTAATTTGAGGTAAAAAGATTTAACATCCAAACTTTCATTCACATGACATACGACTATATCATACGAAATTTAAATCAATATGTAACTATGAATAGATGGCGCCATATAAGTGGTCCATGTTAGTATTATCACTATGCCGCCATTCAAACTAAAATACACATAATGTGTATTTTGTTAAAAAAAGAAGATTAAATTTTTGCATAATCTAGAAACCCCAAAGAATTATAATTTTGAGGAAATCATGTCCAATTTTTATTAGTTTTTTTATTCACTTTCTAACTAACTACTAAGTTAAACCAACATCTACGTCCTTTATTTCACTACCCGCTTTATTTTCTATGTTTCAATATTCCATCTTATCATGAAACAATATTACAAATTCAGTAGTATTCGATATTCATATTTGACAACAAGATTTATATTAAGCCATAAGAATATGCAAGACACAAATCTGATTAACGACAAGAAAAATGTTGGCAAATAGGCCCATTAGCTCAGTTGGTCAGAGCGTCGTACTAATAACGCGAATGTCGCAAGTTCGAAACGTGCATGAGCCATTTCTTTGTAACTTTTTTACTGCTCTATCATAACAAAAACTGTTTTGATGGAATTATGATGGAATTATGGAAACTATGAAGGTTAGAAGGTTATAATTGCTTATAATTGCTTTGTTAGAACTAGAAGGTTAGGAACACAAATCTTTGGAGAAAAACAGTAACCTCAGAGAATTATGGAAACCAGTAAATACATTTATTGAACTTTTTGGAAACCATGATACAGAGAGAAAAATACAAAAAATGGGCCAAGAAATCTAGTCGAAAGGTATGATGTTACAGCAGAGATTTTTTGTCATCTTATCGAAGATGGCAAGCAAATCATGAAAAAGGCTTAAAGAAGTATAGTGGTGTGTCTAATTTAAATGAGAGAAGTTTCCAAAGTGTATACATATTTATATAGATAGATATAAAAATTTCACATGGGAGACTTATGAGTAAGAGACAAATGAATCCATGGGGAAGTATACCTGACAAAAGCACGCATTCAAAGTAAAGCAAAAAGTTTGGTGCTATGGGACATACCCTCTCTCTATTTTTCTATTAAGCCTTTCAATACCAACAAATTCAATACAGATAAAAAATAAACATTGCTAATATTTTTCTACAATCAAGGTTATCCATAGATTAAAAAAAAACAGACTAATCCCCGTAATTTTTATAAATCCGGATATTATCGCCACTTAAAACGTTTACGAATAGCGGAGTGATGAATTCATATTACGAGTCAAAAGATTTGATCCATGGCCTAGATTTGGTTAAAGACAATCTTAATTTTGTGTTTATACAACTACTATTGAGCATCTGAGTTTTAAGTTCATTGACTCTTTTACTAACAACATACTATGTAAATATTCTAGAACCCATCAAATATGTATATGTAAGTAGAAGAGAAACCAATCCAAGTTCTCTCTTTTTTTCTTTCTCAACTACTCACCCACCTGACCTAAAAATCAAAAATAAACATTATCAAATCCAACAAGTTATAAATACATTTCTAATCAGTGGTGTTCGCTAATCCCATTCCTAATCAGCTAGATATGTGGATTATAGAGAAATAGTACTCACACGTGTATGATGGATGATAGTACAAAGACCCACATGAGAAAATCCAAAGAGTCCCCAAAACAAAAAAACAAGCTTGGAGGCATTAACGATGCATACAATTCTAATAAATCCTAACATATCTCTACTCGTGAGACCCACATTGCGTATTATTATTTGTACTATGAGGATCAAATTTCATAAAGGCCAAAGCTGAAAATTACTTCAATGCACAAAGAAAGGTCAAAATCCTTACTTACACCATACCCGTTTTTAATGTTACACATCCGATTCTACCACACTTGATTTTTGCTAGCTGTAACCAACATGTACTCCAATCACTGTAAAAAGAAAATGCTAAAGGTAAAAAAGGAATTTACTACTAATCTCTGTTTTGTCTTTTTCTTGAAGAATAGAAGTAAATGACCCAAAAAAAAAAAACAAAAGGCTGCAACACTTTTTATGACCAAGACAGGACTTGGGAAAGGAAGAAGAGTATTAAAGGAATGAAGAAGAGGAACAGTTCCTAACCTGATTTAGAAAATGGGTTTCATATTCCTTCTTGTTTCTTGAGTGGGTCTTATCTCATTCCCACCTCAAAAGCTGTGAGATTGATTAACTATACAGGTCAGTGAAACAGAGAGATGAAAACTAGTAAATGCAGAGCAAAGTGTTATTATCAGTAAAAAAGAAAATAAACAAAAAGGCAAGTAAAGTGTTAAACCAATGAGCATTACTTACACACCACTTAATGAGAAGCATTGCTTACACATCAAACAGATAATTCTAGTTTGGTGGGTATTAATGTTTTCTGTCTCTTGTTACGGCCTGTGTGGTTCGAACTGTGTTTTGGGAACCATAATATATACTCAATTCAATTCCCTATATATCTCTATCTATAAAAGAGAATTAAATTGTGTTTTATAGAAGTGTGCTATTTATATATGAAGAAGGAGGTAACCTTTTCTTCTTGATATATATCTGAAAATGGCTTGTCTTGTAGTGCTTCAATTTTGAGGGAAAACAATGGTGCTAAGATTGCCATGTGGTGTTACTCACTCCTTGTAAGTTCAATTATATGAGCGTTTCTATAGGCTCCGGTTTTTCCTGATTCTAAAACACAAGAAAGGTAAAAAAGAAAAATCAGAAAAAATAAATCCAAGTATTTATTGATGATCAAGAAGCAAAAGCCAAAGACAGTGAGAGAGAGACACACACACACACACTGGCTATATCAGACAATAACATTAAAGAAATAACTTCTTTGTGTGTGAAGCAATGGAGTCTCCAAGGATCCATGAAGGAAGTGAAGAGGAGAAGAGTAGTTGTGAATCAGGATGGACTATGTATATAGAAGACACTTTTCATGGAAACCATCACTCTGATATTCTCTATGAAGACTATGATGATGATGATGACCGTGTAAAAGAGGTCGATGATGATGGTGGTGATAGTAGTGACGAAAAGAGCGATGACTCGATGACCTCTGATGCATCTTCATGGCCTAGCACTCATCTTCCAAGGATCACTACCAAGAATCATGCAGCTGCAAAGAATAGTAATGTTAAGCAAGTCAATCAGCAGACAGAGAATCGAGTCAGCGACGAAAAAGAGGAATCTGAGCTCAAGGCTAGAACAAGAACCACCGCAACTAGTTGTGTTCAGAGTAAAGGCAAGGTGAACAGAACCAAATAAAACTCAATATTGGTTTTTTAATTTCTATGGCTTTCCAAATGTTTTCTTTGGCTCAATGAAAATTTTTAATGTAGTTGTTCATCTTCATTCAGATTTATGTTTTCACTGCATTGCTTTCTTTAACGGAATGTTCTTGTTGTTTAATGCAAATCCCGTTCGTGTAATTTATCTTCGTGGTTTTTTCGGGAGGTGCTGCTATGCTAATAATATCTACCGTTTCAATTTTCATAATTCGTTCTAACATAAATCCATGGCCATTGGAAACCAAACATGTTTACTAATTACTCGAACGAATTCGGATCGAGAAAAGTTTTGAATTAGGGATAAAACAAATTAGAAGGTTGATGAAAAAATAGGAGTTTCTAAGGTTACCAAATTATTACATAGGTGTGGCCCCAAAGTAGCTAACACACCATAGCTTTTGCTTAACAGTGAGTCCTGCTACTTTCAATACCTTCACATGATTCTTTTTTTTTTCTTTCTAAAAAGAACAAATTTCAATCATTCAAAATCTGTCATTATCAACTCTCACAAAACTTTCATAACCAAAACACTATTTCAAATTAAGAAAAATAGTTAGCTAGAGAAGATCTTAGAAAAAACCTGTTTGTGAAATTCTTCTTCTACCTGTTCATAAAAGTCAATAGAGAAATGTATCTATCAGGGAAAAAGGAGACGTCTTGGAAAGTCAAAGATGGTAATTTGTATTAATCATAGAGTTTAGTGTTAGAAAATGACTGAAAAGTTTAAGATCAATGAAGTAGGAGCAGAAAAGAACAAAGAGTTGTAGCTGGCAGCTTGCTAGGAGAGGACCGTCCTAACGTATTTGTGATTCTCAAGTCACTTTCGACATTGTAATCTCAAATCCACCATGCACGTGCAGAAGCAATAAACAGGTAGATGATAATGAAATAAAGGTCGTCCAATCTAATTATATGACCCATAACATTTTAGACCTGGTCTACCAAGGAAGATCGAAGAACCAAACGAGCAAAAGGCGAAGAACCAAGTATTTCTTTCAAACAATTAGCCTGCACATGCTCCATTCATAATTGAAAATGACATCTAAAGGGAAAACAATACCATTTACAAACAACACTAACCTTTGATGTTTTAACAAAATATCGTGTATTTTTGAGAAACCGGTACAATCATTAATTGAAACTAGAATTCCATAATCATAATACATGAGCTATGAAGCCCAATCAGCATATATATTAGAGTAAGACTGATAGAATTACAATGGATTGAATAACAGAGTTTTATTAGTAATGGCTTGTCCAAGTTCCAGTTCTTAAAACTAAATGAAGATACAATTCTGAAAACTTAAAAAAAATCAAGCAAGTCTTTTGAATAACTAAATTACTTTTCTTGTTCCTCATTATTCAACCTACGGAATCGATATATACTTGTTCGAACTATGGTTCCAGTTTGCGATCCAGAACTCAAGCTACGCCGAACCCAAAACCTGAAAACAGATTGATTTACAAGTGTTTGGATAGTAATATATAAAATAACTTGAAGACAAGTCCGTATGGAGAACTAACAACATCCTTAATTTACTCCCTAATACGCGACCACGACACTCTTACTTCCAAAACAAATTCTCATTACATTGCCCATATTTTCTGCTCCTAGTGACAAAAGCATGACAAAAAATTGACAAGTATATAAAAAAAGCCAGTGATCTGGTCCTTCTCAGTCTACAACTATTAACACCGCAATCAAAATGACAGAACTCAAATGGATATGCATTTCCTTCTCACTCACACTTTTACTAAGCTTAGCAGTTGATTCCCTAAAGATAAACCAGAAATGGTCCGTTGGAAATCACTTTGGTTACGAGGGCGGGTTCTGTCTTCCCGGTCTCTGCATTAGAGGAGCTGGTGGTGGCAGAGCCCATTATGGCACAGACAACAATTACGGTAATGGCCACGGAATTCAATATCGAGGTGGTAACATGGACCGACGCGGTTTCAGAGAGACCATGTACTGCAAACCGCTAAATTGCTGGGGTGGCTCATGTGAGGCACTCCATTTGCATATTGACAAGGGGTTATACGAATCTCTCGTAAGCAAAAACGCAGCGAAAGACCAATCAAGAGTTGATTACAACATTCCAGAGACCTTCAAATACAATGGCAACAAAAACTATGATTTCAAGGATGTGAAAGAAGAAGCTGCAATGGCACCACAATCTAACTAGCTAATAAATTTTTATTGTAGTTTGTATCAATAAATAGCCTATGAAGAGAAATACACATACACATATATAATTAAATAAATCTCATTAGGCTGAGATGTTATCATAAGATTACACTTAAACTAGTAATGTAAGCTTGTTCATTAGCAACTACTAAGTGAGGTTCTTCATACATATTCTTCTCCGTTTATCCACATTCGCACACCTTAATCTATGAGAAATTTTTTGACAAAATAGTGAACCATATGAAATAATTAATGTAGAACATTTACAGAAATAAAATTACGATTTCTTTTATTAAATTTTAATTTCGTTAATCATATGTTAGATGATTCGCGTGACGATGATATATATAACTTTCATTAATACCACTAATACCACTAATTTTCAAAAACTCCAAAACTACCACAAACACAAAAGTTGATTTTCAAAGGTTTAGAATTTAATTTTTTGGGTTAAGATTAACTATTCTATAATTAGAGTATAGTTTTAGGGGGTAAGGTTTAAGTCTAGGGTTTAGGGTTTAGGGTTGAATATTCAAAGTTAATTTTAATTTTGTGGTATATTTAAAACTTATGGAAATTAGTGGCATTTGTGGAACTTTTGAAAGTTTGGGATAATTTTAAAACCAAAATTTGAAAGTGTGCTATTTTTGAGAAATTCCATAGTCCTTGGATGGCAACATGTATTTGACCTACTTGACACATCTAAGGTAGGTCTACTCTGCCTTGGACACCCGTATCAGACGTATTCTTGATCGAAGGATCCATGCAAGCTAATCTCATATTTAGGGATAGACATTCAGTTATTCGGTTTGGTTCGGATTTTTCGGTTTCTAAATAAAATTCCCATTCAGTTTCAAATTTTAAATCAGTTCGGTTTGGTTTGGAATTTTCGGTTTTCAGGTATTAAAAAATATATCACATTCATGATCAACAAATTCACCAACTTTAATTAATAATGTAAATGTTTAGTATATATCAAAATAAATTTCAAAATATAGTTTATAAATTTTGGTTAATTTTGTTAATTCGGTTCAATTTGGTTCAAGAGTAAATAGTTTAGTTTTCAAATTTTTATTCCATTCGGGTTTTCTTCGGGAATTTCGGTTCGGGTTTGGGAATTTTGCCCACCCGTCCACATGATGGTGGGCTGGTGGTTGGAGGGCCCACAGGGTGGTGGGTGCAACTCCCTCTCCCCCTTGGTTTGATCTTTCTCAAGCGGTTGTTATCAACATTATATGGAAAGTTTGTCAGTTGGGCCAAAGCCCAACTGGTTTACCTGGTAATCAGAAATACAGGCGGCCTGATTACCTCCTGGAACTTAGTCTGAAGGCATTCCAAACTCGAGATAGGCAGAGTGGTAGCCCGTAAGGGCCTATCCGCTAATGCGGAGGACCAGTCCACTTGGTAGCACCTTGGTGCGTTCCTATCGAGGCTGACCAGATAGCCGATAGGGTTTATCAAAAAAAAAAAAAAAATTGTGCCCACCCCTACCCCACAATCATCCCTAACATATTCCATTTATAACATTTTAGCTTAACAAAATAAACAACATAAAAATACATTTTTACTGAGAAATTTCTTAAAATATCACACTTTGAAATTTGTTTCCACACATACCACCAATTTTTAAAAGTTCCAAAAATACTATTTTTAAAAAAAAAATTCAAAAGTTCTAAATACCACCAAACACAAAAATTGACTTTTAAAGGGTTATAAAACATACCACCAATTTTTAAAAGTTCCAAAAATATTATTTTTTAAAAAAAAATTCAAAAGTTCTAAATATATCAAACACAAAAATTGACTTTTAAAGGGTTATAATTTAAATTTTTGAGTTTGGATGAACTATTGAACAATGAGGGTATAATTTTAGGGGACATGGTGTAGGTTTTAGGTTATAGGTTTTAGTAGGGGTGGGCCGGATCCGGATTCGTGCCACCCAGATATCCAGCTTTCGGATATCCTTCCAAATATTAACATACCCGCGGATATCCGGATCCGTAAAAACATTAATTTTTAAAAAAAAAGTATTAAGATAATTTAAAAACAGATTTTTTTTTGTAAAATTATTATAATTTAATTAAAAAATAAATAAAATATTACGAAAATGATTTTAAATTTAATTTATTATGTATAATTTTTCAAAAAAATTTAAAACTTTTTAAATAATAAATATTTTTAATATATTTAAAAAGTCCGGATCCGGATCCGTTTTTGACGGATCCGTAATTTTACTATCCGGATCCGCCCCGGATCTCGGATCCCGGATAATAATCCCACCCCTAGGTTTTAGGGTGTAGTTAATATTTAAAGTTAAATTTTAATTTTGTTGTAATTTTTGGAAATTTTGAAAAAAGTGGTATTTTGGAACTTCTAAAAATTGGTGGTAGTTTTGGAAACAAAACTTAAAAGTGTGGTATTTTTGAGAATTGCCCTTTTTTATTTCTACATGAAAATATATGATATAATATGTAAATAAAATAATTCATTAAATAATAAAATACATCTTTTAATTTGGTCAAGCAATTTGCTAATTTGTGACAATATGTGTTGATTTTGGTTTGTGTCGTGTGATTGTGTTTGAGTTTGAATGTGTGCATGCAATTTGTTTTGTGTTCGAGTTTGAATGTGTGCATGCAATTTGTTTGGTGTGATGTTTTTTGTTTTGGTCGTTCTTTATGTGGTGATTTGTATTTGAGTTGTTATTTTGTTTTCCGTGCTCTGTGTTGTGTTTTGGTGTGTTTTCTAATTACCACATAGTGTGACTGTGTGAACATCCCAAACCATCTTATGATACTGAACAGAGTAAACGAGTTACTACTTCACTTGACTCTTCATTGATCATTGGCCAATGATTAGAGAATTGCCTGCAAAACACACTAGGTTAAACAAAAACAAAATAGAGATTATTTAATTTTATCTACCTGACCCCTCCTTTTTCAACTGAATTGCTTTCTTCAATATAGCTCAGGTTAAGAGTCCTCTCTCCTGAGACAAAAACATTCTTTAAGCAGTTAGCATATACACAAGACTGTAAAATAAAAGTACAAAATTAATGCTAATGTAGAAACTTACTAGAAATCTGACTTAAGTCTGGTCCAAGCTGGGATTTGACTGCTTTCTTATATTTTTTCATTTCATCTTGACAAGGAAACAATGTCTACAGCTGGAATATTTGAACAGATTTATTAAGTATCAGAAAAAAAAGTTTTTACTTTTCTCCTTTGTGAAGTATGTATAGATAAGAATTTTTATGAACCAAAAGTAAATGAGAAGAAATCGAGAAAGTTCACCACAAAACTCTAGTTTCATTCATGGGCTCTGAATCATCGCCGAGTTCTCCATCACATGAAATTACTGGACGAAAAAATTTGATAAAGAAATATCTAAGTGTATATATAAAAATTAGATGAATGAAAACAACATGAAGTATGTAAACAAAACATGATAGATGAATGCAAAAAAAAAAAAGACACACTCATTTAGTATACATAATACCAAAACCAAAGATTGACAAAGTCGTGTAACCGTGTAAGAGAAGACAAAGAGATTGAATTACGTACCTTAACAAGAAGTATGAAGGAGAATTTGGTTGTCTCGTGTTCAAAAGACTCCTAACAACTGAAATCTAATCCCTGACATCTTTAGCATTTTACCTAAAACTCGAGATGTAATGAAGAATTGTGATAAACCTGATTTCTTTCTTCAAGTTAACTCGTTTTATCTCCTAACTGAGCTTCATTTAAACACCACAAAGGTTCTGACTCAAGCAACAAAAGAAGTCCTCTTGGTTCTCATACATTTATTGGAGAATGTGAAAGAAATAATACATAAGAGAAAACAAGAAAGTTTATTTACCTGACCCTTCATTTTTTGGATGATGAATCGCTTCCTTAAATTTAGTGGTTTTCAGCTTAAGAATCCTATATATTGATACAAAAAAATATGTTAGTAGTAAACTATGAGTACGGACACAAGACCATAAGATAAGAATAGAAAAATTAGCACCAAGGAAGAAAGTTTCATGAAATCTTACCATGTCAGGTCCAAGCAGAGAACGATGTGTCGATGTCAATAACTGAAACAAAAAAACAATTGTTCATATTTATATAATGAAATTGTAAATGTTTATCAAGTATGATCAAAGCCAGTTTTTGTTAATTATGTTCATATTCTCCAGTGTGAAGTATGTCTAGATAAGAATTTCGTAGGAAGTACATGAGAAAAAATCGAGAAAAGTCTAGCTTTTTTCTTGGATTCCGAATCATCACTGAGTTTTCCTGCAAATGAAATCACGGGGTTAAAAAATTGATAAAGCAAAACGTAACTAAATAGATATATTAGTTACCCTTTTCATTTTGTATGCAGGACACCATTTTCGCTTGTAGTGGCCTGAATTTGTGTTTTGGAGTAAGGTTAAGACATAAGAATTTTGAATGAAGTAGATGAAAGAAAATCGAGAAAGTTCACCTTCAAAACTCTAGTTTTAATCATCACTTAGTTTCCATTCATATTTTCCACTTGTAGTGGCCTGAATTTTCTTTTCTGAGTAGCATAAAATGTACAAAAACAGTTAAGACAAACTGGTATACTAGTATAAAGAGACATGGGAAGAGAATGGTACTTCACCTGAAATATACTCAAAGTGGCTTGAATTTTCTTTTGGAAAAGCATTAAAAACGCGTCTTTGCTCGAAGTGGCTTGCATTCTCTATTGGAAAGGCATAAAAAAACGAAAAAATAGTTAAGACAACAAACTAGGAGCTTATTTAGCTAAAATGATTAGTAAATTCTCCAATACTGTGAGCTTTTGACGAATATTACTTGTGCTCGAGTGTGTTTTTTATAGTGTGAGCAGCTCAAACGAGTTATAAGACTCAGAGGGCCAATAAATAAGGCACATGAGAACAGGTTAAGAGAGTTACTTCACCTTATCCTTAATTGCTCATTGGCTATAGGACTGTAGCGCGTCTACACATGAGGCCAAAGAAACGAGAAGAAGAAAAAGAGAATTTAATGATGTACCGACCCATCATGTTGTTCTCTGTTAATGAATCATAACCTGAAATTTTGTTTTTTGTTGCTCAAAACTTATGTATGAAGCAAGAAAAATTAATATTTGTTACTAATGGCATAAAGAAAGAACTCACAGGAAAACAACATGAAGTATGTAAACAAACATGATAGATGAATGTAAACAAAAAGGGCACACTCATTAACAATACAAAAAAAAAATGTCAAGTGGTGTAAAAGAAGGCAAAGAGATTACCTTAACTACAAGGATTTGGTTGTCTTTTGCTCAAAAGATTCTCCATCAACTGAAATCTGATCCCTGACATGTTTAGTACTTTACCTACAAAATCGAGATGTAATAAAGAATTATCATATACCTTATTTCTTTCTACAAGTTACAAGTCACTAGAACACAGCAATCAGTTCCAAAAAAGTTATATCAGTATGGGTACAAATAAATATTTACTCGTTTTTCATCCAAAAAGAGCTTCATATAAACACCGCAAAGGTTCTGACTCAAATAACAAAAAAAAACGTTTATTGGAGAATGTGAAACACAGAAGAGAGAACAAGATAGGTTATTTACCTTGCTCTTCATTTTTTGTGCCGGCTGAATCGCTTCCTTAAAATTTCGGTTTGTGTCAGCTTAGGAATCATGTATCTTTATACAAAACTTTTTATGTTAGTAGTAAGTAAACTATGAGTATAGACACAAGCAAGATTATAAAAATTAGCGCCAAAAAACAAACTTACTGGAAATCTTACTAAGCCTGATCCAAGCAGAGGTTTGACTGCCTGCTCATATTTACTCTTCTAATCTTAACAAGGAAACAATGTCCATAGCTTAAACCCAAAACAATCGTTCATATTCATATAACGATATTGAAAAGGTTGATTCTCCTTTGTGAAGAAAAGAATTCTGTATGAAGTAGATGAGGAAAAATGGAGGGCGCTCACCTTAAGTACTCTAGTCTTTTTCTTGGATTCCAAATCATCACTGTGTTTCCCTTCACATGAAGTCACGGGGCAAAAAAAAACAGAAATCAAAACGTAACTAAAGAAAGACATTAATTACCCTTTTCATTTTGTATGTAAGACACCGTTCTCGCTTGTAGTGGCATGGAATTTCCCTTATGGAGTAGCATAAAAAAAATTTAAAAATAAGGTTAAAGCATAAATTGTTATGTATAAATTATATGAGAAAAAATCGAGAAAGCTCACCTTCAAAACTCCAGTTTTAATCATTACTGATTTTCCTTTCACATTTTCGTTTGTGGTGGCCTGGATTTCTCATTTATAATAGTACAAAAAGTATTAAAAAACAAGGTTAAGACATAAGAATTTAGTATGAAGTATATGAGAAAAAATCAAGAAAGTTCACCTTCTCTAAGTTTTAATCATCACTGAGTGTCCTATCATTCACAGTTCGCTTGTAGTGACCTGAATTTCTCTTTTGGATTAGAATTTTAAGTTAAGAAATAGTCCAAAAAATTGCAACCAACAAAATGACTAGTAGTTGCAAAAGAATACGAAAAGAAAAAGAAATGGGAAGAGAAGTCTTCACCTGACATACACTCGATATCAGAATCGCAAAGTTCTTGTCAATAAAGATATATTATTTGTAAAATTATTATGTTTTTTGGATGCTTTTTTCTATTTCTTGTTTGCTGATTTTGCTATGTCTTTGCGTTTCGAGATGTGAGTTTCGTGTTTTTGTGGTGCTTGTTTATTATGGCGTGTTTGGGTTTGCTGCATTTGAGTGTGCTTTGAAGTTTTTGCTCATTTGTTGTAATTTGTTTGAGTTTTGTTGGAATGAACCAGAAGACATATGCATGAGACAATAGACATGAGAATATAGGGAGAGATTTACTTTACCTGACCTCTGGAAAGATTACAAGGCTAGAGAAGTAATTACCTGACCCATCATTTGCTCTAGGTTACTGAGTCGCCTCTGGAACGTATGTTCTTTGTAGAATAAGGATCCACTCTCTAGTATCCAAAGCATTTTGTTAGCAAATATTACTGGCAGATTAAACACGACACTAATACAACACAAACAATAAAATGAAACTACAAAATCAACGCCAAAAAAAAACTTGGTAAGAATCTTACAGAGCCAATAAATAAGGCACATGAGTAAGATAGTTACTTCACCTTATCCATAATTGATCGTTGGCTATAGAACTCTTGTTATGATCTACACATTAGGCAAAAGACAAGAAAATAAGTTATTTATGTACCTAACCCATCATTTTGTATTTTGTTAGCTCAAAAGCTATGTATGAAGCAAGAAACACGAGAGGAATGACGAAGAGTGTTTGTTTGTTTACCTAACCCTTCATTTCCTCCTTGGCTACTAAATCTCTAAAGTTTTGTTTACCAGATTAAGAGTCCCCACATGAGAGAAAACTATTCTGTTAGTTGCAACATGTGAGCAGAGTAATCATTAAAACACACGAAGAGAAGACGGTACTAAACATATTATGCGAAGAACGAAACTTACCACGATTCGTACAGAGTCTCTTGCAATGTGAGATTTGACTGTTTGCTCTGTTTTGTTCTTTTAATCTAGGCAGTATGTTGCAGTAATGTGAAGCCATCGACTGAAACGAAAATCAACAGTCCATCTTCATATGATGATATGATCAAAACCAACATAACATAATCATAGGATACGTTACATAAGTCTTAGAAGCAAAAAATTAAATAAAAACAAATACAACTATTGATGCACTTACAAAACAAATCAAGTCTATGCTTACATATCTTGTCCCTATAGACCTCATGAAATAATTTTCTCTTACTAATGACATAAAGAAAGAACTCACTCGGATGAATGATATCAACATGAAGTATGTAAACAAACAGGGTACCTTAACTAGAAGCATGTGGGAATTTTTTTTTGTCTCGTTTTCAACTGCAACAACTGAAATACGATCCCTCACATCTTTAGTGTTTTACCTAAACAATCGAGATGTAATAAAGAATTATGATAGACCTTATTTCTTACTTCAAGTTACAATTCACTTAAACACAACAACCAGCTCCAAATAAATGTTTTTACTTTTTTTATCTGAAAATAACTTCATATAAGCACTGCAAAAGGTTCTGACTAAAGAAATTAAAAACCATTAACTGGAGAATGTGAAGGAAATTACACAAAAATGTTTTTATATATATAGATATAGAGTGAATACCTTGAAACACAGAAGAAAGAACAAGATAGTATATTTACCTGACCCTTCATTTTTCAGATGACTGAATCGCTTCCTTAAATTTAGTTATTTTTCCAACTTAGGAATCTTATATCTTGATACAAAAAAAAATGTGTTAGTAGTAAACTATGAGTAACTACAGAAGACCACAAAATAAATCTACAATAGTTTACGCCAAGAAAGAACTTACTGAAAATCTTACCAAGTCTGATCCAAGTAGAGATTCAACTGCCTGCTCATAATTTTTCTTTTAATCTTAACAGGTTAACAATGCGTCGATGTCTAAAGCTGCAACCCAAAACACATATTGAAAAAGTTTATCAAGTATCATCAAAACCAGTTCTTTTTATGTTGATATTCTCCTTTGCAAAGTAAGTCTACCTGACCCTTCTTTTTTCGGGTTGACTGATTCGTTTTCATAAATTTAGCTCGTTTCTGCTTAAGAATTGACTATCTTGGTACAAAATTATTATGTTAGGAGAAAAGAGACGAGACCATTAGAAGAAGAAAATACAACAACACAGAAAATTGACAAGATATCTTACCTAACTTTCCTCCTTTTTCAACTGAATTGCTTTCTTCAATATCTTCAATATAGCTCAGCTTAAGATCCTCTATCCTGGTACAAAAGCATTCTTTGAGTAGTTACTATATGTAAAATAAAACTACAAATACTAGAAATCTAACCAAGTCTGATACAAGCTGGATTTTGACTGCTTTCTCATATTTTTCTTTTCATCTTGACAAGGAAACATTGTCCATAGCTGGAATATCTGAACAGATTTATTAAGTACAACAAAAATTAGTTTTTACAATGTTAGTTTTGTCCTTTGGGAGGTATGTATTAAAAGAATTTTCTATGAACCAGAAGAAATCGAGAAGGTTCACCTTAAAACTCTAGTTTTATTCATGAACTCTGAAGCCTGAATCATCCCTGAGTTCTCCTTCACATGAAAGTACTGGACGAAAAAAACTGATAAAGCAATATGTAAGTGTATTTATAAAAGTTACATGAATTAAAACAACATATATTCTTGAAAGTTGAAACACAGAATAGAGAGGCCGGCTGAATCGCTTCCTTAAAATTTTGGTTTTTGTCAGCTTAAGAATCCTATATCTTTATACAAAAAGTATTATGTTTGTAGTAAACTATGAGTACAGACACAAGACCAAGATTACAAAAATTAGCACCAAAGAAGAAATTTACTTTAAATCTTACTATGTCTGATCCAAGCCGAGATTTGACAGCCTGCTCATATTTTCTCTTTTAATCTTAACAGGGTAACGATACGTTCACGTCCATAGCTGAAACCCAAAACAATCGTTTGTATTCATATATTGTTATGTTATGTTGTTATGTTGAGCATCCTTTGTGAATGATGTTTTGATATGAATTCTATATGAAGTAGATAAGAAAAAATGGAGGAAGCTCACCTTAAAAACTCTAATTCTTTTCTTGGATTCCAAATCATCACTGTGTTTCCCTTCACATGAAAACTACAGAGCAAAAAATCTAAAAGCAAAACGTTACTAAAAAATTTACTAATCACCTTTTTCTTGTATGCAGGATACCATTTTCGCTTGTAGTGGCTTGAAATTCCCTTTTGGAGTAGCATAAAAAGTAGAAAACAAGGTTAAAGCATAAGAATTTTATATGAATTATATGATAAAAAGTCAAGAAAGTTCACCTTCAAAACTCCAGTTTTAATCATCACTGTGTTTCCTTTCACATTTTCGCTTGTAGTGGCCTGAGTTTCTCTTTTGGATTACCATAAAAATACAAAAACAGTTACGACAAATAGTTGTCTTAACTGTTTTTTTACTTTATATGCTAGTCCAAAAATAGCTTCCCGAATACTACCACTTCTGACCAACAAAATGACTAATAGTTGTAAAAGAATAAGAAAAGAGAGAAAAATGTGAAGTTTGTTCTCTGCACCTCAAATATATTTGCACGTAACTAAATAAGTATATTAATTACCCTTTTCTTTTTGTATGCAGGATACCAGTTTTGCTTGTAGTGGCCTGAATTTCTCTTTTCGCAGAAAAAAGTAAACAGAAAAAGATTAAGACATCAGAATTTGGTATGAAGTATATGAGAAGATTTCAAGAAAGTTCACCTTAAAAACTCTTGTTTTTCTCTTGGATTCTGAATAATCACTGAGCCTTCACATTTGCTTGGATTAGGATGTACATCTCTTTTGGGTAACACAAAAAGTACAAAAACAGTTAGGCAATAATTAATAATTTCTGGAATACTACCACCCCTGACAAATAAAATGACTAATAGTTGTAAAAACTAAGAAAGGAAAGAGGAAGGAGAAGAGAACGGAATTTCACCTGAAATATACTAAGCAACAGAATCACAAAGTTTTTGTCAATAAAGAAAGATATTATTTGTGAAGTTACTGTGTGTTTTTGGTTGTTTTTTTCTATTTCTTGTGTTTAACTTATTTTGTTGTGCTGTATTTTAGTTCTTTGCATGTGATTCTTTTGTTTTGTGTTTTTGTGTTGCGTGTTTGACGTTGGTGCATTTGAGTGTACTTTGATGTTTTTTTGTTTGATTTTTACTGTGTGCGAAGTGATTTTGTTCTGCTCATTTGTTGTATTTTGACTGAGTTTCGTTGGGATGAACCATAGGACATGTATTTTACCTGACATCTCATATGTTCTTGGCTACAAAATCGCCTCTAGAAAGTTTGTTCTCTGCAACTCAAAGATATATGCACCAGGCTAGAGACAAGAGAAGAAAGAGATATCATTTACCTGACCGATTTGCTCTTGGTTACGCATTTGTTCTTTGTAGGATAAGGATCCACTCTCTAGTATCCAAAGCATTCTGAAGGCAAATATGAATCACAATACAAACGATTAAATGAAACAACAAAACCAATACAACTTGGAATTGCTCCAACAACTATCAAAGTTAGGAAAAGAATCTCACTCGCATTTGCTCCCGTCTCCGAATTGCGACTTGATTGCTGCATCATATGACCACAGATTGACTATGTTAGAGTCCAGAGTATAAACATACAAGGACGTATGTATTGTCATGGATTCTTCTTACATGAATTGACCACTCTTCAAATTTTATCATCACAGACAAAGGCAGAGATAGAGAAGCCACACCCATTAGTCCAAACCCTATGAATCCAGATCATGCGAATATGATGGCTTCCTTCAAATTACAGTAGAAAAGAAAGCTACATGAATTTTCTGGAAAGATCATTGAGAGCCATGAGGGAAATTTACGAAATCGTTACTTTTCTATAACCAAACGCAACTATTAGAGTACAAATAAGAGAGAAAGTTTGATGTATCTTTGAATAATTGTTTCAGAACGCGATTACCCTAATCAAAATCCAGTAAACAAGTATACGATTACCCTAATTAGAAGATCTCGGAACCATCGAGGCAATAAATTCCACAAGAAAACACGAAATCATTTCGAAATCAAAACCCTAGATTCTCAAATCACCGATTAAGTAAAATCCCAAATTCAAAACAAAACGAAATCGAAAGCTTACTGGATTTGGCAGGAGATACTATTGCACGATCAGAATCCAAACCACGAATCGAATCTTTAATTCTCGAATCATCATCTTCGACGCAAAATCAAAACCCGTCGATCCCGACTTGAATTGAGACCCCGCGAGATAGAAGAACATGGAACAGGTGAATCAATCGATCGAAAAGGTAATTCAATCAACATAAAGAGAAAATCGCTTCTCCAGACGACTTTGTAAACCCTAATTCGTTTTCCAGATAGAGGATTTGAAGAAATTTAAATTTTCAATTTCCGTTGCGAAAGGGGGAGAGTCGCGACGTTAGCGCTGTGAAGCAGGCTTTATGCATTTCCTTTTGAAAATGTTTTTCCAAAACATTGCATGTCAATTGACTAATTTGACCCTCTCGGTATACGTTAGCCGTTAGGAAAGGATTTGTTATTTCTCAGGATATTGTTATTTCATTTTGGAGAAATTTTGTTAGGATCCTTTACGCATGCCAGAGTAGTAAAGGTTTTGTGTAAATGATTCTTTTTTGTTTGATTAATTCTTTTTTTTTTTTTTTTTTGTCACAATACACATTTCGTTATTAGCTTACGAAAATACATTATCTATATTAGTAAACCAATAAAGGGTAGAAGTGCCGATAAAAATGAAAATCTTGTTTCGCGTGGGTGCATTCCATGCTAACAAATCCGTTCTCGTATTGTTCTCCCTTTGACGGTAGATGGGGTCGAATTCGGGGAAGGACTCCCGAAGGTATGCCAATTCACGTAATTCTGGTTCAAAACCAGGCCACTCTTGTGGCGCTTCCACCATCTTCACAAGATCCCTTGAATCTGTGACGAAGGAAGAGCAAAAGCGTTCTTTTTGTAGTAACGACTGCATGGCCCACATAAGCCCATGTATTTCTGAATGGAGGGGGGAGATACTCCGATTGTTTCCTTGGATGCCCAGCAAGTCCGTCGTCCCATCCTGTAGTTGCAACACCCAACCCACTCCGCTTGTTCTGTCCTCTCTCTTCCATGAGCCATCCACGAAGCATGTGAAGGTGGTTGTATGCATGTTTGATTAATTCTTAAATTATAAATTTACTTAGCTAGTTTTTGAAAATTTACATAGTCATCATTTTCATCTTGGTTAATCAATATTGACAAAAGGTTACCAAAGAAATTTCAGACCTTTAACTCATATTCTCTCTTCATTTTGTTTCAAATCAGTTTTTGGCGTAAACCATTTATTCCAAACGAAAATTCGAATTTGGCAAAGACTCAACCTTTTTCCAAAATAATGCTTGCGACGAAGTGAGCTATTGATGCTTAATTAGTAGTATCAATTTGTGTGTAAAGTCTCAATTGAGACATATATAAGATCAAGATTTTCTGTATTCTTCAAGAATATCTTGGTAGAACAAAAAACAAGGAAACAAATTTTGGTATAGGATTCAGTTTGCAACTTCTCGCACTCTCGAGTTTTATGAGACTTGATAAATTGGCATCAAGTGAATCAAAGAAACATCATTAGAAACAGAAAACATTAATAATTTAATCTTAGAACTATTATTAGTGTCATACTAAAATACGGCATAATAAAGCTAAATAACTCACTCGAGCTGCAAATTTAACCATTCCGATACCTCAAGTAACATTTACTCTAATTGGGTTATCGGATTACTTGTTAAAGGCTTTTAAAGCTAATATCGTTATAGAGTCGGTCGATATCAATGGTGAAATAAATTTCTCTATTGACCAATGACTAATGAGTATTAATTCTTAATCTTAACTACTACTACTCTATTATATCAAACTATTTTGTTGATATAATAGGTACTAGTTTTGAGAGGTTCATCTTAGCTATTTGAACACAACTCTCGCAATTATGCATCAAAATTTAAAAATTCTGGTAAAATTTATCATTCGTCAACTATTTAACAGTACTATAAATGACGTGTAGGAAATAAAGTCACTTTAATTATGCTTACATGATTACCCACAAATTTCAAAGACCATTGGATTATCATTTAAATATGCTCTTGAAAAGAAGATATGGTAGGAAAGTTCCTCGAGAAGAAACATGGTGCGTCTACGAGTTGCTACCTCTCACGCTTTCTTCCTTAGAATAATGGGAATAATTGATAATAATCTTAATTTGATCGTCTCTCCTAATGGTCCCCTTTATTCCCTCTATTTTCAAGTGCTAAATGACTCATTAACCACACGATTAAAACTTCACTTTTTCTTCGTTCTAGTTTTATCTTCTGATTCAAAATTAAAATTCGAACCCAATGTTTTTCATTCGACACAAAAAAAGAAAAGAAAAAATATGGTAGGAAACTAAATCAATAATACGGTGTATTTTTTTCGTATGTGATTTAAACAAATTTTATGCTCTTATAAAAGATTGTATTATCAAGTAACAATACATTTATTAAAAACAGTACTCGCAAAACCTTATGTTGTTAAAAAGAAAACACACGCGATAAATGAACCAATTCATTTTGTCATTTGTCGTTTTTGCAAAATAAAAAAGTAGATTTGGCTATTTGTGCATATTCTTCACTTAAAAAAATACTAGTATTTAAATGAACAACAATTAAATGACTGATGAGAATACAATTGATTTACGATAGTTTTATTGCGTATGAGCCTTTATTACATGTACACCACTTTAGTCTTGTGAATTATAGATTAGTTATTAGTGTAAGTTTTCTCACCACCCTCACTTTATCTAGCTATAAAATCCCAATTAGAGTGCATCTCATGGATACCATCATAAGTCACGAGCAAACACAACTACTTTTGCTATATATGGCTGGTTTTGTCTATAACGTCCTTCCATGTGCAAACCCTAATTCACAATCCTTGTACAATCGAGTCCCACTTGCAAGCGTGGCTGCCACGTCAGACGAGTCTAGCCGGAATGCAGAGGATGATGAACGGAAGCAGAGAAGGATGGTTTCGAACCGTGAATCAGCTCGAAGATCGCGTTTGCGGAAAAGGCGACATATGGACGAGCTGTGGTCCATGCTTGTTCAGCTCATCAACGAGAAGAACTGTTTGATCGATGAACTTAGTCAAGCTAGGGAACGGTACGAGAAGGTTGTACAAGAGAACACGAAACTTCAAGAAGAAAATTCCAAGTCAAGGAAGTTGATTAGTGAGCTTAATAGGTTTCTTAATGTAGACGGCGATCAGATCTGGACCGCTTGATCCACTTGTAAGCTTGTTGTTGTGGCTTTTTTTTTTGTTTTGCTTAAAGAAGACCAGCGTATACGTACACGATATTTCGTAATTGAGAACCCACTAAATAAATATGTTTTACCAACAATATACGTTTTCCTACTAATATAATCTAGGCCCATGTTTTTATATGCCGCTGTGAAATATAAGCATTGTTATCGCCATATGGAATGCACACCAAATGAATACGCATAGATAAATAGTGATTAGAAAAAAAAAACTAAATACATCTCGATAGTTCGGTTTCTTTTGTCAGAACTCGATAATATGTGAACTTCTCAAATTTCCACACACTCAAAACTCAAGTTAATAGATAGTGTGTTTTTTTATAACTTCAAAATTCGGGCCGAAACTTTAATCTCCGTGGATCTGGAGCCAGCCTTTAATCCACTCTCTTTGAGAATGCCCTTCCTCCCAAAGAAAAATGAGCTAGGGACACAATTGAACCAATTCCAAGTGCTTAACCAAGTTAATATAGAGTTGTAACTTGTAAGATTAGTGTTCCAACATTTTGCCTATCTTCTCTAGAACATGATTGAAGGTTACTATCACTCATCTTGTGATCGAAGCTCAATTATTAAGTTGGAGTGATGTATTTAGAAATTCCAACGTTTATGTCCTTAAAAAAAATATTATTAAAAAAATAAAAAATGTATTTCGTTCATTTTTAGTTTTCCATTCCTTGTTTGCTTTCAATACATTTTGTCCAACTACTTATACCTTCATTATATTAATCCATGTATCCAACGGCTTTTTAAAAGTTTGATCGGAAGTGTATGAAGTGAAAAACATGATGGTTGTATAGCTATAATCGATCTTGTGAACTATGGTGACGTCACGAAGGATTTGGCTTTAAAGCAGAGAGGAGCATTTTTTTTAACGCCAATACGTACACAAAACATTCAAATGTTATCTTACGAGCAAATACGGTCTAGAAGAAGAATTAGTTTACCCATATTCTTATGTAGAGTATAGAGATCTTGGACATCAGAAGGAAATACTAGTGTGGTACGATATCGTAACGTAATTACCGCTACATGATGAAACTATGGACACTTATTATCGGCGCTACACATGGAACTTCGAAACATAACTAATTATTGAGACGTGTGTGGTGATAATTATTGAATTGGTCGAAGGGGTAACTAATTTAAGTCAATTAAAGATTTAAAGCTTATAGATGACATACTGATTGAAACAATTATTTTGCTGATGTTATGAACCATTATGGTTTATTATATTAACATCAAAAAGCAAAATATTATAATTTTAGACTCTAGTGGCAGAGATTTCTTGTTTCTACTCTAGATTAAATTTTATGTCCATTTTTTATTCTAATATATACATATTCGGTTATTGTATATCCGTTTCACAATCAATATTGTTTTCGGATATTAACCAGGTAGTTACATGTTTGAATGTTCATCATTAACATTTTATTGTAGAACTTTATTCTTTTTAAACAACCACTGATTTGTAACAATGTAATATCAGCCCTCGAGCCATGTTTTGTGGTTTCAGATAACGATGTATTGCTTTTGTCCTTTTGAATATATATATATATGCCCTCGGACCCTACCTCCTTCGGGTGGCAAGGTCTGCTACTTGGAGTCTATGCTTTGGGCCGGATGTTTTGGGTTTGGATCATTCCATGTTTAGATCTAAACCTCTTTAAAAATTTTGTTAGGTGATAAACTCTATCCTAAATGTTAGAAGTCTCCACCATGCTAGGTGACGATGGATGATTTGCTTAACTAAAAAGAAAATTATTTTACTCCCAATAATATACATCACTAAAATTGATCAATTAAGTAAGAACAAATGACTTTTTAAGAATTTTGTCCGATTTCAAAACCAATCCGAATCGAATTAATTGAAACTAATAAAAATCTAGCTTATAAATTTAAAAAGAATTCTAATAAATTCATTTTGGAATCATCTATAATAAACTTAAATTTTTGGTGATTTGAAATAAATAACTAGGCTTCGGAAAGAAAATGTTGGCTAAATAAAGATTAAGAACATTCAAGAGAAATTTAATACTACTATATAATAAAATTATAAAATAAAATATCGCAGAGCTTTGAAAGGTACCGAAGAGGCGTGGTGCACGTTAGATAATATTATTGACCAAATATCATGGGAACAGATCAGTTCGGATAACATTTGCAGAGACACAGAGAGTGGCTCGTTTTCTCACGCGACCAATAATTTTATCTTTTTTTCTATTTTTATAAACATTTTAAATCTCTTTTTTTTTTTTTGGTTGAATAACATTTATTAATCTCTTCTCCTTCTACTTTTTCACACGCAAACAACAACATCCTTCGTCGTCACTTCTCCAAAAATCCAAAAAATCAAACAATAAAATCTCTGCCCCCTTCTCCGTTCTCGCACCCAAATTCATCCCCATAAAAAGTCAAAATTTGGTTGAATCGGAGAAAACCCACCCAGAAATTCATCAATCTCAGGGAGAAGGCGGGCAGATTTGAAATTTTTTTTTTTTTTTTTTTCCGTAGAGATTTCGTAAAGGTTTGATTTTTCAGACGAATTTGTATGGTTTGATGGGTTTTCTTGTTGATACTCAAAAAGAAGGAGGTGGGCATTCATGGGGTTACGTCAGAAGTTTGGTGAGAAGGAAACAAGTCGACTCTGCTAATGTTAATCCTCATGGTCACCATCATCAGCTCGCTAAAGCTCTCACTGTTCCTCACTTAATTGCAATTGGTACTTTATGCCAAAAGTTTCTTAATTCAATGTTTATCTAGTTTTAATTTAGAGTTGATGTGATTTGGATTGCTTGGAATTAATAATATCAGAATACATGAGTTTGATGCAAGTGTTTTGTTTATTATTGTGTATTAGGAGTTGGAGCTACTATAGGAGCAGGAGTGTATATTCTTGTAGGAACAGTAGCAAGAGAGCATTCAGGACCAGCTCTTGCTTTGTCATTTCTTATAGCTGGAATTGCGGCCGGACTTTCTGCGTTTTGCTATGCCGAACTCTCTAGTCGTTGTCCCTCGGCTGGGAGTGCCTATCACTATTCTTACATTTGTGTTGGTGAAGGGTAATAATAATCATTACTTGCTTCTTGCTCAGGATTGTTCTTTATCTCTTAATTGTTATATATCTTGATGGATATTTTGTATTTTGTTAACAAGTGTTGCTTGGTTGATCGGTTGGGCGCTGATTCTTGAATACACCATTGGTGGTGCAGCTGTTGCCCGAGGCATTTCCCCAAATCTGGTATGTAACTTTTGGCTTCTACTCTTTTGTTCTCTGTTACAAAAATGCAAATTGCTTTCATCCATAGTTTGCTTCAATGCTTTCTTATCTCAGTGAATCTTGTTATAAAACTAGACTTATGGATCAATAAGAAAAACAAGAAAGATTTTTTGATATTTAACGTTCTGTTAGCATTAATAATTGTGCATTGCCATGATGGGGAAAAAAATTGCAGGCAATGATTTTTGGTGGTGAAGATGGTTTGCCTGCAATCTTAGCCCGTCACCAGATCCCTGGCCTTGATGTTGTTGTTGATCCATGTGCCTCTATTCTAGTGTTCGTTGTAATCGGCCTTTTGTGCATGGGAATAAAGGAGGTACTAGCTTTATAAGGTTTTTGATCCCGACATCAGGATAAATTTGAAGTGTGTTCGATTTTCATATTTGGAACTCTCTTCTATGCAGAGCACATTTGCTCAGGGAATTGTAACTGCAACCAATGTGTGTGTTTTGTTGGTTGTCATAGTAGCTGGTAGTTATCTGGGATTCAAGACAGGTTGGCCTGGTTATGAACTTCCTACAGGGTAAGATGAGCATTTACCATGACTTGAGCCATTCTAGTTTAAGATTGGTTAAACAAAATCATCGTCGTGTTTAGGTTCTTTCCGTTCGGAGTAGATGGAATGTTAGCTGGTTCTGCTACAGTCTTCTTTGCATTCATTGGGTTTGATTCGGTGGCAAGTGCTGCAGAGGAGGTAAACTTTGGAATCCATCCTCTTCTTGCAAATACTCATAGATACTAATAATGCTATTGACATCTATGGGCAGGTGAAAAATCCCCAACGAGATTTACCGATTGGTATTGGTCTTGCACTATTACTCTGTTGTTCTCTCTACATGATGCTTTCCATTGTTATCGTTGGTTTAGTTCCATACTATGCGATGGATCCTGACACCCCGATATCCTCTGCATTTGCTAGTCATGACATGCAATGGGCCGTGTAAGTGTATGATTACTTATTTATCCAATCTGTTTCATCCATCTTCGTAATGTTAATGAGGTTGATCGAATTTCGTGTAGATACTTAATATCCTTAGGAGCTGTGATGGCTCTCTGCTCAGCTTTGATGGGTGGTCTTCTCCCTCAGGTAAAATAGAAATACAAATTCAGATCTTGTGTCGAATTAGGTGTTTTTCCATTGGTGTGTGGTCGCTAAATACGACTATTTTTTTTCATTTTCCAGCCGCGAATTCTGATGGCAATGTCTAGGGATGGTCTGCTGCCTTCTATTTTCTCAGACGTTAATACTCGCACACAGGTTCCAGTTAAAGCAACCGTGGCGACTGGGTTATGTGCTGCAACCTTAACATTCTTTATGGATGTTTCACAGCTTGCAGGCATGGTAAGACACAATATGTTTTTTGAGTGCTTCAACTTTTTTTTGTCATATGGCCTGTTATTAAGTATTTGAGAGCTGCTGATGGTGCAGGTGAGTGCTGGAACACTTCTGGCATTTACAATGGTGGCAATATCGGTGTTGATTATCAGATACGTTCCTCCAGATGAGATGCCTCTTCCGCCATCTCTTCAAGACAGAATTGACTCTGTTTCCTTTATGTCATCCAATCATGCTGGCACTTCCAATAGCAGTGAACAGCCTCTGATTGTCCAAAATGATGCTGCAATTGATTTCCCGGTTATCGAGAAGCAAGAAGCTCTAGGGTGTTGTAAGTTAGATGCACTTTAAGACCATTTTTCCAATTATTTTTCAGCAAATCTCTTGTGATTTTATATATAACACAAAATTCATTTCCTTAATGATTTTGCAGGGGTTCTAAGTGAAGAAACTAGAAGGATAGTCGCTGGATGGAGCATTACGTTCACTTGTATTGGGGCCTTCCTTCTAAGTTACGCAGCATCTAGCCTGGACTTCCCATGGTTAGTTCATTATCGCTATTTTAAGCATTGCATTTTCCTCAAAAAAAAAATGATTGCTTACCATTTTAAATGGGTAACAGGCTTATTAGATATCCGTTGTGCGGTGTTGGTGGAAGTCTCCTTCTTGCTGGTTTGATTGCTCTGAGTTCTATAGATCAGGATAATGCTAGGCATACTTTTGGACATTCTGGAGGTAATGTTGCTAAGTAATCGATTTGGTGAACAATTTGGACCGTAGCTTAGCATACGAAAGGCCTTCTATGTTTCGTTTGTAATAATTTTGGTTTTTTTGAATAGGTTTCATTTGCCCGTTTGTTCCGCTGCTGCCAATCATATGCATTCTCATCAATATGTACCTTTTGGTTAATCTCGGGTAAGTTCTTTTGGCTCGGTCACGTTCTTTGGTGATAGTTTGCGTAGTTTGTAAAATGGATCTAATCTATTGATGGCTAACATGTGACAGATCTGGAACATGGGCTCGTGTATCAGTATGGCTACTGATTGGAGTATTTGTGTATGTTTTCTATGGTAGAAAAAACAGCTCGCTCGCCAATGCGGTATACGTAACTACAGCCCATGCCGAGGAGATATACCGTGAACATGATGGTTTTTTGGCATAGTCTGAGAAATCATACCTTTGGTAATGTATATGTAATATAATCTGTATTATTTACCGAATACCTTGGATGAAACAAGACTGGTGTAATTTTTTTCATCTACCAAAAGATCAGTCCACACTCTTTTGTATATAAAATCTTTCATCATAAATTCACAATGACAAATTTGTGAAAAATACTCAAAATCCATTTTAGCATCCTTGGGAGAGGGATCGAGGGGGCATATGCGTCATTTCACAAGTTAGGATATTTTAGTAAAGAAAATCAGTTTGTGGTTAACGGCTCTTGTCCACAGTCCAAATTGTAAATGATTTCTCTTGTTCCAAAAACTTGGATCAGTTTGAAAATGGCACATTTCTCTGCGAGGCTTAAGCTTGTTCTCTCTAGCAGTGATGGATTGTCTTCGTTTGGTGTTGATTCCAGAGGCCGATTTCGTCACATGATCGGTGGTTCGCCGTTGATCCGTGTGCGCCGGAGCCGATTAAAGGTCGACGAGTTTCGTCCGAGAGTTTTCTCTTCTCACTCTTTTTCTTACAAGAAAAAGAAAATCCTGGATTTGGATTATAATCCTTGTAACGACGAAGACGGAGACGATGATTGGAATTTCGACGGAGACGATGATGGATTCGAGACTGATGATGATCTATCTTGCTTTCGAGGCTTAGTTCTTGACATTTCATACAGGTCAAGAACAGATTCTGATAATCCTCTACATAGCTACGATTTATGTTTAACAGAGATTCCTCTAGATTTTATATTTTAGTTCCACACTCTAATCACTGCACTTAAGAGTATATTAGAAGAACATTTGCTAATTCTTCCTTAGTTTTAACTATAATAATCATTGCGTTGTTGAATTTGGTTGTATCGTGGACTCTAAGCTGCCTTTGTAGTCTTAATCAGTTGTGTAAATTGGAATTGTAGGCCGGTCAATGTGGTTTGCTGGAAGCGCGCAATCTGTTTGGAGTACATGGATAAGGTTAGGCCAAATGCGTTTCGATACTTATACGCATAAGAACCTGTAACTCAATTTTTTTTAATTTCGATAATGCGGTTCTATAGGCGGATGTTCTGGAGTATTATGATCAGACTGTTAATTCTCCGACTGGTTCATTCTATATACCTGCTGTGTTAAGGGTATGAGTTTACTCAAGTAGTGTAGTTTTTAATCTCTTTTTTTTTTTTTTTTTATATAACGGTTTGAAGAAGATTTTTGTCTTTCTTCAGGTTCCACATTTGCTTCAGGTTGTGAAACGAAGAAGAGTGAAAAACTCACTGAGTCGTAAATCCATTTTACTGCGTGACGATTACACTTGTCAGTGAGTAATTCTCTGTTGAGTCACAAGGAGTCTTTTTAGTTTGTGTTTGCCGAATCAAACTATCCTTGCTGATAGAACTTTTACTATATCGGATTATAGATATTGTTCTTCCCGTGAAAACTTGACCATTGATCATGTGATCCCGATTTCTCGAGGTGGAGAATGGACATGGCAAAATCTGGTGTGATTTATATCCAACTAGCATCTATTTTGTGGATGCTTATAGCAAAAAATGTTGATGGTAGTTGAAATTTAATTTCTTTAATTTGTTCATGTGACATAGGTAGCTGCATGTTCAAGATGTAACTCAAGGAAAGGCCAGAAGACAGTAGAAGAAGCACACATGAAGTTAGTCAAAGTCCCAAAGGTATTCCTCATATTCTCATATGCAACAAAACCTTCTTCTGATGGGGAAATCTTGAATCAAGACAATTTGTGGGTAATGGCAGGAACCAAAAGACTATGACATTGTTGCAATACCATTAACAAATGCAGCTATAAGGATGCTTAGATCGAAAAGAGGGATGCCAGAAGAATGGCGTCAATATTTGGCAAAACCCTTATCCGAGCCTTAGCGGTTTCTCTAAGGACTGCTCTGGACCATCTCGTAAATAAAAAAAATGGTGGTCCGATTGCATATGTAAATTCATATAGGTTAACTTCAAACTGTTCACAAGTTTGTCATAGACTTGTTCTGAGTATGCACTCAGATGTATATATACTACGTAAATAATGACACATTGCTCAATCATATACTGTCAGAACTCTGAATTAATTCACAAACTAAGATATTAATAAAAAATTATATTGGTAGTTCAAGCACTTTGCACAGCTGAGAAACCTCTGTCGTCCAGGTCAGACTACCACAGAAGAGTATGTTCGTTTGAGAGGTGTATATGGGTTTTGTTTTATGTCATGTCGGAGTGAGAAGGAATTGTATATAGTCCGCAAAGAGAGATGTCGAAACTCAAGAGAGGATTAGGGTTATCCGGGGTTGGTCGTGTTCACATTTATGCACGTTCGCCTTCTCCTCTTGTAAATCTTTCGCTTCACCAACTTCAACTCCTTGGAAGTTCTTTGCTTGGTATTTATGGGAGTGACTTTTACCTTATCATCTACCTCGGCTAAGACTATTTCTCTAGTCACATTGAGAAGAAGCAACCAAGCCTTCCATAAAATGGCTGGTCTTGTTCCTGGGAAGCGGTAAGTAGGACTAATGTGGCATGGCAACCTTGGAAGATGTAAATTCACCCCAAACAAACCAATGTTTTGAAAGTAAATAACAACCATCAAAAATTGATTTAAGCAAAATGTATTCGTTCACAGCATAACACAAAAAAAAAACAAAGAAACCTCAAAACTTTGAGCCACTCGCCGTTGTCGAAACATAAGCAGCAGCTGAAAAATCAAACATATCATTATGCCTTTGCACTAAGAGGAGAGGATAGACTGCAGTGCAAGTTGTTGCTGTGGTTGCAAAGATGACCATGTCGATGCAAGCGCTGATGGAGACAATGTCTGTTGAAGCTGTCTTAAGATATTAACCATCCTGCTCACTGTTTGCTCTGTTGCCAGACTACTCCCCGCACATAAGACCTATACACCAGAATTTATAGAGACAGTGTCAGAATTGATACTAAATCATGGTGTTGCAAGTTGGAAGGGACTAATAAGTATACCTCAGCAAATACTGCAACTATTTTTGAAAGGTACTGATGATTTGGCCCTAATAGATCCGGATCAGATCTGCACAGAGAGTCCAGGGTTTCAATACCAACAACGAAGCTGTAACACAAATGAATACTAAAAATTTCTACCTCTCGACCATTGAGCAAAGCTGGTCATGGACAATTTTAGCCTCAACTGTATCCCCTTTTATCGGCAGGCAATTTAACCAGGCAGGAACGATCTGTTCAGAGTGAAAAGTTTATAGTTAAAAGTCTAGATATTGTAAAAAGGTGCAAATTCTCAAAAACAGTATAAGATTTGATGAACGAAGATACATAAGATATCACAGTGAAGAATGTAGACAGAGGAAGCCTAGATATTATTACCCTTCCAGCATCAATACTATCTCGGTGGAATTGACAAATTTTTCCAAGAGCGGAAACAGCATTGTCATAGGCCATTGCATTCTCAGATTGCTGAGCATTAGGATGTCTGATGACAACATCTAATTTGGAGAGGGCCTCTATAGAGAAAAAATGACAACATTTACACCAACGCAATAAGAACCTCATGGACAAGGAGAAATAAAAAGCATCTATGAAGCTATACCTCCAACGAGAGGTCTGAAAACAGATCCGCCAAACTCAGCACAAACTCCAATTCCATAAACAGCAGCCTGAATTTTGGGAAAACACTAAATGATTCCAAACTCTGCTAAACAGAAGAAGGTAGTTGGGTTCTTGTAGGACATACCTGACGAACATCAGCATTCTCATCATTGCATGCTTCTAAAAGGAAAGGAACAAAGGTATCATAGTATCTGCATAGCAGCATATATATATCAGAAAGATGCTGAGACATTCAAATAGTCAAACAAAGTCACGGAAAAAAAGGTAAGAAAATGTCAATACCGAAGAGCTGCTTCACGACAATGCTCAGCAACATCATCAAATATACAAATAGCTATTCTTCTTTCCTCTGCTGTTCTATCCTTACCCTGCATGAAACAAACCCAACAAAATTCACTATCAAAGTTGGCGAATCATTTATCGCACGAGTTCTTTGGTTATATCGTCAGAAGGGTCTAACATTAAATGTCAGACAACCATGTAACTGAAAGCGGTGTAATTAACTAAATACAGAAAACCTAAAAGAGCGCAATAGAGACAACTTACCAACATGGGAGTGATGTAAGACGAAAGCTCATCAAACATGGGTAGGAAAGAGGTCTTGAATGTTTTTATTAACGTACCCAGCAAATCACCAATCTTCGCGAAAAGAGAGACAAAACTAAACCATTATTCTGTGTCAGAATTGATGCCATACCAACAGAAACAGTAGAGACATACCTGATCAAAAACTTCTTCTTCTTGTTCATTTTCTTCTCTAAGGAACTCGCTTTCTTCTGCATCAAAGTCCTCTGCCCTAGTTCTCTCTTCTCTCTCTATCCGTCTGGATGAGCTAGCTATAATTGCCTGCTTAGCCTCGTCGACAATGCCCCTCACCTGGCTTTCATCTAGAATGGGTCCAGAAATCTGAAACAAGTACTTTGTTAAAGTTCTTTCCTAAAGAAGTAAATTAGGATGGGATATATTGACTGGTTAAAATTATTTTTCAGTCTGGAGTGACGAGAAAAAGAAAAAAGGGCAATGAAATAATCTGTACTTAAAAATATATTTGGCACCCTAGAAAAAGCAAGCAAAACTGAACCCAATATACAATTACCGCCTCTCATATGATAAAAGGTTCTGCTATATAAAATGATAATGTAAATAATGTGGGCAAGATGCTACAAACCTGTACACACTCGTTTAATGCCTCCAACATGCTTGCACATATCTCCACTTCAGGCTCCTATGGTTGAGTTGGAGGAATATAAATAGGTTATTCTATGAAAACTAAAAGTGAAGGCATCATATTTCAAGCCAAAAAGCAAAAATGTAACTCAATTTAACCTTGTGCAAGGCCTCCAACAACGCAGGTATTATATAATCGCTCAAGTGCTTTATATAGGATTCATTATGACCCTGAGATTGCCCTTTCTCCACAGCAAGTTTAGCTGAACGTAGCAGCTCCGGCATACCTAACAGCCAAAAACATGGATCATGCAACTGAAGCCGCCACAGTAAAAAACTGAGAAACCCAAAATACAACTAGTAGACATGGTAGCTACTCGAAGATCACACCTGATACTGCAGCCTTCCTAACTTCTTCATGGAAATAAAACTTGAGAAGAGGAACTAAAATAGGAGCAACCTGTTTTGCCATAACAATATAAGAGCCTAGGAAGCCAGTGAAACTTCAACTCCAAAAGTTAGTACAGTACAGAGGCCATACCTGATCAATCCAAGGAAAAAATCCTTCTTTTAGCTCATCTGCATAGCAACACAGCATGTTACATGCAGTAGCTTTTTCCTCTAAAACGCTAGTTTTGATTCCTATCCTCTTGTCACCAAGAGTGATGGTCTCAATGCTGAAATAGAAAATTGAACCATATGAAAATGAGATACTACAAGGAAAAACAAATCAAGTAAATTTCATTATCCAAAAATATGAATATGACGAAAAGGTTGCATGGATGCAAAATTAAGTTACTTTTCCCCAACGTTAACTTTTCATCTAAAATGGGGACCTAAAAAGGGGAAAAAGGTAAAAGGAACTAAGGAGAGTTCCAGCAGGGGTAAACAAAAAGAAACCAATGAAATTATAATAAATTAGAAAGCTTATGACTGAAAATGAAGGAGCAGGTTCTTCTAGCCCTGAAATTAAAAACTATAGTTCTACAACGTTATCCATATATATATTCTTGAGGTATTCTATAGGTCAAAGTCCATACACAGTACTGGAATTTAACCATTTCATACCTATCATCTTCGTCATCAATATCTTCATCTGAATCTGCAGATGAAATGATAACATCAGGCTTAAGCTGAGCTGATTGAAGCAAAGGAGGCATAACAACGCTCATGTAAGGGAGAAAATCTTGTCCAAGGCATTTGCAGAGTCTAGCCCAAGCCTGCAAATGTGTTAAATTAGACAAGAGGAAAACTTGTAACATATATTCACGCTCCAAGAATTCTAAAACCTGCCTGTAACATGTAACTTGTTGTTGGATCATCTGCTTCCAGTTGCAAACCTTGTAATGACATCAGCACTTCCATGACCTTTCCACATAAAATCAACATTTAGGCTACTGTTTAATTGGGTTATCACTTCCCGCAATAAATGAGTGAGCACTTCTACATATGCGTTTTTTGTTATATGAGCTAAGATTGATTGAGGGAAGACACAATAAGGAATTTCCTTTTAACAAAAAAGAAAAAGGATTTATCTAAAAGTGGAAGTAAAGATCTATAACATCATTTCGCATAAGGATTATATATGAAATATCCATATCGTTACCTGCTTTGCATCGTCCTTAAATTTTTCCTTTCCAACAGCCATTCCAACCAGACTAATGCACTCCATTGATTTAGCACGAAGCATGCGATTAGCTTTGTCATTTGCATTTACCAAAATAGCTTTCAAGTAAGGCATAACAGCATCATAGTATTTTTGGAATAGCTCCTGTGAAAAAAAGTAAGAACCTTGAGCATCAAACAATACTGTAAAACACTTTTAGGGAGGAGCGCATATACACCTGTGAAGAATCAGCAACTGATGCTAAAGCAGTCAAAGCGCCCTCTTGCACCATTTGTTTTCCATTCTGCATTATAGCAAGATATAAGGTAAAGAAGCTACCTACACATCCTCATCAAGTAAAAAAGTGCACTTCATAACTGTGAGAATCCCCAGTGATACCAACAATTAATGTGGATAACAATATACTATTGTGATAGATATTAGGTATGTAGAGAACTTCTATGACCAATAATACTTAAAGATGCAAAAAAGACTGAAAATCGTGAGAGTTCTGACAGTCTTCAAAAATGTAAGGTTGAATCCTGACAAGGCTAAACAAACTCGAACAACCACTTCTCCCTTTGTACTAATCTAGCATCCTAAATCTTGTAAGATTTTACTTAAGTACTTACTTCCAACAAGAAGCATTTATCTGACACCATGGAAAGGTTAGAAATTTTGTTCAAGGAATCTAATCAAGACAAAGAAATGACATTAATTATTTATGAATTTTACGGTTTACCTGAAGCAATACAAGAAGCTTGCTAATAATTCCATCCAGATAAGGGGTCAAAATTTCTGGCGTGCAATTTTCACTGAAATTCAGAATAGCGGAAGCAGCATGGGCCTGTACCACGAGAGGGATACATCATTACAGAAAACTCAAAGACAAAGGTTAAGAAAATTTCCTCTATACTCCGGATGAAAAATGAAAATCCATGAGAACACCCTACTTGCAGTGATTTATTTCTATAAAGAACAAATCAACCGGAGCAATGCTCCTTCGGTGGGTTTTTATCAATGAGCGGGATAAGAAAGGCAGGTCAATACGAATATCAAACTTTCAGTGCCGGATTAATTTTCAAGATATAAAACAATACAATGATCCTCTAATTTGGTTTAAAATTAATATTCCACTTTTACTTCAAAGTGTGGGTTATCAGTATGGTTATTTATTAAAGCTATAGTTATTAGATGCTCTTACAGGTAAGTTTCTTCTAGAGAAAATCTTAATCTAATCGAATCATAAACCAGCGACTCATAGACTAGGCATAGAATTCTATCAAGGATTTTGATGGAAAATTCTAATTCAACCTTTAGAAGAGTCTCTTCAACAACTAAAACCCCTAGTTAAATGCCTAGAAAGACTAGTAGTTTTACATCAGTAATACACTGCCTGCAGCATATTTTGATAATCAAAAGACTTGTTTTAGTTAACCAGAGACAATATATACTGATGAGTCACATTTTCACTCACGGATTGGCCAAAGCAGCAATATGCAAACCAACCTGGACTCGAGGATTGTGAAAGTCATCCATGGCTCCAACCAGTGCAGGCAACACAGACTGATTATACTGAGTTTGTAACACAGGTCCCAAGTCTGTAGACAACTGTCCAATTGCATTAATTGCTGCCCATCGGACACGAGGATGAGGATGCTGAAAAGAGTTTAAAACCATAGAAACCACCTGGTCCAGGTTTCTTGTCATAACCTGTACCAATACCAATATAGTATCAGAGAATGAAAAAGAAACACTAGTCACTTATTTCATGCAATTTAAGCCTGAAGAAGTTTAACACTAATCAACGATGATTACTTTAACTGATACCACCAAAGTTTATCCTATACTTGCCTTGACTCACCTAAACACTTAAACCATAACAGAAACAACTCTCACCTTTGCGCAACCTTCAGCAATTTGGGCAAGAGCAATGAGAGCAGCATGGTGCTTCTGCCACTCGGACGCTGCGAAGAAAGCCGAGAAAACTTCAGAGGCAACTGGAAGAATTGTATTCCCACCCAAGCATATCGCAATCCTGTCCAGACATTCTTGTCCAAACCCATAATTACTAGTCTCCCCGGCATCTTCATCCTCAGTCTCGGCACTGTGCCACGCCGGATCATCCTCAATATCCAAAAGCGTGTTCATCAACACGCCAAAGAGTTTCGTTATAAACTGCGGCAATTTCCTTATCATCCCCGGAGCTCGTTCTCGTGCCTCGGCCAACGTAATCACAAATTCAATAGCCAAATGTCTAGTTCCCTCTTCTAAACCCTGAGCTTCCGCAATATGAAGCATAGAACCAACAATTTCCACAATCTGTCTCCTTAAAAACCTCGGT
This sequence comes from Draba incana, assembly GCA_963576765.1. Classification (NCBI taxonomy): domain Eukaryota; kingdom Viridiplantae; phylum Streptophyta; class Magnoliopsida; order Brassicales; family Brassicaceae; genus Draba; species Draba incana. The sequence continues at coordinate 27,292,860 of OY755209.1, forward strand.
TCCGTACCAGCCAATTCAATAAGAAGCTCTAAAGCTTCTTGCGCCGTCGCTTCTTGACCGGAATTCAAAGCCTCCGTCAAAGTTTGCATCATCAACGGCAACAAATCCTGAAACATATTCCTATCGGAAGCTTTCGACAAACACTGAATAAAATTAATCGAAGCACCTAAAGCCGTAATTCTAACATCAGAAGAAGTCGAATTCCTCAAAGACTGAGCAAACACAGAATGTAATGTAGCGAGATGAGGAATCAGCGTTTCACCGATGTACTGAGCCAATCTAGAGAAGATCAACAGAGAATATTCCTGGAGAAGAGCGTTATTAGCAGCGACGACGCAATGAAACATGAACGGAAGTAGCTCAGGCCAACCGTTTTCGGGTAAAATCGCCGACGCGAGCTCGGAGATTGTATCGCAAAGCTTTTTAGCTATGGATTTGACAGATTCGTGTTGAAGAGAGGTTATGAGAAGGGATTTGAGAGTGGAGCGAGTCGATTCGGAGATGCGAGGGTAGATAAAAGCGGAGTCGTCGTCGTCGTCGCCGGAACGAGTGAGCTGTTTCCGTAAGAGAACGGCGGACATGGCGCGAAGCTCGGGCTCTGGAGAGGAGTTGAGAATTTGAAGGAGCTTTAAGGATAGAGAATCTGGATTTGCTTGTTTGCAGAGATTGAAGAGAGACTCGGCGTGGGAACGTTGGTCGTTGGAGGAGGACATGAGGTGGGAAATTAGGGTTGAGAAGTGGGAGGAATCGGATCCGAGGAGGAGAGAGAGCTGCTGCATCTGGGTTTGTTCATCAAGCGTCGCCATGGTTGGGAGTGTCGCCGAAGAACAAGGCTGCGGGGTTTTAGTTGGTGGAGAGGAAGAAGGAAGAAGAAGAAGAAGCGAAAGGAAAGGGTTTTGTTTTGTGGGGAATGGTGTACAAGGGCTTTCTTTTCTTCTGGATGTCTAATTTGCAGGCCCTTTTTTCGGCGCAGTTTTCTTTATTTTTGGACTCCACTACTAGGGGTGGGCATAATTTCCGTTCCGTACCGAATCGTCCCGTTCCGTTCCATTCCCGACCCTATATTCCCGTTCCATATTGAATTATATTCCCAAATGGTACAAGTGAATGATTCCCGTTTGGGAATAGGATGGGACAGGAACGGGAATTCCCGAAGTCCCATTTATCCCGAAGTAAATATTTACTTGTATAAAATATATCTTAGTAGATATGAGTTTCTTAGTTTTCATATATGTTACTATGTGAGTAATTTTTTTTTTTGTTACAAATCATTTGCAAGAAAAGATTGATCCGAAAATTGTTTTACCTGTTGAGATTTGAGATTTGAGAGTGTTGGTTTACTTAGAATTTTATTTTATTTTAGTAAGACTTTAGTTTATTAAGTTGCAAGTGTTGGTCTACTTAAAAATTTATTTTATTTAATAAGACTTTAGTTTGTTCAATTGCATTTTGTTAGTACTATGAAACTGAAGTTTGAAAGTTATTTTAATTTATTGAGATTTTTTATGATTTTAGTTTATGATATTTCATTTTGCTATTGTTTTGAGATTTTTTTTTGAAAATTTTTTTGGTCATGTTTTTTCGGGAATTCCCGTTTCGTTCCTGTTCCGTTCCGTCCCGATTCTGTCCCGTTCTATAATATATATTGTAACACCCAAATTTTTTTTTTTAAAACAATTACGGAAGTTCTCATAAAAATAAATCCATTAAAAATATTAAATCATCTAGCAACCTAAACACCAGGTTTCACTAGACTAAACAGAAATAAATAAACACCCTATCATCCCCTTCGCCGGTCTTGATTCCGCGATCACGCATTTCTGTTACCTGCAACTCAAAGGGAAAAACAGAATTGCGTAAGTATTTAATAAATACTTAGTGGAGCGGTCATCCCGTCTACCAGATATATAATAGGAATTAGACTATCAATTCTACGCGATCAAACAACAGTTCACAACAATTAAACAAATTCAACATTTAAAACAAAGGGTGTCGATCGACACCACCACTTGGTGTCGATCGACGCTTCATACAAGCAACCGATCATTTTAAAAAAATAGTGAGTGTCGATCGACGCCACCACTTGGTGTCGATCGACGCCATTCACTTAAGCAACCGATCCTCACGATCATAAAACACTGGTGTCGATCGACACTACCACTAGGTGTCGATCGACACCTCTCGCAGAAACCTGAACCGAGCCAAATCCTCTCGCGGTTCGAGTCCCGTTCCATCTCACGAGATTATCGCGATTCCAGATCAACCAATTCACACAGAAATATCACAGGAACAATCCAATTCATCACAAACAACCAATCAAGTCTCCTAATAATCTAATTCCATATCACGATCACGCACTCACCTCAAATCCGCGAAGGAAAGTGATTGAACGTGAAGAACAGACGGAACAGCGACGAATCAGCGAGGAACCCCGCAAGAAATCACCGAGAAAACGCTCCCCACACCACACAACCGAAACCTTAAGGATCACGAACGAAGAACGATGAGAAATGGATCACAATCCTCTCGAATCACTCTTGAATCCTCAAACACAATTTTTCTCACTAACTTCTCTCTGGAAAAACGTGCTTCTGCGGCTGGGACCTTTATAAAAACCGACTAGGGTTGCGTCCCTAAACTGCGCCACAAACCGAATGAATTAAATCAAACCGGTTTCGACCAAAAACATTGGTGTCGATCGACACCAGTGGTGGGTGTCGATCGACACCCCGACCAAATTCCCAGAATTCAGTTTCGGGATGTTACATATATGGGACATAAATGGGACAAATATTTTGATTCCCAAATACCCGTCCCGTTCCCGTTCCCGAAAATTCCCGTCCCAAATCCTGTTTGTCCACCCCTATCCACTACTACTTTAAATTCGTTCGTACATCCATAATAAATATCAAAATCGAAATGGATGAAAATGTAATATGAAAACATCTTTTGGTTCATCACTTTTTTTAAGTATAAATTAAAATTAGTTTTGAATTAAATAAAAAAAAATTTGATGAGCCTTTGAAAGTGGTTTCCACAATTAACAAAGAAGAGTTATGTATTTTGGAAGTGATGTAATGATTGACTCTCACAAGTAGTGAAGGAGGAAACTAATGAAGTAGCATTCATGGAGTTTGAAGTATGTTGCATAAATTATAGAATTGGGAGGAAGATAATGTGTGAACCAAGATGATCAGACTAGCAAAGAAGACAAGACACCAAAAGTGGAACTCAAACTACTTCCTCAATGGTTAAAGTACACTTTCTTACGGCCAAAATTTGCATAACCATTAATTATAAGTTGAATGATGATGAAACATCCATGTTCTTAAGTGAATTGAGAAAGTCTAAAGAAGCTCTTGGATACTCTTTTGATGATATCAACGAGATACCTCAATCTTATGCATGCACTACATCCATTTAGAAGATAAAATCAACAAAACGTCATTTGAATATCAAAGAATAAATCCAAATTTATAAAATGTTGTAGGAATTTTTTAAGGGGAATTGCCAAAATATGCCACTTTTATATATTATAATAAAATACATTACACCATATAATAAAATACATTACACCATATTTTTTAAGGGGAATTGCCAAAATAACATTTATATATTATAATAAAATACATTACACCATATAAAATAACAAAATATAATTTATGCATCACCATTTGTATACTTTATGTTTGTTTGAAATTGATTATCAATCAATGTCATTATATTTTATGTTAAATTTTTATAATTTTATAACTTAAATTTTAAGTACCCACAACAGCAAAAAATATTTCTATAAATTTTGGAATAATAATTAAATATATCGAATATTATAATCTATTAATTGTTTTTTTATCTTTATATAACCAATTTGAAAATAATTTACAAAATAAAAGACTTTTTTATAAATAAAAAAGTTCTACACCAAAATGGTGTAGGATTTGGTGGAGCATTGGAGCATATTTTGCACCAAAATGAGATTTGGTGTTGAATTTGGTGGGGCATTGGAGATGCTCTTACACTAGTATCTACCAGGAGAAAATAGCTCTTTCTACTAATAGTTCTGCCACTATCACTACCATCTACCATTTCGTAGAATCCACTTTCTACCAAGTTAGTTATTAGGTCCTAAAATCAAGGAGTGAATATTTTTGTTTCCTAAAATAATTTTTTAAAAATACTTTACATTTATTTATGGGGCAATTGTAAATATGTCGCTGTTCACAAAAATTTAATCAAATATGCCACTGTTCACAAAATCATTACGAGTGTGCCACTGTTCACTGATTAATTTTAAAAAAAAAAACAGATCTCACTTTCTCTCTCTTCTCTCTCACGCTCAACTCAATCCAAATTATTTTCTCTCACAAAATTATCTTCTTTGAAATTGCAAATTAGATTTGGGTTATGGATCTAGAATTTTCGATTCTCTCTCTGACTTCATTGAACGCAAACGCAGAGGATAGATCTACGATTTTCGATTCTCTTTCATCCACGTAAATCTCTGTAAATTTCTTAAATCGATTTTGATTTCCTGAATTGGAGGAGGAGGAGGAGGAGGAGGAGGAGGAGGAGGAGGAGGAGGAGGAGAAGAGGTTTAATCCATGAATTTTTTTTAAAAACAATCGATTTTGGTTACAAATTTGAGTTTTTGATTGGATTTTGGTTACGAATCTAAGCTTTTTATTCGATTTGGATAACAAATTTGAGCTTTTGATTCGATTTTTGTTCAGATCTGGGTTTTGGTTAATTTTTGGTCAGATCTGGGTTTTGGTTGTTTTTTGATCAAATGTGGGTTTTGGTTATTTTTAGGGTTTTCCGGTTTTTAAGAAGTTTTTAAACAGTTTTATAAGACTTTTTTACGTGTCATTAAAACCTAAACAGTTAAATAATTTATAAGGTTTTTAAACAGTTTTATAAGATTTTTTTAACAATTTTATAATGTAAAGGCAAAACCCTACCCCTAAATGAATAATAGTTAACCCAAATTCAAAAATTTCCAGTCGTTTGTATTTGAATTTGCATTGAGATCTATTCTTCTTCTTCTTCTTCTTCTTCTTCTTCTTCTTCTTCTTAGTTTAAATAATATACCCACCTAAGCATCGAACTCACGACCTCGGGAATCATGGGCATGTAACCATTTACGAGTGTACCAATGGAGCTATAGAGTATTTATTGTTCATTGTTATTTTTTAAATATAATATACTTTATTATTTTAATTACCTAAACAAATAAAAAAAATGGCTGTTTTTATTAGATTAAACAGCAAAAAAATGTTGTTTGAAGATAACACTCTATTATAGCATGATAAAGACAATGAAGATGTAAATTGTTCTATAGTAATAATATGATTTGCCTAGATGTAAAATACTTTGGGAGTTTCTAGGCTTATAATGTTCTCTTGGAAACTACATTTGTTCATCTACACAAAGTCCTTATCATGTACACAACAAGCAACGCTAGATACTTGTGTAATCTTAAAATAGAGAAAAACAGCAGATGGTTCAACTCCTAAAACACACAAGTTTTTTCATCTTCACTTTAGCATTAGTGAAACAGGAAAGCCTCTGCTTCATTCTCGCCTTCTATATCGGCCGATCATCATTTCTCCTCAAAATCGACATCAATGATTTGGGACTTTGATGGCTTGTTGGTGTTGCCCTTGTTGTTGTTCTTGCCATCTTTTGAGAAGAATTCGCCTTGTGGCTGCCAAACAATGTTCCCACATCCCTCGCATCTGATGACTTGGCTCTTGTATCCTATGAACTGCCTCTTACATGTTGGGCATTCTCCTTGTGTACCACCAACCGTTATAACAATAAAGTCCGGTTCAAGAAACTTGAGTGTACAGGTCATCCCATATATTAAATATCAGTTTCATGCCATTTCATATACTAAATCGAAGAATGTGGACAAAGGGTATGAGTTTTCTGTAGCTATATATACCTTGATAACAAAGCTGTTGGCTACTGCACCAATGAGAAGAGGACCAGCAATTGGAAGAACCCATGTGGCGATTATTATCACTCGAAATAGCCATCCAGAGAGGGCAAACCATAGAAAGAAAATAGTCTGCAGATCTAAATTTAGAATTACTGAAAACCATGTATAATCAAACAAGTCATCAAAGGACAAGTTAGAATTGCTAGTGCTCATATGCGTGAACCCTGATAAATCAACATCATAGTAACAAAGAGCAATGTACTTACAACAAAACTTCCACCAAGCGGAGTATTCAATTTACAAACATAGATTAAGTTTAGAAAAAAACCCTACACTATTCGCAGGAACTATCAAAATCTGAATTAGGTTAATGCACAAACTAAAATCGATGGAATTTGAATTACCTTGAGACGAGATAGCCTCTGGAATTGAAAGGATTTTTGCCGGCGACTTTTCGTGTCTCTGTAGCTGACGAGAAGGAAGAAGGAGATAACAGAGATGGAGCGAGAAGAGAGGGTTAAACTGTTTATACTCGCCAGAGATGACAGAGATGGTAACTCCTCCGACGAAGAGATGATTTTATGGAGTAGAGGAAGAGGAAGAGTTGAAATCGTGTTATTATTTTTCCTTTTATTCTTTTTTTTAATAATTTTAATAATCAGAATAAAAGAGTTGATTTTTTTATTCCATCTTTTTGCCGATCAAAGTAAAAGATTTGATAAAATATTATATTTTCCTTTTTAATTTTATAAATATTGGAAAATCTTTAATAATTATAATTTAGGGATTAAATTGGAATTTTGAAAGTACAAAATCCTATTGGGACATTTTTATGTTAAAAAAATCTTAATAGGACATTTGCCATTTCAATGTGGCTTGATTTGGCAATTTCCTCATTTTTTTATTATACTTTTAAATGCGGGTTATGTATTATTTTGGATAGTATTTGGGTATCCCCGGTCCATGTAGTCCTTAATTTAAAAAAGTAGAGTTATGGTAATAAAGAATGATATCCATGGAATTCTAACTATAACTATTTATTGGGCATAGAATCTGATGTGAAGAAACAAACCTTATACTTAATGGGAGAAGTGTGATTTTATGATAAAAGAGGGGATTATGCTTGGTCACATGTTATCTGAGAGATGCATTGAGGTTTATAAAGTTAGGATAATAGAGGTGATGACGAGGTTGGAACCACCACTTCCACTTAAAGGCATAAGAAATTTTGGGATTTGCGGATTTTACATAACATTTATAAAAGACTTTTCCAAATCGCTAGGCTACTTACAAAACTCTTTTGCAAGGTTGTTGAGTAGTGAGTACAAGTTTGGCAATGATTGCTTTGAAGCATTTTCAAGGAACAAGTGAGTTTTAGTAAGTGATATTATAACCAACAGATTAGAATTTTCCCTTTGAGATCATGTATGATGGCAATGATGGCCCTGACAATTAATGGGCCTAGTTTTGAACCAATGACCTTTAGGTAGCCAAGGAAGAAGAAGAACCAATCAAGCTAATACATCTTTACATGTTGGTAATGGCCCTTAAATATGATAAACTCTACGCCGGCCCATGCACATGCTTCACCAGCCTCATGTCAGGGCCGACACTGACGGTAGTTACTATGATGTTAAAGCGGTATTGGGACAAAAGAAAAACAAGAAATTTCACATGATAATGCGCAAATGATGTATACAATAGTCAAAAAATGCTCTTAGCGGTTGTCTTTGCATTTTAGAAGTTTGGTTACTTAGTTGCATCCGAGTTCCCTAAAGGTACTTATCGGGATTCTCACACCTTCACTATCAATCAAGAGCGTTACATTTTCTCTATTAGAGGTTTCTCTTTTCGTTATCGGTTTAATAATAACAAAGTAGAAGAAGAAACTAGAAGGAGATTACAACCAAGAAGCACACCCTAGAAAAACAAAAGACAAGACTCGAACTCTTTTTGTTCTTCAACTCTCTTAGCTTCTTATTGTCTCTCTCTCCTAACTTCTCTCTGTTTCTCTTGCTCTAAGATCTGCTTCACCATTTCATTTTCCTTGAAGACTTTACCTTCCTTCTGCAGAATTCTGCTTCGGGTGGAAAAAAGGGAGAATCAAACAGGTCCATTTTAAAGAATCAAACAGGTCCATTTGGCCTAACATAAGAAAGAGGGATGAAGCCCACAAAACCCAAATGTTATTATATCATCTTTGTGGACAAAAAATAATATTTTAACATCTACTCAAATCAAATGACTAATAATGATTAGAGATGTTAAAATGGGTAACCCGATCCAATCCTACCCAAAACCGCATGAGTTCGAGATTTTCGTGGACGGGTTTAATCCAACCCATTTATTATATGAGTAGAATTTTTATACCCAAGCTCATTTATATGAAACCCATTGGCTTAATGGGTTAAATGGATACCCATATATATATATATATCGAATCACACAATAAACTTATAAAAACCCAACACATAATTTATAAATTATCATAAATCCAACAAAAGTTTTTAACTTAAACAAGAAAGAAACCATAAAACCAATAATATAGAAAACCATAAAACCAATGTATCTTAAAATAAACTAGTAAAATCATAAAACCAATAAAACAGAAAAACCATAAAACCAATAAAACTATTTTTAAAAAACACTTTAATCTTTCATCGGTTCCTCTCCTTCCTTAGATCCATCTGGTTCGTTGTTCTCATCGTCACTTTCAATGTCTACAAATAATAAGAGAAGTATTTACTAACTTAGATAATTTAGCAACTAGTATTAATATAGTAAATATAAATGATTTACCTTTTTCATCACTTGGAAAACCATATAACCATGATCTCGTACAAAGTAGAGCTTAATTTTTGTATAAGTATTAGAAAACCCTAATTTTTGTTTACGTAAAAAACCGGAAAATCCTAGGCTAATTTATATAAATATATATATATATATATATATAATATATTATATATATATAATATATATATTATTTATATTTTGTGCTTAATCCGTGGATAATCCATAACTCTAATGGGTTTATCCATTAAACCCGTGAATCCAATAAGGTAACCCAACGAAACCCATTTATTTATATGGGTAAAAAATATAACTCTTACCCACTAAAACAGCGGGTGGATTCGGATAATTCATGGGTAATAACTCATTTTGACACCCCTAATGATGGTATTGTAAGCTTTTTGAAAAGTCATGGAATGGATATTATTGCCGACAGTTAACCATATTATATAACAAAAAATCCGTGAACGTGACACTGACAACGAAGTGGCCGACCACGCCCTTAGCATTTGTATAGTATTGATTTCTGATCTACTACATGACAAATTGTACACACGCATTCATATCCTTTAACGTTCAATCCAAGATGGATATGTTATTTTTCTAAAACCACCTCCAACCTATTATTTTCTTTTTACTTTAAAAAAGAAATATTTTAAATTTTTTTTCCATTCAGTCCTTAATTTACTAAAATTATATAATTTACCTAATTATTTTATAATTAACAATAATTCATTAAAATCATAATAATATTTTAACTAAAATTTTCTTATAAAAATAAAATAACATTATACAATAGAAACATATAAAATAATATAATTTAGCATTAACATTGCCGAATTTTTTCCACAACTGATCAATTAAATCACTACGAAGTGAAAAATCATCCAAATATTCGTATGTATCTTGAGAATGAAAAAGACGGATTTTTTAAAAAGAGTCTAGCAATATCAACATCAACAAGCTCTACCTTCGTCTTCTTCATTTAGACAATATTTTGATGATTTAAATTATGAAATCACGAATTGTATTATTTATTTTATGTTATTATCTTAATTTCATTATTTTTCATTAACAATTTCATCATATTTGAGTTTTTTTGTTGCATTTTAATTGTGTTGGTTAAAGATTTTTGTTTAATATGAATTTTGATTATCATTTTATAATTCTGTTAAAGAGTCATTAATTATTTAATCAAAACTTAAAGAACCATTAATAAAAACATATTTTTAATAATATATTTTGGGTGTAAAAGTAGAACGAGTAAAAAATAAAGGACCTTTCTATAAAAAAAAATATTCAACTCTAGTATAGATTGAGATTTGAATTTACTCTACATGTAGAGTCTAAAAGATAGTTGCTCTAGTTTAGTGTAAGATTTAGAGTGAGGTTAGAGATAATTTTACTATAAACTTACTTTTAGAATGAAATTTAGAGTGGGGTTGGAGATGCCTAAAAAGCAGCTCCAACAATGTTAAGAGATTTTTAAGAGTTGCTTAAGATAAAAACATTTTAAAAAAATGATGAAAGTGTAAAAGTGGTAAGGATCAGCTCATAATTAAGGAATTTAAGAATTGATAAGAACCGGCTACGTGTTAGTCCGTGATTCGATAATGTTTTTAATAAGGGAAAAAATCTCAATGAACGCATCTTCTTATCTTTCGGTTTCTCATTTTTTTTTTCTCAACCTTTCATCTCTCTCATGGGGATTTCATGGCGATCTGAGACGAAATTGACCACAAATCGTGTCAACAACAACGATGGAAGAACCCCATGATGGCGAGTAAATCGCCCAATAAAAAAAGAACAACAAAGCGATCTATGTCTTCTCAATTTTCCCTTCCTAGTTCTTCTGCATGTTACTGATTCGTTAATCGGAAAAGGATCTCGATGATGATACCTCTTGCTCTCTTCTCCGGTGCTGTTTTTCTATTCTTCATGCTTTGCAACATTTGGGGGCAAATCATTTGATTCTCTAGATCTCTCCCCTTATGATCCATTAAATCGAAGTAGTCGCTGAGTTTCCTCATGACCCTGACGCTTTTATCCAGGTTTTTGCTCTTATTCTCTAGTAGGGGTAGAATTATTATCCCGGATCCGAGATCCGCTCCAAAAATCCGGATATCCGGGGGGCCCGGATCCGGATCCAGATAGTAAAATCACGGATCCGTCCAAAACGGATCCATATCCGAATAGTAAAATCACGGATCTATCCAAAACAGATCCAGATCCGGATATCTTGATTTTCAAGTTCGGATATCCGGATCCAGACCCTTTAAATATAATATTTTAATTTTTTTTTAAAAATTTCTACGTAAAAATAAAATTAAAAATTATTTTCGAAATATTTATTTATTTATTAATAAATTTATATTAATTTTACAAAAAATTAGTTTTTTTAATTATTTAATTACTTTTTTAATTTTTAAAAAATATTTTTCCGGATCCGGATATTCGCGGATATGTTAATATTTGGAAGAATATCCAAAAGCCGGATATCAGGGTGCCACGGATCCGGATCCGGATAGTAAACCCACGGATCTGGATATCCTAAAAAAGGTCGGATAGCCAATTTGCGTATGATGCAGTGTTGAAATTCTTTGTTTATCGATTCACATCCACTTATTCATACCATGGCTTCGTGTTCCAGCGGAAATGAGGCACGAAGCCCGTAATTTGATAGATAGGTAAGTGATTTCCTTCTCTATCCAACCATTTGCATACTGAATATCGTTCTTTTAAAATATTTGGTAATTCTGTTGTAACCATTAATTTGAAACTATTTTCCCTTAGGTTTTATTCGAGTCGTTTACTCTATATATATATATATATATGTTTTCGTAAAAGCTTTTCAAGTAAATCTCCACTTTAATCATGTGTTTTATCCATGCTATTAACGAAAGATCTTCAACAGAGACTTGGAGCTAGAGGAGCAACTGAAGTGATATTTTATGTCTTTTCTTAGATGACTGATTTAATTTGTTGTAAGGTGTTGTGTAGTTATGAATGAGATAACATGACCCATGTCAAGCAACATATCTTCGTTAAAAGGATAAACTAAGACACTTTAGCAAAACATGAATTAAATTCTTTTTGACTTTTGCTTTTAGGTCATAACGCTTGTGTTAATGCATCTTAATGCTTGTTTTGCCTAGGCTGCATTTGTGCCAGATTCTACAAATGATTTTCACACAAGTTACTTTGAAAGCCGCTACTCGTCGAATCTTTCAGATACAAAATATTCTAGTGATTGTGACAGCTTGAGTGATCGTCAGAATAAGGGGGTAATATCTAATGATTCACTATCTTTCCTCCTCATAAATTTTGGCATTAAATTTAGATGTGTAATGTCCTTGGATTGGATTAATGATGGTATGCAGGTTGATAAACGTGACGAATTTGCGGAATTTGAAATGTATGTAGGTTGATGAAAGAGTAATCTACATACATTTCAAATTCCGCAAATTCGCCATGTTCATCAACCTGCATACCATCATTAATCCAATCCAAGGACATTACACATCTAAATTTAACGCCAAAATTTATGAGGAGGAAAGATAGTGGATCATTAGATATTACCCCTTTATTCTGACGATCACTCAAGCTGTCACAATCACTAGAATATTTTGTATATGAAAGATTCGACGAGTAGCGGCTTTCAAAGTAACTTGTGTGAAAATCATTTGTAGAATCTGGCACAAATGCAGCCTAGGCAAAACAAGCATTAAGATGCATTAACACAAGCGTTATGACTCTAAAAGCAAAAGTCAAAAGAAATTTAATTCATGTTCTGCTAGAGTGTCCTAGTTTATACCTTTAAAGAAAATGTGCTGCTTGACCTGGGTCATAAATTTTTTTTCATAATTACACAACACCTTACAACAAACTGGAATCAGCCAACTAAGAAAAGGACATAAAATGTCACCTCAACTACTCCTCTAGTTCCAAGTCTCAGCTGAGGATCTTCCGTTAATAGCATGAATAAAGCACATGATTAAAGTGGACATTTACTTGAAAAACTTTTACATAAACATATATATATATATATATATATATATAGAGTAAATGACTCGAATAAAATATAAGGAGAAAATGATTTCAAAATAATGATTACAACATAGCTGCCAAATATTTTAAAAGAACGATTTTCAGTACGCAAATGGTTGGACAGAGAAGGAAATCACTTACCTATCTATCAAATCATGGGCTTCAAGGCTCATTTCCGCTGAAACACAAGGCCATGGTATAAAGAAGTGGCTACGAATCGGTAAACACATAATTCAAACACTTAATCATACTCAAATTGGTAAGAACTCCATAAGGGATTCTACCATTGAAGGTGGTCTAATATGCTATTTTTCAAACCCACTCAGAACCGACTTATAGTCTTTTGCATATTATTAACATATTTTTTTTTATTCATGTCATATACTCCTTTCGTTGTTAATAGATGATATTTTTTAAAAGTTTGTTTGTTTCATATTAGATGATGTTTTCAATTTTTAATGTAAAATTAAGGAAAAATGATTCTTAGCTACACGAAGTATTAACTAATATGTTGCAAAACATCCAAAGTATAGAAATGTCTTCTAAACTACACAAACTATTATATAACACATGGTGACATACACCAAGTATATGTAAACATGTTAAAAACTATAAATTGGTGCTTTTTAAAAAATATTATCAATTTAGGGATCAATCTGTAATTAATTTCATACAAAATAAATACTTTAAAAGAGAGAATTTTAAAAATACAAATTTCAATAAATTCAAACACCCAATAAAATTACAAAAATTTAAGGAAAAATAATAATGAAATTTTTTGATTAGAAACTAAATTATAGTTTCAGTTTTAAAATATATTAAATTATTTTTGTGAAATTCAAAAATTATAAAAAAATTGTAACTTCAAAAAGTTCTCAGCTTCTAAAAAGTATTTGAAAATGTAAGGTATACATGGATCTAAATATATGTATTTTCAAATCAATTAAATTTATCAAAGAAAAGTTTTTTAAATGTTGGTCGACAAATATATTTAAAATTCTTTTGAATAAATTTCAATAGTTTAGAATAAAACAAATAAACGACATATATTACACTTTTGTATGAGAATTGTTTTTGTAACATTGGGTCACAAATAAAAGACTCATTAGCCTAATCCTTAAAAAATAAATTAGACTCGTTTTTTTTACAACAAAAAATTACACTCTTTGTATGAAAAAATTTAACTAGTTTTTTTTTATTCCTATCCCAACATTAAACAGTGAATTGCACATTTAATTTTGTAATACAAAATGGCAACAAGAATTTAATTTCTCTTTACAATATAAATAGTTGTGTTTATATTTTTTAGTTTTTCTCAAAAATATTTATATGATTATAAATTTTGGTAAATTTAAAATTTTAGTTTGGTTTTTGAAATTAAAACTGAAAATATTATATTAAACTTCAAATTATGTTTTCTAAATTTAAGAATTTTTGGAAATTATTTTCTTGTTTCGGACTTTTGTATACAAAATTTTGTTTTATAAGTTTTACAATGAGAATACAATTTAATTTTTATTCGAAATTAATGTAATTTTAGAAATTTTGGGATTTTATGGATTTGTTTTTGATTCTTTAAATTTTGTATGTTTTTAACTTGCTTTTGGGTTTTTTTTATAAACTTATAGATTATATTTAAAATAATTGCATATTAATCCCCAAATTAATAATATTTATAAAAGAACACTTGTTTACATATATTTGATGTATGTCACCATGTGTTACATAATAGTTTGTGTAGTTTAGAAGACATTTCTATACTTGAGATGGTTTGTAACATATTAGTCAATACTTCGTGTAGCTAAGAATGATTTTTCCTAAAATTAATTGTGTTTTATTAGCTTTGACTGTTTAAATTATGCACACTGGTTTTTAATTAGTTGAATTGTTTTGGAGTTGATTATAAAATATATTTTATCTTAAAAAAATAAAATGATTTTTTAATATATGTGCAAAATTTTTAAACATCAAGTATTATGAAAAAGATTCGTTCAAAAAGAATGAAAATATTGAAAAAGTATTTTATATGTCTGGTATAAGTTTAACTCTGATGTAGAAAAGGAATGATTTTGTTAACATGTTTAAGTCTGATGTAGAAAAGGAATTAAAATTGTGCATAGCAAGAAGAGATACATTTCCACAATTTGGATTGATAAACAAAATGGTGAATCAAATTATGTGGTCCTAATATTGACATAGTTTAACTTTACAATTTTATTAAATAAATAAACAAAGAAAAAACAAAGAAAGGGACCTAGTTGAAAATGTCCAAGAGAATACAATCTCTTATTTCTTTTTAAAGGAATATAATATTTTCTTTCTTTTTGAAGGAATCTAAATATATAATCTACCCCCACTAATTGTATTATTATTCCCATAAAATAAGCAATGTAGCATATATTTGACAAGTACATCTTATCTTTTGCCACGCCATGATCTTTTGTTTCCAAAGGATAAAATATCTTACCCCACTTGGGCTATAAATAGAGACCCTTGTGATCCTAGTTTATCGCCAAAGCAACCAAACAAATAAAGAGAGATTAAATCAGTAAAAAAGAAAAAGACTTAAAAAATGGCAGGAATCATCGGCAAGATCGGAGATGCACTCCACATTGGAGGAGGCAACAAGGAAGCTGAGCACAAGAAGGAGGAACAGAAGAAACACGATGAGCACAAGAGTGGAGAACACAAAGAAGGCTTCGTCGACAAGATCAAAGACAAGATCAGCGGTGGAGAAGGCCACAGTCACGGCGGAGACGACCACAAACACGACGGTGAGAAGAAAAAGAAGAAAGACAAGAAGGACAAGAAAGACAAGAAACACCACGATGGTCACAGCAGCAGTGACAGCGACAGCGATTAAGGAAATGAAGAGGATCGCTTAAATAAAACAAATCTGGTTGTGACTATTATTATTAACTAATGCTATTGTCTGATGCAATCCTTTGGTATAAGAAAAGAGAACAGTGCATTTGTTATGTTTTCTTGTTATTTTATTTTCAGATCTTGTGTTTCTGTTTTCATTGTAATAGAGATAAAGATTATGTATCTTATCTATATTAATAAGATTGATGTATCTTTAACTTGACACTTTTAATCAACTTGACATTTGTTTTTTTTTTTTTTTTTGTCATCTCAAGATTATGTTAAGTAGAAGAAACGATTACAAGATGAAACACGATAGAGGTATACAAAATATACCATCAAACGAAAGCTTGTCTAGAAAGGCATATTAAAACCAAATCTAAACAAAGCAAGCCAACCAAAATTAGAGCCAAACAGAGCTTGAAACCTTGAAACCAGAGGGAGACGAACTCGACTAAATTAAAGGAGAAGATGGGACTGCACTTGACCTCGACTAAGACACCATACGCCACGGCCAACACTAAACCTGATAAGGGAGAAACATAAAACCCGGAAGAGAGAACACCAACAAGAACACAAACAGAGTCCCAAAACATCCTAGCTTCTTCATACAAATACACAACCCAATACTCGATGGCAAGCTGTTGGTATACATCACCGGTAGAAGAATTATTCGAACAACGGATAGAGGACACAAATCTGTTGGTAGAGGAAAAACCTGCCTCCAAAATCTACAACTTCACCAATAAACACAAGAAATCTTAAAAGATCAACCACCAGAAAAAATTGAAGCACTTTTGTTACAAGGTAGTATGCATATGTTGCATAGAAAATCTATGTTAGCGATTTGTGTACATAGACAATCGTTTCGAGACGCCCAACGGATCCCACACAGGTGTGTATTGACTCAAGCGTCACCGTCCTATCTCGATCTCGTAGTTAGCAGGGTAGCGTCCTACTTAGGAAGGGTCAATGCTTCCACAGAATTGCACATTCAACAAAAGAGTGTCATCCTAAGAGAAACTATTAAGTTTTCCCGGAAAAGAAAGCGTCATAACTCAAAGCCTCCGACCAGAATCCTAAGTCACCCCAGATTGAAGAACAATTAGTTAAGTGACTAGTCGGATAAGCATACTTCAGCGAGAGTACGCCACAACCAAAATCGGAATATCTTGTTAAAAGGGTGTAAAGGCAAAAACACTTAACTATTATCTATGTGAGTGTACGCAGAACGAAAAATAAGCATCGACCATAGCCGAAAATGGTAAGGCCTTGGTCCCAGCCCTTTTTACCAACGGGAACAAGATAGAAAATCGCTGTCAATTGGTGGGGGTGATTTTTTGCACCATCTAGTAGCAGACAACTACTTTAATAGCAAAATGCGGATGCAACTGTATTTACCATGCTCCTGAAAGTAGCTAAAATCATCTCTAAAAGAAAAGACTAGCCATATGATCCCACATGTAGTCACCCGGGAAAGATGCTCGTCATTGATCCAGCGGATAAGACGAATTATGCAACTTAATAAAGTGTCTATACGGAGCTAAGGGCCTAATGGGAAAGTAGTTTGGGATGCTATAATGGAGATGTCTAGCAAACTCAACCCTATATATAAGTTCAAATCAACCATATGCTTACACACCCAAACAACATAATATTTGCCAAAGCTACTTTCAGTTACAAACCAATAAATCATTATTATTGTGCAGAACGCCTTATATAATCTTCACAAAAGATTAGATATATCAACCATAGAAGGTTTGAGATCCAAAAGATAACTACATTCACATTTTCCCAAAAGCAGTTACAAATAAATATAAGCCGACTTACAGTCTGTCTGAACAGAGGGAGTTTATCGGATAGCATCGGTCATATTAGCGCCACCAAGCTTTGCCCCTTCCAAATGCTGCAGCATAAACATATGGCAAGGATTAACCACTTAAGCTCTACTCAAAAACTTAAAGAACAAGTAGAAAAGGGTGCAAGCAATGATTCCGCGCATGTATCTTTAGTATTGTTTTTGGACGTACCGCTTCTCGCAGATTCACATGCCTCAAGAAAGCTCGTTGAAGGTTTGCTCCTTTGAGATTGGCATTACTCAACTTCGCACCCTATACCAGATACATGCACAAATTGATTTAAGGCTGAATATAAGCTCAAAATGAGATATAGAGTGAAGTGTCCACAACGGAATTGCTTACCTTCAAATTGGCACCTTCTAGATTTGCCCCTTCTAAGTTGGCATTTGTAAGGTCTGCATTCTGATAGGTAAGGAAAAAGAATAAAACATTATTACTGAATCACACTATGCTCAAAACCTGATTCATGGCGAAAAAGTCTAAGCTAATTTCTACACAGAGAACTTAAGGCACCTGCAAGTGTGCATACTGGAGATCTGCACCACAGAAGCTACAATCCACTAAGCAGGCATCTACAGTACAAAAGTCGGACCTTTAGTCAAATTCTGTTTCAGGTAAATTTTCATTTCAGGGCAGTCCTGAAAGATCATTAACGAGAAAGATTAGGTTTATAGGCACCTTGCATATTTGCACTTTGAAGATTTGTACCGGCTAACAATGCTCCTCTAAGATTTGCACTGGTAAACTCACACCTTTCATAGGAAGGATAAGAATTTAAATCTTTCAAGAAATGCTAGCAAGTTATACATATATATATGTGATGGGATCTGACAAATTCCTTACTCACGCAAAATTGCATTGTGAAAGATAGAGCCCTCAGCATCGGCATGCTGATTAAACATTTAGTAATTCAGAAGATATGATTAAGAAGACTTTCAAGCAAATTCTTCTCCCAAAGCAGAAAGATAGTCAATACAACATATTTACCCGAAATTTGGCACATTGAAGATTTGTACGAGAGAAAAACACATTCCTGAGACAAGCATAGCTGAAATCCACAAGTGATAGATCCTGCATTATTCAAAGAGAAACGTTCAGACAGTAAATAAGGAATAGTTATACTCTAGGCACTTACTAATACAGCAAATGTGTAATCCACAAATGATAACAAGAATGGTATACGGTCTATTAATTTTCAACAGTTTATCAAACCCAAAAATGATCTCTGAAACAACTGATTCTTGTCACCAAAACTGCAGTGAGTTCAAGTCAACCATACGAGCATTTGAGATTAAGAAACATTACCAGTTTAGAAAGATCAATTCCAGAAAGATTAACCCCTCGGAACCGAACTCTTTCTGATTGTATACATTTGATGATATCTACACGCGTTAGTTCAGCTTCTACTTCACCAACTTCTCTTCTCGAATCTTTTATATCGTCTTTCAGCTCCTGATTTCAGGAGGAAAAAGCAAAAATTAGTCTTCTACTTCACAAAGGTAAAATGGGAACAGTAAACTTAAAAGAAAAGTTGGCTTACTCGAAGCTGATAGTAGTCCGCTTCACGCAAAATTTCAGAACAATCACCATCTGACAAATTGGGAACAATGCCATCACGCAACCAATTCAAAATGTGACGGAAGTGCTTCCCATCCCTATCTATGAATACATATCCCTGCAACAATAATACAAAAATGAAGGCTATTCGATCCGAAGTGAAGCGTATTCATAATACCGTTTTGGATTCCTGGCACATAGCATGTCGACCACTGAACATTGCGGCAAGCATCGATTCCGGCTCACGGTTCGTCAAAGTATCAATGGTAGTACAAAATTTCTTTCCACCTGCATGAACAAGACCATTTCTTAAATCTAAGAGGGGAAATCAACACAGTTCTGAACTTATCAACATTGAAATCGAACAAAAGAAACCTAAACCCCAATAATTTTTCCATTTCCATATCCACTATCTCAATTACAGGATCCTCACACGATTTGGATCTAAAACATACAATCGCTAATTATTTGTACACTAAAACTCAAATTTCGACGAAATCGGCGATCTCAGCAGTGTGATTGAAGTGATCAGTAATCGGAAAGGAAGAGGATTGAAGATATTTACCAATGTTGAGTCGAACCATGGAAGACAAGTCAGAACTCGTCCCCATGAGAGAGAGAGAGAGGGGAAGAAGAGAAGAGAACCTAGCAGCAGTGATTCCGAACAAGTCAATTTCTAAAAGCTCGATATAGTTCTAATACGGTGGTTGAATGTGTTGGCCGAAGTATGCTATTAAAAAATAAATTATGATAGTCATTCGAAGAAAATGTAAATATTCATATTCTCTCTCACTATTATTTGGAAAATATAATCTGTGGAAAAAACTGATTAAATATTGTTAGGATGTGGCGTTAGGAAAATCAGAGAATTCCCTTCTTTTCTCTCTAGCGGCGATTAGGTTAAAAAAAAAAAAGAGTTTCTGATCAAGCTTTTGGCCAGCGTCTGGTGGCTCCCAAAGCACCGGCGACGGTCCGGTCATGTCCATGGTTGATTTGAGAGCTCGTGAGTCCCTTTGGTCTTTGAAATTTTAGATCTGGAAGGTTGAACTTGAAGGAGATGAGATTCTTCGGTTGTATGCTCTCTCCTCTGTTCGTATTCCAGTTTTGAGATTTCGGTTCGAGCTTTTATCCCTATTCTGTGTTAGATCATTCTCTTAAGCCTGGTTTTGGTGTGTTTGTTTTGCCTGGTATCTCTCTGGTCGATCTCCTATTGTGCTTTGTTCGGTGTGGTCCAGAAGATCCGTGTTCGCTCCTTGTCTCTACACTAGGCTGTAAAAGTCGTAATCGACAGCGCCGTTTTCCGGAAGTGTGATGATCAAGGCTGTTTAGTCATGTTCTTTCTTGCCGGTTTGGAAGCTTAGGACCCTTTTCTTGTTAAGGTAGTATCTATTCGCTATAGGAGGATTCGTTTGTCGTGTCTCGTGTTTGTTGCAGGTTTTTCATAAAAGATGTGTCTTGTTGGTGGATTGCATTCTCGAAATCAGGCTTGTGTGATGAATTTTCTACTTGGATAATGGATGTTTAGCTTGTTTTTAATTTGGTCTTTGGTTTCAGTTGTAACGTTTGTCTCTGATGTCATAGTTGTTGACATTGGCTTTGTCTCTGATGTCGTAGTTGTCGACATCAGCTTCGTATTCCACCCCGTATTCCACCCTTGTATCCCACCCTCGTTTTCTACCAGGATTAATAAAGATTTCAGATGACAAAAAAAAAAAAAAAAAATTGTTAGGATGTGAAAAATGAAAACAAATATTTAAGTTTTTTCTCTCTAACCTCGTCTTCTCCTCCTTTTTTCTAGAAAATTAAAGAAGAAGAAAATCATCTATGTTTAACCCGACGATCGGCTCTGGCTGACGTCGTGGTTTGTATATATCTAGTAATATTAGTAGTTAATTTCCAATCTGATCGCATCTGTTCTTCAGTTTGTCCGATTTTGTTCCGGCGTTTATTCGCACGAATTTATCTTTCCGTTTATCGGATCTTGATTCCGGCTTGACCGGTGTTAGTGCTTTGGGTTTCTGGGATTTTATTTAACCTTCCACCGTTCTGATTTGTTTTTTAAAATCGATAGTTTGAGAGTCAAGTTTCTTCATCCTTTTGCTCGATTCTCCTTCTAATGGAAAGTAAATCTTTGTTTCCATAAATTGGGCCTATTATTAGGTAATATCAAAGTATTTTCAATTTAGATTGAGAATTAGAGATTTGGAAAATCGGATGAGTTTGAAGCAAAATAAGCTAGGATGCAAGATACCAAAGGTTTTGTATCTCAAGCTTTTGAAGATTTTCTCTGTTTTAATCTAGAGATTGAAGGATCGGATCAATCAATTATCGAGGAGTTTTCTGGAAGGTTAAAAAGTGATGCACGGAGGATAATCAAGCTATGGTGATGGTCGGAAAATCAAGCTATGGTGGTGAAGCTTCGCCGGTTGAAATTGCAGAGAGAAGAAAGATTTTTCCGGCAATGAATGCATGACAGCCACGTAGAAGAAGCACCATTAAAAGCCTACACATGTATTTTGATATGAAATTGTGGCTCGTTTTGGATTCTCTTTCGTGTTTCATTTGTAAGCCCATGGGCTTTTTCAATAACAAAAAAGTTGGTCGGAAAAAAAATATATTGTTAGGATGTGAAATGACTTTAGTCTAGTAGAAGGAAATAAGTCTACTACGTACATGTAGCATCACATTTGTGATTGAGTCATACTCCTTGTAATTGTAGAGATTATGCCAACTATTGCCCAATGTTTGACAAAAAAAAAAAAAAAATTTGTTAGGATAAAATAAATTTTTTGCAGGTTAAATAATTCATTTGTAGCCATATGGTGTAATGGAGTTTTTTACCATTTCAGATAAAGCTTACCAGTCCAAGAGGCTTGGATCTAAATCAACAATAGTCTAAGTCGACAAATTGAGATATTCATGCTTAATCAGAGATCTCAAGTAGGAGACAACACTACCCGAAGAAAGAATGGTTTTGGAGAGATATAAAAAGGAGCCAAAGCCATATATCTCTATCCGGAGACTGAACACGTAGACTGAGTTTTCGTATCAAAAACTCAAACAAAGTAAAAAATATCTTTATACCACTCGAAATCCAACTCTTTCCTAGGTTCTAAGTTTGAATGTTTGGTCAAAAGGTAAATGTGTTTCTACATTATACGTGTTCGGATAAAAGGAGGTGGTTCATACGCAAGAAGCAATTAAAGCATAAAGGAGCTGATTACGAGTGTTCACCTCCGGCGCTCGATCCAGCTTATTATATGCTACAACCATACAAAGAGTCAAGTACAGTGTGACATGGTTGTATGGTCGAACAAGTGGCATACGAAGACAAAAGAAATAAGTGAGAAGCACTCGAGTACTAGTCCACATAATCCAATATGAGGAATTGCTTATAAATACTATTCTATTTTCTTAACAAATAGATCCGCACATTGGACTAATAATATATACATTAAGCCTATTCTCGGAAGCTGAGAGCCTATTCCTTTAAGAACTCTCTTTGGTTGTTTATGACCATTTTCCTCGAATCTCTTCCAGCTTTCTTTCTAATTCGTACCATTACTTTTTCCTCTTCTGCATACCATTTTTGTTCGGCCCGGGGTAACCATTTCATTTACTTTGTTTTTCAACTCTTCTTCTCATGGCTACTATGATTCTTAGTGGTCTTTCTCTCTCATTTCTCTCATGTTGTCCTTTATTATGAATTTATCTTCCGAGAGTCGTCAGTAAACACTATCCAATCGTGTTTTCCGAGGTCTTCACGTTTTATTGATTGTGCATGACCAGATCCCTTTGTTTAAGAAGACAAAAATCATTTGAAACAAATCTTATAAGTTTTTTTTATAAACTGTAACGTATCATAAAAAATGATGACATATATTGATTAGGAAGATAACAATATTAAACATTTTAGTCAATATTTAATTTTCGTCAATATTATACCATAATCCCAATAAAAACCTTTCCGTTTCAAAATATTTTTTTAACTAACTACAAAATCGTTTTCGCGGGAGAAGAGAAACTCTATTTTGAAAGAAATAACGGTTTATCTCGAAAGAACACAAAAATAAATTAAATACCATAATTTAATTAATTGCTAGAAAAGATACGAATTATAAATTGCGTTAGAACACCATTGAATTTCTTTCTTGACGGCGATTATAGAGCCGCTCTCCAAATCGCCTTTTCCAAAACTGTGTAATTATCTAGTTATGCACAGTAAGCTGCGTAGTTTACATAATTATACGATCCCAATCGTAGATCGAACTTTGATGCGGAGCTAGGTCGTGTGCGGTAGGATTTGCGGTGAACGGAGAAGAAAAGGAGAATGAGAGTGAAGCGGATATGAATACAATTACACAAGTGATGAGAGACTTGAGTAAATGGTTGAAACTCTAACTCCTTGGATATTACGCACCAAGAGAGAAGGAGGATTTTCTCGAAGAGAAAATTACCGAAGGTTTTAAATCCGGCGGTTTTGATCACAAGTAAAGAGAAGATTGATTTCTTTAAAAACTTGGATATTTGAAATGAGAAGTGGCAAGCCACTTATATAGGAAAAGAGAAGTGTACATGCACGCTCTCTTGGAAAATAACAACATAATTAATGGTTTGACTAATAAATGAAAAATGCATGCAAAACACATAGGAAATGATGAACTTTGACTCCAAGATCTTATCAAAACGTGATGGGCCTTTAATGGGCTTGGACTTCACGGACTTGATGAAATGGAGAAGAAGGTCCATGTGAAGACCAAGGAAAATTCTAAGTGAAATGGGGTAAGCAACCTAGTTTGCCTCATTAAAAACCATGTTCGGAAAACCCATTGGGACAAAACCGAACATGGGAAAAAGAGTACAAACTAGGCGCTTGTCACTTAGTCATTCCCTTGATCTTGTTCCTCGGCTTGCATATACGTCACGATCCGGTTTGTCTTAGCCGATCCTTCGTCTTGTGCCTCCTTGAGCATTCGTTGAACAGCTTGTGTGAGCTCCTTTGCCTTGGCTCTAGTGACCGGTCCTTGCGGTAGCTCCATCGCGCTTGAGTCGTCCCGAACCTCGCGGTTGCTGCATTGGATCATATCACATAACTTTTTTACTAAACAAATTTTCTCATTTCTAACAAAGTAAAAAACCTAATTCTTAAGTAGAGTTCTCTTAGGGCGTTTCTAAAACCCTACCTAAGCTAGCCAATAACAATCTAAAAAGCACACCAAACTAATTGAGAATGAGTGAGGATATCTTGTTTTTGTCAACAATTATACCATGATCTCAATAAAAACATATCCGTTTCAAAATATTCTGTTACTAATTACAAAATCGTTTTCGCGGAAAAAAAAAACTCTTTTTTGAAAGAAATAACGGTTACTTAGAATAAACGGTTACTTACAAAATCGTTTGAAAGATATAACGGTTAATTACAAAATCGTTTTCGCGGGAGAAGGAAAACTCTATCTTGAAAGAAATAATGGTTACCTCGAATCAAAACAAAGAATACATAGAGAAAAATGATAATAACTAGAAAAACTATCGTGTGATTGAATTGATGGTGAGAAAGAAGTATAAATATGTAGTTATGAACAGTACATTTCTTAATTAACATAATTTTTTTTGTTAAGTAGCCATTAAACAAATTTTTCTTATTTCTAACAAGATAGAAACGAGTGACCTTATCGCTTGAGTAGAGTACTCTTCATGGTAAGCCCCAAGAGTGAGGATCACATGGCGGTCACCGAATCAAAGATGAAGTCTCTGGAGGCGTTAATTGGTGGTTCTTTTCCGGCGACTCTCTCAAAAATATCTTCCGATTATCTTATAATCCCGGCAAATTCCTGATATAACATGAATTTGGACGTTCCTAACCACGAGCTTAACGAGTTTTCAGAGTATTTGAGTTGTTTTGAGCTGAGATTTAGGTCCATACCTCAAGAGTTTGAACCACATGCGTACGGGAAGGAAGTTTGAGCAATTGAGCAAAAATTGGAGGTTTCTGAAGACAGGACCGACCGTTCCCGCATGAAGACTGACCGGTCCAGCTCAAGTTGGGCAGATTCTGTGTCCCCGAAAGATCACCTCGGTGGCTCGACCAAATCGACTTGGACGGAGATGAAACTTTACATGGAGATAGCCCTCTCAGTTAGTTTTCCAGAACATTTGGAATCATAGCATTTGGAGTTGAAGTGTGCAAGTTATTCAAGTTTTACTGAAGGTATGTCATTCTGCCCGATGGAGGACCGACCAATCCAGATGTGGACCGACCAATCCCTGTGGACCGACCAATCCCTGTGGACCGACCAATCCAGGCTGTTCACGTGAAGACTTTTGCTCTCTGGAAACTGGACTGACCGGTCTAGTTCCAGACCGACCAATCCCTGTCCCAGATTTTTTTTAGGGTTTTCCTTTTTCTGTTTTATCCTATAAATACCTGTTAGTTTGAACCTTTTATGAGGGACGTTTTTTATCACTTTTATTCAGACTTTTGAGAACTTTTGAGAGAGTTGTAATTGGGAGAAGAGATCATCATCTTTCGGAGAAGATTTCTGAACCCTATTCTTATTTCTTATTCTATGATTATGCACTTTTCATCCATGAATTCTGCTTTGTGTTTAATCATGTCTGAGTAGATCTCTAGTTAGGTTTTAGGGTTTTTGATGGATTTCACAGATTGAATCAGACAAAAATAGGTTGCTTATCAATTACCATCTTCATCACTGTCAGGCATAATGCTAGGATTGAACTGGCCATTTAATCACTAGACCTTAGGTTGATACACATTCCGAAAGCTTGTGTATCTCTAGAACTACTGTTGATGAGTAATGCGTTATAACAAACGGAAGTTTAGTTATAAAGTATTATGAACTGATCAAACCTGAACTATAATGCTTGTCTAGGATAGCCGTGACCAAACAGAAGTTTAGGCATTCGGATCTCTAGGGAAAGTAATTGCTATCACGGAAGTGGAGCAATTTATATCAGTGTTTTGAGTTTAAGATGCATGCATATTAGAATCTGAATAGTTGTCTGGTTCATGAATGTGATTTCCTGAGAATTCCCTATTGCCTAACGCTTTTATTAATCTAAATTCTAAATCGTTTTTATTTGCTTTCTTGTCTTTAATTTACACTACAATCACCCATCTTGTTTCCTGCTTAGCTTAGTTTAATAATCTATAATCTGTTGTGTAAGCCATTGGTCCTTGAGGATTCGATCCCTAAATCACTACTTCGTTTGCTGTGCACTTGCAGTAGATTTTATAGGGTTAAAACTCTGTGTATCAAGATTTTGGCGCCGTTGCCGGGGACCAATTGTGTTTACCATCAGATTTGATTTGCGAATTTAGTCTAAGCATTTTACTAATTTATTTTTCTTTTTGTTTTTATTTTTGGTTGTGCTTTCAGGTGAATGCAGAGGAGAAGTAACCGCACTGAACCTCTGATTTCACATACTAACAAAGAATTAGCCAGGCTAGAGCGGACTAACAGAGCCCAAAGGAACCTCATGCCCGCTATGGAAGTAGTGGATCAGCCTGATAATGAGGGTCTTCAGGCTGCTCTGTTTGATCAAATAGAGCAGATCCGTGTTGCAACTGCAGCAAATGCGCAACTGGCGCAACAACAGATGCAGCAAATGCAGCAGCAGTTTGCTACGATGATGGCACAACAGATGCCACCAGCAGGACAAAATCCTCCACCGCAGAGGGGAATTGGAGAAGGGGACAATGTCCACCAGTACTACCAGAACAGATCAGCCATTCGCGTCCCTGTGATTCAGAGGAATGACTTCGAGATTAAGGCTCAGCTGATTAATCTAGTAAAGAGGCACGTGTTCCATGGGTTGGCTTCTGAAAACCCCATGGATCATATAGAGAGCTTTGAAGAGGTCTGCGAGACGACTAAGGCCAATGGGGTACCTTCTGACTACATCAAGTGTAAGCTGTTCAAGCACTCTCTCGCTGACAAAGTTTTGAGATGGCTCAAGTCGCTTCCTCCACATTCTCTTAACGGCTGGGACGAAGCTAGAGCTGCTTTCTTGGACCACTTCTACACTAAGACAAAGATAGCTCATCTCAGAAGCAGAATCACCAACTTTTCGTAGAAGGGCGGAGAGTCATTTGCTGAAGCCTGGGATAGATTTAAGGAGTACCGTAGAGAGTGCCCTCACCATGGATTCACTGATGAGCAGATGCTCATGATTTTCTACGATGGAGTCACCTGGGATTACAGGACAAGTCTTAATTCAGCTAGTAATGGTAATTTTATGACTCAAAGCATAGAAGGCGCGTACAGGTTGATTGAGAATATGGCGCAGAGCTCTAGCGATCAATGTTATGAATATGATCGGTCGAAGAGGGTCTGCAGTGTTGAGACGCCATCTGCAGCAGAGATAGCAGAGCTGACAGCTGCTAAGATCAGGGACTTTATGCAAGGAAGCCATCAGGGCACTAGTATTGTTGGAAATGCTTCAGATGCGATCTGCTATTTAGAGCCAGCTGCATTGGTTTCAGAGGGCACTCATGAGGTTAATTTTGTAGGTGCTCAAGGATTTTCAGGCTACAATGCAGGCTATCAGAGGCAGTATGGACAGAGTTCAGGTTCCGGATACCAAAATCAGAACCAGTACCAGCCTAGACAACAAGCTGTATTACAGAACGGGACAGTGAAAAAGCTTGGGGATCTTGGTCGCTTTGAACTTTCTATCCAGATCGACTCTATAGTTTTCCCTCGTTCCCTCTGCGACTCAGGCTCTAGTGTTAACATCATGCCATACTCCGTAGCACAACAATTGGGTTTTAAAGATTTCAGTCTTACTAAGTTTTCTTTAAAATTTGCTGATTGTTATGTTCAACGTCCTGTAAGCGTTCTTGAGGATGTACAACTTCTAATTGGTGGTGTTTCTGTCCCTGCAGATTTCGTGGTGCTTGACCAACCTGAAGAACCAGGAGATCCTCTCATCCTAGGAAGACCGTTCCTTTGCACAGTTGGTGCAAGGATTGATCTCAAGCATGGACGCATTGATCTCCAACTGGGAGACACTGAGATGACGTTCAAAATGGATAAGCTGCTGGAGAAGCATGTAACCGATGACCCACCTTTCTCGGTTAAGGAGCCAGACATCACAGATCAAGTCAAGTCAACGTCAACAGAAGGTGCTGTGATCCCTCCTGCAGATCCACCTGATCCACCTTGAAACACACACACGTTGAGCTAACGACGTTAAACAAAGCGCTTGGTGGGAGGCAACCCACCGGTAGGTTAGTTTTTCTTTTCTTTTCTTTTTCATTTCCATTTTTTTTCTTTCTCTTTAATAGTTCTTTCCTTTGGATTTATTTTCACACCGGGTCGGTGTGAAGTAAGTCTGGGGGGAAGTACTATTAGTACTAATTATGTTTATTTTCTTATTTTCAGTTTTATTTAAACCTTTGTAATATGCATGCATTTCTAGGACCACATGATGTTTGCTAACTCTGTTTTTAGATTAACAGTGACTAACCAATGCTATGGGAAGATTAAAAACACCATAGGCGGATCAGTGTTACCAGAAGGCTCCCGTCTCTTTGAAAGCTAACGCTGACACTTTTATGCTAATCTGTTTTTCTTAACTCAGGGAATTCGAAACCGCATAAGCAGGAACAACCACGTTAGGAGTCCTATCCTTTTTCAAACACTATCCCCTCTTCAGGACTCCTAATGGCCAGACTCATTTTTAGTCTGGTACCACACCCTCACCCTTACCTTTCTTTCAAGCCTCATGTATTCTGTCCAAGACATTGACATGCACTCAAGCGCAAAAACTCCGGAGACGTAGTCTGGCCAGCTGATCATTCTAAAGATCTTCCGGTACAACTTATCAAACTTTCTGCTTAGGATTTTGTTAATAATTTCATTTCTTTATTTATTTTTCGTTTTTTTTTTATCATTGTGCTTAGAAAAAAAAAAAAAAAAAGCTAGAACTGATCCCCAGAAAAAAAAAAAATCATTAAAATGCTGAAAGGGATCAGAATAAAGCTTAGATTTTAAAAGAATATCTATTAAGCACATTTCTGTTTCTTGTTCTCCGCATTATTTCTTTAGATAAGCAGAAAGTTAGTATTTATAAAAGAATAGGAGGTCTTAAGTTTGAAAGGTTGTGCATCATCTTTGGATTTAGTTCTTTTGGGTTTTTGTGCCATGACTTGCATTCGGCCGCGACTGAGGTTAGCCTAAACACTCGTACCACCACTAAATAGCCCAAATCCTTAACCCTTATGCGACGAACATTTTCCCTCTGGTAAGATTTATGGACCCTGGTATAGAGTCGCTGAGACATAGGAACTTGAGTATGGTAACATTGCTATGTATTTGGCAAAGTACATGAAGTACCATCTTGGTTTTTGATCTGTTTATGAGTTTTCAGGCTTTTAACATTACATATGTGGGGTCCTAAAGGATTGCATTCAGCTCACAAAGGTTAGTTTGGTTTTTATAGCTTCCTTGAGCTTATTTCTAGTTTGTCTTCACTTGAGGACAAGCAAAGATTTAAGTCTGGGGGAGTTGATATAACATGAATTTGGACGTTCCTAACCACGAGCTTAACGAGTTTTCAGAGTATTTGAGTTGTTTTGAGCTGAGATTTAGGTCCATACCTCAAGAGTTTGAACCACATGCGTACGGGAAGGAAGTTTGAGCAATTGAGCGAAAATTGGAGGTTTATGAAGACAGGACCGACCGTTCCCGCATGAAGACTGACCGGTCCAGCTCAAGTTGGGCAGATTCTGTGTCCCCGAAAGATCACCTCGGTGGCTCGACCAAATCGACTTGGACGGAGATGAAACTTTACATGGAGATAGCCCTTTGAGTTAGTTTTCCAGAACATTTGGAATCATAGCATTTGGAGTTGAAGTGTGCAAGTTATTCAAGTTTTACTGAAGATATGTCATTCTGCCCGATGGAGGACCGACCAATCCAGATGTGGACCGACCAATCCCTGTGGACCGACCAATCCCTGTGGACCGACCAATCCAGATGTGGACCGACCAATCCAAGCTGTTCACGTGAAGACTTTTGCTCTCTGGAAACTGGACCGACCGGTCCAGTTCCAGACCGACCAATCCCTGTCCCAGATTTTTTTTAGGGTTTTCCTTTTTCTGTTTTATCCTATAAATACCTGTTAGTTTGAACCTTTTATGAGGGACGTTTTTTATCACTTTTATTCAGACTTTTGAGAACTTTTGAGAGTGTTGTAATTGGGAGAAGAGATCATCATCTTTCGGAGAAGATTTCTGAACCCTATTCTTATTTCTTATTCTATAATTATGCACTTTTCATCCATGAATTCTGCTTTGTGTTTAATCATGTCTGAGTAGATCTCTAGTTAGGTTTTAGGGTTTTTGATGGATTTCACAGATTGAATCAGACACAAATAGGTTGCTTATCAATTACCATCTTCATCACTGTTAGGCATAATGCTATGATTGAACTAGCCATTTAATCACTAGACCTTAGGTTGATACACATTCCGAAAGCTTGTGTATCTTTAGAACTTCTGAATTCTAAATCGTTTTTATTTGCTTTCTTGTCTTTAATTTACACTACAATCACCCATCTTGTTTCCTGCTTAGCTTAGTTTAATAATCTATAATCTGTTGTGTAAGCCATTGGTCCTTGAGGATTCGATTCCTAAATCACTACTTCGTTTGTTGTGCACTTGCAGTAGATTTTATAGGGTTAAAACTCTGTGTATCAATTCCGATTTCCAATTCTTCTACAATTTCGACGAGTTCAAGCGTCCGATCGATGAGATAAACCGGACCTTGCACTCCGTTCTCGAGACAATCGGGAAATCGATGAGATTCGCAGGTGATTTCGACGGAGATAATGCTTATGAGTGGCTTGTCAATGTGAACGATGATATTCTCAAGAGAATTGATGCTTCCATTGATTCGGAGATTACAGAGAGGGATAAGGAATTTGCGAGAAATTGCAAGGCAAAGGTTTCTTTTCATGTACCAACGATAGTGAAGCCTCAAGAGGAGTATAATATTATAGTGAATAACGCAAATATACCATTTGAGCATGTTTTGTTGGAAAAGAGCGAGGACAGTCTCAAGTTTATTCATCCATTGGTTAGTTTATGAACAAGTATTTCATTTTTATGCTTTCTGTTTTTGGAAATTGGAGAAGAAAGTGTATTGGCTTAGTATTAATGTTTGATTCTCAGCTATTTTTATTTTTTATTTTGCATGCTTTGTAGGAGAAGCTTTCGGTGATGGACTTTGTTGATCAAAATTTAACAGAGATTAAACCTGTTAAGCCTCTTTCACTGGAAGACACTCCATTCAAGCTTGTTGAAAATGTCCAAGATCTCGAGGATTTAGCTTCTAAATTGCGTTGTGCTAATGAGTTTGCTGTAAATTTCTTCCCCTTTAAGTATCTGTAAATCTTGCTTATTGGTTCTCTTAAATTTCTTGTTTTTTTTTTTGTTTTGTTCTTTTTGTAGGTTGATCTGGAGCATAATCAGTATAGATCATTTCAAGGACTAACATGCTTGATGCAAATCTCTACAAGAACCGAGGATTATGTGGTCGATACATTCAAGCTTTGGGATCACATTGGTCCTTATCTCAGGGAATTCTTCAAAGACCCTGAAAAGAAAAAGGTTTTTCCAATATGCGCAAAATTTGTTTTTACATAATTCCTAGCAAGTATTGCAATATGAAAACATTGAATTTTTAAATAGGTAATGCATGGAGCAGATCGAGATATTATTTGGCTTCAACGGGACTTTAGCATATATGTCTGCAATCTTTTTGACACAGGACAGGTTTGATTTCTGGTTTTTAAATACTCTTGAGCCGTACTTTTTGTTATCTGTCATTCTTTCATTGGTAATTCTGATTCACTTAAGTCTTTCAGGCTTCAAGGGTGCTAAAGCTGGAGAGATTTAGTCTAGAATTTCTTCTGAAGCATTATTGTGGAGTTGCTGCAAATAAACAGTACATAACAATTTAATCTTGCTTAACTTTTGTTCTTTTACACCCTCATCTTCTCACTCTTTTGTTATATGGCTGCAGATATCAAAATGCAGACTGGAGAATAAGACCCCTTCCAGATGTAATGACAAGGTTGATATATTTTCTCTATCTTCGTTACTGTTTAACACTTGATAAGTAGACCTCACACTTTTTGATATGGTGGTAGATATGCTAGAGAAGATACACATTATCTTTTGTACATTTACGATTTAATGCGAATAGATTTGCATAAAATGGCAAATCAAGTCGAGCTATCAGACACTGACACTCCTCTGATAGAGGTAATAATTTGTACCTATTCAGAAAAATTGTTCTTCAATTTTCTGGATAATTATATTGAGGAAATTACCGTTGTTAACAGGTATACAAGCGTAGTTATGATGTGTGCACGCAACTATATGAGAAAGAGCTTTTGACTGGGAACTCATATCTTAACCTTTATGGGTTTGTTGCTTATTGTCCCCCTCATGAAATCAAATCTATGCTTTAGTTTATTTGTTGCCTGGTCCCTATTAGTTTTGAAATTTTATGCATGCATTGTAACCTAGACTAATCTCTAGCATGTGTTTCCATTTGGGCATTTTGTTAGGGTTAAGGGAGCTAATTTCAATGCGGTTCAACTTTCGATTGTTGCGGTATGTTCTTAACTTGTGTGAACCAAAGCATCCTTCATCTATCTTTTATTTTACCATATGGAGGTTTCATAGTAGTTGTTGCGTTGCAGGGGCTTTGTGAATGGCGGGATCCAATTGCACGTGCAGATGATGAGAGCACCGGTTATGTATTGCCAAATAAAACTCTTCTTGACATTGGTAGATATTTTACTTTCCCATATTCAGGTTCTTGGAGATTTTTGGGTGGTTTCTAACTTTGTCTAATTTGTTTTATTAAATAATAGCTAAGGAGATGCCAATGAATGTTGGCAACTTGCGACGGTTGTTGAAGTCAAAGCATATTTACATCGAGCGTAGTCTTGACGCGGTGGTCAGTGTCATCAGACGATCAATGCTAAAAGCAGCGGCATTCGAGCCAGTTGTTCAGTCTTTAAAAAACTGGCGTCCTGGAACCGTAAGATATTTATTTTGTTCTGAATTGTTATTACAACTCCTTTTGGATTTCCTAATAGCTAAGAGTCATGACTGCTTTATTGCATGCGCTTGCTAATTATTTATAGTTAAATTTTTTCCTTTACTCTTTATGGCTTTTCTGAATTTAGGCCTTAGAGAAGAATATCGAAACTACCATTGAGGATACAAGCAAAAATGCTGAAACATCTTCTCCGAGTTTGAAGAAGCTTTCGCAAGTTGAAAGTAACATCGGTATTGTCAGCACGACAGGCGTGTTTGATTCAGGAAAGGTAAAGCTAATTTATAATCATTTGTCAGTGCTTTCTTTATCTCCCATAATATAAGACACAAAATGACATGGGAATATGTGTGTTAGGTCTGTGTGGATGTATTAGAAAAACAAAGCAGTGGTTTTGGAGGATTGCCGTCAAAAAGGAAGTTTGGAAGTGATAACAAGGTGAGGTTTTTATACTGTGAGAAGTGAACTTTTACATAGGGACTAAAGAGGTTACTTACTAATCTTCTGAGAAACACGTTGCAGGAAAACGAAGAGGTCAAAGTCATTCGAAAAAGTGTCCAAGTTCAAGGCAGATGAGGTCATTATAGTGGATGATGATGATGAGTCTGATGAAGAAACCTCGGAAACCGATGATAGAGTTTCAGAAATTCCATTTAAAGGATCACTACCAGTGTGACTCAAGAGGGGAAGAAGACGTGTTCAGAAATCATAGAGATAGATGATGACTCGGACAGTGATTCGGAAAGCAGTGAAGATGAAGGGAAAAGTGAGAAGCAAGGAAGATTTATGAGTTTTAAAAGCGGCTTTTTCAACAGGTAGGACTTGTTCGTTTGTGTACATATCTAGATGATGATGCTTCCAAATGCAATCTCTAGGTGCAACATTTGAATGTTGTTTGTTTGTATTTTTGGATTTTGCATCTCGAAATTGCATATAGATACAATGTTTTTTGTTTGTAAAATTGTATTGACATCTTAGTTGCATGTACAA
This sequence comes from Draba incana, assembly GCA_963576765.1. Lineage (NCBI taxonomy): Eukaryota > Viridiplantae > Streptophyta > Magnoliopsida > Brassicales > Brassicaceae > Draba > Draba incana. The sequence goes on from OY755209.1 coordinate 27,327,007, forward strand.
TCTCAAATTGCTAGATGTCTTTAAACCGGTTTAACTGATCTGATCCAAACTTACCGGTGAACTAAGACACTGCTCAGAAAAGAAAACCAAAGAACAAATGAACTAATTTGGTACAATATCCAGATAAACCATAACCAAAATCACTGATTGAAACCTCAATTTCTTTAGAGATTGTTTATATATTTGTATATCAAAACCAAATCCATACCAGAAGGAAAAATATGAATTAAACCAAAATCCTAAAGGTATGTAATTTCCATACTCCTTAACCGAAAACTTCAAAATCCAAAATAATCTGAACCAAAAACCGGATTTGGCTCCCCTACTATTTTTAGCTTAAGAAAATTGTAAATGAGAGATCACTCAAAAGGGGACCTCAAGTGAGTCGTCCCATGCTTCAGCACTTCCATTAGAAGCATCTTCGACGTCTTCTTCCATCGATAGCCTAATGTATTCTCTATGCGCAAAACGATCCCACTCCGTCCATGTAGGATTTGCCCGCTCCTATATGCGTTACACGGAATCAATAATTGGAGCAATGAATCTATATAGCTAATTATAAAGGTTGTGTGATAATAATACCTGACGGATGAGGAAAGGATCGCGCGTTTCAAATGCCATAAACTTGTTTAAGTTGAAAAGTATATTGAAAACATTTCCAGAAAGTTTAGAACCCTTCAAATCATTCAGACAAATGAACCCTTCGTCCTCTGGTTTGACCATGTCGAATAATTGGCACAGAATATCCTCAAACAGAACTGCCTCTTGCGCCATGCATTCCATTCTATGCAACTGCTCCTCATAAAAGAATTGTAGCTCGTTCCGCGTCAAAACTCCATTTGCATCCAAATCTATGCACTTGAACCTATGTCATCAAAAATCTCTTACTAAACACACACTCTATTTATTTTTTTTGTGATATATGAAAAAATTTCATCATTCTCACCAATACTCAAGACTAGGTTCTGATGACTTATCTTCTTCGGCCAATATGAAGTAAACAAAATCCTCATAACCCATCTTTCCTTCGGTTTTACTAGTAAACTTCCTCGGTACCTATATAAGTAGAGACAGTGACAAAGACATTCCAAAAGCTAGTAGGTGAAAGAAATAGAAGATGCAAAGATGCGAACCTGGGAAAAGATTCGGTCGACAATCCTATATGTGAGTGCATGGTTACTATACCGGATGAGATTCTCTTTGTCGATCAAGAAATCATGGTCGGTATCCAGCTCCCAGAATTTGCAGTATATGACATAGAAATGTTCATAAGAGAAGTACCTAATAAACCATAGAGTCAGGATAGGACTAAATTAGCACCAAATATGTATACTACTAATTAATTTTGAGTCACCTACCTCAACACCTTATTGATATCTTCTTCTTCATCAGCATGCTGCATTGCGTCGACTAAATTGCCTCGCTTAAGCTCTCTCAAGGTAAGATGACCAGTCCCACTCCTATTTATGTAGTAATATATTCTGTATATTACAGTTTCAGCTGTTTCCAAAAGTTATCCAAAAACATTACAATGGATCATATACTTAACATTTTTTTAGAATTGTTTCTGCCTAATGTGAAAATATGATCACATAAGAGTCTTGGACTAACCATATCTATCTTGAAACTCAGGTGTGCCTTGCAAGAACTCAAGACCAGGGTGTGTTGCCAATAGTTCTTGTAGCACATTCTTAAAATCATCCTGTCATTATATTCATCAATACCTCAACAAGTTAATATATATATTTCAATAAATAACAAAACCAACTATATCATCAAATTGTGAGGCCAAATACCTGGACAAGGTAGTTTTTATCTGGTTGCTTCAGTATTGTAAATATCTGAGTTGTTGTCTCCTTTGTCAACATATTTCCCTTAACCCAATAATCAATGAAATCTTCTCTGTAAAGCAAAATTCATGAGTTTTTTTGTTATGGTCTCTGGACTAGCTAGTATATATACATAAGACCAAACACTTTAGCTAACAATGGACTGAAAAATTTGCAAACCTTTTCACAAAGCCAGTATTATTGGTATCAACTTTCTTGAAAATAGAGGTAGAGAAAAATGATGGAACCTTGCAAATCTCAGTAGTGACCAATTTAAATTCTGATGAAAATTAAGAAAGACATGGTTATTTATTTCACTAATTATTAGAGATAAAGATATCGAAAAAGAGCAACCAAACCAACCTTGCAATTGCAAGCCATCCTCATGGCCATGGAAAAGACTATTGATCTTAGCTATACACTGCTCTTTTATGTCATTCGGCGGTGGCCGACCATCTTCAAAATAGAACTATACATACATAATAATATAACATTACCACAACAACTATGAATTCGATTGGTAACACAAAACGGTACAATCAAATCGTATAAATATAATAACAAGGTTGATGAAAAAAGGTAGACCTGAGGAATGAGTTCTTTAACATGGTCAGGAACAACTTTGAGAGGAGAGCTAAGATTAGAGAGTCCAGTCCTTTGTCTAGTGATCCGAGGCGAACCGGTCGAGTTCCTCGGAGAAAGAGGAGGTCCATTTCTTGCAGGAAACATTGTAGCCAAAGGACTATTAGAACCTGAATTTCCAGACGAAGATCCTCCACAAACAACATTCAATGCAACTCCTGCCTTCACATCATTCACCAAACATGCAACCTAATAACAATAATAATACCAAACATTTCTGAATTTCCAAAATTCACATATAATCAATCATTCCAAGAAAACAAATGATTTTTACCAAGCGATTGGTTTCAGGGAGGGAAAGCCATTGATCAAAGAGCTTCTTTACGAAATCTTGATTCGATTTCATCGACAATGGTGATGTCTCCGGTAACTGTAACAGCTCTACATCCAACGTTATGGACTCCATTGCCTCTGGATATGGATCTTGCTTCCAAACTTGATCAAATTCTCAATTACAAAAGTGAGATTGTTGTGTTATATACATTCATACATGTGTACTAGTGTGTGTATGGTATATAGATCCGTCCGATCCTGGAGGAGATTGTTCTGAATTTTGCAGAAATTTAAGGGTAGATGGAGAGAGAGAGAGATGGAAACACACTTATTAACGTTTTCTAAGTCAAAACTATAAATAGTAAATTGTTGAAAAACATGAAAAACAAATAGGACAAATACTATATACTTTTTCCCCAAAAATTGTACTTGATCAAAAACTATATTGTTGGCACGTTGAGCATCACAGCCTCAAGCATTCAACATTTGCTTATGGAAATTGAATTAATTAGTCTCTTTTTTTTTGTTTTTAATCAAGAATTAATTAGTCAAATGGCAATACCTTTGAAGAGAAATTAGCAAAATAGCAATTAGGTGATTACTATAATTGTGATTTGACTTTTAGGCTTGGCATTTATAACCGCACTGAACCGAGATTTGGCCATTTCGGTTTTGTTTTGGTTAATAAAGGTAAACCGATCAACAAAACAATTGAAAAATTTTGGTTCTTGGTAAATTAAAATTTACAGTCCGAATTAAGGGGGTGTTATTCAATTGAAGATTTTGATGGAATTGAACGTCGAACAAAGTGATAGAATTCTTCACATCCTTACACAATATAGAAATGCATCAGGCCAACGAATCAATTTTGACAAATCAACAATTACGTTTGGTAAGGATGTTCCCATAGAATCTCGTTTGGCTATTCACCAACGACTAGGGATTATAAATGAAGGAGGCGCCGGAAAATACCTAGCTATCCCGAGACAGTTACAGGGTTCTAAATCCCAGATTTTTGCATATGTACATGATCGGCTCAACAGTCGGGTAAATGGTTGGTCGGCGAAATTTCTATCAAAGGGCGGTAAAGAAGTATTGATTAAATCTGTGGCCTAAGCTATTCCAACATATGTAATGTCGACTTTTCTCCTACCGAAAGGTTTATGTACGAAGTTGGCCAGCGCAGTATCCCAATTTTGTTGGCGATCTAAACCCCAATCAAGAGGCTTATATTGGGTGGCGTGGAAGAAACTTTGTTTACCCAAGAAGCAGGGCGATATTGGATTTAAATCCTTCGAGGATTTTAATCAGGCCCTCTTGGCAAAACAGATGTGGCGACTACACCAATACCCAAACTCTCTCGCAGCCAGGGTTCTAAAGGGCAGGTACTTCCGTAATATGCACCCTTTCTACGCACCAAAACCTAATCACCCGTCTTTTGGGTGGCGAAGTATATGGTCTTCGAAGGAGTTAGTGTTGCACGGAGCCCGAAAACTTATTGGCAATGGATATGGTACGGCAGTGTGGACGGATAATTGGTTACCAGACACAAAACCACGTCCGGCAGTTAGTTTGGGAGGCATGGTCAATCCACAGCTTCGGGTATCCGACGTCATTCATCAGGGGAGTCGTAAATAGAATACTCAGGTAATACGAGCAAATGTGCACCCCCAGGATGTTCCAAAAATTCTCAGCATGAGGCTTCCCCCCGAACATCGGAGGATAATTTCTGTTGGCACTTCACCAAATCGGGCTTATATACGGTTAAGTCGGGATATGAACTCGCCAGAACACATAAGGATGCAGAGACCCAGTTCTCACTCCAATTACCGTCTGATAACCCCCTCAAGGCACATGTATGGAAAATTCCTGCTCCAAACAAATTACGTCATTTCCTCAGGCAATGTCTAGCGGGAGCAGTATCTGTCAATGAGAGACTCAGGTTTAGACACATCCGAGCATTGGGGATCCTGTTGAGTCTATTAACCACGCAGTATTTACGTGCCCTTCGTCTAGAGAAGTTTGGTCTCTGACTGATCTTCCAACAGATACTATCTCATTCCCGTTGGAGAGTTTAAGAGCCAATTTAGATACACTCTTCTGGTGAATTCCTTAGACAGGAGCCACATACGAAGTTTCTCAGGCTTTTCCATGGATCATATAGTACATATGGAAGGCGAGAAATGATAAAGTTTTTAAGGCGGTAAATCGTGATGCCGCAAAAACCCTAGCAATGGCCATTAAGGAGGCCCGAGATTGGGCTGTGGCGAACACCCCAGCCCAGGGGTTACCCCTACAGCCCCCTCACACAGCTGATATGTCCTCAGCCATATTCACGTGTTTTGTTGATGGATCATGGAAGGGGGAAGACAATACGAGTGGCATGGGTTAGGTTTTGCAGCTACATGATGGAATCACAGATTTGTTGGGATTACAAGGAAACCATCGAAGTCTATCTCCTCTCCATACAGAAGTGCATTGTCTCCTATGGGCCATGCAGTGTTTAATTCAAAAACGACGATTTTGCTCTACTTTCATCACAGATTCAAAAGATCTGTTGAAGATGGTGGATGCACCACATGAGTGACCCGGTTTCGAACCGGAGTTGCGTGAGTTGGCAATCCTTCGGGAGTCTTTACCCGAGTTCGATCTCATCTACCGGCAACGGGAGAACAACACGAGAGTGGATTTGTTAGCAAGGAATGCACGTTCGCGAAACAAGATTTTTTCTTTTATTAGCACTTATGTTCCATATTGGTTTGCTGATACAAACAATGTATTTGCTTAATTATTATTGAAGTGTGTTTGTGACAAAAAAAAAAAAAAAGATTTTAAAGGGATTTACATGATTTTATAGAATTCCATCAAAATCATAGCAAAAAAAGAAGAGAATTGATTCTTCACTATTTTTCATTAGAATTCTATTAAATTCCTGTAAAATGATAATGCCAGAAAAAGGTGTAGTGTAATTGAATAACACTAACATTTAATGAAATTAAGAATTTCGTAGATTGAATCACAAGAATTTAAAAGAATTCGAAAAATAGTTAATTGAATAACAGTGGAATTTGATAGAATGTTCAATTCATTCAAAATCATTCAAATTCTTCAATTGAATAAGACCCCCCTAAGTTTTCTATCTGATAAATTAATATTTTGTTAATTAATAAAATATTATAGTCTCGGTGTTATTAATTTATAGAGGGTTTATGATATATGGAATTGATACAACAACCTTATACATTGCACGTCATTTGTCTATTTGACACAGTTGTAATAATTAGTTTTGTTTTAGAATATATAGAATCGATACGACAACCTTAATATACATTGCACATGAATTCTCAAACAGATAACAAAAGATCAAACGAAAGTAGAGCAGCTGATTTTAGCAATCAAATTTAAAACAATCGATGCATAACATTAAACAAAACCGAAAATATAACTTGTTTTTCACTCTAAAACCTGTTCTTCTTACTTAGTCCTTACACTTGGTTCTTGCCCTTTTTCCTTGTTTTCTCATTCACCAAAGTTAGTCAAAACGAAAACTATCGCTACGCGTCACTCCGCAACATCAATGCCATTCTCACTTTTCTCTCCATCATGGCCAGACTTTGATGTTTCCTTTGTGGACTTTCTCACATTTGGAGTCCTCGCGCCATTGTTTCCTGAGTGTTCTTCCTTGCAACCGCCTACACTGTGGCGATGTCGAACACAATGCTTACCTTTCACATCCTCATATGATGGGTTAACTGCGCTGCTGCAGCTCTTTCTGCGGTTAAGGTTTGGTGACTTAGGCCGCGTCAGTGGAAACTGTGGTCAAAACAACCATAAAATGTTAAAATCTTTTTTCAATAATATCTATGTAACGCAAAGAATAACCTCTTAAGCAATTTTCAGGTTTTGGAACAGTCTAATTAATCTAATTAGAGGTAAAGACGGTGTGGTTTTGTATCCATACCTTTTTCAATGGTTGTTTCGGTGGAGGAGCCTCGTAGTAAAAATTTGGCACCGGATTAGCTTTGTACGCCATGTTCTTCCGAAGTTGCTTAGTGACTAGTTCTTGCTCTTCCTGAAAAAAAATACATTCTCAACGTTTTTGAGAATGCTCAAGTATAATAGATAAAACATTTTATTGAATCCAAATATGTAAGATTCATACATCATATATCAACAAATGCACATGAATGCATAAGCATATATCTTTTACCTTGAGCCTTTTCTCGTTTTCTCGTTTCTCTTCCTCAAGAGCTTTCTGTTTCTCTTCTAACTTCTGGTAAAACTGAAACCAAAATACGTTCATAAATAAGCAGAGCGACGGAAACCCGAAAATGGAACAGTACGTACGCAATCTCTAATGAAAAAAACAGCTCATTGCAATGCTTCCTTAAAACTTTTCCTTATTGTGTTACCCAAAAAATTACCTCTTTCCGTCTCTCCAACCGCACTGAGCTCCTAAATGTTGGAGCAACTCCAACCGTTAGCTTAGGTTTCATACTTCTTATGGATGTAGCTGATCTACATATGGTTAAGGATCAGAAAAATTCCTGTAATGGTTAGAAAAATTAAACACAAATGTTTTCTTTTCCTGGTTTTAACTTCACATAAAGGATACGAAGAAGCAACAGAAAAACAATCTTCGTCATCATGGTGCTTCTTGTGATCCATTGTCTTCCTACCTAGTAAAGGCGAATTCGTCTAAAACCAACAAACAAATAAAAAAAAATTAATCAAACTATCAACATCACAATCACCTGAAAAAATATCCCATAAGGCTTCTTTGTTTACCTGTGAACCTCTTGATGCAGAAGACGAGGAAGCGGGCTTTTCAGCCGAAAGAGAAAACGGCTTTGGAACAGTGGGGCTCCTGGTACCACGAGTTTTAAGCGACGAAGAGTTCAGTTTCTTCTTACTGTCAGAAGAACTATGTGATCCATTTGTGTGTTCATTTGCAACCAAATTCTGCTCAGTGCATTCTTTCACCTCTGAAGCCTCATTAGTTGAAGGAACTTGGACTTTCTTATCATCTGAAGAACCCGTCGAGCTTTCCGTAAAACTGTTTGATTTCTTATCCATGTGTTTGTCTACAATTTCTCTCCCCATTACCACTACAACAAAGAAAAATGTATTACATTCATAAATGTTCAACCTTTATACCTAGAAAATTTGTTCTAACGAACATGAATTAGAAACTATTATGAAACAATCAAATCTAACTTTCTTTTAATGCTAAATTTTCTCTTTTGCATAAGGAAATTAGGCGAAACCTAAATAAATGCTGCATTTAAGACAAGAGAATTAACGAATTCATCAGAATCAAACAAAACATCATGAAAAATGAAACAGAAAAAAAACCTAGGGTGCAAATGGTTGTAGATGAGAGGAAAAAAAGGAAAATTAATAAAAGGGAAAAAAAGAATGAAACGAGATATTGTTCCTCAAACATTGTTTCATCTTATTCCTCTCCTTTTTTTAAGAGTAACAAATCTAGAGGAATCTAGAGAAATTTGTCTTATTTTTCATCTATTGGATGAAATTTCCTAAATTTTAGAGGAAAACAAATTTATCCCAAATGGTAGAATTATAGAGGAATGGAGAAGAATAACATATTCCACCAAATTTTATTCCTCTAATGTGTCAACCATTTGCACCCCTAATTTATTAATATATCGTCAAGAACACAGAGCTGCGGAAAACAAAAATCGACCAAGCAGATCGAAAATCGGACAGATCGAAACACATTTGTCAAACAATTACAAGAAAAAAAAATTCAGACAAAAGAATGTAACGAAATTCTTACGATTTCTAGCTCTGATTTCTCCAGAAACTCGAGAAATACATTTCTTCTATATGAACTCAGGGCGAAATGCGAAAATCCCCTTTCACGACGTCTATCTCTGGGACAGATTTACTTATTTTTGTTTTTATTTAGTCCAATTTTTTTTTGTTTTTGTCAACAAACTTGGATTTACTTTTTCTTTTTGTGACGAATGCATAAATAGATTTTATATTTTCTCGACGAATAGAATGTCAAATAATATTCGCTTTTTTTTATTGGCGTGTCGCTTTATTTGTTTAGCTCCTTTTGACTTATCATCGTGACAATGAAAACACATAAATGTAGTTATCCAAAAACATTTAGTTATGGTCTTAAAGGATTTGGTGGTGAAATAGAAAATTTCAACACGAAAAAGTAGTGGAGGATATGTGTTAATGTAACATCAAGAAAAATTAAGTTTTTGACTCATCTAATTTTGTTTCTCTCTTAAAGTCGTGATAGATATAAATAGCTATGTTAGTCTAGTAGTTTGATCAAATATTAATTAATGCTTAAAATTAAAGTGTACTAGGACTAATCGGGTCGGATTCGTCACGTTTGGTTTGGTCGACAAGAGAGTTTGCTCATCATGTCGATGCAGTGGCGGCAATGCTTCTAGGACCTTTGGTGCGTCATAGAAAATTGAAAAAATGACGGCCGTTGGGATGAGGTTGACTCGCCTTTTGATCCTTCCATGCGAATCCATGGCCGATCCATGCTTCTGGCTCATTGGTTTTGGGCTCGGTTCTCTATTGTCAGCGTATCTAGTGTAACACCCAAACTTTTTTTTTTTAATTCACATTTCTACTGCGGAACATAACATTTAAACCAATATAATACTCCAATAACTCCATAAAATAAACCAATCCTTTAAATCAAATTAAATTCAAATACCAAATTCAGAACTGACTAAATACTAGCAACTTAACCAACTGGTTCGCTAGACTAAACAACATAACCCATATAAACACTAAACCCTATCACCCTCTTCTCTCGGCCTCGACTCCACGATCACACTATTTATTTACCTGCAACTCAAAAGAAACACGGGAGTTGCGTGAGTATTATCATAAATACTCAGTGGAACGGCCATCCCGCAAATAGAAAATACGCAAAAGCAGATATCAATATACCACACAATTTAAACTTATTTGAACCAATATCCAGATTAATTAAATAATTCAAACAAGGTTCACAAAAATAACGGGTGTCGATCGACACTCGACCAGATCAAACATCGACTTCCTCACAGGGTGTCGATCGACACAGCCCGCAAGCGTCGATCGACACACTACTTCAGAATCCGAGACCAAGCCTATCCTCACGCGGCTCATCTCGATTTGTCGCGAACCGATACATCGATCACACAACACGATTAAACACACCACAGAAACATCATAACCAGAATCGATAACGAAAAACAACTATCAACAATCAAGCAATCCCTAATATCCGATTCTAGCATTTCCCAACGATCACGCACTCACCTCGTGATTTAAGAATCGAAACGGTGATAATCACAGAGAACGCAGACTCTACGGCCTGGAAACAGCCCCAGATTCGCACTGGAAATCACTCAAAAACCCGCCACGAACGATCATCGAGAACGAACGTACGAAGAACACCCGAAAACTCGAACGATTCGCGAATACTCTCGAAACCCTCACTTTCTCTAAGATCTCTCTGCGATTTTCTCTAATCCCCACGGCCACAAGTTTGTAAAGGACTTATAAACACGAACCCTAGGTTTAACGCCCCCTAAACCGAGCCAAACCGCGATTAAAATTAACCCGAACCGACCAATCAACTTGGTGTCGATCGACACCTCCCCATGGTGTCGATCGACACCCTTACCAAACTGCACTTACTTGCTTTTAGGATGTTACAATTCTCCCCCACTAAACTAGATTCGACCTCGAATCCCAAGACACGAGTCCACACCGGACCACACCCTGGCTCGCACCGGCCAATACCACAAGAGATTCTCACAAAACCCCCAAAAGTCCATAACCAACCCACACTATACACACGTTTTCAGACATTTATTACGTTTTAACTCATCCATACACACATACACCCTAAGGAACCACCGTCCCTCCAAGAGAACTACCGTCTTTCAGCACTATAGAGGAAACCACCATCCCAATATAGGCTCTCAGTACTATAAAGGAAACCACCGTCCCAATATCAGTACACAAAAAAACCACCGTCTCCTGGAGAGAACCACTGTCTCTCAGTATGTATACAGGAAACCACCGTCCTCGATACATACTCTGGAAAGCCACCGTCTCCAGATCATGAGTCATCCATAATAAATTCCAAAACGCCTACCCGTAACAACAATAAGGACCTAAACTCTACTCTAATAGAAATGCGCAAGGCTTCTAGCCCAAAATACCATAATGCAATGTTTCCAAATCCTGACTAGGTTTGTCCAATTAATCGCACAACAATCAAACAAGAACATGTACAACCAGCTGTAGACCCAGAGTTGGATCGATCGATTGTGCAACAATCAAACAAGAATATGCACAACCAAGATACTACATCTGATATCCCGATCGTTGAAACCGAACGCACAAGAAATATCAAAGAGGTATGTACCCTGTCTGTTGTTTATGCCACGATTAAATATTGATTACTCAACTTATACCGTTATCATCACACTCTCAGGACGTCTCCTTTGAGGTAACGATGCCGATACCACTCCACTCTCAGGACGTCTCCCTTAAGCTCTGGCTCTATATAGGAAAATATTTCCTTAGAGTAACCAACACATACGTGAACATGCACCTAAAAACTAGGAATACATTCCTTGATAATAACATGCAATAACCTATTCTAGCAAAACGACTTTACTCCAACTGAGACTTAGCTAACCACCGACTTCATGAAGATCCACACCTCAACTTCGAAGCACAACACCTAACCAAACTCCTTGCACGCTCCAGATATCTATTGCTCTTAACTCAGTCTACACCTGACACCCCTAGAACGCATTCTGTGGCTCATCGGGAAAACATACCGTTCGCATTCTCGGGATGCATCCTTCGAGTCAACGGTATCTGGGAAACTCACATCCCACTCAACATACCGGAGAGCTCACATCTCCTTAAAACACATGAGTTATTCGGGACCGCAGTCCCTAGAGCAATAAATACCGAGCACTGAAAAACAAACATTGGACTGCCCAACAATGGTCCAAATTCACTCCTAACGCCTCAGCATAACCAGCCATCGGCCGATACACTCGCCTATACACTTGAATCTCCCATTCAAAGAGACCTGAAAACTGAACCGACTGCCACAACTTACTCTTGCTCGAACGACCAAACACTTTGGTTTCCGAAAATCTTTCAAGAACTAACCTCGGATATATTGCCTGATCCTCGTGAACTCTGTTTCTTTTGCTAACCTAGACCACCTCCTGATAACTGAATGCTCCTTGCTCGTTCTGAACACCTTCCTCCGAATAATTGATCTCCATGAATGGATATGATGCTACGCGAGTGACCAAGAGCTCCTACAAACTACTGATTTGCCATCCACTGTGATGAACCTTAAACCTTCAGATACTCCACTTTGCCATCCTACAACAAAAACCGGTGATCCTCCTAGCCTCACTTGCTCGATTCTGCATACAGCTTTTGCTTCCGAGCCTCTCCAGAACCAAACACAATGAGCCTTGTGTTCCTCAAGATTCCCCGAATAGTCCAAAATATAAACGCTGAGTATGAAACGAACACTTCCCAACACTCCTTGATCACGTCATAATAAGCTCGCGCATACCGCATACGCATTTGTTAAGCCAAAAAGCATAACTACACCTCAAAATGCCAATTACTTGCCTAGATTCACCCAGAACCATCTGTGCAACATTTTTAATCCAACTAGGCCAGGCGGTCGATCGTACAACAATCAAACAAGAACATGTACAACCACCCGACGGTCCTGGTTTGGATTTCACAAATGCTACATCTGTTACCAAAACTCCAACCAAGTCCTAGCCTGACCCGCGATACTTCGGCTCAAACCTCGAGCCTCCCAAACTATCTATCACAGACCATACACTTGACTTTTCCAGTCAACACTACACAAGTTCCTCACCCAAACTTCAAACCCGTCCAACATGGACTAAAATCCTGAACTGACTTGGCCAGTACCACATGAGATCCTCCCATGATCTCAGAGGCTCAGTCTAATCCACATAAGACAACATACCGCTTGTACTCTCGGGATGCATCCCTCGAGCCAACGGTATCTGGGTAGTTCACCTCCCCACAAGAGATCTCACATCCCTCACAAATTATCCTGGGAACTCACTTCCCAATAAGTATACAGGAAAACACACCTCTCCTCTGATTAGAGCCGCCTCACATGGTATAGTCTCGTTATTCCCAACCTGGAATAACCTCAAAGAAATGACCCACGCTGGTCCACACATAAAAAGACACATCTAAGAGCCACACGGCTCAACTTAAATGAAAATAAAAAGGAACACCATCTTATAAATTTTCAAAAATGCATATCGTTTCAACACCAACAAACATACAAAAATCCAGAAAAAACAATGCAAAGCTGAAATTCTTAAACTGAAAACAAACAAAAACAACTGCGATAAAAGGACGCTTCTTAATCCTCGAACTGATCTCCCAAATCCCGCTCCAACACTGCCGCCAAATCAACCCGCTCCTCTTCTCTCGGCCTCGACTCCACGATCACACTTTTTATTTACCTGCAACTCAAAAGGAACACGGGAGTTGCGTGAGTATTATCATAAATACCCAGTGGAGCGATTATCCCGCAAATAGAAAATACGCAAAAGCAGATATCAATATACCACACGATTTAAACTTATTTGAACCAATATCCAGATTAATTAAATAATTCACAAAAGGTTCATAAAAATAACGGGTGTCGATCAACACGCCACCCTGGTGTCGATCGACACTCGACCAGATCAAGCATTGACTTCCTCACAGGGTGTCGATCGACACAACCCGCATGCGTCGATCGACACACTGCTTCAGAATCCGAGACCAAGCCTATCCTCACGTAGCTCATCTTGATTTGTCGCGAACCAATATAGCGATCACACAAAACGATTACACACAGCACAGAAACATCATAACCAGAATCGATAACGAAAAAGAACTATCAACAATCAAACAATCCCTAATAACCGATTCTAGCATTTTCCAACGATCACGCACTCACCTCGTGATTTAATAATCGAAACGGTGATAATCACAGAAAACGCAGACTCTACGACCTGGAAATAGCCCCGGATTCGCACTGGAAATCACTCAAAAACCCGCCATGTACGATCACCGAGAACGAACGTACGAAGAACACCCGAAAACTCGAACGATTCGCGAATACTCTTGAAACCCTCACTTTCTCTAAGATTTCTCTGCGATTTTCTCTAATCCCCACGGCCACAAGTCTGCAATGGACTTATAAAAACGAACCCTAGGTTTAACGCCCCTAAACCGAGCCAAACCGCGATTAAAATTAACCCGAACAGACCAATCAACTTGGTGTCGATCGACACCTCCCCATGGTGTCGATCGACACCCTTACCAAACTGCACTTACTTGGTTTCGGGATGTTACATCTAGTCTCTCAGTCATCGAAATGTTCAACATGTCATGCTCTTTCGCTTTTTTTAGTAGTTGTGGTTATCATGTTCTTTATATCCATAAACATTTTTGATGCGTTTTTGGTGTTTCTTGGCGGAAGATTTGTCCTTGTCCAAAGAAATATGCGTCAGTATCCTTCGGGTCGTTGCCGTTCTTTTCCCTCCCTACTGTTGGTCATCTTCTTTATATCTTGCGTGCAATGGTTCTTTTGAGTAATAACTTTTTCTGTCCCAAATTATGGGGGTTAAAACTCTGACAACTAAATTTCGTTAGGAATGGCGGCCAGAGACGGTTTCTCTGGCTGCCCGAAAAGGCTGCCGTGACGCTAGTTGCGGAGTGGTCATTGAAACGGTTCCGTTTTTGTGCTTGTTCTCGGAGAAGCTATAGGCGATATTATGAGGTTTTGAGGACTGGCCTTGGGTAAAGTGGCTCGCGGCAACTACGATGAGGACTCGAGTTCATAGGAACTGAGGCAACATCACAAATTTTCGAGCTTAATTGTTCGGAATCGGTATTTCTTCGTCAAAGATCTTCTTAGTTAGCTTATGTTTATGTTTTTTGTTGAATCTTTGTCTGTTTCGTGTTGTAGTTTTGCCTTGTTTAGTAGATTTCGGTCATTCTACTTTCTAAGTTTTCTTTGTCACCGTTGTCATATTTCTAAAATTGTATAAAATTTAATATTTTATCAAAAAAAAAAATTTCGTTAGGATTTAAAGGGAACTGGAATTTCTATGAACGAAACAACAATAATATAGATCAAAAGACACATGTTTGTGCTAGGTCAAATTGCTAAAACCCTAGTAGGGTGAAATTTGTCTCCAATATGGCTCTCCACATATTTTTCATAGATTTGGCTCCACAATATTTGGTTAGACACAATTCCGTTAGGCCCAATTTTTACACATTGATTTCAATAGGGTGAAACATGACCCAACAACATTTATTGTTCACAAACATTATATAAATCTTTCAAACCTTAAATTTAATTCTTGTTTTTGAGGGACGGTAAATCGTCGCTACCATGGTAATGACTAATGTGTGTATTTCATAATAATAAAAAATATATATATGTAAGGATAAGGTAAAATCGCGTGATTTACCGAGGTTAAAACCCTTAGCCGCACAGCTAATCAAAAAAATAATGGGGGATGGCTTCTTCTTCTTCTCACGTCTCGGTCGCAAGTGAAGTTGAGCAAATCAAAATGGTTGGTGACCGCTCTAGTCAGAATTACTAAGTATCCTCCTCCTTAAGCCACCACCGATTAATCGTAATCTGATCGGATCTCGACCAAATCCGCCATGGGAGTCCCAGCTTTTTACAGATGGCTCGCCGACCGCTACCCTAAGTCCATTACCGACGTCGTCGAAGCCGCCGATGACCTAATTCCGGTAGATATCACCAGACCTAACCCTAACGGCTTCGAATTCGATAATTTGTACCTCGACATGAACGGCATCATCCATCCTTGTTTCCACCCTGAAGGAAAGGTAAAGTCTTTACTCCGATTTTGCTCAGAAAGTCAATGGAACCAATACCCAATCGGCCAGTGTTTAATCTGCTCATGTATGTGAGTGTAGAGTTAGTTTCTTTTAAGAAAGGTTTGATTTTTATGAGTAGAAAGGAAAGATAAGCATTCTAGTGGATGTGAGTAAGTTTGATACTTGATTTCACTAGCTAATTCGTAATTTTATTGCATGACATCAATGAAGCCTGCACCTGCAACATACGATGATGTATTCAAATCAATGTTTGAGTACATTGATCACCTTTTTACTTTAGTGCGTCCGAGGAAGCTTCTTTATATGGCTATAGGTGATTTTTCGCTTCCTTTTTGTGCCCCTATCTGTTTTGCTTCTGTGAGATGGGATCTGGATTAAGTATGATGTTGCAGATGGAGTTGCACCGAGAGCAAAGATGAATCAGCAGCGTTCTCGGCGTTTCAGAGCTGCAAAGGATGCAGCAGAGGCTGTATGTTCTCTTTGTCTTGGCTTTAAGTTTGTGTGGCTCATTGTTGTTTATACTATATATCTGGTGGTTGAATAGGAAGCTGAGGAAGAGAGGTTGAGACAAGATTTCGAGATTGGAGGGCAAATCTTGTCTGCTAAAGAGAAAGCAGAAACTTCAGATTCAAATGTCATTACTCCTGGGACCCCGTTTATGGCTATACTGTCTGTAGCTCTTCAGTATTACATCCAATCTAGGTTAAACCATAACCCAGGTTGGAAATTTGTTAAGGTGTGATACCGGTCATTGAAGTTAGCCGCTATTTCCAAGCTGTGCAATATTTCTTGCAGTTCTTGTTTGTTAGTGTTGTCCCTTTACTTATGGTTTTCAGGATAATTTGTCTCCCTAAGTTTTCATGTATTATTATTTGAAGGTACTTCTTTCTGATTCTAATGTACCGGGTGAAGGAGAACACAAGATAATGTCATACATTCGTCTCCAACGTAATCTTCCTGGTTTTGATCCAAATACACGACATTGTCTATACGGTCTGGTTAGTGTCAACCCATAATGTAGTTGTTTTGCTTCCTTTCTGTTTGCTGATATGTTGGTGCTTCTTCCAACAAATTGCACATCGCGTCTTGCCAATATCTGTATGTTATTATGCAGGATGCAGATTTGATAATGCTTTCTCTAGCCACACATGAAGTTCACTTTTCAATATTAAGAGAGGTAGCTGTTTTCCACCCCTATGCTCTATATTTTCTTTGATACTCAGTCGACCAAATGACGGGTCTTCTTACCCATTCCAGGTTATCACTTATCCTGGGCAACAAGAGAAATGTTTTGTGTGTGGACAAACTGGTCATTTTGCTTCAGATTGCCCTGGAAAATCAGGTAGCACAAATGCTGCTACTGATATTCCAATCCACAAGAAAAAATATCAGGTTTAAGTAGTTTGCTTTCTTATCTCCAAGAGATCTTGCCGCAGATAAACAACATGCCTTTTTAATCATTACTTTTGGAGATTTCTCATATCTATCTGATGTGTTTTTTTTTTTGGTAGTTCCTGAACATTTGGGTGTTGCGAGAATATCTACAATATGAATTGGCCATTCCAGATCCTCCTTTCAATATCAACTTTGAGAGAATTATAGACGACTTTGTATTCCTTTGTTTCTTTGTTGGCAATGACTTCCTACCTCATATGCCTACATTGGAAATTCGAGAGGTATGTGCCTTATAGAATGTTTCACTCCCTAAAAGATTGGCTGTCATACACCACATGATTGTTCTGTTGATTGTAAAATATAGTCATAACTAATCCTGTGGAGAATCATTAATGACGCCTTCGAGCATCATAGCTTAAATTCTTTTATCTTTATACTCTATTTCTTTGTTACGTCAGGGAGCTATAAACTTGCTGATGCATGTTTACAGAAAGGAATTTACAGCTATGGGAGGCTATCTAACAGATTCTGGTGAGGTAAGTTATTGGATTTCTTACCTTCTACTTCAATTCATTCTCGCTTCACATTGCTCAATACCGTATTTTGTATGAGCTTTAGAAAATGGTCAGTTATCTTGTGGCAACTATTCCTTGAATTGCTTCATTTCTATTTTGTCTGCCTAGATGATTACTAATGATAACCTAAAGTAAACTGCATTATTTCCATGGACGTTTTTTTTTTTTTTTAAACCATTAACCCATTGACAACCTTCTCTTTTTCTGCATTGATAGGTTTTATTAGATAGGGTAGAGCATTTCATTCAAGCTGTCGCTGTAAATGAAGATCAAATATTTCAGAAAAGGACACGAATAAAACAGGTATTCCTTACCTATCCCATATTTTCTCTTATGCAATCTTTGAAGGCTTTAAGAAAGTAGGTTGCACATACCCTTATAAAGCACTAACTAACTGGTCACATACCTAGTCAATGTTGAAATCCAACATGCCACCATGTTTTGGCACTGACCACTACTCTGGGGGGCTCTCTGTCTGTGACCCCTTTCTAGTTTCATCATTCTACTTTGTTGCGTTGTTGCTGTGTGGTAGCCTCTGGTATCAGTAGATAAGTATTCCTATAGTAGTGCCATTCCAATCCTTGTAAGGGTAATGGGCTGAACTCACCCTATAAGCTAGCTTTTTGAGTGAATGGTGCTCCATATAAAGCAATAACTAGCAGTACATCTAATCAATGGGCTTGTATCATATTCTTCCGTTAAGTTTGAAACTGCATAAGTTATGGCTAATGGTGTGCTGATGTTGGTATCAGTCAATGGACAACAATGAAGAAATGAAACAAAGATCAAGAAGAGACCCATCTGAGATACCACCTGAACCGATAGACGATAAGGTAAAATAGATTATCGCAACACTGTTTCAGCTTGGTAGCTGGAGAGATTCTTATTACGAGGGAAATTTTTCAGGAGGTACCACTAAAATTGCTCCTTCATCTGTGTAGATTAAGCTAGGAGAGCCCGGCTACAAGGAGAGGTATTATGCTGAGAAATTTAGTACGACTAATCAAGAGGAAATTGAGCAAATCAAACAAGACGTGGTAAGTTTTACGTTAATCAACTCTCTCTGTCACCCTTTTGATTGGTTAAAATAAGTCTCAATTTGAGTAAAGGTTTCTTCAGGCCATGTGCTATTGTGATTTTGTGCGCATTTAGACTCTTAACATCCCCTTAAGTGTCTCATTGATTTCCCAAATTTTAGCACTTAATATTTGCACAGTTTCTTTTTATCTTTTAAGGAGGTTTGTAGTGTGATGTGAACTACTTTCTTGTAATGAGTCCTGAGACAGTTTTAGATGAACATGAAATATTCTTTAAGTCTGATGACCTGTTTTCCTTGTAGGTACTAAAATATGTTGAAGGTTTGTGCTGGGTTTGTCGGTACTACTACCAAGGTGTATGCTCTTGGCAATGGTCAGTTTGAATTTTCAAAAAGCTTAAATTGAGAATGTCATGTTATTCCCATGAGAGCCATGCATTATGAAAAAATACTGGAATCTTATTTTATAGTAGACTGATGGGTCTCCTCTCAAGAAAGACTTTGATGTTTGGTTTTTCTTGTTGAAAACTACGAGGTTGCAAATTTTGAATGCAAGTCTGTTTTTAACCCTTTCTTCAAATTTTTGCAGGTTTTACCCATACCATTATGCTCCATTCGCTTCAGATCTTAAGAATCTATCTGATTTGGAAATCACATTTTTCATTGGAGAGCCCTTTAAACCTTTTGACCAGTTAATGGGAACCTTACCAGCTGCAAGGTTCGTTCCTTTTTGTGGAACCTCAATATTTATTATTTCTGGAACCTGCGGTGATGTTAAATGTGTTTCTTGGTTGTTACAGTTCAAATGCTCTGCCTACAGAATACCGAAAGTTGATGACTGATCCCTCGTCTCCTATCCTGAAATTTTACCCTGAAGGTATATTTAAGCTGTAAAGCTACCTGAAATTTTACCTTTTTTCTCTATATTTATGCTGGATATTGGATACTCCTAAGCTATCATTCTATTTACAGATTTTGAGGTTGACATGAATGGAAAGCGCTTCGCCTGGCAGGTTCATGGTTGTCTGTATTCTTTAGATATAGTGATAATATTATCACGATGTGACTGTATTCTGTTCTTCAAATTTTGATGTTGTATGTTTTCCACTTGCTGTGATCCAGGGTATTGCAAAACTTCCTTTCATTGAGGAGAAGTTATTGTTAGGTGCGACAAGGAAGCTTGAAGAAACGCTAACGGTTTGAACTTAATTTTCACTCAAAATACATTTGATTATCGTTTGGTCAAACTACATCCTCTCCCAAAAAACTATAATTCTTGATGAAAGATAATTTATTGGACCTTCACGATGGGTTTTTGTTACCTATAAAGTTGCTTTACACTTAGATTGCCGCAGCTTCATGTTACAGTCTTCATGTTAGTGTATTGTGGAAACTAGAACTGAAAGTTATTAAAAATATTCAATATGGAATCAATCTTGCAGGTGGAAGAACAGCAACGCAATAGCGTGATGCTTGATTTGTTATACGTACACCCAAATCATCCACTGGGCCATCGGGTTATGCAGTACTACCAATCCTACCACCAGCTGCCACCACATGAATGCCTTCCATGGATGATTGACCCGAGTACTAGGTTAGTTTTGATTGGCTAAATTTAGAAGCTGTGTGTAGTCTGAACATTGAGCTTGTTCTTATTCTCGATCTTGTTCTGTTTGTTGCAGCCAAGGGATGAATGGTTTTCTCTGGTTAAGTGAAAGGAATGGTTTCCAACCTAGAGTGGATTCCCCTGTCAATGGTTTGCCATGCATTGAGCAGAACCGAGCCTTGTCTGTTTCTTGTACTTCACAAGTTTGTGTTTTTATGATATTGATGAAGTCTTGATTTACTCACTTTGATTTTTTCCTCTATATTTTCCAGAAATGTTACATACCTGAGTCCTGCCAAACACCCTCATATCCCAGAACCACCAAGAGGAGCGATCATTCCAGACAAGGTATGTTACCCCAAAGGAGATCTTCATGAACTGTATAGTCGATCTCCATATTAACCAAAATGAGCAACAAGTTATTAGCGATATTCATTATGGAAATTTGCAGATCTTGACGTCATTAGATATAAAGCCATTTCCACCTCTATGGCATGAAGACAATAGCAGCCGACGCAGACAAGCCCGAGATAGGTACGTGGAATATAATGTAGACTTGTATTTTGAAGATTATAGTGTTATATATGTTTAAATTAACCATATTGATGTATCTTTGGTGCAGACCACAAGTGGCTGGTGCTATAGCGGGACATACGCTGGGAGAAGCAGCTCATCGTCTGATCAAAAACACCCTTAACATGAAATCTTCAAGTGGTTCGGCTTCAGGACTAATTGATCCAAATGCTTACTACCAAAACATGCCGGGTAACCATTATTATGGTGGAGTCAATAGACCAAGAGCAGCAGGTCCCTCTTCTTACAGGAGAGCATACGACGATGACTCGAACTATTACTATTACGGAAAGTATAACAACAGTTCTCAAGGAACGTTCAACAACGGCCCAAGATATCCTGGTCCGATAAATGGTTCACCAGACTATAACCGGAACTACAACAATCATAACCGTGGTGGAGTCAGAGCTGGAATGTCAAGTTTATCGATAGACGATCAAACGAGAAGCAAACAATCGTATTCAAGCTATACAGAAGCCGCTAACGCAAATCTCTACCGATTGCCTTCACCACCAAACCAATGGATTGGTACACCGCAAGGTGGGAATTTCGGCAGTGGACACTATAGGGAAGGAGTTGGATACGGTGAAACAAACGGAAAACCGGGAAAGAAAGTGATTTATCAAGCCAAGACACAACAACAAAGTCATTTTGGTTGAGGCGAAGGAAGGTTCTTCTGTACAGACCGGTGTAGAACAAAACAGAGTTTCTTTCTTTTGCAGCACTGTCCTCAATTTCTGGCTTAAGGTGAATTGTACAATGTACCTTTTTATATATTTATCTCTACAACATTAAAAATTTGAATTTCTTCAATCCCCCACATTGTTGAGAATAATTATAAAAAACGGTGAACATTACAAAAAAAATAAAATAATAATATGGTTTTTTATTGGATGAAATATCCGCTTAAAAAGAGGAAGAAGAAGAGAAGAAGAGAGCCAAAGATTAAAGCAGTTTTTTGACCAGAAGTAAGAGCATTACCACCAAGTCCATATTGTTGATTCTGAGCAAAACCAGCAATCTCTACCATTTTGCTCTCGAAGAAGTTTTGTGCTGCTCCACACGTTGGACATCTCCAGTCTTGTGGTAGCTTATCGAATTGGAATCCAGGTGGGATCGGGTACGATGGATCGCCCGCGGATTCGTCGTACTTGTAACCACACGATCTACACTCGTAGATTCCAGTGTTTAAAACCGCGAATTTCTCCTCTTCTCTTCGTTTCTCGATCGTATCTTCGGATTCGAGCTCGACGGTGGTTTCAGGCGTGTTGGTGTCGTCTCTGGATACGGCTAGGTGGCGAGTAGGGGTATAATGGTAATTTTGGTGGTGGAGTTGAAATTGTCTCTTGCCATATCTGAGAAACGGAATTGGTTTGAAGGAGGAAGAAGAAGAGTGGGAGAGAGGAGAGAAGAGAAATGTAGTAGTCGCCATGTTTACTCTTTACGTCTTCTTATAATTTTTGATTGGTTTGTTCATTGTTAGAGAGAAGAGAAGAAGAAGAAGCCATTGGAGTGGAGAGGAGAGGAGAGGGAGGAAGGGGGCATATTCGTTCTTGGATAAGATTTTTGAATAGCATCGTGACCGCCACGTGGCCTTTTCTCAGTCCATCTTATTTCTCTACTTACCCCAAAACCAATAAACCTGAATTCGAACCGATAACATACCAAACCATGCATAAGATTAGATTTTATTTTACTTTGATATTTATTATCTTTTGGACCTCCTTATTGTAAATAGTGGTCAATTAGTTGAATGAGGTAAATAATCATTGAAAATATAAAGTAAGTTGTAAAGATAAATAAACCATTTAGAGAAAATAATATGCCCATAACTGAAGATAAATGGTTCAACATTTAAATCTTTTAGTGGGAAACCTTGGTCAAGTCTAAATTAACCAAATCCAAACAAAGGAACATAGCAATGGAAAGTTACCGGTTCAGTACAAGCAAGTTTCCAATGCAACTAACTACTAATGCTGTTACTCATCTCTTAAAAGTGTCAGCGATGAAATTTTAAACCAACTAAACCGAATGTTAAGATAAAGTCAAGCCTGTACTACCTTAACTCAGTCAGAGGAGACCCATCTCTCTAGGAGCATTCAGATCTGCGGTTTTTGTTTTGTCACGATTCTCCTTGAGGCTCTTTGCGATCCATATCGCTGTTTCTCTGGGAGACACCTTCCCTGGGCCAAAAGGCTTAAGCAACACGTTGAGTTCATCGTATCGCCCTTCCTGTAACAAACTAGCACTAAACTCAAGCAACCCCTCCAAAGCATCAGCTCGTTGCTGATACGATGATGGATCAAACCGACATCTTCTTGTATTAGATGATGATTTAGTCTGGCTTGATGATGCACCAGCAGTTGCATTATTATCAGACGATAATGATGACTCGTCACTTCCATTGTCTAAATTGTTGAGTTCGATACCCTGCCACGTTTGAACTGTGCATTTGTCTTTTGTTAAAGAGCGGTCATCGACAATAGAGCGTTTGTACGGTGTTTTCCTCTGCATGGGAGTGAAAAAGATGTCTTGTTCGTATGAAGCTAAAGGAAAAACGGCAATCCTATCAACTCGTGGCTCGTTAATGGAAACTTCTGGAGACTTTACATTCTGCAACATCCCAACTGTTGGTAGAGAAGTCCGGCGAGCTGAAGCAACTGGTTTACATATCACGGTTCTTTTGCTGCTCTCAATTGATAAATCTGAAATTCTGCGACTTTGTATACATTTAATAGACGATGATGCAGTGTCTTCTTCAGCTTCTGGATTCAAAGCTCTGTCATTCCAGAGAGAACTACGTCGTCGTTCCCCAAAGGCCGGACAAGTGACAGCAGGTTCAGAAAAATGGGCTTTCTTTGTAATCCTCTTAGAATCTGGCCACTGAGGCGGTAATGTTTTTCGTCTCAGGTTATTGAGCTTGAGTTTGACATCTAGAACATAAGGTTGAAGATGTGGATGTCTAAGTAAATCTGAGGCCTGCAATAAATTCATACTTCTCATAGTTAACAAAAGTATCCGGGGTTTGTATTAACAAGGTCAGGTCATACATACCGATGGCCTAACTTCTGGGTTTTTTCGCAGCATGCTTTTGACAAGACCGCGGCTGAAAATAAGGTTTTAGAAAATAGCGATATACACATGAAAGCCAATATATCAAGACAAGGTGACTTACAATGAACCAGAATATTTTGCAGGTAACGGAGCCACAATCGTCTTGTTTATCTTGTTGATAAGTGCTTGCATGTCCTAACCAAAATATTACAAAAAGTATTAAGTATCATAACAAGAATGGTTTAAAAAATCTAATACATAGCAACTTACAAATGCTTTAAATGCCGGCTTAAGGTAAGCCATTTCATATATACAGCATCCTGCAATAAGAAATTCAGGTATCCGTAAGTAATTCATTTTGGATACTTAACAAGAATTGACTCACACATGCAAAACCACACACCTAAAGACCAAATGTCAGATTTAGAACCATAAGGTATATCAGCTAGAAGCTCAGGGCACATATAGCTCGGAGTCCCAACAACCTGACATTCAAAGGAAGAAGAATCTTGTAAGTAACACAACGGTAACACAGTGGCAGATATGCACATGGAACTCACGGAGGAAGTGAGGTTGTCGGATGTTAGAATCTTAGCTAACCCAAAATCACCTGTAACAGCAATAATCATGGATAAGATATTCTTTTTTTTTCTTAAGATGGGTCTATAATTAAATGCAGAGAGAAGCTCACCAAGGCGTGTATCTTGCTCCTTGGTCAAGAATATGTTAGA
This sequence comes from Draba incana, assembly GCA_963576765.1. Taxonomy (NCBI): domain Eukaryota; kingdom Viridiplantae; phylum Streptophyta; class Magnoliopsida; order Brassicales; family Brassicaceae; genus Draba; species Draba incana. The sequence goes on from OY755209.1 coordinate 27,351,681, forward strand.
ACACTGAACCAAATTACAAAACATTAGCATAAAGAAAATCTTCGGTTTCAACTATAGATTGTGGAGATAGCAACATGAGATTGATGATACCTTGACATCACGATGGAGAATATGATTTGCGTGTAAGTACTCGAGAGCCATCAGAAGCTGAACAAGCCACTTGCACAGTTTCTGTAAAGAAAACACAGAATAGGATTAACATTAATATCAAATAAACGTTCATAAGAAAACACTGAAAAAAATATGCGCACTTCTTCCTGAAAATGCACACCATTGGCTTTCTTGATAGCTTCTGCCCTGTAACATAAGAAGAACGTGATGCGTAAAAAGCCAAAATGGGAGAGATACTATTCAAATAGATGAACACTGACATGTCCCCGCCTTCACAATACCCTATGACGATGCACACATAGCAAGCCTATTAGAAAAGATACAAAAGCTTATTAGCTCACAAGGTGTTTTATATATGTGTGTGTTTAAGGTCAGACCCAAAAATCTTACCTTTTCGACCCAAGAGTCTTTGTATTCCACGATAAACGGATGACGCATTTTCGAGATGAGCTCCATCTACCCAAAGTAGGGAAACTAAGATCAAACCATATTGAAAACATTATCATACATAGAGAGCCTTTCGAAGGTTCAGAACGGATAAAAAACACGAATGCTAACCTCTTGATGCGCAGATCGTCTGGTTCTTTCAGTTTGCCGAGCAAGACGGATCTTTTTCAATACATATCTAATGAAATCAATGAATGATATCAGAAAATTTATTAAAGGTAAAATCTGAGGGCAAGAAAGGATAGTGTTTCTCACTTTTTCTTCTCATGCTTATGTCTCACTAGTAACGCTGACCCAAAAGATCCTTTTCCTATCTGCTCCAGATTCTCATACTGTTGCATTTCTAACTTTGTTTATCTTTTTCCCTGGAACCTACATAGAAAACTGTTTCATGATCACACTGAAACAAGTAAAAACATAAGCAGAACAAAAAAAAAATTAAGCAATTTTACGGAATAATGAAATGAGGGTAAATCTAAAACCCTAGAGAGCAATACAGAGAAATTACAGAGATAGAAATAAACAAAAACCCTAAAACGCAGCAAGACAAAGCAAAGGAGAGGGATACTTACTGACCCAAGAAGAAACTAGTAAACAGAGTAAGAGGAGAAAATCTGAAGAGGAACAAGTGTCGTCTTCTTCAAGAGAATATACCGCGGAAGTTAGATCCATTAATGGTGGCTTTTGTGTGACATCATAATTACATTTCCTGTTTTCTTTTCACATCATTAATTAAAATAAATTAGATTTTGCGAGATGATTTAAGTATTTACCTGGAATTAACCGGTTTAGAACAGAACCGATTGGTTTTACAAAACCATAACAATCCTAATCCACTAGAAAATTCTCCCTCCAAATATTTTTATCACGCTGTCTTTGTCGTCTTTCTCCCCCAAATGTTGTTGTTCAATGCACACCACATAAACCCTAGCGATTTCGCCAGAAAATCATTTCCTTAATCCAGCAATCGATTATGGCGGCTGCTTCCACCTTGCTCAAATTAACTCCACTTCAATGGAATCCGCCTTTCTCACACACGCATCGGCACCACCATCATCGCAGTGTTCTCTTCTGCTCGAATCGCAAATCAAAATGCGTTCGTCTCCAAATCTCCGTCAAATACAATCAATCGGATGCTGATTCGAGATCCGATTCCGATCGTACACAGATATTGAAGAATTCGTTTAACCAAATCGCGATTCAGGTCAAGAAAACGTTAGATTCTCTGAAGAAACCCGCAATAGCGGCGGTTTTGCTTGGTCTGCTTTTGTTCTACGATCCTAATTCCGCTTTGGCTGCGTCCGGTGGTAGAGTTGGTGGTAGCGCCTTCTCGTCGCGGTCTCGGAGCTCTTCTTCGTCTTCGAGAACGTATTCGGCACCGAGAACAATGGATCCGGGTGTGAGAGGATATTCGGCTCCGTATTATGGACCGTCGCCTTTCGGTGGTGGTATTTATATGGGTCCGGCGATTGGATTTGGGTTTGGTGGGTTTTCAAGCTTCTCTTTGATTCTGGTTGGTTTTGCTGCCTTTGTTTTGGTCTCTGGATTCCTCTCTGATCGGTCACAAGATGGAGGTAGCGTTTTAACCGATACTCAGAAAACTAGCGTCATTAAGCTACAGGTGATTGCAGTTTATCAAACAGAGCTTTTTGTAATTTCATTGGATAGTTAACCATGAGATTGAGAATTTGTTTCTTCTCAGGTGGGGTTGCTAGGTTTAGGGAGGACCCTGCAACAAGATTTCAATCGTCTTGCTGAAAGTGCAGATACATCTACATCGGAGGGTTTGAGCTATGTGTTAACCGGTAATCTATTCCTCATTGTACCTCATGCTTATTCTATGTAAAAGCTTGAGGTTTCAGTAAGACACCTCTTTGATAAATGCTATAGTGTATAAGTTAGGTGTGTTGATGAAAAAGTGGTGGTCTGTATAAAGGATTGTATTTTCAGGATTGCAAATTTTGCTAAACCTGTTTGCTTTTGCTTCATTAATGCCTCTCTTTATCATGTGATATGTGTGATTCTTAATGTTTTTTTTCCTGTGACTCGCGTTTCTGTGTATTACAGAGGCAACATTGGCTTTGTTGAGGCACCCGGATTATTGCATCTCTTGTTATTCATCAGTAAGTCCACTGGTTCTCCTATGAATGATTTGTGTGTTCTACATATTCACCTCTTTAGCCTAGTTCAGTACCTGGGCCAGTGAACGTGGATGTCGAAGAAACTAACCACTCTATTTGTATTGTGTACTTTCAGGTGGATGTGAAGCGGAGTATAGAAGACGGCGAGAAGCGATTTAATCAGCTCTCCATTGAAGAACGGGGTAAATTCGATGAGGAGACGCTTGTTAACGTGAATAGCATTAAGAGACAAAGCTTGAAGACTCAAAGAGCTAGTGACTTCAGCAACGAATATATTGTGGTACACTTATATAAACTCCATAGTTAATCGTTTAGTGGGTAGAGTAATACTTTGATTTTGGGAATTGTTTAACTTGAAGTGTTATACATGTTCAGGTAACCATCTTGGTGGCTGCAGAGGGTGTACATAAATTGCCGCCGATAAATGGAAGCCTGGATCTGAAGGAAGCGTTACAGAAGCTCGGGTCAATACCGAGAAACAAAATAATGGTAAGAGATTCTGTATACATCCATATGTTGCATAATCATGGGAACAGTTTAAAGTCTTGGAAATGAAAGATGTAAAAATCAAAATGTTGCAGGCAGTAGAAGTATTGTGGACACCACAGAACGAGAGAGACACTTTGTCGGAAAGGGAACTACTTGAAGATTACCCACTTTTGAGGCCTTTGTAAATTTACTCTCGTAATACACCAAAATAGTAACAATCCTTCCTTGCTTTGTAAACACACAATATAGGTATGGGGACTAATCAGCCAATCACCTCGCAACATACTTTTGATACATGTTAAAATGAAAAAGGAATGGAACTGATGGGGATTAACTGACAGAGATCGAGAAAACCGGAATAGTTTAACCAAAATTGATTTACAAGTATAAAGCTAAATCGGAAAAAAAAACCCGGAGCCAATGTTAATAGTTCCCCCTCAAGATGGAGGTGTAAAGAAAGAACTAATACTCATCTTGCCAATCAAACTATTGAACAATGCAAGTTACAATAGCTTAGTGAGAGTATCAGCCAATTAATCATGTGTCCGAACATGCATAGTCTCACTACAAAAAAACAGTCCATTAGTGACTACCGTTTGTGACTGAAAAATCAGTCACTAATTTTTGCGACTACTTTGAGACGACTTTCCGACTGATTTGCCACGCCAATAGATGGTGTCGCAAACTCGTCGCTAATATGCGACGCCAACAACTAGTCGTAAGGTAGTCGCCAATTAGTGACTACATTGTGACACCTAAAAGTAGGTTCAGAAGTCGTCACAAATCAGTCACAAATTAGCGACTCCTAGAAGACGATTATAGTAGTCGCCAAAATGTGCCGGATTTGTGACTATCAGAGGAGTCACAATTTAGCGACGCCTTCAAAAGAGTCACTAAAGCGTCGCAAAACTTATGTTGGCACAAGAAAACAAATTAATACGCGTGTCGGTAAGAAAGAAATTAAAAAAAAAACGTGTTTAATCATGAGTGCACCTAACTAAGATATTTTTTATAATTGTAGTCGCAAAGTAGAGGCTAAAATGTCACATATTTGTGACTCTTTCGTTGGCGTCACAAAGTAGTGGCTAATCTTTTTGCCTATATATACGATTCACTCTCCCCTCATTTCACTTACACATTCATCTCTCTCTCTCTCTCATTCAAAGTCATATGGAATGAAAAAATATTTTTGGAGGAAAAAAAAGATTTGGGAGTGAAAAAAAAAGAAAAAGATTTGGGAGTGAAAAAAAAGGAAAAAAAAAAGAAAAAAAAAAGAAAAAGAAAAGAAAAATAGTTGAGGAGAAAAAAAATGTGGCCTTATTCATCGCGGTCTTGGATGTACAACCGGCTCGATCCAATTACGAACAATATATCCGCCGAATTTGTGGAGGGGGTCGAACAATTCACGAGGCTTACAGCAGTCCAAGACTTTGCTCTCAGTAGTGGAGGTAAAATATATTGCCCTTGTGCTACTTGTAGAAATACGCGTAGACCGAAACCAGTTAATACTGTAACGAATCATTTGCTTAGTAATGGATTTATGGAAGGATATTATGTGTGGACGGAACACGGGGAAGATTATAATGTAGTAGGAGTACGTAGTAGTAGTAAATACGAAAATGCTCAGTTTTGTACCGGTAATGAGCAATTTAGTACGGGTAATGAAGAGATTCATGATGGTAGTAATGTTTACGCTGAAATGGTTCAAGATGCATTTCATGATCAAGCTGGAAATGATTATGTTTATGAAGAACCTACCGGGGATGCAAATAACTTCTACCAGATGTTAGACGCTGCAAATACGCCATTATATAAAGGTTGTCGAGAAGGTCACTCGCAACTATCGTTAGCGGCTCGACACATGAACATCAAATTAGACCATAATTTGAGTGAAGTTTGCATGGACTCATGGGCGGAAGCATTTACAGAGTATTTACCTCAGCCTAATCGTGCAACCGGGTCATACTACGAGACAAAAACATTGATACGAAAGCTAGGGTTGCCGATGCAGAAATACGATGTATGCGAGGATAATTGTATGCTTTTCTAGAAAAAAGACGCGGCGTTGGAGAATTGCAAGTTTTGTGGAAAACCAAGGTATATGCCTGATACCGGAGGGCGGAAGAGAGTGCCAATTAGTAAGATGTGGTATCTTCCTATCGGTGATAGGCTGAAGAGATTGTACCTATCACAGAAGACTGCAGCGGCCATGAGATGGCATGCTGAGCACGAGTCAAAAGACGGAGTTATGTGTCATCCATCTGATGCGGCAGAGTGGAAAATTTTTGATCAACTCCATCCCGGTTTTGCGGGGGAGACAAGAAACGTACGACTTGGATTATGTACAGATGGTTTCAATCCTTTCGGTATGTCGAAGAATCATTCGTTGTGGCCTGTGATCTTGACTCCTTACAACTTACCTCCACATATGTGCATGAATGAAGAGTATTTGTTTTTGACGGTATTGAACTTGGGACCTAATCATCCATGTGGGAGTCTTGATGTTTTTTTTCAGCCGCTGATCGAGGAGCTTAAGGATTTATGGAATAATGGAGTCGAAGCGTACGATGTGTCATTACAGCAAAACTTCAACCTCAAAGTCGTTCTGTTGTGGACGATTAGTGACTTTCCAGCATATGCTATGTTGTCGGGATGGACGACACATGGAAAACTAGCTTGTCCCATTTGCAAAGAAGATACAAATGCTTTCTACTTGCATGCTGGTCGGAAGACGTGTTGGTTTGATTGTCATAGAAGATTTTTGCCGCAAGATCACCCGTTACGAAGGAACAAAGTTAATTTTCGAAAGGGATATAACGCTAAAAATTTGTATCCACCAGAATCGTTGACGGGCGAACAACTATATCGGAGTATACAAAACAGCGGAGCAAAGAAAACATCTGAATGTGGTGGAAATGGACATAAAAAAAAACCTCCCGGTTATGGAGATTGGCATAATTGGCATAAAGAAAGCATTTTCTGGGAGCTACCGTACTGGGTGGATCTGAACCTACGACATTGCCTTGACGTAATGCATATCGAGAAGAAATTTTTTGATAACATCATGTACACTGTGATGAATGTGAAAGAAAAATCTAAAGACACAGTGAAGTCAAGAATAGATATGGAAAGACATTGCCACCGACCAGAACTGCGTGTGTAGGGGTGTCAAAATGGGTAACCCGACCCAACCCTACCCAAAACCGCATGGGTTCGAGATTTTCGTGGACGGGTTTAACCCAACCCATTTATTATATGGGTAGAATTTTCATACCCAAACTCATTTATATGAAACCTGTTGGCTTAATGGGTTAAATGGGTACCCATATATATATCGAATCACACAATAAACTTATAAAAACCCAACACATAATTCATAAATTATTATAAATCCAACAAAAGTTTTTAACTTAAACAAGAAAGAAACCATAAAACCAATAATATAGAAAAACCATAAAACCAATGTATCTTAAAATAAACTAGTAAAATCATAAAACCAATAAAACCAAAAAACCATAAAACCAATAAAACTATTTTTAAAAAGCACTTCAATCTTTCTTCGGTTTCTCTCCTCCCTTAGATCCATTTGGTTCATTGTTCTCATCATCACTTTCAATGTCTACAAATAATAAGAAAAGTATATTACTAACTTGGATAATTTAGCAACTAGTATTAATATAGTAAATATAAATTATTTACCTTTTTCATCACTTGGAAAACCAAATAACCATGAAAAGCAATACAAACCAGTGTTGGACGAGGCTCTGAGAATTAGATAGGAATAGAGGTAGAGAACGGCTCCTATTTATATAAGTATTAGAAAACTCTAATTTTTGTTTACGTAAGAAAACCGGAAAACCCTAGGCTAATTTATATAAATCTATTAAAAGAATATATATATATATATTATTTTATATTTTGTTCTTAACCCGTGAGTAACCCATAACCCTAATAGGTTTACCCATTAAACCCGTGAACACAATAGGGTAACCCAAGGAAACCCATTTATTTATATGGATAAAAAAATATAACCCTTATCCACTAAAACTGCGGGTGGGTTCGGGTAACCCATGGGTAATAACCCATTTTGACACCCCTATGCGTGTGGATGATTATGGGAACGCTCCATTCCCTATTTGGAGATTGCCCACAAGAGGACTAGATGCATTACTAGATTGGACAAAAAATTAAGTCAAATTTCTGGATGGCTACGCATGGAATTTAGCAAGTTGTGCAGACATCAATGCCCGAAAGTTTTCGGGAATGAAAAGTCACGACTGCCATGTTTTTATGGAGCGGTTGCTTCCGTTCGTATTTGCAGAACTTCTTCCGCGAAGCGTTCACCAAGGATTGTCAGGTACATATACATACATAAAGTCTTTTATTACTATTTTTGGTGCTCTGATTATTGACGTGGAGATATGTTTTACAGCAATTGGAGCCTTTTTCTGTGACCTAAGCAGTAGATCATTGGATCAAAGCTAGCTCCAAATTTTGAAGGAGAATATTGTTATCACTACAAGAAAACAGGTCCATTTGCAACGGAAATTTGCAACGGAAATAAATCGTCGCGAATTTGCGTCATATTTGCGACAGTTTTGCGTCGAAAATGTAAACGTCGACGCAAAACCGTCGCAAATTTGCGTAAAAACTTGACGACGCACAAACGTCGCAAATTAGCGACGCTTTTGCATCGAGTTTTAAATTTAGACGCAAAGTCGTCGCAAATTATGCGACGTTTTTGCGTCAACTTATAATTTGCAACGGTTTTGCTTGGATTTGAACGTTTAGACGCAAAACCGTCGCAAATTTTGCGTCTAATTTGCGACGGTACTAGGTTTGCGAGGGATTTGCAACGAAATTAGGCTGAACACGTTTTAATTGATTCTTACTTGTTTATAAGTGTAATATTTTAGCCGCAAAACAGTCGCAAAAGTCTTAGAAATTTGTTGCAAATTAGTCGCAAACTGAAATGAAAATTCTATAAAATCCACATAATATTATATTATCTCACATTCTATAATTCAATTCACATTATATTTTCTCACATTCTATAATTCAACAAATATCTATGGATAACAATCGATCTTTGATTCCGGGTCCGGCTGGTGTGAGACAAGCAGAAGAACGAGCAAGGAAAAAACTTGAAGAATCGATGTTGCAAGAATGCAATTCTTATGAGAGACATGTACAGATACTTAACTCTGTTGTTGAGGCAGAAGATCCTTCGTTCACCGATGTCCTTTGGAAGACGACAATTGGAAATTTAACCAAATTAACAGGTATAATGAAATGCTATTATTATTAATTAGTAAGAAACAGAAATAATTAATTATATTTGAAAGTTTGTATATTGTTTAATTGACATTAATTATATTTTACTTATTCTACGTTGTAAATATGTACAGGTGGACACACACGTGGGTGGACACTGGTAAAAGAGTTGCTTAAAATAAGACCACAATTGCATTATTGTGACGTACCATATGTGGTAGCAGTGATTCATAAAATGGAACCTAATGGATTGGGGGACGCAATGGTCATACTAAAGGTAAAATGTATATATAAGTTATACGAGAAGATGTTTTTAACATGTTAGAATATTTAGTAATCGATAAATATGTTAATTGTTTTCGTTGAAGGATCCTACCGGGACTGTACAAGGGAGCATTCATAGGTCCGCCATATCTGATAACAAATATGGGCCGCACATAAAGGAGGGTTCGGTATTGGTTCTAAAGGAGGCTGTACTTGTTAAGTTTGATAGGGCGGCAATATATCTTAACATTGTTCTTAAGAACATAAGCAATGTAAGTTAATTACAATATATAATTTAAAGGTATTGTATTAATTAAGTAGTATCATTTCAAAAAAAAATCAAGTTTTTATTTCACAGGTTATATCTAAAGAAAACATGGCTACAGCGTTCATAGAAGAAGGTAGTAGCAGTCGTGTTCATCGAAATCCAAACAATTGGCTATCGCAGGAAAATGACGAAGGGTCGACGACGGATGATGGTGAAGTAATTAGCGATGATGAGTAAAAACAATACGTCATCAATAAAAGAAATTAAAATAAATAAATAAATTTGTTTATGTCTACAGTTTATTTGTATTACGTTTTTAAGCAATCATATATGTACTATATATATCGATTGTACGTACGTTATAAACATCAAATTAATTAATGTTAAAATATGATATTAATATAAGTTTGCAAAAATTTACTTTTAACCCTAACACATTAATACTAATAACAAAAAAGTCCAAATTACATCTTAACTTACAAAACTATAAATACATAAGTTTTATCGTAATAACTTATCAAACTATAAATACACATTTGCAACGATTTTGTGTCGACTTGAACGGTTCGTTGCAAAATCGTCGCAATATTTGCGACGTTTTTGCGTCGTAAGATATTTTGTAATACCTTACTACAACACGTGTTTATGATGCTTACCTATCTATGGGTGCAATATTTTTAGTCGCAAATTCGTCGCAAAAGAGAAGCAACAAAGTCGCAAATGAGTTGCAAAAAAAATCAATTTTCTATAAAATCCTCGATTGTGTGATGAACGAATTCACAACAAAAACATTCCAATCATAATCTAAAAACAAAAGACAAGAAATTTTTTTTTCCAAACATTTCTTAAAGAGTCAAATTAATTTGATAATTTATCGAAGATGTCTTCGCATCATGAGGTCTACGTGGTTCGAGCATGGATGTACAACCGCACAGATCCAGAAACTGGCGGCGTGACTAGAGAATTTAGAGAAGGGCTTGACCAGTTTTTGACCCAGGCGACAAACAACGAAGGGGCTGTCGCAGGATATACCAACGACGGTAACGTGAAAATTTTCTGTCCTTGTGTGAAATGCAAAAACTTTGCTCCACGTGATACGAAAACTGTTTATAAACATTTACATACGAGGGGGTTTTTACCTAACTACTATGTTTGGTTTTCGCATGGGGAGGATTTTGTTGTTAATGTTCCGGGTAGTTCAAGTACGAGTTATAATCGTGGGAATGTAGAAGGTGATAGTAATTATGAGGATAGTAATTATCAGTATGGTCATGATAATTTGAATGAATCTGCATATGGAAATACAGATGGGAATAGGTTTAATGATATGGTCAATGATGCATTTCAAGAAACTCCTGCTTCGTTTAGTGATAATACTTTTGAAGAACCGAACCCGAGTGCTAAAAAATTTTATGATATGTTAGATGCTGCTAACGAACCTATCTACGAAGGATGTAGAGAAGGGCTTTCAAAATTGTCGTTAGCATCTAGGATGATGACAATTAAAAGCGAAGATAACCTTAGTGAAAATTGCATGGATAAATGGGGTGAATTGTTTAAAGAGTATTTGCCAGAGGGTAATAACTCTGCAGAGAGTTACTATGAGATACAAAGATTGGTAGCAAGTCTTGGATTACCGTCTGAGATGATTGATGTCTGCATTGATAATTGTATGATTTTTTGGAAAGATGATGCTCAGCTGCAGGAATGTCGTTTTTGCTCTCATCCAAGATATAAGAAGACTAGTGGTCGCACCAAAGTCCCATTCAAGCGTATGTGGTACCTTCCAATAACAGATAGGTTGCAGCGATTATATCAATCAGAGCAGACAGCAGGGGCAATGAGGTGGCACGCAGAACACGATTGTGAGGAAGGGGTGGTTGCCCATCCATCAGATGCAAAGGCGTGGAAACACTTTCACACGGTACATCCAGACTTTGCTGTAGAACATAGAAATGTGTATTTGGGTCTTTGCACTGATGGGTTTAGTCCATTTGGGATGTCGGGTAGGCAATATTCGTTGTGGCCAGTCATAGTGACGCCATATAATCTCCCACCGTGGATGTGTATGCATCGAGAATTCTTATTTCTCAGCATTTTAGTTCCAGGGCCAAAGCATCCAAAAAGATCACTTGATGTCTTCCTACAACCTCTTATCCAGGAACTCAAGCAGTTGTGGCATGTTGGTGTACGCACATTTGATTCGTCCAGCCGTAAGAACTTCAACATGAAGGCTGTCCTCATGTGGACGATAAGCGACTTTCCGGCGTATGGTATGCTATCTGGATGGACAACGCACGGAAAGTTATCATGTCCTTATTGTTTAGATAAGACCGAATCATTTCAATTGTCAGCAGGAGGGAAAGCTTGCTGGTTTGACTGCCATCGTCGTTTTCTTCCAAGGAATCATCCTTATAGAAAGAGTAGGACGTTATTTCGAAATCGAGTTGTTAAAACCTCCCCCTTGGTTTACCTCTCAGGTGAGTTGGAAGAACAAATTGATGGATATGGTGCGGAAGAAACTGTAAAAGTTGGAGGTAATTGGCAAAGTAATCCAGCAAATATGCCTATTGGGTATGGGGTATACCATAACTTGCATAAGAAAAGTATATTTTGGGAATTGCCTTACTGGAAGGACCATCTGCTGAGGCACAACTTGGATGTCATGCATGTAGAGAAGAATTTCTTCGAGAATATTATACACACATTGTTGAATGTTGCAGGGAAAACAAAAGACAATCGAAAATCTCGTCTGGATCTCGCAGCTTTATGCATAAGACCTGAGTTGCATCTAACAGGAGATGGTAGGGCACCTATTCCCAGTTTCCGACTATCACCTGCTGCGAAGAATGCTTTGATTAACTGGGTTAAGGAGTGTGTGAAGTTCCCAGATGGCTATGTGTCAACTTTTTCAAGGTGTGTTGAGCAAGGAGGGAAATTTTCTGGGATGAAGAGCCATGATTGTCATGTGTTCATGCAGCGACTACTGCCTTTTGCCTTTCAAGAGCTTTTACCGCAGGATGTACACGAGGCAATTGCAGGTGTTACGTTTATCTATGGTTATTAATATATACATACATGTATTCTTTACCTGTATTAATTAACTTACTTCGGACCGGATTGACGTTTTAGGTATTGGAGCATTTTTCAGAGACATATGTGCCAGAACCTTAATGGAGGACGAAATCTCGAAGTTGAATTCAGACATTCCACTCACTATTTGCAACTTAGAGAAGATATTTCCACCTTCCTTTTTTGATGTGATGGAACATTTGGTTGTACACTTACCACATGAGTTAGATTTGGGTGGTCCTGTCCAATTTCGATGGATGTACCCCTTCGAAAGGTTCTTCAAACATTTGAAGATGAAGGCGAAAAATCTTGCAAGAGTAGAGGGATCAATCATTGCTGGAAGTTTGACAGAGGAGACATCAAATTTCTCTACTTACTACTTTAGCAAAGCCGTGAAAACTAAGAAAACCCGTCGTACACGATACGACGATGGTGGGGTTGGCCGAACATATCACTTGGAGGGTGTACCGGATGTTTTCTGTGATGTAGGTCGGATGGGTGGAACAGTGAAGGAATCAACGTGGTGTGATTTCAAGCATATGCAAGCTGCCCATACGTATATAATGCTCAATTGTAACTACTTTCAGCCATATGAGAGGTACGTGGCATATATATAGTTATTGACAATATATATAGCTACAACTAATTAATAATTAACGGGTGTACAGAATGTTAGAAGGCCAAATACGAGAGGCATTTCCTGAACTAAATGATGAAGAAGTTCAATTTTACCTAGAACGTGATTTTGCTGGCTGGATGCAGGAGAAGGTAAGAACCATGCATGAGTTTTATTAGTATTACTTATATATGTATACTAATTAAGATATTGCAATTTGACAATATATAGGTGGCGAAGAAATCTCGACGAAGTTGGCCTTTATGGGTACATGAGTTAGTTTTGGGGCCCATTGCAAGCATAAAAACGAGTAAGATGTATTGTACTCGCGGCTTTATTTTTCACACATTTCAACATGGACAAGATAAAACCACTGCAAATTATGGTATACATGTCCCGGGCGATACAAACTTCTATGGTATTTTGAAGGAAATCATTGAGATTGAGTATGCTGGTGTGTTGAACTTGAAAAGTGTATTATTTCGTTGTGATTGGTTTGATCCAACCAATGGTCTCGGGGTTAGAACCAGCAAATTTGGAGTTGTTGATGTAAAAGGAAATAGGAGCTACACTGACAAGTTTGAGCCATTTGTTTTAGCATCCCAAGCAGAGCAAGTAGTATTCATTCCGTACCCTCGAACTCGTGGACGACGGGATCAAGATTGGCTATCCGTGATCAAAGTTAACCCAAGGGGTCGATTTGTCGGGGGGTTAGCAGCTGATGCAGATGATGACCAACCCCCAGTGCAACCAGCAAGAACCGAAGATGTTTCGATCCCTACAGAGGTAACCACCGATTTGACAAGAATTGACCCACTTCATAGTGGTCTTGATGTGATATTCGAGGATTCAGAAGGAAACGAAGATGAGTTTGATGAAGACGAAGAGGAAGATGAGGACGACGATGATGACAAAGAAGGCGGATTAGATGATGATGAAGAAGATTAACAACTGTAATATTATTTACAAGGGCACCGTCTTTCTTTACATTGAAGTCGGTTTATTGTTATTTTGAGGTACGTGGCAAATTCGGGGATATATCATATTATTTAGGGACTCGGGCAACGGTGGCATTTGTAAGCAACATTGAGCGAGCCTCATAATGTACTCTTACCTCAGTTAAAACGCTTCGACAGAACTTTGATTCCAAACAGCGGATTTAGCCTCATAATGTACTCTTAATGTAGTAGATTATAGGCCTAAATCCGCCATTTGGAATCAATTAACTATCGACATTTGAAGAGAGATGTATAGACATTTGAAGAGAGATGTGAGGAATGAGGGAAGGATTGGACTTGCTTTTATAGGGAAAACTACCCTCGCAATGGCGTTGCAATTTGGTTGCAAAAAGGACCGAATATTTCACCCAATCCATGTGCGATCAATTAATAGAGTTGACCGTTATAGTCGCAAGAGTGTTGCTAACATAGCAACGTATTTGCGACGAAACCGTCGCAAAATCGTTGCAAATATTCAATTGCAACGTTTTAGCGACGTTATCGCCGCAAATCCCACGCAAATTAGGGTATAGGGTAAACTTAGGGGTTTGGATGTTTTAGACCAAAAATAGGATTCGTAAAATAAAAATATACAAGTATGAGTCGTTTAATAAATAACAATCCCTCTATAATTACTCAAATAAAACTTTTCCAAACATAATCGAGAAACATATATAACGAAGTATCAAATACTTGTAATTATACTTAGATTATGATCGAGTTATCATTTTTGCCGATTTTACAAATAACTTCAATTAGTACTCTAACTTTGGTTCATACATGCAGTAGGACCTAAACAATTGTGTATTTATCTTTTATGAAACCTAATTTTGGTCTAAAACATTCAATTCCCTAAATATACCCTAAACCTTATTTGCATGGGAATTGCGACGAATATGTCGCAAAAGAGTTGCAATCAACATTTTGCAACGTATTTGCGACGAAAACGTCGCAAGAGTGTTGCTAACATAGCAACGTAATTGCGACGAAACCGTCGCAAAATCGTTGCAAATATTCAATTGCAACGTTTTAGCGACGTTATCGTCGCAAATCCCACGCAAATTAGGGTATAGGGTAAACTTAGGGGTTTGGATGTTTTAGACCAAAAATAGGATTCGTAAAATAAAAATATACAAGTATGAGTCGTTTAATAAATAACAATCCCTCTATAATTACTCAAATAAAACTTTTCCAAACATAATCGAGAAACATATATAACGAAGTATCAAATACTTGTAATTATACTTAGATTATGATCGAGTTATCATTTTTGCCGATTTTACAAATAACTTCAATTAGTACTCTAACTTTGGTTCATACATGCAGTAGGACCTAAACAATTGTGTATTTATCTTTTATGAAACCTAATTTTGGTCTAAAACATTCAATTCCCTTAATATACCCTAAACCTTATTTGCATGGGAATTGCGACGAATATGTCGCAAAAGAGTTGCAATCAACATTTTGCAACGTATTTGCGACGAAAACGTCGCAACTCCGATGCTAAGTTAGCCACACTTTTGCGACTACAGTTACGGTCAACTCTATTCATTAACCGTTACAAACACCTCGGGATTTTACGGTTTGCGAGGAAATTGCAACGTTTTTTTTAATATTTGCGAGGTATTTGCGACGAAATGTGGGCGGGAAACGAAAAGACGTGGGCGGCAACCATGCAGTAGGCGAAATATTCGGCCCAATTAGCATCGAAATTGCGACGGTTTGGTTAATATTTGCGACGGAATTGCGAGGGATAGTTCTCCCTATATATACGGTTTCAATCCTTCGGACTGTACACTCATCTCTCCTCTCTCCAAAAAAAAAAAAATCTCTTCCTATAAAAAAATTCCATCCACCTTCCAAATCATTCCCGACCTTATTAGGTAAATCCCTAAATTGTTCTTTCCTTTTATGAATGTTAATTTTTCCTTTCGTATATAATTTATTAGTTAATTGTGGTTTATAGGAAAATTGTTAGGAATAATTAATTAGGAATCAAATTGTATTAGGGAATTGAGGATTAACTTATATTGATTAAAAGTTAAAATTGTTAATCTACTAATTTTGTTATAAATATTAATGCTATAAATAATGTTATAAATAATTTTGATTAGGTTAAAATAATGTTAATGTTATAAATAATTAATGTTATAAATAATGTTAATGTTATAAATTAATGTTAATGTTATAAATAATGTTATTAATTTTATAAATATTAATGTTATAAATAATTTTGATTAGGTTAAATTAATGTTATAAATACAAAATGGTTAAAATTAATATTAAACTAAATATTTTGTAAATATGCAATTACTAATTTAAAAAACTATCAAATTTATTTAGATGGCAGGGAACGACTATAACCAGTTCGTACAGTCCAGTGGTCGTGCTAGTGGTCATAAACGACCAGGACAGAGGAGACATCCCTTGCAGGGCTCTGAAATCCCCTCTAGTTCCACGATTCCTGAGACACAGCCGACGCCACCTCCCGAGTCACAGCAGACGCCACCTACCCAACCAAACCCTAGAGCACTTCCTTCATGGGACGACTTGACCTTGGGCCAGCTTCTCGTTACTCCTGGACGGGAGACTCTTCCCCATTTACACCCTGACTCCCAGGGCAACGCTGTGTGGTAAGTAATTAAATTTTTATAGTTTTAATTCAATTTTGTTTTATAATTATTATTATATTTACACGATATATTGCTTTTTGTATATTTTTTTAGGTTTTGGAAAAATTCGGTCGGCAAGGATGTTAGAAAGATCATAGAGCGGGATTTCAAGGTGTGCCACACGAGTTGGAAGTATGTTACCCCGGAGATCAAGGATCGGTGGTTCCATCAATTCGCGGTAAATTGTTTTATTAATTTTTAAAACTTTTATTTATTTATTCAATTTTGTAATTTTCTAACTTATGTTCTAATTTATGACAATTTGCAGCAAAAATACTATTGGAACCCTGCGATTAATGGTTTAGTTCGTGAGGGATTTGAGAAGAAAGCGAAGGACCGTCTCAACAACCAAATAGGACGGTGGAAGGAGAAGTGGCAAAAAAATCCGGATCCCAAGGTATGTATGCCAACTTTCTTCGATCCCGATATTTGGGATGGCCTTGTCGCCTTCTGGGAGTTGGAGACATCTAAGGAGAGGTCTAGCCAGTGCTCGTCTGCTCGATTGACGAAGGTTGGCGGTAGTGACCACCCTTCAAAACACGTTTCGGGACAGAAGGGATTTGAGCAGCGTGGTTTTGAGATTGTAAGTTATTCATTATCTTACTTTAAATTTTTAGGGTCACAAAAATCTCAACTTCTAATGTTTTCTTTGTCAGGCCGTGCAAAAAGGATCTCCCGCAACGATCCCAGAGGTTTGGGAGGTGACCCACCGCAGGCCGGACGGGTCATGGGTTGATGAACGTGTCCACAACCTCCACGACGAGGTCAATGAGCGAGTCGAAGAACTCTCATCCCAGTCTACTCCCGATGGTCAACCTACTCAGTTGACACCGATGGCGATCAACCAAATCGCATTACAGGTATATAAACTTAATTTCCTTCGTAATTTTATTCACAATTTTAAATATTTAGTATACTATTAACATTTGTAAACTTTTCATTTTTTTGGTAGTTGGCTCCTCGAAACCGTAAGGGAAAGATGGCATTTACAGGATCTATCCGGACGGATGATCATGGAGTGCCATTTTGTCCCGTTACGAGATTTGCTTCTGATCCGGAAATAGTCAAGGAGCTCCACCAAACCAAACAAGAGCTCACACAAACAAAAGAACGGCTCGGCGAAACGGAGAAGTTGCTCAGCGAAACGACGAAGAGGACCACCGCCCATGATGATATGTTCGCGCTGTTAGCGAGGGGGAACCCCGAGCTTGCCGAGTTTCTGAGAAGACCTGAAGGCGACGGAGGAGGCACATCGACCACCAGGGAAGGCGACGGAGGAGGCACATCGACCACCAGGGATCCGCTCGATGATATCGATTTCGAATAGATTTGTTTTCAGTTTTTAGATTTATGTAAAGCTTTATTTTTATTTTATGTTTTTATATTTAAATTTAAATATTTTAGATTTTTTTTTTTTAATTAAAAATTATTTAATTTTCAAAATTTTTTTTTTTATAAATCACATCGAAAATCGTCGCAAAACCGTCGCAAATAATAGCCGCAATTGCGTCGCAATCCGGTATGACGCAAACATATCGCAAAATATTACTCGCAAAATCGTCGCCAAAAATAGCTGCAAAACCGTTGCAAGTACTAGTCGTCGCAAAACCGATGCTAACTTTTACCACGTAAAACCGATGCTATTTCGTCGCAAATATATTAAGTCGCAAAAACGTCGCAAAATATTAAGTCGCAAAACCGTCGCTAATTTTGCGACGATTTTGCGACTATCGATATAGTTGCGACGATTTTGCGACGATTTTTGGTTTGCGACGAGCTAGTTGCGACAAACGACAAAACGTCGCAAAATCGTCGCAAATACCCATTTTGCAACGAATTTGCGACGAAACTTGCCGTTGCAAATGGGGGTGTTTTCTTGTAGTGTATGATAATCTGCAATTTGGAAAAAATCTTCCCACCTGCATTTTTTGATGTCATGGAGCATCTACCTATTCACTTGCCATACGAGGCCGAGCTTGGGGGTCTTGTGCAGTACAGATGGATGTATCCGTTCGAAAGGTTCTTTAAACATTTGAAAGACAGCGTAAAGAACAAAGCTCATCCAGCAGCATCGATTGTTGAAGCATACAGGAACGACGAGATATTTAATTTCTCTGAACACTACTTTCCCCCCAAAATGTACACAGCTGCAAGAAGAAGGTGAATAATTAAGAACCATATACTTTATTTTATGTTGTCTAATTCTATACATAGCATATTAATTAACAAATTAATTTCGTAGGGCATCTCGATATATCGAGGGTGAAGTACCCATGTTTACTGCACCAGTGCCATATTTATTTACTGGGGTCGGTCGTCCAAGTGGCAAATGTACTGAGTTTTGGCTGAAAGACATTGATTATAAGACTGCGCATTCATATGTTTTGCGTAATTGTGAATATTTTCGACCGTTCGAAAGGTATTAATATTTTCTCCTACATATAATTGTTGTCGAAATGATTTGTTTTCATATCCTTTAGTAATTTGTTGTTTTAAATGCAGGTACTTGGATGCACAAATTCGAGTTGAAAACCCAGGACTATCTGATGAAGAGGTCACATCAAAAAGAGACGATGAATTTCATTCATGGATGCGCCAATATGTAAGTATTCATATTATTTAATTCTCAATTTTATATAATTGAATAATATTTTTGTATGTAGGTGCAAGGGAAAAAATATGAACACAATTTTCCAATGTGGGTTCACGATATATTAGAAGGTCCTGACAATAAGGTGAAGTCGTGGCCTATGTATTTTACGAGGGGGTATATGTTTCACACGCGTGAACACGGAGCACACATGAAAACAATGAATTATGGGATTTGTGTTCGAGGACAGAATTATTCAGACGCCTACGACGAAGATGATTTCTATGGCACAGTTGAACAAATTATCGAACTCACATATCCCGGAATCTTGAAATTGAAAATCATTCTTTTTTACTGTCAATGGTTTGACCCTATGATCGGTAAAGGGACTCGAAAGAACAAGATTGGCGTTGTCGATGTGCTTTCATCTCGAAAATATCCAAAATACGAACCATTCATCTTAGGTACAAATTCACGTGACTCCCAACTTATGACATACTTATTTGTATTAACATGAAATGTTTTTCTTTCACAGCGTCTCAAGCTGATCAGGTTTGTTATCTTCCCTATCCAAATCCAAAGCGTGCTTGAAAAACATGGCTAACTGTTTTGAAAGTGAATCCGCGAAATCGGATTCAAGGAAAGTTTGTGGAAAATGAGGAGGTTATTTTGCAACAAACGGTCGACGAAACAACCACATCGAGCGTTCAGGATTTACATATCGATGGTTTAGTTGATGTGACGCATCCGATGGAAGGCCTTGCTTTCGAAATTGAAGACGAACATCCTACCGATGAATTCCAATGTAATTTATCTGACCACGCTTCCGACGAAGAATCTTGCGATGAGTATTAATATTTTTATGTATGCGTACTATTTATATGTTTATAAGTGTGTAATGTATTTATGGGATTTGTTATACTTTTTTAAGTGTGCAATATATTTATGGAGATTATTATGTACCCAATCAACCCGCAGACCAACACCCCATTTTTCTAACTTACTACTTAACTCTATATAAATAAACTTTTGTGGTACTAACAACCATAATTTTATAATAGCACAGCGGTTATCACGATCAAAACAATCAACATTATCACGAACCCGAGTTTGAATCTGGGGAGCAACAACCCTTTTTTTTGTCCTTCCTACTTCCTTGTATATAAATAAACATTAGTATAAATACTAACAAATATATTACTATGGCACATCAGTTAAACACATTTAAACAAGCATCCGAACCTACCCGAGTTCGATCATGGGGTTCGCCAAACATTTTTTAAATTCCTGTTAAAAAATTTGTGACGCTTAAGTGACGAAATAGGGTTTAGGGTTTCAATTAGTCACTACTTTGCGACGTTTTAGCGACTGATTCGACACTAATTTGCCACACTTTGTACAATAGCGATTGATTAGTCACTAACTTGCGACGCTGGTTAACATTGTAACACATTTTAAAAGAAAATTGTTTGCCTACATGATTCATAGATGTATTCTACCTTGTATAGCACACCAATTCAACGTTTGTGATATGTGATAAAACATTTTCTATCAATGTAAAAAAACCAAACTATATGAAAACTTTGTTTCATATAGTTTATGTTTTAAACACTTAGTAGTTTATGTTATAATAGGTAAGCTTAATGCTTTTCTAAATTTTTTTTGTTATTCATGATATAAAAGGTATATCAAAATTTTTAGGGTATATGGCATAGAAGAAGTTTAGAAGAACAAAAATTTGGCTCTAAATGTTTAGGGTTTAGAGATTTGATTTGTGACTAACTAGTAGTCATCACAAATTAGTTGCCAATTAGCCACTAATTACCGACTAAATGAAGACTAATACCTTGGCCCCTTTGTACAATTATTTGGGCTTTTTGGCGGCCTTATTTTGCCGCGTAAATGAAATATTAGCGACTTATTAGCGACGCCAATAGAAAAAAATTTCATTAGGTCGGAGAAATTTTCTTATTCATCTTTCTATCAAACCCTAATTTCATCCCTCTTTTCTCTCAATCCTCTCACGAACACAGACCCTAATTTCTCAATCCTCTCACGAATCCTTTCGATTCTGGAATAAATTCTTCTCTTTCTCCTTGTTCTTCATCTGTATGAGTTGAATCCTTTCGATTATGGGATAAATCTCTTCTCTTTCTCACGAAACCTTTCGAATCCTTTCAATTTCTTCATCCAATCGATTTTACCTCAGAAACCCTAATCGCTATCTCTCTCTCTCGTTTTCGATTCAAACCCTCATTTCTAACCTAAATCCAAATCTTAATCTTTCCAGAAATTCTAATCGCAATGGTTGGGTCCAAATCCAAATCCGGCGTTAAGACACGAGGCGGTGGCGTGAACAGACGAGGCGACGCTGTTGGAGGTGGAGGAAGATTAAGCGCCGGCACGAGTACCGGTGCTCTTGAGACATTAGCCACTGTAGCCAACCTTAAGGCCTCTGCTGTTGGTTGTTCACTGATTCAGTCATCTACAGACAACCGTGGTCAGGTTCCCGGGGCCTCAAGGCGTGGAAAGGGTAAGGGAATCGACTGTGGTGGAAGCAACAGTCAAAAGGACGTCGGCAAAACATCACCACCGAGATGAAAGGGACCTAATTCGTCCCATGACTCGAATCGTTCCGCCCGTCATTCACCGCAGTCTCAAGCAACTCCTCAGTTGGCTGGGAATGTCTCTATGTCTCGAACACTTCCTCTCCAGTATCCAACTTCTTCTAACCGTGTTCAACCTCAACCAAGTCTTCGAAGAACCAATCTGAACCTGAATCTCCAACATCAACAACGCCTTCAGGTTCAGACTCAGGTTCATGAAGAGGAAGAACATGAAGAAGACGAAGAAGACGGAGATGGCGAGGAGGATTTAGACCTCAATCCTGATGACATCGAACCTCAGGACGAAAGTGATGAAGGTAATGGCGAAGATGAAGACTACGAGCAGCTGCTAGCCGATATACTGGTTGATCCTCAACGTCAAAGGCTTCCTTTACTGTCTGAGCAACCATTGCCAGACTGTATTTGGTAAAATTCCTCTCTGTTTCCATTTTATTATCTGCTTCTTTCGATTTACATTGAACTGCATACTGGAACTAGTTATTTAGCATTAGTTTTAACTGCATACTGGAACTGCATAGTGGTTCACACTTATATATTTAGATGTTCGTTTCTGCTATGTTAATTTCATTTAGATGTTCTAAACTGAAAATATTTAGATGTTAGTTTCTACTGACATTTGTTTCCAAGGTTTTGATTTAGATGTTCTAAACTGAAAATATTTTCATTTTGGTTTCTGCTCTTATTTGTTTCCAAGGTTTGATCGGGATAATGGGCTACTAACCCGTGAGATATCAACAATCTTTCGCAAAAAGTTCGACAGCCCTTGGTACAGCTGGACCGTCACTCCAATAGACAAACAGGAGCGATACTTTAGATCTTTTGCGGTAAATTTTTATTTCTTATGTCTTTTCTTTTCTTTATAACTTCAGTTCTGTTTTTGTAGAGCATATAAAATTGGGATACTGGGATCACTCATATTGTTAAGGACCACTTCGAGGCGATTGCAATAAAAAGAATGCGAGGGATTGTGAGTCAGGTTAGGACGAAACGAAAGAGGCCAAACTGGATTGGTGAGAAGCTTTGGGCCAGAATGTGTATCTTCTGGGCCACTCTAGAATGTGTATCTTCTGGGCCACTCCAGGGGCGAAGAAGAAGAGTGCCATAGCTTCAGGCTCCCGCAACTCAGATCGAAACGGACGAGGACCTCACAAGCACCGATCATGTCAATCCTCGTACTTGACCATCCAGCGAGCTATGGTAATGTCTTATCTTCATTCCTTTAATCTGTTACTTTTCTTTCACACTGCTTTACAGTAATTAGTGCTATCTTTTCTTACAGGAACATGAATTACAAAGGCATGTCTCTTGGGCCGAAGTATTTATCAAGACTCACACCAATCCAGATGGGAGTTTCATCGATCAAAAGGCTCGAGAAGTTGCAGACTATTACGAGAAGTGCCTTCAAGAGGCTTTAACTGAGCCTGTCGAAGATAGAGAACATTCTGACCTTACTTCTCAGCGTAACCTCACCATTGATGATAAAAACAATCTCTTCCTCAAGGTATGATTCCTTATGCCTTTCCTCAGTTTTGGTTCTTGATTTACTTGTTCATGGTTAGGATTGAATTATATATGTATTTGTTGTTGCAGTGTACATAATTCGATCCTAAGGGAAAAAGAAGATGAACAAAGGAAAAAGAAAGATCAGTTACAGTGAGTGTTCGTCGGCACACCCGGGAGAGGTTCAGGAGGAGCTGAAGCGTGCTCGCCAAATGCTTGCTGATCAAGCGATCAAAGACAAGCAGCGGGATGACAAAAATGCTCGCCTTGCTGCTGAGCTTAAAGCAAGCCAGCTAAGGACCAGTCAACTAGAGGAGAAGGTTGATGCGTTCTTGCAGACAAACCAGCCACTAGTTGCCACCAATCCTTCACATCAGACTCCTGCACCGACCGCTCTTCCTCCTGCACCAACCGGTACACCGCAAGACACCTCACCTTAAATCATCCTTCACTCTTAGACTTTCTAGGAATATAACCACCTTTTGTGATACAATGGTTATAGTAAATTCTTTTGCTACATTGCTTGCAAGCCTTTTGTACATTGGTAGCAAGTTTAACAAGCTAAATGCTTGTTTTGTGACTTAATTTTCAATTCCTAGTTTGTTTTTCCGTAACAATTAGCAAATGAAAACAACAAACAAACCAACAAATCAATACCATTTATGTGACTAATAAGTGACTACAATGAGATTTAATTTAGATATGTAAAAGAACGGCGTCGCAAATCAGAGGCTAATTAGTGACGAATCTATGTCTACCATCAAGTTTTAACAATATCAATTTAGTCTCTAATTCGTCGGTAATTTGCTACGGAAAAGGTAGCCACAAATCCGTCGCTTATTTGCTACATCTTTAGAGTCGCAAATCAGTCCCTTATTTGCCACATCGTCTAGAGTCGCAATTCAGTCGCTTATTTGCCACATCTCTAAGTGTCACAAATCAGTCGCTCATTTGCCACAAAATTTGGAATTGCAAATCAGTCTCTAATTAGTGACTACATAAATGTGTCACATATCCGACGCTTATTTGCGACTACATTGTATAGTATCATATTCGTCGCACATTAACGACGAAAATATATAGTCACAAATCAGTCGCTGATTTGCGACTGATTTGCGACTCCTAAAATTAGCGACGAACTATTTGCGACTACGTTATTTCGTCACAAGGTAGTCGCAAATGGGCCATTTGTGACGTTTTCTTGTAGTGTCTTGTTAACCCATCATCAATATATTCACGGATAGTGTAACAATTTGTGTCCACATGTTTGGTTATCTTATGGAATACAGAATTGTTAGCAATATGAAGAGCGACCATATTGTCACAATAGAGATGAGTTGGATGAGGAATAAGAACCTGAAGATCACTCATATTCCGTGTAAACGAAAAAATCTCACAAGTAGCAAGAGACATTGCTTTGAATTCAGCCTCTGCAGTAAATCCGAGCAACTAATTTTTGTTCATTGGACTTTTATGAAACTAATGAATCATTAAAAAACATTACATAACTTGGAATAGAGCGCCGTGTGTCATAATTACTTCAATATCTCACAAAGTAGTGAGAGCATATGCAATGTCTGGTCTAGCGATAGCCAAATGTTGGATCTTCCCAGCTAACTTTATGTAAATCTTCCGATTCTCCTGAGAAACACCAACTTAATGGATGGATCCAAATGGACAGATGAAGGTTTCCATCCAAGAAATCAACTTCATAAAATAATTATGATGTGTATTTCCATTGACAAAGATAAATTATCTTCAGCAGAGCGAGTTACTTGAAAACTAAAAAAATATATCTCAACTAACCAATACCTCTAAACTTGAAATATGTGTGTTACTTGGTCAGCTAAAGGTAAACCAAAAATTGATTTAATTAATGTTAATATTTTTGCATATAAATAACTAATTTACTAAGTACTTTGATTCAATCATTACAACTTTTTGAGTTTTTCTTTCTGATTTGATTTCTTGCATAGATATGAATTTGATTAATTTCAGATATGAATTTGATTTCTTGCATAGATATGAATATGAATTTGAATCATTTCATACGTATTATAAATGGTTTGGGGCATAAACTAGTGTCAAGCCCATGAAGCGTATATAAAGTTATTTCGGAAAAATCTCCCTCCAAATATTCTTGATTACTCACAAGTCGCCACAATAAATAAACCCTAGCGATTTCACCGGAAAATCATCGATCGACTATGGCGGCTGCTTCTACTTTGCTCAAACTAACTCCGCTTCAATGGAATCCGTCTTTCTCACCCACGCATCGTCACCACCATCATCGTACTAGTGTTTTTTTCGGCTCTGTTCATCAGCGCAAATCAAATACTGTTCGTCTCCAAATCGCCGTCAAATACAAACAATCGGATGTCGTTGTGAAAACGGATTCCGAGATACGGAAGAATCCATTTGATCTAATCGTGATTCAGATAAAAAATGTGTTAGACTCTCTGAAGAAACCAGCCATAGCCGCGGTTTTGCTTGGTCTGCTATTGTTCTATGATCCTAATTGTGCCTTTGCTAGGTCAGGTGGTAGAATCGGCGGTAGCGCCTTCTCTTCTCGGAGTTCTTCTTCTTCCTCACAGTCTCAGACCTCGGCTTCTGGGAGCTCTTCTTCTTCCTCACACTCTCAGAGCTCTTCTTCTTCGCAGCCTCCAAGCTCTTCTTATTCTTCGGAGCCTTGGAGCTCTTCTTATCCTTCGGAGCCTCCAAGCTCTTCGAATCCTCCTCAGAGCTCTTCTTATTCTTCGTCGAAGCCTCAGAGCTCTTCTTATTCTCCGAAGCCTCAAAGCTCTTCTTATTCTTCGGAGCCTCGGAGTCCGAGCACATATGTCTCGTCTACATCGGATCCGTGGTCGTCTTGGAGCTCTTTTTCTGAGCTGGAAACATCGGATCCGTGGTCTTCTTGGAGCTCTTATTCTGAGCCGCAAACATCGGATACGTGGTCGTCCTCAAGCTCTTCTTCTGCACCGCAAACATCGGATCCGAGCTTTTCGGATTATGAATCCGAGTTTGTTTTGTTTATCAGCTTAATTGGGATTTCTTGCGTGATTGGGGTAGGGCTTTCTTTTGCCTGTAGATTACTCTCAGGCCGCTCACAAGATACTCAGAAAACTAGTGTCATTAAAGTATCAGACCCGTCACAAGATACTCAGAAAACTAGCGTCATTAAACTACAGGTGACATTTGAACTATACAAGTTACCATTTCTGTATAGCTTTGTTATGTTTGTTAGTTCATTGGATTTTTTCTTCTGCTACAGAACATATATATAGTCAGAACATCAAATTGATTTGCTTCTGTTTCATTTAGATTTTCTTGTTTGTATATTCTCAGACTGGGTTCGGGGAAGTCCATACAACAAGATTTCGATCGCCTAGCTGAAAATGCAGACACATCCACATCGGAGGGTTTGAGCTATGTTTTAACCGGTATCATCTATTGTCTCAGTGTATCTCATCTGTTTTGACCCATTATATACTACCTTTGTTCCTATATATTTTATGGATTTTATTTTGTTGGTTTTCTTAAATTTCAATGCAAGATTAATTGTTACTAATATGACAATTAGTAATTTGTAGTATTTGTTACTGTTATTGGTTGAGTAGCATTTATTAAAGAATTAAATGATATATTTAAGTAGAAAGAAAAAACATACTATAGTTTCTAATCTCTGCGATTTTAGTAAAAAAATCTTATAAAACAAAACGGAGGGAGTATGAAAAATGCTTCTAACTTTTTCATGCGACTCATGTTTCTGTGTCTTACAGAGGCAACATTGGCTTTGTTGAGGCACCCGGACTATTGCATCTCTTGTTATTCATCAGTAAGTACTAATTCTTTGATGAATGAATGATTTACGTGCTCTGTATATTCACCGTTTTAGCCTAGTTCATTACATGGGCTAGTAGGATCATTCAGTTAACGTCGATGCAGAACCTAAACATTATGATTGTACCATGTGTACTTTCAGGTGGATGTGAAGGCGAGTATAGAAGACGGAGAGCAGCAATTTAACAGTCTCTCCATTGAAGAACGGGGTAAATTCGATGAGGAGACAATTGTTAATGTGGATAGTATAAAGAGACGAGGCTCCAAGATTCGGACAGCTACAAGTTTCACCAATGAATATATCGTGGTACACTTATAGAAACTCTTAGTTAAACGTTAGGTTGTTGTGAATTATTTAACTTGAAGTGTTGTAAATGTTCAGGTAACCATCTTGGTGGCTGCAGAGGGTTCATATAAATTACAGCCAATAAACGGAAGTCTAGATCTGAAGGAAGCGTTAAAAAAGCTAGGGTCGATACCGAGAAACAAAATATTGGTAAGAGAGTTTGTATTCCATCCCTAAGTTGCATAATCATGGGAATAGTTTAAAGTTTTTGGAAATGAAAGATGTAAAAATGTATTGTTGCAGGCAGTAGAAGTATTGTGGACACCACAGGACGAGAATGAGGTTTTGTCAGAAAGGGAACTACTTGAAGATTACCCACTTTTGAAGCTATTGTAAATTTCACTCTTCTAATAATACCAAATAAAATCGATCAGGTTAGGCGTTACAACTTATTACTTTGTTTGAGGTCTGCTTTAGAATCAGAAGCTTTTGGAAGCTCTCGAAAGCTCGTTTTCCATGGTTTTATCTCTAAAAAACATGTTGGAAGTTTTTTTTGTTGTTGTCAAACAAACGTAGATTTATATATGCTTACTCTCCAAAAAAGAGAAATCGTTTACAAAGGATGATAACAAAATCATTAAGACTACAAAGTTTGCTGCTAGAACAAGCAAGCAAAGCATACAAACGAAAGATAGGAATAGCCATTATACATAGGCAGCAAACATTGTGGAGAGGTCCTCGTATCGCGACAATATGGGGCCTAAGTAGTGGAATGACGCCGTGGGAGATTAAGAACACAATATGTTCACTAATACCTGAGACTGGTATCTAGTGCGAGATTAACAATCTTGAAATTGGCTACACTAATAAGTGTTAAGCCTTTAAAATGTACAGAGAACGGATCGTCTGTATCAAACTCTTCCAATCCAAAGGTTGACCGCACGAAACAAGGGCAACGGTACACATGCCAAGGAACAAGAGAAGATGAAGTTGGTCCCAAATAAGTGGTGATAAGCATGAACTGAAGTATTCTTCAAGAGACAAATTTGTAGTTCAACAGCAAACGGTACATGTAACGTAATCTCAACAAGTTAGGATTCAGTTTGGGCCATGGTGAAAATGAACCAGGCTATGGGTTCGGGCCGCGATGGACGAAGTAGCTACGGGACTCGGGAGAAAGACTTCCGAAAGCTATCCGGTAATGAACCCAAAGAATCGTCTTACACATCCAAAACTAAGATCGATGTTTTGCATAATAATGGTAAGTGATTCTGTATACATCCATAAGTTGCATAATCATGGGAACAGTTTAAAAGTCTTGGAAATAAAAGATGTAAAATCAAAATATTGCAGGCAGTAGAAGTATTGTGGACACCACAGAACGAGAGGGACACTCTATCGGAAAGGGAACTACTTGAAGATTACCCACTTTTGAGGCCTTTGTAAATTTACTCTCGTAATACACCAAAATAGAATCAACCCCTTCTTACTTGAAGACAATTATGACGAAACAAAGGCTACAAAAAGTCAAAAAGGGTATATGTACATTTTTCATAATTGGCTTTGTAATATGTTGTTACTTAAGCAAATTCTGAATAAGTCTACTGTTGTTACTTAAGCAAATTCTGAATAAGTATACTCTTTCTTAAACCTGTTGTTACTTTACAAACCTACTCGTTAACCCTAACACATACTCCCATACTTGATTCGAAGGAGAATTTCAAGATTTTAGTGAAAAACTTATTACTGAAGCGATTTTTTCTTTGCAAGTCTTGAAAGTTGAAACAAAGCATGTCCTCCTCCACTCTCGTTTACTCTGCTTTTTTGTCTTTCTTACATCTTCACTATTGAGATATTCCAGAATTTTTGTAAAATAATATTGGAGGTTTGAAAATTTTATATGATACTCTCCACTAACAGTATTAAACAAAATGTAGATGTCAAATTGTGTACTAATGATGAGTCTACATCGGCAAAATTAAATCAACCACTGAAATTTTAATGTGATATTAGTTTTTTTGTTTCTTCCTATTTTTGTTACGAACTAAATATTAGTTTTATAAACATTCTTTGAAAAAATAAAAAATTCTCAATGTCATACGTATTGTAATTTGTAACCAATTTCAAAACCACAAGCTGCTCAAACCCATTTCAGAGGCCAAAATATTGTAAGTCTATATTTATATTATTATTTTTTTCATATCCATAAATATTGGAAAAATCTCCCTCCAAATATTCTTGATCACTCACAAGTCGCCACAATAAATAAACCCTAGCGATTTCACCGAAAAATCATCGATCAATTATGGCGGCTGCTTCTACTTTGCTCAAACTAACTCCGCTTCAATGGAATCCGCCTTTCTCACCCACGCATCGCCACCATCATCATCGTAGTGTTTTTTTCCGCCCTGTTCACCAACGCAAATCAGATACTGTTCGTCTCCAAATCGCCGTCAAATACAAACAATCGGATGTCGTTGTGAAAACCGATTCAGAGACAGAAGAATCCATTTGATCTAATCGTGATTCGGATAAAAAAAGCGTTAGACTCTCTGAAGAAACCAGCCATAGCCGCGGTTTAGCTTGGTCTGCTTTTGTTCTATGATCCTTATTGTGCCTTTCCTAGGTCCGGTGGTAGAATTGGCGGTAGCGCCTTCTCTTCTCGGAGTTCTTCTTCTTCCTCTTCTTCTTCTTCCACCTCTTCTTCCTCTTCTTCTTCGAAGCCTTCTTATTCTTCGTCTTCGTCTAACTGTCGAAGCCTTCTTATTCTTCTTCGACTTATGAAAGCTATTCTACATCAGATCCGTGGTCATCTTGGAGCTCGTCTTCTGCGCCGCAAACATGCGTTTTGAATAAGAAATCCAAGATTACGTTCAGACTGGTCACATTATTTATGGTGTTTGTAATAACCGTATGTTTTATTTATGTGGTGAGTTGCATAGTGCCTTCTTTGGTCCATGGATTACACTCAGACCGGTCACAAGAGGATATTCAGAAAACTAGCGTCATTAAACTACAGGTGCCATTTAAAATTCTGTGACTAAGTCGATTAAACTGCATAGTTTCGTTTTTGTAAACCTTAAAGATGCATCAGTAGAACATTTAGCTATACAAGTTATCATTTCTCCATATATAGCTTGTTATGCTTGGTACTTCTTTGGATTTTGCCTCTGTTTCAGAACATAATATATAGTCAGAACATATTGAATTCAGGATTTGCTTCTGTTTTCAATTTAGTTCCCTTATTTGCATCTTCTCAGGTGGGGTTGCTAGGTTCGGGGAGGACCCTACAAAAATATTTCGATGGCCTAGCGGAAAGTGCAGACACATCAACATCGGAGGGTTTAAGCTATGTCTTAACCGGTAATCTATTCCTCAATCTATCTAATCTGTTTTACCCTAAACATATATGAAAAAAATGCTTTTAAACTTTTTCTTGTGACGCATGTTTCTGTGTATTACAGAGGCAACATTGGCTTTGTTTAGGCACCCGGACTATTGCATCTCTTGTTATTCATCAGTAAGTCCACTGGTTCTTTCATGAATGGATATTCACCATTTTAGCTTAGTTCAGTAATCTTAGGATCATTCACCAAAAGCCAATAGCTCAACTGGTAAAAGATTTCACGGAAAGCCTAGAAGTCGCTGATTCAAGTGGCACTTGAGACAAAACTAATATTACTTGATGTGGTTTCGAGCCTAGGGGATTATAGGATTCTGCCACAATAATTTTTTAAAAAAAAGAAATCTTAGGATCATTTAGTGAACATGGATGCAGAACCTAAACATTATGTTTGTATCATGTACTTTCAGGTGGATGTGAAGCCGAATATAGAAAGTGGAGAGCAGCAATTTAACAATCTCTCCATTGAAGAACGGGGTAAATTCGACGAGGAGACACTTACTAATGTTGATAGCAAAAAGAGACGAAGCTCCACGATTCGGACAGCTAGCGGTTTCACCAATGAATATATTGTGGTACATTTTTATAAAAACTCCTTGTTGAACGTTAGGTTATTGTTGTGAATTGTTTAACTTGAAATGTTGTCAATGTTCAGGTAACCATCTTGGTGGCTGCAGAGAGTATACATAAATTGGAGCCAATAAACGGAAGTCTTGATCTGAAGGAAGCGTTAAAAAAGCTGGGGTCGATACCGAAAAACAAAATAATGGTAAGAGATTCTGTATACATCCATAAGTTGCATAATCATGGGAACATGCAGTTTAAAGTCTTTGGAAATGAAAGATGTAAAAATTAATTGTTGCAGGCAGTAGAAGTATTGTGGACACCACAGGACGAGAGGGATACTTTGTCTGAAAGGGAACTACTTGAAGATTACCCACTTTTGAGGCCCTTCTAAATTTACTCTTGTTAAACAGTAAAATCTCTAGAAATTAATAACGTGGAGACTGCGATATTTTATTAGTTTAGCGAAATATTAATTTATCGAGAGATTATTTGGGTCGAAATCTTAATTCGGAAACTGAAAAATTCTATTAATTTATGAGAGGTATTAATTAGGTTCTACTGTACACCAAAATAGTATCAACCCTTCTTATTTGAAGACAATTATGACGGTTTGTAAAGGTGATGGAGAAAACCCATCGACACAAGGATAGAAGGTTTGTTACTGCTCAAGCGGAACAAACGTTCAACAACTACAATGCACAAGTCAGGGAGATCCAAACACAATTTTATCCTGGTGGCAGCTCTTTCCAGTCTACTTGTTGTGACTAATTCGGATTTGCAAGTTGCAACACATCCAACGTCCTCCACCACCTCCACCACCTACTTGTTAGACGCAGTTCGAGCAAGAAGTCGAAGCAATATTTTATTGAGGATTCACACGCCGTTGATCTCATGGGAGAACGTGGACCTGGATACTAACTAGGCGTAGTTTGTATTTTCAGTATTTTATAGAGAATTATAATTTCAAATTTCAGATTTATCTTTATAAATTAATGAAATGAATTTAAATTTTCTTTTATTTAAAAGTTTAAATCATTTCCTTTTGATTTTAATTCTAATTAATAAAATGCAAATAATACATTTCGACTCTAAGTCGATGCTACTTTAGCGGATACGCCGATGCAAATTCGATGTTATTTTAGAGCTAGCGTCGAAATTTGCATCGAAGCGGATCCGACTCAGTTTCCATGCAAAATTTGCGCCGACTTAGCATCGCCTTTACTGTTTTGAATTAGCGTCGGAATCATTTTGACGCAAAATTAGCGTCGAAATTGGAATACGTCGAAATTGACTTCGACGGTAACTCGACGCAAATCCTATATTAGCATGGAAATATGCCGACGCAAAACCTTTGTTTTCTTGTAGTGTTTTTACAGTTTTTTCTTCCTAGTTGAATCTCCATATATATAAATATGATGAATTTGGATCATTTCAAATGTCACACTTGGTATAAACCGGTTTGGGAAGAACCGATTGCTAAACCATGATCCAAGTTATTTCATATATCCACTTGGAAGAATATGATTGGCCTGATGACTTGTGCATAAAGAATTTTTTTTTCTTTCCATTTTATAGTTTCCATTTTTCCTATCAACAAAGAAGAATGTAAATCTGATTCATATTTCCATTATAAATCTCCCTCTAGATTTGTTTCATTTCTAACCACATAAACTCCTTTTCTTCATCCTAAAATCGATAATGGTGGCTGTTTCTTCCTTGCTGGGATTAGCTCCACTTTCGGTCGCTCTTCTTTTGTTCTATGATCCCAATTATGCCTTGGCTAGGTCTGGTGGTATCGTTGGTGGTAGCCTCTTCTCTGACTCTTCCTCGCTGTCTTCTTCCGCCTCTTTTGAAACATCGGATGATAGTTTTTCTTACTCGTATCCGGTTTCGAGCTTTGCATACTCGGCTCCAAACCCTAGACCGTTGGAGTTTGGGTTTTCTACTTTCTGTGTGGTTCTGATGTGTTTCACAGCAGCATTTGTTTTGGTTTGGCCCTGTTCGTTTCACAGTCGCTGGCGACAGCGACCGGCGACTGCGACCAAACGTTGTTTGTTTGGCGGTCGCTGTATAGCGACCAGACGCGGCGACTGAATGTTGCGATCAGCGACCAGAAATTTTGATCGCTGAAAATTTTAGCGATAGATTTGAAAACACGGCGACTAAAATCATTAAAACACGTACAAGTACTAAAATACCCTTACAATTTTGGAGAAATCACCAAAAACCTAACCCTAAAATCCCATATCTTCTCTTTCGTCGCTTGTCTCCAACGAGATCTAAAACAAGTTTTCTCTGCAGCAAATCTCAACCTCTGCGTTCTCCATCTTCTTTCTCTCCGATTAGGTTTGGCTCACTCTCTCTGGGTTTTATTCTTTCTCTGCGTTTTTCTTAAATCGCAAAAGTTGTTTGAAATCCGGGTTTTTCTTCCTCTGCGTTTGAAATCTGTGTTTTCCTAAACCCATTTATCTGGGTTTGATTTTAAATTGTGTTAAAGTTTGGGTTTCTAGAAGAATGGTTAAGGAGTGTATATATGGGTTAAAGTTTCTGATTTTATATATGATTAATCTCTGGGTTTGTTTCTTGTGTAATAAGAGTTGAAGTTAAAAGCAAGGAATCCACGTTTCTCAGGTTATTATTATCATATAACAATGACTGATTTGTTTAGTTGAATAAGCACCTTAAAGACCCACTTTTGTTGGCTGGTTTTGATAAAATAATCAATATCCATTTCTTTTTCAGGTTTTCACATAGTTCAAGCTAAACAAGAAGATGAATAACGATGATGTAAGTGACTTTGTTTGCTGATTTTATGAATGATTCATGTGTGATTGGATTTGCAACTATTTTTTGTTATTTTTTACTTATGAGAGTTGCTGTTTAGCAATGGACCGATGAGGAATGTCGTTATTTTCTTCAACAATATATGAATGAAAGAAGAAAAGGGAACAAAACAAAGACGGGATTGAATCAAACTGGAAAAAACTCTATTATACAGAAGTTTGACGAGAAATTTGGGAAGAGATATGGATGGGCCAAATTTAAGAACAAGTATAACAGTGCAATGTTTATGCAGAAAAGGGGATTGCAATATTTCTAGAAGTGGTTGGCCAAGATAAAACAGTGCGTAGTATTGATGAGAGATACCAACGGTCACTAGATACGGTGAAAAGGAAACTCGATGAAGTTCTAAGTGTTATCCTCAAGTTTGCAGCAGATACATTAAAACCAAGAGAGGGTGAGTTCACGAGAGTAAGCTCAGTTTTGAGGAATGATGACCGTTACTTACCCTTTTTTAAAGATTGTATCGGGGCACTTGATGGAACTCATATCTCTGTTCGTCCTCCTAGTAACAATGCAAAACCATACAGAGGTAGGAAGATGGAACCTACGATAAATGTTCTTGCTATATGTAACTTCGATATGAAGTTCATATACGCATATGTTGGTGTACCAGGTAGAGCTCATGATACAAAGGTCTTGACTCATTGCGCGAAGAATGAAGTTTCTTTTCCACATCCGCCAAATGGGAAATATTATTTGGTTGACTCTGGCTATCCGACAAGGACGGGATATCTTGGTCCGCATCGTAGGGTTCGATACCATCTTGATAACTTTGTTAGAGGAGGACCACCGGCAAACATGCGAGAATTGTTTAACAAAAAACATTCAAGTTTACGATGTGTGATTGAGCGGACTTTTGGAGTATGGAAAGCAAAATGGAGAATTTTAGACCGGAAGCATCCAAAGTATGGTGTAACTAAGTGGATGAAGATTATAACAGCGACGATGGCATTACACAACTTCATACGTGATTCACATAGAGAAGATTTCGATTTTCTACATTGGCAAAGAATTGAAGAATACCATGCTCATGGTGATGAAGAACAAGACGAAGATGATGATGGTGGTAATGATGATCATCACGGTGGACATACTCCTTATGAACCTAAAGGTGATAGAGCCATGGAAGGTTTGCGTGATGCCATAACGAATGAAATTGGTAGAGGGCGTAGATTGCCTTACTAATTTATGTAATATATTTATGTAATTTGTTACTTTTATGAGATTTTATGCTATTTGTTATTTTCATCTAATTATGTTTCATTAGAAATATAATATTTATAAACTTTTATTTATTTAAGTTTCGTTTTCTTATTTTACTGTATTAATTAGCATTTATTCATATAAAATTGTATAATATTATGTATTTAAAGACTTATATTTTGTATTTTAAAAACCAGTCGCGGCGACAACTAAACGAATAATAGAGCGACCAGTCGCAGCGATCAGTCGCTAGAGCCAGTCGCCGCGTCAATCAAACGAACAATACAGCGATACGTTGATCGCTATCGCTTATCGCTGCTGCTGGTTGCAGTCGCCAGTGACTGACAAAAGAACAGGGCCTTTATATATTCTTGTCCGGCGCTTTAACCGATACTCAGAAAATTAGTGTCCTTAAACTACAAGTGGCCTCTCTCTCTCCCCCTTCTCCTTCTGGACTTTAGTTGTTGAATTGTGAGTTTGATTGGTGAATAATGGAATATTTTTAATTTTGTGTCCTTGTCTTCTCAGGCAGGGTTGCTGGGTTCGGCGAGGACCCTACAGCAAGATTTGGATCGCCTTGCTGAAAGTGCAAATACATCCACTTCAGAGGGTCTCAGCTATGTTTTAACTGGTAACCTATTTCTAAATGTTTGTTTTATTTACCCGTTTGTCAGCCTACCGATTTAAGGAATAACCCTACGTGTCCCAAAAGGAGTTTAGTACTGAGGCACAAGAGAACTAACTTCCTTATGTTATCATTAGGTCACCACGCCTTTGGTCCCATTTTCATATGTTAAGACCTTTTCTTTTAGAATCAAGATGTTGTGTATTCTTTTTATTTATTTATTATTACTTGTGGTAGACTAAGGCCATCAAATAGAAATAGCTCATCAAAAGCTAATTGATGGTTTTACCAGAACATGCTTAATCCATGTAAAAAAATTGATGTTGCATTTAGATAGTTGAATGATAAATGCTAAAGTAGAACCTAATCTTCCGGTTCAGTAATATGTTCTCCGTTTAGAGAGTTCGGGTATTGCAAAATTTCTTTCTAACCTGCCTGATTTTGTATTACTAATGCTTCTTATTGTGTTTCATGCGACTCATTTTTCTGTCTTACAGAGGCAACATCGTCTTTGCTGAGGCACCCCGACTATTGCGTCTCTTGTTATTCATCGGTAAGTCTACTGGTTCTTTCATGATTGGTTTGCGTGCTCTCCATTTTTACATGGGCTAGCTAGCTAGTAATTCTAGGATCATTCAGTGAACATGGATGCAAAAGAACCTAACCATCATGTTTGTATCATGTACTCTCAGGTGGATGTGAAGCCGAGTATAGAAGACGGAGAGAAGCGATTTAAACAACTTTCCACTGAAGAACGGGAAAAGATAGATGAGGAGACAATTGTTAACGTGAATAGCATTAAGAGACAAAGCTCAACAATTTGGGCAGCTAGCGGTTCCAGTAACGAATATATTGTGGTGCACTTATCAAAACTCTTAGTTTTAACATTTAGTGGGGCAGAGTAAGACAGTTACACCGATCGAGTTTTGATAATATTGTTGTTGAAAGCAATGACTGATTTGCAAGACCCTCGCCAAAGGTCGAGGGTTGTGTGTCAAATTGTTAGACAAATATGTGTTTGCAAGGGCAAGTAACATTAGGTTGTCGTAAATTGCTTAACATGAATTGTGTTTGTACATGTTCAGGTAACAATCTTGGTGGCTGCAAAGGGTATACATAAACTGCAGCCAATAAACGGAAGAGCGGATCTTAAAAAGGTGTTACAGAAGCTTGAGTCCATACCGAGAAATCAAATAATGGTAAGAGAGTCTGCATCAATCCATAAGTTATATAATCTTGGGAACAGTTTAAAGTCTTGCAAATGAAATATGTAAAATTTATGTTGCAGGCAGTACATGTATTGTGGACACCACAGAACCAGAAGGACGTTTTGTCGGAAAGGGAACTACTTGAAGATTACCCACTTTTGAGGCCTTTGTAAATTTTACTCTCATAAGACCATCATTTGGTGATCCTCCTCTTGGAGTATCATCTAATTAAAAGAAAAGAAAAAATAAAACAAAAATAAAACTTTTGAGATTTTTAGGCACTCATTGGAGAAACTTGTGAGACTGTTTCTAAATTGTTTAGGTCATATGTCTCTCTATATTACTGGTTTATTATTTATTTAATAATTTAATATTTAAAGAATTAATGAAATTAAATAAAAATTATTAAAATATTACAAGTTAGAGACTTTTACCGGTCTCACGGTTGTTGATGCTTAACCAAATATAATCAATTTGGTTAGACGTTACAGGCTTACAGCTTCTTATTTTGCAAACACACCATAATTTTATCTTTATACGACCTCTATGGCCTATTACATGTTCAGGTAGACGTTTATCGTTTTGATGGAATTGATTGTTTTTCGTAAGATCATGTAGTTAAATTGGTAAATCGATATCATCTAAGTCATAACCCTGTAGCGTTTCTGCGTTTGTTAACTCTGTTTTAGTAGTATAGGGTCTCGCAGTTCGAATAGCATTCAACAAAGCAAGCACAATGGTTAATATTGAAATTATATTTATTTTTTTGGGGGTCATTTGTGCTAATTTCCCTATTTTAAAAATGATATAATTTTTTTTTTGACAAACATTGCAAAAAGGGTATATTTGGAGTATTATTCTCCAAGGCTAAACATGCAAGCAACATAATACGTTACGGAATCTTTATATATGTACCACTTTTTAGTCAAACAATAAAGAAGAAGAAAAACTTGGCGAAGAAGGAAAATCTTCAGATTCCGATCTCAACCTCATCGTTTCTGAAAAAAAAAAACAGAGAAAAATCTCCAAAAAAAAAACATCGAGAATGATCGAAACGGTGTTTACGAGCAAAACCCTTATGGGATTAATCTCCGATACAAAATCCTTCGAATCCATCACGAACGACTATTTTCAGATTCTAGATCTGGACAAAGACGGATTTCTGTCGCCGTCGGAGCTCCGGCAAGGGTTGAACCGTGTCGTGGCGGTGGAGTCTGAAGTGGCGTCGGGAAAAGAGACCGATGATGTCTACCATGCGATTTTCGAGAAATTCGGCGAAAATTTGGTCCTGGAAAATTTTAAGGATTTGATGGCTGAGATTCTGACGGCGATGGCTAGAGCATTCGGAAACACGCCGGTAATCATGGTGGTTCATGACGATGGCTTGATCATGAAAGCTGTTCATCACGAATCGAATCAAGGCAAGTGATCAACTTTAGGATTTCGTTTTAATAATAATAATCCTTTGGTTTAATGATTTGAAAATTTCGTTACGTTTGATTTATGAATTCTAATTATTAATGTTTGTTGAGTGACAAGATACATTGTAATTTCTTGAATTTTTCTACTGTATGATTTAACCTCGAAGCCGTTCAGCTCTTTTTTTTTATGTCTTCTTATCCAAGTTTGGAGGTGGTTTGAGTCTTTGTTTTTGGCTATCATTCTGATTTAAGTTTTGCAGTTCAAATTTGTTCAACGGTGGATTCACCGAAGCTAACTCAGAAAAATATTGACAAAGGCAGTCAAAGAAATATTGACAAAGGCAATCAAAGAAGGAGATTATCTAAATTAAGAGAATTGTTGTCGTGCCATTGTGGATACGGAAACACCTAATTGTTTACAATGGATTCGAAACAGCTGTTTTGGTATTGTTAGTTTGTCATGGAAGATGTTTGTCCTTACTTAATTTCCCAGTAAGGAAAAGACCATTAGTTTCTTTTTGAATTTTATCTGTAATATGTTTTTTACTCATTTTGGTCAAAATCACATTTGTGAAAGCAAAGCAATTTTCGTTACCACCTGTATAGCCTATTTTCTTTGGAGTTTCTAAATCTCTTTATAACTTTTACTCTTTCAATCTTATTAGCTTAAAACCAGAAATTCAAAACATTAATTAATGGATACGAAAATGATGGATTAAGCGATACAAATGAACAAATCAAAGTTTGAGCCTAAAACTACAATCACTAGCTTTGATGTTGATATTATTGTTTGTTGATAAACTATCAACAACAAGCTTGCAGTTCCCCAATATCCGAATCTTTTTCATCTTCAATTTCCCCAGTTTAACCGCAACAGGCGCATTGACTTTGAGATCTAACGGCACACGTCCCGTCTGTTGTTGCTGCTGCAATGCCGTCAACACAGTGTTTCCATACTGCGCTCTTCCCGTTAGAGCCACATTCAGTTTAGTCACATTCTGATGCCCTTGATAAAACCTCGGTATGGGACCTTCACATAGCTTTGTCTTGGTGTACCACACGCCGATATGGCCTCCTTTCTCGTAATAAATCCCGATTTTTTTGTTTGGATTACGAGCTGTGATCTCGACTTTGAACTCCGCGGAAAGAGAGAGGTCTAGATTAATTGCAAGGTTGCTAACTCGTAAACTGTCCACCTCGTATTGCGGGAGTTTGGGGCGGAAGACAAAATATATAACCGCAACAACAACTGCCAACGCGATCAAGGCCATTACTAGAAGGCTTAACGCCCAGCAGAAGCATTTGCAGCACATATTTCGCTTGTGATGCATCACCGAAGGAGGCGGAATTGGCCGTTGTATTGGAAGCACGTCTGTCCTTCCGCGAGGTGGCAGAATCGGCCGTTGTATTGGACGCACGTCTGTCTTTCCGCGAGGTGCTGATGTTTTGGCTTCCTCCATTTGAAGAACCGGATTAACTCTCTGTTGATTATGTCCCATTGCTCCACAACTTTGTATTTAGTAATACTAATGAACCAACATGTATTTATATTCTATTTTATATTCAACTTTTTGTGTTGTGAAAGTTGTTTCTATGCATATGACTTTACCAACATCTTACCTTCCTCACCTATAACGTTGAATTAATCACAGACAAAAGGGATTAGAGGTTGTTCAACAGTTAATGTAGTATTCTTATAATTAATTCGATTAAAACAAAGCATAGAAGCATTCGGTATGCTTATATTGGTTTAGTTAGGATGACGATTTTGGGAATATTCCAATGTCTTCTTTTGTATCATTCCTTAATAATTAGAGACAAACAACTAGGGGTGGGCAATTGGGTTATTTTCGGGTTTGGTTTGGGTTCGGTTCGATTCGGTTTGTTCGGTTCTAGGAAAATAAGAGCCGAACTCAAACCAAACTAACTTCGGTTCGGTTTGGTTTGGTTCGGTTTAATTTGGTTTCAATTGACTTTTTTGAAACAAAAAAAAGAATTATTTCAAAAAATTGTTATAAAATTTAGAGGTAGTTTAATATACACGTTATTGATAAATTTAATCAACTGCAATGAAATTTTAATTTCGGAAAAGAGAAATAGAAAAAGATACGATAGTTTGGAGGTAAAAAGAAAAACAAAAATTTATAGGCTAAAAAATTACTATTTTAACATGAAAAATTAATTATTTTAAGAAAACAGAGAAGAAAAATATATTATTATATGTGATTTAATGAATCTAGCTATAGAAACATATTTATAACATTATAATATATATATATATATATATATATAAAAATATAATTAAATAATTAGATAAAAAGCACATTGGTTTATTTTCGGTTTCGGTTCGGTTTGTTAAAATAGTCATCACAAATGATAATATAGGAAACAGATTTTGCCAATGTTTGTCAGTCAATAACATAGATTTCTCATGGGGAATAAACATTTTCATTTATATAGAAGTTGCAATACACATGAATTTTTTCTACAAATTACATTATAAAATAACCAATAACCAATGTTTTCTTGCCAATTACTAAACTTGCCAATTTTTGTTTTGTTTGAATCATGGGTCGAAAGAAGGAACATCATTTTCAGGAAGATGTGTCAAACTGTAACTGAATCTGTCTACAACACTTCTGTATGGATCTTCCTCTCGTTTCTTCAACAAGTAGGCTAGGCTTTTCTCCACTTCACCTTTCGCCTCCAAGTAAACCCGATTCGCTGCTTCTTTGTCTTTCACAAGTTCCGGTCTTCCCTTAGTCTCTATCGGTTTCCCAAACAAGTAATAGAACCTACCGGGGATTTTCGGTAAGAGTCCTGGTATGTAGAGCTGCTGGTTTGCTACCTCTCCACTTGACTCTTCCCTGTTATCACAAATAGTACTCAATAATTTATTTATTAACAATAACTCCACATTAATAATAACTATACACATTAGTACCGCTCTGATTGTATAGATGCCTCTGTTTCAGGTTCAAGGAAAAGCAAATTTACCTCAATTTATATCTACCGGTATTGTGAGTTAATCCCCGGATGTAGTCATTAAGAATTGGAATCTTCATCAGGTCATTGTAATCAAGAACCAACTGCAATAGCAAAAGACAATTTACAACCTCTTTTCAACAACTGTGCACCGCAATTTTAGGATGTTATTCTGTTACAGAAAGCTTACTTCAGCAACGTCGTCTTCACCAACCGTTCCAAACGGTACTATTGTTGCACCAAACCGTGCTGCCATTCTTACAAACTCTTGCTGCTCAGGCCAAATTAGTTTGTACTGTTCGCCCTGGAAGACCATAGTGATATATCATCAGAAATGCTTTAAGACCACCACAGAAACAGCAAAAGCATTGGTAACGAAGGCATGAAGATGGCTAACCCGGTAATGGAGAGCCTCTCGTGCACCACCAGGATAGAGAAGAACATGAGATTTAGAAGATAACAGCCTGAAAAGATTGGTTGCGGTGACAGGATAGGCACCGAATACCTTAATAAAGTCGGCATAACCAAAATCCTTATCTGTATCGTTTTCTCCATACAGAATCGGATGGGCCATTCCGCGAAAGAGAATGTTTTTCTCTTTGATAAATGCCTCGGACATTGGCCCAAGCTCCAAGCCCATCAACATGTGGTAACCAACAAGTAGTACCGGGCCTTCATCTGGAACACCAGCAAGACCCTTCACGATTCTCCCGTCTTCCATAGTTGACAGAAACACCGAACTTACAGCATTTCGTAAGGGTCTGCTTGTCACAAGGTAAAAATTCAGACCAGATAATATCATATCATATGGAGCTTAGTTTGTAAGCAAAACCCACATTTGGGGAGACCCAATGGTGTAGATATAAAGTAGGAGCATTTTTACAAGAGTAAAATTACCCGAGCAATTCCTGAAGGGCGTAAGTAACTTCTCCCTCACTCGGAGGCAAGAAATCAGAAACAAAATCGTATCTCAAGGAGCGCCGGTACTTGCAAGTACCTTTTATAACCGTGAGCAAACTGAAGCTATCTTCCTGGAAATATGAATAATAGTCACCTACCAGCCATAACAAAAGGAAATACACTCAAAACTGAACTAGTTGGTGTTAAATTACTAGTAAAAGAGTATGCCCATTTCCCTTAAAGATCCGAACCGCACAGTTTTTTAGTACTCTATGAAGCCGCCTCGATTCTTCTTGGCTAGGAAGCAAATTGTCCTTTCCACTGAAAGCCCATGAAATCCAAAGTCAGTTCTATAACTTCTTGATGATATATTAATCATTATAAGCCACAGATGTCTACGGTTTTTCTTATTTGACCAAGAAATCAAACAAGAAACGAGAAATGCAATACAATACGGAAGAGGATTACCTAGCAAGGACCAAGACTTCAGCTTGAACTGCATGGAGGCGGGAATTGGCATAAGCAGCGCCAGTTCTCAATAACTTAAGCTTCCAAAGTAAAGTTTCCCTAGGAATAATATGACCGAGCTCCTGAAAGAAAGCGTACGGTCCTGCGGTGAAAAAAAGATGCCATATTGTATAGAAACAGAACCAAGTAAGTGCATTAAACACACTCACGGAGAGAAGAGGTAGCATAGAATTAGTAAGCCTATCTCTCAACTTTGTCATTTTTACACTTCCTGGAAGTTGGTTGTCGATACCAAGTGAAGCCATCTTAAACGGATCACCTAAATATCAAGAAAGCCTGAGTAAGTACAATTTAAGAAAACTAAGGACTTATTAATTTATACAATAAGCATATCAATTCATGTACCCATAATAAAGCTTAGGACGTAAGGAACAGTAAAATGAAGCTCTTCTGGCATCATCTCTAATATAGGTAGCAACGGCTGTACCTGTGACCTCTCAAATGATGTTCCTAAGGAAAAAAAAGGAAAACATATTTGACCATTCAAATAATCATGCATTTAGATACAAAGCTACAAAACTGAATAAATATGTTTGCTTACCTGGGTTGACTAGTATCAACACCAAGTCTAATTGACGGTTTCTGGCCGCAATAGCAAGAGCCATGCACCCTCCAAAGGAATCGCCAACGAGATATATCGGCTTATTCGGACGTCTAGCATTCTCCTGACTCAAAACATCTTCGACTACTTTCAACAGCCCTTTATTGTAAAAGCAACGGTAGAGACTATTCAGGAAAACTCGAGCCAATAACCGACAAAATTATACAGAACCACTCATTAGATACTTCTATCCATTTGCAAGTCATTGATATACATATAATCTAATGACAACCATATTCATTCGTGTAAAAATATTTTCCTCGCAATATTATAAAATCTTCTATTTGATGTCACAACACAATGAGCTGAGTCAAAGTTCTTCTAAGTATTGTATAAAAATCAGTATTAATTATTACCTTCGAATGGAGTACGATCATTTACCGGAATATGCAGGCACGAGACATGAAATGCCCTGTATCCAGAAAACACAATAAACAACAGTCAAGACTCCGAACCAGTGTGTGATAAACGTTACACAAACATTCAACATAATAGAAAACATTTAAGCATAAACTTGCTAATAAATGCTGCATCAGAGCCATTTTAAACTGATACTATGTCATTTCCATTTGTACATTTCCTAGTCTGATGTTATTTCAAAGAGCACAAGCTTTACAAAATGAGTGAACATACTTCCCAAGAGCTTTATGATGTGGAACCAGACCCATCCCTGTACCATCGAGCCCTGCATCACAAAAAATCGAAGAAAGATTGGAACTTTGAAACTAAACCATTAACATTCAAACAAACAAACCCTAAACAATCAAGTTCTTTGATTCTGATTTAAACAAGCAATTTCTGCAATAAAGCTAAAAACTCAATGATTCAAATTACCAAACTAACTAAAGTTGATTCCTTTACCAGGTAGGAAGAGAAGGGTAGGTGCATCTTTGATAGGTCGGCCACAATCGACGGGGCTAAACCACCGTGGAGGACCACCGTCAGGCTTCTTCAAGATCTCATTGGCCGCTGCAAAGTAGTCCTTGACATATTTCG
Source organism: Draba incana (assembly GCA_963576765.1). Lineage (NCBI taxonomy): Eukaryota > Viridiplantae > Streptophyta > Magnoliopsida > Brassicales > Brassicaceae > Draba > Draba incana. Next base: position 27,396,157 of record OY755209.1, read on the forward strand.
AGCCATACCCATCATCCCATAACAGCTCAATTTCATCTTTCCTCTCTGATTTTACTTTCCCATTCACTTCAACACTCTTTTTTGGGTTTTGGACCGAACCGTTCACAGAGACCGAACCGTTCACGGGTTCTGCTGACGTGGCCTTTTTGTTATCACCAGATATTTGAGCTCGTACTTTGAAACTGGGTCTCCAGTTATGATTTGATCTGAAATTTGGGGATACCAATAAGCTTGAACATGTTGTTGCCATTTGCCTGCGTTTGAGTCAGGCGTCACGCAAATCTAGTACCCAAATTGAAAAGAAAGATGAAAAATTAGGAAATATGTAAAACCTTAGAAATATCCTACAAAAAGTTTAGTTTTTGAACAGACACTTTAAACAGAAAACGTTTGTTTGCTGAAAATAAGTATATTTAGTAAATAGGAAAATAAGAGAAATTGGGTTGTGTGTAAGAAAGAACTAAATAAAGCAAAATTAGGAAAATGACAAAAAAAATCTATGCAAAGGAATCTCAAAGTTTTTATTTTATTTTTCTAATTATCTTCTAATTCTTTGTTATCTAGCTAATTCTCCCTAGGAATGATTGCAAATAAGTTTTCAGTTTTCATCCCATCTATTTCTTTGTAAACACACCATATTTTCTTTAAAAAATTACTTTCTACTCTATTTTAAAGCAGAAATTAAAAACAATATAATGGAGATAATCTTACAAAAAAAGAAAAAAAAAAAAACTATTCGACCGATACTTCCACCATAAAAAATTAGTCAAATGGTAAAAACATAAATGACCATCTAATTCTCAATGGAAAAAATGTCGAAAAAAACGCCTACTTTCAAAAAGTGGTTATTTAAAGACTGAACTCTCATATTGCCATTAAAAGCTCAATATTTTTGTTGACTTTCTATTAAAATACCAAATTTTTGTTGACTCGGCCATAAAATGCACCACTTTAAGTGTTTGTTAGAAATGAGTTTACGAGGTTAAATCGTCGTTACGTTCTCCGTTAGGCAAAACGACGACGTTTTGAAAATATAGCAAAGTGTCAAAAAAACATGAACTTTTAAACTATGGACGAAAAAAGCATCAACTTTTCAAAAAATGTCATTTAAATCCTGAACTTTATGACTTCCTTGTGATAGCGTACAACGGATGAAGATCTCAACGGATGAAGTGTGGTACCACACACACACACTTTAACGATAAACCACGACTTATGATGCTAACAAGCAAGCTTCCATGCGTGGGAAGCGAGTCCTTGAGATCAATCCACGATACCTTTGTATTTGTTTACCTTTGTGTCGTTTGCAGTTCTATTCTTGACTTCTATTGTAAGAAAGTGTCGTGGATTGATTTTAAAGACATAATTTTTGTGCATGTAAACTTGTTTGTTGGTATAAGAGAGAGTGTTTGAGACTGCATAATTCTCACCATGTTTGAACTTGATATAACGTGAATTTGGAGTTTCCTAACCATGTTTTTAACGCGTTTTCGGAGCCTTTGGAGTTGTTTGAGTTGATATTTAGGCCATACTTCAAGAATTTGGACCACATGAGAGCGGAAAGGAACTTTGAGCAATTTGAGGCAAAAATGGAGAAATTCTGAAGGAAGGACCGACCGGTCCACCTCCTAGACCGGTCGGTCCACTTGAAGATGAAGATTTGAAGATCGGCCAACCCACTGGAAAGTGGACCGGTCGATCCACTACCGGACCGACCAGTCCACCTGACGGCAATTTGAAGACCTTGGCTCTGGAAACAAGCCCGACCGGTCCAGCCCTAGGACCGGTCGGTCCACACACTCACACGTGAAGAATTTCGGTTCTGGAAACTGGACCGACCGGTCCAGTTACAGACCGACCGGTCCAGCTGCCAGATTTTTAGGGAAATTTCCTTTTTTCGGGTTTTTATCTTATAAATACCCACTAGGGTTGACACCTTTTATTATGCACGTTTTTGGAGACTTTTTAGAGATTGAGAGCTTTGTAATTGGGAGAAGATCTCATACTTTTCGGAGAAGATTTCTGAACCCTTTCTTATTTACTTATTCTATGATTATGATTTATTCATCCATGATTTCTGCTTTGTTCTTTATCATGTCTGAGTAGAACCCTAGTTAGGTTTTAGGGTTTCGATGGATTTCACACAATAAATCAGACACAAATAGGTTGTTTACTCTTTATCATCTTCATCACTGTTAGGCACAAAGCTAGGATTGAACTGATCACTTAATCCCTAGATCTTAAGTTGATTTACTTTCCAAAAGCCTGTGAATCACTGGAACTACTGTTGATGAGCAATTAGATTCTAGTCTCGAAAGTGAATTAGAATTGATTGTGAACTGATCAGAACCTGAACTGTAATGCTTGCCTAGGATAGTCGTGACCAAACGAAAGTTTAGGCTCTCGGATCTCTAGGGATAGTAATTGTTATCACGAAAGTGGAATGATTTATAACTGTGTTTTGAGTTCTAGATGCATGCATATCTGAATCTGAATAGTTGTCTGGTTTATAATTGTGATTTCCTGAGATTCTCTAAAGCCTAGCGTTTTAATTATCTGAATTTACATCGTTTAAACCTGCTTTCTTGTCTTTTTTAGTTTTAATTACAATCAACCATCTCGTTCCTGTTTAGCTTAATTTAATAATCCAAAATCTGTTGTGTAAGCCATTGGTCCTTGTGGATTCGATCCCGTTATTTACTACTGCGTGCCTGTGCACTTGCAATGATTTATTTCGGGTAAAACTCGATAGTATCAAGTTTTTGGCGCCGTTGCCGGGGACCAATTGTGTTTACCATCAAATTTGATTTGCGAATTTAGTCTAAGCAATTTGCTAATTTATTTTTGTTTTTGTTTTGTTCTTTGGTTTTGTTTCTAGGTACCAGTCATGGAATTAGCGGATCAAGCTGGTAATGAGGATCTTCAGGCTACTCTGTTTGACCAGATAGAGCAGATCCGTGCTGCAACTGCAGCAAGCCAACAGCAAGCGCAGAACCAGATGCAGCAAATGCAGCAGCAGTTTGCTAGGATGATGGCACAGCAGATGCCACCAGCAGGTCAGAATCCTCCGCTGCAGAGAGGGATTGGAGAAGAAGACAATGTCCATTCTTACTACCAGAACAGATCAGCCATTCGTGTTCCTGAGATTCAGAGGAATGACTTCGAGATAAAGGCACATCTGATCAATCTGGTGGAGAGACACGTGTTCCATGGGTTGGCTTCTGAGAACCCCATGGATCACATAGAGACATTTGAAGAAGTCTGCGAGACGACCAAGGCCAACGGGGTACCCTCTGATTACCTCAAGTGCAAGCTCTTCAAGCATTCTCTCGCTGACAAGGCTCTGAGGTGGCTCAAGTCACTTCCTCCACACTCTCTCAATGGCTGGAATGAAGCTAGAGCTGCCTTTTTGGATCACTTCTACACGAAGACTAAGACAGCTCAGCTCAGAAGCAGGATCACCAGCTTTGCGCAAAAAGGTGGAGATTCGTTCACTGAGGCCTGGGACAGATTTAAGGAGTACCTTAGGGAGTGCCCTCACCATGTATTTACTGAGAATCAGGTACTAAGGACGTTCTACGATGGAGTCACCTGGGACTACAAGACCAGTCTTAATTCAGCCAGTAATGGTAACTTCATGACTCAAAGCATAGAAGGCGCCTATAGGTTGATTGATAACATGGTACAGAGCTCCAGTGATCAATGTGCTGAGTATGACCGATCGAAGAAGGTTTTTAGTGTAGAGGCACCATCTGCAGCAGAGATAGCAGAGCTGACAGCTGCTAAGATCAGGGACTTTATGCAGGGTAGCCATCAGGGCGTGAGTATGGCTGGAGACGCTTCAGATGCGATCTGCTATTCAGAGCCAGCTGCATTGGTTTCAGGAGGCACTCATGAGGTTAACTATGTAGGTGGTCAAGGATTTCCAGGATACAATGCAGGCTATCAGAGGCAGTATGGACAGAGTTCAGGTTCTGGTTACCAAAATCAGAACCAGTACCAGCCTAGACAACAAGCTCCTCCACCTCCAGCTACCAATCCCAATGACGAGCTGAAAGCTATGATGCAAATGATGCTAGCTAATCAGCAGAGGACTTCCACTGACATTACAAACATCAATGGGCATTTAGAAGCTGTCACTACCCACCTGAAGATGCTGGACACTGAAGATGCTGGACACTCAAGTGGCACAGCAAGCAGAAGTTGTTAAGCGCCAACAAGAAACTCTTCCGGCTAAAGGAGAACAGAATCCGAGAAAAGAATGTCATGCTGTTTCTGTCATGGAAGATGAGTCTCCGGTGAACAGTGCTCCGGTGAAGAGTACTCCGCTGAATGATCATGTTCCCAAACATTTCAGGGACTCCATATCTCCGAAGCAGCTGCTTGGATTTCAGAAGATGGTACGAAGGATTCCCCATGCACTATCCTTTGAACAAGCTCTAAAGTACCGTCCTCTGCTGAGTCACTTCTGAGATTGCAGAGAAAGTATAGAAGAGATCGAGGTACTGTTTCTCGAAGCAAGACATACGCCACCGCTGAGGAAATTGAAGAAAAAGGCAGTGAAGGAAAAGGTCGATTTTGCTAGTATGACTGAGGAGGAGGAATATGTGGATGTAACTACAGGTGTTCTCCCTGCTAAGACTGATGCTAACCCCATGAGTGCTTGCAATGCTGTTCTGGCCATCGAAGAGGATTATTTCGCGGAGTTCGAAGAGATTTTTGGGCCTGCAGAGCCAGTATCGATCAATACTGAGGATTGCAATGCTGTGGAACAGAGCAAGACAGTACCAAAGCTTGGAGATCCTGGGCGCTTTGAACTCTCAGTTCAGATCGACTTTACAGTCTTTCCTCGCTCCCTCTGCGACACATGCTCCAGTGTCAACCTCATGCCATACTCCACAACAAAACAACTGGGCCATAACGATTTCTCTTTACCCAAATTTTCTTTGAAATTTACTGATTGTTATGTTAAACGTCCTTTAGGCGTTCTTAAAGACATACAGCTTCTAATTGGTGGTGTTTATGTTCCTGCAGATTTCGTGGTGCTTGACCAACCTGAAGATCCAGGAGATCCTCTCATCTTGGGGAGACCATTCCTTTGCACAGCTGGTGCAAAGATTGATCTTAAGCACAGACGCATTGATCTCTAGCTGGGAGACAATGAGATGACATTCAAACTGGACAAGCTGCTGGAAAAGCCTGTGATCGATGACCCAGGCATTGTGATCCCTCTTGATGTTCCACCTGAACCACCTTGAAGAGCACACACGTCGAGCTAACGACGTTAAACAAAGCGCTTGGTGGGAGGCAACCCACTTGTAAGTGTAAATACGTTCTTTTGTTTTTAATTCTTTTTCAATTTTACGGTTGTTTTCGTGTTTCTTTTTGGTTTTCCTTAGGATTTTTCGTCATAGAAATTTTGGGATTCAGCACTTTCAGACCGACCGGTCGGTCTACTATTGGACCGGTCGGTCCAACATCATCACATGTCACGTCCGAGGCCTCTGGAAACGAGCCTGGTCGCTCCTGGTCCGAGACCGATCGATCGGTAATCAGCACTAGGTCCGGTCGATCCTATCCACCGTCCGGTCGATCGACCCATCATTCCGCGGATCGGGACAGCGTCGGGCACCAAGAGCACGTATCAGCACTGACCGGTCGATCCCTTGTAACGACCGGTCGATCCTCCCGTCTCCGGATCGAGTCCAAGTCCACTGGGATCCCGACCGACCGGTCCTATACATGGACCGGTCGGTCCCGCCTGTTACCCGAGCCTATCCCGCGCTTGTCCCGAGTGTCCCGTACCCTGTACCTCGCACGTACCAGGACCGTGACAAGACCCGTGTCCAAAGTTTTGCTGACGAAGTTAGATTTTCTTTTCTTTTCTTTTTCATTTTATTTTATTTTCTTTCTTTTGATAGTCTTTCCTTTGGAATTATTTTCACACCGGGTCGGTGTGAAGTAAGTCTGGGGGGAAGTACTATTCGTACTAATTATATGTATTTTCTTATTTTCAGTTTTATTCATATTCATAGCATTAGTTCTTAAATAAGCAGAAAGTTTTTCATCTAATAAGAAAAAGGTTTTAAGTTTGAAAAGTTGTGCATCATCCTTGGACTTAGTTCTCTTGGGTTTTTGTGTCATGACTGCATTCGGCCGCGACTGAGGTTAGCCTAAACACTTTTACACCACCATTAAATAGCCCAAATCCTTAACCCTTATGCGACGGACATTTTTCCTTTGGTAAGATTTATGGACCCTGGTGTAGAAGTCGCTGAGACATAGGAACTTGAGTATGGTAACATTGCTATGTATTTGGCAAAGTACATGAAGTACCATCTTGGTTTTTGATCTGTTCATGAGTTTTCAGGCTTTTAGCATTACATCTGTGGGGTCCTAAAGGATTGCATTCAGCTCACAAAGGTTAGTGTGGTTTTTATAGCTTCCTTGGATTTATTTCTAGTTTGTCTTCACTTGAGGACAAGCAAAGATCTAAGTCTGGGGGAGTTGATATAACGTGAATTTGGAGTTTCCTAACCATGTTTTTAACGCGTTTTCGAAGCCTTTGGAGTTGTTTGAGTTGATATTTAGGCCATACTTCAAGAATTTGGACCACATGAGAGCGGAAAGGAACTTTGAGCAATTTGAGGCAAAAATGGAGAAATTCTGAAGGAAGGACCGACCGGTCCACCTCCTAGACCGGTCGGTCCACTTGAAGATAAAGATTTGAAGATCGGCCAACCCACTGGAAAGTGGACCGGTCGATCCACTACCGGACCGACCAGTCCACCTGACGGCAATTTGAAGACCTTGGCTCTGGAAACAAGCCCGACCGGTCCAGCCCTAGGACCGGTAGGTCCACACACTCACACGTGAAGAATTTCGGTTCTGGAAAATGGACCGACCGGTCCAGTTACAGACCGACCGGTCCAGCTGCCAGATTTTTAGGGAAATTTCCTTTTTCGGTTTTTTATCTTATAAATACCCACTAGGGTTGACACCTTTTATTATGCACGTTTTTGGAGACTTTTTAGAGATTGAGAGCTTTGTAATTGGGAGAAGATCTCATACTTTTCGGAGAAGATTTCTGAACCCTTTCTTATTTACTTATTCTATGATTATGATTTATTCATCCATGATTTCTGCTTTGTTCTTTATCATGTCTGAGTAGAACCCTAGTTAGGTTTTAGGGTTTCGATGGATTTCACACAATAAATCAGACACAAATAGGTTGTTTACTCTTTATCATCTTCATCACTGTTAGGCACAAAGCTAGGATTGAACTGATCACTTAATCCCTAGATCTTAAGTTGATTTACTTTCCAAAAGCCTGTGAATCACTGGAACTACTGTTGATGAGCAATTAGATTCTAGTCTCGAAAGTGAATTAGAATTGATTGTGAACTGATCAGAACCTGAACTGTAATGCTTGCCTAGGATAGCCATGACCAAACGAAATTTTAGGCTCTCGGATCTCTAGGGATAGTAATTGTTATCACGAAAGTGGAATGATTTATAACTGTGTTTTGAGTTCTAGATGCATGCATATCTGAATCTGAATAGTTGTCTGGTTTATAATTGTGATTTCCTGAGATTCTCTAAAGCCTAGCGTTTTAATTATCTGAATTTACATCGTTTAAACCTGCTTTCTTGTCTTTTTTAGTTTTAATTACAATCAACCATCTCGTTCCTGCTTAGCTTAATTTAATAATCCAAAATCTGTTGTGTAAGCCATTGGTCCTTGTGGATTCGATCCCGTTATTTACTACTGCGTGCATGTGCACTTGCAGTGATTTATTTCGGGTAAAACTCGATAGTATCAGAACTCCAACAACAATGTTGTTTAAATCATCAAAAATGTTTGAATCCCAAATTTTTTTATTCCCGTGTGATAACATACAACGGAAGAACCATCTTCGTGGGTTGTGTGGCACCACACACACACTTCGACGGTAAAGATCAATACCTCTGATCATAACAAGCAAGCTTACATTCATGGAAAGCGAGTCCCTGAGATCAATCCAACCAAGACATTGTATTACATCTTCAATCTTCATCCGTTGTACGCTATCACAAGGAAGTCATAAAGTTCAGGATTTAAATGACATTTTTTGAAAAGTTGAGGTTTTTTTCGTCCATAGTTTAAAAGTTCATTTTTTTTTGACACTTTGCTATATTTTCAAAACGTCGTCGTTTTGCCTAACGGATAACGTAACGACGATTTAACCCCGTAAACTCATTTCTAACAGACACTTAACGTTGTGCTTTTTATGGCCGAGTCAACAAAAGTTTGGTATTTTAATAGAAAGTCAACAAAAACATTGAGCTTTTAATGGCAATATGAGAGTTCGGTCTTTAAATTGTCAATTTTTGAAAGTAGACGCTTTTTCGACAGTTTTCCCAATTCTCAATAGAACCGTCCCACCACATGTCACCGTGCCGCTTTGTTGGTTCCATTCAAGGCATAAAAACAAAACAAAAATAACAAAAGCAGTGTTCTTACTCTTCTTACTTTCCACGATCGTTTCCCTGTGTTTCTTTCTCTTTGTGATAAATATCTTTCTCACATACCAAATTTCTCTATCTAATAATAACAACAAAATCTAGGATTGGTGTAATGTCCTTTGCGTGGTTAGACCACATACACGAAAGACGTGTTGAACTGAGTTTCACAAGTTTGCTAATGATAACGAAGGGAAAAGTAGAATCGATGGGCGACGATTTTGTAAGTTCATATTCCATAATTTAAAAAGAAATTGACAAAACTAGCAATAAAATCATTTTACAATTTCTCAATTAATCATATTAATTGATGGTTAGGATAAATGGTGTGTAATGATGTATCTATGTCCAAAACCCCTTATTTCTCTTCTCTTTTTCCGTTTTCATTTTCATTTTCATTTTAACTTTGATATGGTTTTCTGATTCATACTATAAAAATCTATGTTTTTCACGCATATATCATAATTTGATTTTTTTAACCAGATAACAAATGAATCATAAAAATGTATATTGTAATTAACAAAACAAAGATATAATGCTTAAGTCTAGAGTATTTTATATTTCTATATAGTATGGGCAAAAGCTTTGTAAACAAATTCAATGTATTAATAAATAAATATCAGTTTTTAACATTCAAATCATGTTAGATGTTTGGCCCGACGATCCGCCCGTTCGAAGTTATTTGAATTTTTATATGTATGTAAAACATTTACGCATTAGTTATCTAATGATCGAATATTATTTAAATGAAATGAATGGTTGATAAAGAAAAATCATGTTAGATGCTAAAAAATATGAACTTTTAGTATGATCATGAGATATTATCAATTTATATAAATTGATTATATTAATAAATAAGATAAAGTGAGACCAATCATTTTATTTTGCATACAACCAAACTCTATATAAATTAAGAGGAATTTCTCTCCCAGTCGAGGTTATCGAGACCAATGCACGACAAGATTTTGAGAATGGCTCCGACTCTGACTAACCTCCGTCACCACCGCAACTGTCCAGAAACCAGCCGCCGTAGCCCATGCTTTCCCAAGATCTGTCTTCAACTGTCGTCTTCATACCTCTGATGAAACTTTTTGTCCTTTCGTTGATCTTTGCCATGTCGAAGACAACACATATTGGAGAGACTCACTTTCCTAGAATAGATATAGTGTCGCCAGAGTCCGTTCTTCCTCTTGTACTTCCTCTTATGCCGACCACCACAAACAAGCTATTTAGTATATCTGTTTTGGCTCCTATTAAACAACTCATTTGCTCACCTACTGATATCACGACTTATGCACAGGAAGGACCAATCCTTTGGTTGGTTTTTTTACTAGTGTCCCCGCGACCACTATTCCCAGATAAATATGGCTCGATGTTGCTATTAAATATTGTCCATTTGCGAAACCATATTGTTTTATGCACTTCATGTTCTATGCTCGATTCCACGTTTGGATTCGAATGTGGCTCCTCTAGGTATGATCTATGCTCCATGTTACTCTCCTCTTATGAGTCTAGGTGGTGTTGTTACTCTAGTTCTAAGAGGAATATCAGAATAGCTAGAAGTTTATGAATGTCTACGTGGTGGACTTGATTTTACCAAATATCCTTAATCAGATATGTGAGCCCTGCTTTTACTCCCCTCTTAAAGATTTTCGAAGCGTCTTAGCCATTTCCCACAATAGAACATCATTCCTTGAGGAACGATTCTTAGATATTATGATGTTGTGGTTATTTTCTATGTGGCAGATTGAAGGGAGGGTCCTAGACAAGATTTGTATCTTTACACAGTCCTCTTCGATGGAGATGTTGCATTTCACTACTTATTCCTTTATAGAGATATTGTCATTGCTCATTTCCTTCAAAGGATATAACTTTTGTTGCCCCAAATCCTTGCTTACGACGAAGAGATCCAATACCTATATCATTCGAATTGGTAAATGTGATTCTATGTTACCTCATGTTGAGGGTTTTACTAGCGAGGGTTTAGTCTCACTTGTGGCCACGTCTTTCCCCTTTGTGTGATCGTTTACAGCTAAATGCAGGTTGTATTCTTTAACTAGTAGTACAAAGGAGTTCTTCTGGTCTTCTTTGTGGCTGGTTAGAAAGGTGTTTGATACGAAGTTCTTAGATGCTTTCGCTCCCAACCTGTTCAAAGGCTCAGAATTGCAGTGTATATTTACAATTGTAGCCATTTTCTCGATTGATAATGCTGCCCGAGTTGCAGCTTCATTCCCGGGTGTGAGATCACCGAGTGTGTTCTTTGCTTCCCGAGGCGTTGTCCTACCTCCTAGCAACAACGGCGTTGAACTCTTCCATGCCTTTAGTTTGTTAAGTGTTTGGCTCGCATCTTTCTGTGTTTTCGATGCTTTATGTTTTCCTTTTGCATCATTGTTTTTATTGGCCTTGATGGCTTTTGGTTTCATGTTTTGTAAACATTTTCTCCTTTGGTGGAGATTAACAAATCAATGAAAACTTGTTGTGACAAAACCATTGAGGACTGTTACATCTGGGCTTATTCACCCAATGGCTCGTATACGGTTCATAGTGGTCATTGGTTATTAGCTAACAATCAAAGTGTGGTATTGTCAAATTTGTCGGCCCTAGATCATATGCGTATTCAACTCAAAAAGAGGGTATGGAAGATGAAGACTATCCCTAAGATACGTGTTTTTCTATGGAGAATAATTTCTGGTGCGCTAGCGGTTGCCGATCGACTTCAAACTCGTGGTTTGACCATGAATCCTACTTGCAAATTATGCAATGGTAATGTGGAAACAATATGCCATGTTCTGTTTGGTTGTCCGACGGCTCAGGATCAGTTTGAGTTTGCAAATATTCCGAGTCCACCAGGAGGTTTTTCGGTCTCTTTAGAGGATAATATGCAATATATGTTCGATCTCATGGAACAAACAAGTGTATCAGAGGAAATTCGCATCACTATCCCTTGGATATTATGGAGCATTTGGAAAAACCGAAATAAAATCTTGTATGCCGGTATACAAGAGGTTGTGGAGAAGGTTGTGGAGAGAGCGCAAGAGGAGGCTTACTTGTGGAAAAATGTTAACTCAAAGGCACCAGCTATAGTTTCTTCAAGTTTAATTAATAGAAGGATCAAGGAAAGATAGCAGGTGCCGGTGTCTGGAGCCATCAAGTGCAATGTCAATGTTAATTGGAGAAATGATCAACTTCATTGTGGTGGTTCATGGATTATTCGGGATCATATCGGAGCAGTCCTTCACCATGCTAGGGATGCATTTACAAAAGCCCACAACCGAATTTATGCAGAGTTGAGAGGTATTGTGTGGACACTTCAAAGTTTGAAGGATTTGCATTATAATGAAGTGACGATTGCCTCGGATTGTCAACCAGCTTTGGAAGCAATATTTAAACCGTATGTTTGGCCGAGGTATGGTGCTTTACTTGATGCAATACATACGTTACGTTCCCAATTCCAGAGCTGCGTATTCGAAGAGGAAGCCCCGAGTGCTAATGGTGTGGCTAGAGCGATTGCAAGAAGCGTCACGAGAGATGGTCGATTCCAGTCGTATTTGGCCCTTGGTGGTCCTTCGTGGTTACTTGATCACATTGCTCGAGAGGCAGTATAGTAACATCTATTTTCTCTTTTTCCATTAGGAGATTGATGCTGCATACTTTCATACCTGTTGGAGTTTGTTCCTATACAGGTTTCTTATGTTTTGGTTTAACTCTTTTATATTTAATGTTTCCAGACGTTAAAAAAAAAAATTAAGAGTAGATGATATGTATAGAACGACTTGTTCTTAAAACATATTATTCACCATTTTGAAAAATACATCTCCATTTATTAAAATTCGGATCATGTTAGATACGAAAAAATCTAGATTTTTTTAATAGTAACAAGATTGCATTAATATATAACGAAACAAACGGGAAGCAACAAATTTGTGTTTATACATATAGGAAAGAGAAAGAGGTGTTGAAGAGTGAGGAAAGGTAATTTCGTCTATTCTAGCTGTGAGCAGTTGGTAGGCAATACAGACAGTGGTTACTTGGTGAAGTATTCAAACAGCATGGCTATATTCTTTGTTTTGTGTCCCAATATGATTATTAGGCAAATTGAGCCTAATTTAAGTCATTTCGTCTCTGTTTCAACAAACTATGAACTACCACAAAATCCATGTTGATTGGATGTATAACATACCTCAAATGGTTAACTTATTTTTGGGTATTTGTAGACCAAAGAGCAAAATATGTATGAGGAATTCTCTAATATTGCACCATTTTTTTAAAAGGTTCCAAAAATACCACTGTTTTAATAGTTCTAAAAATACCATAAATACAAAAATTGATTTTTAATAGATTTGTAATTTAAATTTTTGGATTTGGGTTAACTATTTCCAAAGTATCTTATAGTTTTAGGGGGTATGATTTTAGTTTGGGGTTTAGGGTTGAGATTTAAATATTAAAATATCATTTTAATTTTGTGGTATTTTTGGAATTTAAAAAAAAATAGTTCAATATAATTAAATAATTTTGTTGAAAATACCAGCTATTTTTAAAAACTATCAAGAGTTAACGCGGAGCGATGACACGTTATTTTGTGGGTAGACTACACATAGTACAAATAGAGATAGAAAAAAGTAGACGGAATCTCTGCTTTTACCCACAAAGAAGACGCATCACATAGAAAACATTTAATTTATCTAATGATATTTTCATACTAAGATTTGAATATCTTCTTTTTTTTCTTTGCTTTATGACATTAGTAGTGGAGGAATATGATTCTTGTGTGTGGAATCTTGCCTTACCACGCTTGAAATTTAAGCAATACAATAAAAGTGTGAGAGGTTTGTGTCTATATATATATTTCTCTTCAAGTTAAAACAACCCCAAGAAAATTTTGTATTCTCTCTTTTGCAAAATGGTGGATCATCATGATGAGAAGAACCAATCTCATTACGATCACAAGGCTGACCGCGTTGTTGCGCGAATAGAGAAGTCGGTGAATTTTATTATCAAACCAGAAAGGCAAGCCGGCTCGAGGGAGCAAGAACAGAACAAAATGGTTTATAAAGGTAGCTCAAGTGATGGAAATCAAACGAAGCCAAAGTTCACATCTATCAAGAAGATTGCAGAATGGAAACATCATGATACAGAGAACAAGATAGGTGAAAAGGAGAACAATGAGCAGCCAACTATGATCGACACTGGTGGATGGGTCAGACCAAATCGAGCCATGTGGGCTTCACCTCCAAATCCATAAAACATAGCTGGTTACCGGAGAATACATAAAATGGTCAAGTTTGGAAGTAGACAAAATGACAAATGTTGCGCAAGAACTCTTAATTGGAATCAAGGGTTTAGATGGGTTTACTCAGATTGTACAACTTGATATATTTGTATACTAGACTTACTAGTATATGATAGGGATATCCCTATATTTGAGATATCACATATCAGTATGTAACATTTTTTTTTTTTTCAGTATGTAACATTTAGTATAATTTAAATAAAACCATTATATCATTTTTAGTTAAAAATAAAAGCCTTTCTTTCTTCGCATCTGTTATTTTTTAATAAATTTATTTTTACTTCATATAAACATACTTTAGAAATGAAATTTGGATTCATATAACTTGGATTACCAATAGCTTTTTTTTAATGTTGTTGTCACAAACGCATTTGTATTATTAATTAAATACAATGTACATTGTCTAGAAAAAAAAACACATAAATGGCGATACAAGAATAAAGTATCCAAAGTAACACACACGATGAATGTATTTATTTATTTTTATTTTTTTGACTTGATTGTCAAATTTATTCAAACAAAAAAAACATTTTTGCATCAAGTGCTCACTTAGTTAATGTGAAGAAAAAATCGAAATTTTACATAAGAAAACTATCTTGATGCGAACCATGCTTCCATTCCGTCGTCAAAACGACGATCTCCCATTTCTCGAATCGTTGATAGCCTATTTCGAACTTGTTTGTCGATGAATGTGATCAAATCTGTAACAGTGAGAGGGGTCTCTCCATGCCTTCTATTATTTCGTTCTCTCCAAATGGTCTGAAGAGTTGTTTGGAACACATATCGCAACAAGAATTGATGCGAACACGATGGATGTTTATTGTAGGTGATTTTTGTTTATTATTACAGCTACAAGTACACAACAATCAATTATAAACTAGGTGACTTCCCGCACATGTGCGGGTATGAACATTTTTCGTAAGGTTTTGAAATATTTTTCTATAGACAATATTCATTATTTTCTTATGTATTTTTCTTTTTTTGTCGGTAATTATGATTTTTAATCCAAATCATTGGAAATGCATTATGAAAAGAATTTTTTATTTTTTTTGATGGAATGATAAACATCCTAAAGACTAAAGATTAAAACTTTATTGCTTTGTTTATTATTTTTTGTTATGATTCTACTTAAGTCACATAATACTCTAGCTGAATAATAATAAACATATACCACTACATAACCCTTTTTTTGGATAAATGTATGGATAAATGTAGGGAGACACATGATAGAAACATCAGTCTTTATTCTCAAAGAATGATTTGGTATATCTTCAAGTTTGATTACCTGAAGTTATTTTTAACAACTCAAAAGTGTTCTATAATTTATAGTCATAGTAAGTTTTTTTTGGGAGTAAGTTTACTTCAATTTAATAATACGGTAGAAAGTAATCATTTATAGTCATATGAAGATTACCTCCATGAATTGTGATTTGACCCCTTCTAATGACACAAATTATTATTACATCTTCGCAATATTTATAAAGTATTGTCAAAAAGTATGAATGAAGAGTTTTGTTTTGGTGTGATCGACATTTTGATAATAGATGAGAAAATTTTTGTTCTATAATTGTGTAGATCAATCATACATATAATAATTAATAGAATGTGTATTATTTTGTGATTTTATTTAATATTTTATGATTTTATTAGATATTACGTTAAGAAAAAAATTATTGTGTGATTTTATAAATGTATTATTTTGTGATTTTATATAATAGATATATCGGATATCCTCATTAGTTCCTAAAAACCCAAAAATAAATGTTTAAAGTAATTTTGTGATGTTTTTTAATAGAATTTTGTTTTTTAAAATTGTAACATAATGAGCTTATAGGAAAATCTTGTGTTTATTCTAAATGCATCAAATCTTAAAATCTTATCTGTTGAAAACAAATTAAATTGGTTCTCACAAAAAAAACATAAAAATATTAAAAACATTTTAATGATTTTGCAAACGTATAGAGAATAAAAATAGCAAATCTTGTATTTATTCTAAATGCACAAAATAGTAAAATTCTCATCATTTTCATGTTTGAAATTCTCATTATTTATTTAATAATTTACCAAAACAATAAATTATTAATCTAATCATTTCAAGTCATGTCATTATTTCACATCATCATTCTATGTCATATTTTTAATCCAATAAAATTATAACAACTAAGCTTTTTCACTTAAACTACTTTTCATTTAATAGTAAGGGGATTTATAATACGAAATGATCAAATTTAAAGAAACAAGAGTACACAATATTAATTTTTAAACTAAGAATTAAGTTAAGTATGCATTTCTCGAAATGATGCAAACCAATAAAAATAGTAAAAACGCTGTAAAGGAGTATCATTTAAATTATAATACTAGATGATTAAAAGAAAAGAAAATTAGAATTTGCTTGTAAAAAACAAAAGAAAAACAAAATCTAGCATTTATATTTTTCGTTTGTACCCGCATCAGCCTAACCCGAGATCGTCTGCTTTATCGCTCTTTGGAATCTCAGAAACACTTTTTCACTATAAATTAAAAATCTCGCACTGTCTTTTACACTCTCTTCGTCTTCTCCGCCTCCCTTCGTCTCCCAGCGATCGATCTCTACCTTTTCAGGATTCATGGCTTCCATGGCTTTTACATCTACTTCCCTGCCTCGCCATCGCCAAATGGTCTCTCTATTTCTCTTTGAATCTCGTTTTTCTCTTTTACTAGTTTTTGTGATAGATCTGATTGTTTTCTTACTTTTCCTTCAATTCATCTGTGTGATTCTGATCTCGATCTAGTTTTTTATTTGTCTGATTTGTTGAAATGGATCTATGATTCTGTCTTTTGTGGTAGAAATATTACTATTGAATTGGTGGAAATTTAGTTTAGGTTATCTCGAATTTTAGGTATTTGGTTCTGCAGCAACTTTGAATCTCGTGGATCTGATGGATGAATATTGATTCAGTTGCTTCTGTTTCACTTCTCTATTTTGGTTGGCCTGTTGCAGTGCTACTACTAACGATTACTTTGCATTTGGATTTTGATGAACAGGCAATAGCAGTGAATAATCCAGTTGAATGTTTTAGCAATGGAAGAAGAAGTAATCTTTCTTTTAGGCTTCGTACCCGCTTGAGTGTTTCTTGCGCTGTAAGCCTTTCTCTTCTCTCATGTCAAGATTTATCCAATTACTTGATATTAATTGATGTATTGTTTTGTGAATCTAGTTTACCAATTCAACATTTGATTGTTTGTAAACAGGCTAAAGCTGAGACAGTGGACAAGGTCTGTGCCGTTGTGAAACAGCAACTCTCACTTAAAGAGACCGACAAAGTTGTCGCTGAGACCAAATTTGCTGACCTCGGTGCTGATTCTCTTGACACGGTAACCTACTCTAAGCTTCCCTTATTCATCAATTGTTCAGTAAGATGGATTCTGTGATTATATTACTGATTGGCTCTTGTGTTGGGATTCAGGTGGAGATTGTGATGGGATTAGAAGAAGCTTTTGGGATTGAAATGGTGGAGGAGAAAGCCCAGACTATCACCACTGTTGAGAAAGCAGCTGAGCTCATTGAGGAGCTTTTGGCCGAGAAAGCCAAGAAAATCACCACTGTTGACAAACCAGCAGAGGAGCTTTTGGGGGACAAGGCTTAGTACAAAAATCATTATTACATTAAGCAAAAGGGAAAACCAAAAACCCAAATGGACCAGGACTATCTTCTTCTTCTTTGCTTAGCTAGAGACCCAATTATGTCTGTTGAGATTTTATGCTATTTTGAGGAAAATTATTACAAGGCTTGTTTGTATTTCACTTTTCTTTCTCTTTTAACTTTTAATGAATCTGCAAAATTAATTATCAGAACTTATATCATTCGTAACAATACCCAAGGCATCTGTCTTACTCTCTGTAAGATCAAATTTCCATTAGTGTTTTGGCGTTGAACAAAGGTTTTATTGTCCTCACTTTAGCTTCAATCCCTTGAGTGATATTTTGAGTTATGCACTGCATTATCAAATTTAGTGCTTCTAACTCTAAATAAAGAAGAGAAAGACTTCTTTGTAGATTTGTTGCTCCTAGGAATAATCATTTTTCATGTTTTAATCTAAACCAATTATAAAGAAGTTATAATTATGTGACCAAAAAAAAAGTTTTAATTATATATAAAGTTATAATTATAAACACATGACAGTGTACGCAAATTTGAAAAGAATAACACTTTTCTGTTCTAGAAGCCACAAAGAATAATAAAGTAAACACTTACATTGTTATACATTGAAGAAAAAGAGCATTTGTAACAATTTTTTCATTCTCAAGCCATCACTGCTCTCTTTCCTTTGCTGCTTTTGGTACTATCTTTCTTCCTTCTGGAAATGCCGGTAATGGGATGACCCAGAGGACCTGACCAGGTCTGAACTTGTGTCGGTGGTTCGTCTTTTGAAAAATTGAAGGAAGTGGAAGTGAAGGACGGGACCATGTCTGGTGGAACAAATGTCGGGTCAATGTGCTGCGATGCTCCCAATGGTATAGCTCCACCGTCTTGGTGTGGTGGCGGGAACTTCTCGCTTTTGCTCTTTGCGTTTGCGTGTGTAATTAATCTCCTTCGCTGCTTTTAGAGTCAGAGATAATAATATTAAACATCACACATGAAAAGCAGCTGAAATGAAAACAGCTGAGAGGGACATACATCAAGATTTGACTGAATTTCAGCATTAGCTTCCGGAGCTGGTAATGCTCTATTTGAACGATCTCTGTGCCGATTCTTCCTTGCACCATCCCCTTGGGCTTTACTAGCAGCTTTTTGTCTGCAAAGGAGAAAAAGTGTTGTCTATGTATGCTGACAAATATAGTATAAAACAGAAACACGTAAAGATGGGCCGAACAATGTTATCTGAATTTCCAAAATAAATGTGTTTTACACTCCACTATATCTGGATGATGATTACTGATATCTAACCAAAGCCAGAACCTAAGAACTGTTACTAACCTCCGAGTTTCTTCATCTCGACGCTTTGCATCGATTTCTTTGCTTGGAGGATACTTTGGCAGATCAGCAGGTTCACATGCATATGGTTCACTTGCAAAGAACTGTACACACATAAAACAGTAGAGTAAACTGATTCAAACCTACTCAGGATCATCAAAACCAGTTCCATGAAAAGCAGCAAGCAAAGTCAAACCTAAGAACTTACTTCACTTTTTAAAGCAGCAGTTGCAGTTTGGCGGTCTTCTGGTTCGATTGAAAGCAAGGTGTCAATGAGTGGAAGAGCTGATGGTGGGAAATCTTTAAATGTCTCTGTGATGCATCTTTTGTATGGTTCACGGGGTTTGTATATTGCTCCATGTGTGAATTTTCCTTTTTTCCAGTAATCCTCTGATGGTGAACCACATAGCTTGTAAATCTTATGCAGCTGCTCCACCTAAATTCATGATCACCGTAAGCATCATGAGCAATTAAATAACTTGATATACAAATACTGACAATAAGATAATTACTTGACGAGTTACCTCAGTCCGACCGGGCATAATAGGTCTTCCGGCTAATAACTCAGCTAAAATACAGCCGGCACTCCAAAGATCAATACCTACACCATAATCAGTAGCACCAAGAAGAAGCTCTGGAGCTCTATACCATAGTGTGACAACTCACATTTTGAGGAAAAAATTATTACAAGGCTTGTTTGTATTTCACTTTTCTTTCTCTTTTAACTTTTTATTTCTTCCACCCTCTAAAAGTTGCCTAGCTAAAGTTTTCTCATATTAAAACTCATTCGCTAATCTTTGTTTATAAACATAAGTTTCCAATAACACAAAGGTGTTGGGAAATTCTCCTAGAAAAATGATTAAACTGGAGAACATTGATGCCAATGGAAAAAACCAACGCCGACGATACCCTAGGCATGGGCATGGGCATGGCCCAAATTTGTACCACTAGAAGGCAACACCGACGATACGTATCACACGTGTTGTATAATCTAGATATGAACCAAAATTCATTAGCCATCTTTATAATATTTTAAGGTTTACAAAAGCCAACAAGTTCTGACAAGACGACACGTGTCACCTCTTCCTCTAAAAATTTTTCTTTAAAAAAAGTTTAAAATGTTTCTTACGGGTTTCGAACTGTAACACCCGCATTTTTTTTTAAATAAATAATTAATCTGGATTTAATGATCCCATGATCATTAAATCCTCAACGATTAACTCAGGGTGAAAATGAACAAGCGGAACACAATCAATAAAATCCAATAATTCATTGAACCAACAATTCCAAAACAATCTAAATTCCAAGGAAATCAATAACCACAATTCCAGAATAAACAACTAGCAACCTAAACCAGGTCTACTCAGTTCAACACAACATAAATAAAAATCCTAATCATCCTCCGTCCTTGCCTTGATTCCACGATCACACTTTATCTTTACCTGCAACTCAAAAGGAAAAAGGGAGTTGCGTGAGTATTATCACAAATACTCAGTGGAGCGGTCATCCCGCCAACAGGTTAAACGCAGAATACAAATATCACATTAATAAACCGTTTAAACACAATATCAATTTCTAGTTACAAAAAGAAAAAATACATAACTCACCAAATTACAAACAGGTGTCGATCGACACACCACCATGGTGTCGATCGACACTCACTATCATCGAACATAAACCTTTATCGAGGTGTCGATCGACACAACCTCTAGGTGTCGATCGACGCCTTGTGCAGAAACCAGAATCCGAGCCTATCCTCACGCGGCTCGATTCGGAATTTCAACGATTATCAATATCAATCACGACACGATCATTCATCATCTAAAACATCAATTATCACAATCATTGAACAAATAACCATGAATCACCGAAATGTAACAAAGAACACTCGAATCCTACGAGAAACCCGCGATCACGCACTCACCTTCGCGAATAACAAGATTACGGATTGAAACGGCAAAGAACACAGCCTCTACAAGGCTAGAAAGCCACATGCTAACTCTTCTCTATCACCTATAACTCCTCAACAAGATTTTTTCCCAAATCGAATCAGAATTCTGAAATAGAACAGAATGACATACTAACTTCTAATGACCATAAAACATGGAGTTTACCTCGGAATCATGATATAAAACATGATTCGGAAAGTAGACTCAAAGAGATTTCCAACGACATAAGGATCGTCGCCTAACTCGCTCTGACACTCTGGGAAAACTCCCTCGAAGCGGTCTGATCCCAGACCCGATTCTGCATAGACATCACTCACGAAAACACGAATATCTCTTAGCATACAGAACCAATTGACAAACCGATTTGCCTCACGGCTAACTAAGGGATAGACGAACTTACCCATAAAATTTCCCGATGATCAGAAATGATTTGATCATCCGATCCTCTTCTCCAACACAAGGCAACAAAACTGCCTGATTTCGTAAAACAATCCCTTCCTCAAGAACATGAGAACCATCACTTTCTCTCTCAATTTTCCATCTCTCTCACGTTTTCTGCCATGAAAACATGGCTACTCAACCAGCAGTGCTTATTAACGAGCCTTTTGGGTTTCTCTTAACCCAAACCGAACAAAACCGCAATTAAAAATCAATTCAACCCGGTTCTGAAATGATGGTGTCGATCGTCACCCACAAAAATCACTATTTCTGGGTTGCGGTCGTTACACGAACCCAGCAAACTTCAGTCATTTAAATAGAAAAGAACCACTAGACTACTAAAGACACTTGTATATATTACGTAAAAAACATATCTAAGCCACTACTAAATGTTTTTCTAAAAGGCATTCACAATAGTAGAAAATATTTTGAAATGCCAATTTTTTTTTCTTGTAATGTGGAATCTATTTAATTAACTTTTCCATTTATTTATCAATTATAATTCAACATTAAATCTTAAAATGCCTATCTAACGTTTTAATTATTTAAATTCAACAAATTATTAATTATTTTACCATCTAATTGATTCTCTCATTAATTGGTCCCATCCAAATTCAACGTCCACATTTACTTACTACCATAAACTTATAAAATCCAATCAATTAATTATTGAAGATAATTAGGAAATCTGTATATTTTACCTTTGTAGGAATCAATTTATTTATAATATATCAATATTGAAATAGTTGAGAATCACCTTACATTTATATGTTCATGTAATATAAATAAGAAATATCACTAATTTAATTTCAAATCAATTACAAAAAATTGGTTGTTTTTGTCAAACATAAATAATAAGATAAAAACATATTGTTTGTCTTTATATTTAATAAAACTTTTAAACAATATAACTTGTGAGAATATTTCTTAAATATCGCTCATATGCAATAAAATAAATTTAAAATTTATGTAAATAATTTTTCCACGCAACGCGTGGACTTTTTCTAATTTAGAATATGCCAATGTTATAATCGTTTCATATGTTCAAAGTAACATTATATTGAAAATTTATTTTGAAAACAAAATGTGGGTTTGATTAGGAGAGATTCAGACTTAAAAATAATTGAGATGTATTAAAAAAAAGTTTTTTACATTATTGTTTTCAATCCAAACCTTATTATAGATAATAATTTGTTTATCATTTTCAGCTACTAGTTTAATAAACAACTAACGTTCCTAACGGTTGCTACTAACGTTCATGGTATAATTGTTAAGATGTTTTATTGCCATTAATTTATGACATTAACTTTGACATGTGGTTTTTAAAGTATGTTTGGGTTTTTCATCACATATAAATAGCTTACACACCTTTCTTTTTATAATCACAATTACAAAATACTTTTCATTACATTCTTTACACACTATTAAAACTTATAGAGTATAAGAAGCCATGACTATGCTTCGCTCCCAAATGACTACCATGTTAATCGTTGTTAGTTTGGTGTGTGCGTTTGTTCCTGTTTTTTCAGTCGAAGAAATTGAAACGAAAACATTATGGGATACATGTCTTGTCAAAATCACTCTTAAATGTGCGTTGGACATAATCGATGTTGTCTTTGGAAATGGATCTATTTCTGATTCATGTTGTCATGATCTTGTCCAAGAAGGAAAACATTGCCACGATACACTCATCAAATATATTTCAGATAGACCTAGCTTAATTGCCAAAGAAACTCAGTATTTAAAGAAGAGAGATGATTTGTGGACTCATTGTGTATCGATCTCTAAAACTGCTTGAATAAATTAATACTTTGATCTTACTACATCTTTATTAATCGTGTGTTCTACCCTATGATTTATAAATCAAATGTCGCGAAAGCATTTTTTCCGAATGAATCTCTAAAGTACAAATTTTATACTAATTTATGAAAATGAAAAGTTTCCCCACAAAAATCGACGAACAAAGTTAAACACTAAATTATAAGAGCGGGATATAATATTATTGAATGAATTTCATGCCATTTAGGTTTTGGTTATGAAAGTTATGTTTTCTTATTATAAATTACATTTTGAGAATTTTACCAAAATTACCATAATCTTGGCAATTTCTTTCCAAATCTACCATAATCTGATTTTCTACCACAAAAAGATAAAAAGACTAATTTGCCCTTACTACAATTTATGGTATATCATTGTTAATTTGTCTTCTACCGTTCAGTATATAGTCAACTATCATCCGCCGTCATTTATGTCCACCATCCACTGTCAGTGTCACCGCCGTCGTTTCCGTTTTTGCCTACCATCGCCGATTTCATTTTCATCCACCACCATCGTCACTGTCACCAGATCAGTCGTCGAGTCCATTTTTGTCCACTGTCATTGCCACCAGATTCATATTCGTCCACCGTCGCCGTCATCAGATCTGTTTTCATCCACATTCGTCTACCTACAGTCTCTGTTCTGTAACCGTTTTTATACATTGCTGTCAATTTTTGTCGTCGTCTCCGACACCGTCTTCGTCGCCATCTTCATCTTCTTCACTGCTCTGTATCCCAGAGAAAGAGAGAGAGAGAGAGAGAGAGAGAGAGAGAGAGAGAGAGAGAGAGAGAGAGAGAGAGATGAAGGAAGGAAGATTGAAGGAATGTGTGAGAAAGAGAGATATTTTTTGTGGTTTAAAGTAAGGGCAAATCAGAATTTTGGAAAATTGTGGTATAGAAATAAAAGTTTTTTGATGTTATGGTAGATTTGGAAATTTTTTTGAAAATTAAGGTAATTTTGGTAAAATTCTCTTACATTTTCTTCTACTTTCTTCTTCTAAACACTAGCGTCGATGGATCCATATATGACCACGGTTTCTGCCTCTTATTTTTCTTTGATATTTATATATACGCTATAAATACTATATTTTACCGTATGTAAATCCAACATGCAACACACATTTCACACTATTTCATCCTCTATTAAAGGTTCACTCGATATGCACCCAAACACCTGAGCTTGGTACGCCTGCATGCACTAGAAACATCATATAGTATCCTGGAGGAGCAATCTCAGCCGTCGATGGACCCAACACATTGATTCTATACGAATTTGTTAGCCCGTCACGCCCCACAGAGAGTAGCTTCAAGATCACCATCCTCTGATTCATCGCAAAGGAGTGAGTAGTGAAGGAAGGTGCAACTATCCTCACAGAGAGAAGATCAAGAGTCAAAAACTGTGCAATGGAGAAACTGAGGTTGAACAATCTCTTGTAGTTCACCACTTTGTCGCTGGTCAATATCTTCGGTCTTATTGAGTCGGATGTGAAAGAAAGATACGGTGGAGAATAAGCCTCTAGGCTCAATTCCGTCGGATACTCAACGTTGGTAAAGTTGTAATAAATGTGAGGATTACTTCCGCCAACTAAAAGCCGACCGTCCGGTAGCAAAACCGCTGCGGAATGGTACATCCTAGGCCGCGCTGCTGCGGACATAATGGAGAACCGACGATCAAATGGGTGATATATCACGGGTCGCGTTAATGGATCACGTGCGTTTTCCCACCCGGCCGTACCAGCTCCTGCCCCGTTTAGAATGATGACGTCACCCGTGGGTAAGAGCAGCATGTCCCCCATGACACGTGGTAACGGCATGGTTTCCATTTCCCAACTTGGATTAGCACCGGTTAGCTTTAGCCTCCCGCAGGTGGAAGTGGCACGTGCGAATCCGCGGCCGTTTTTCACATCTGTATAGGCACCTTTAGGAGCACCTCCACAAACCATAATCTCAGCTTCCATGTTAGCATTGCTGGTTTCGTCTAATGGGAGAAGTATGGAAGAGCCACTACTTGGGTAATTCCTTGGATCACCACCTGCAATCTCTGGAAACTCTCTCACGATTCGGTTCCTTTTGTAATCAAACACTATGGATCTTGTGTTAGCGAAGACAAATAAGTTTCCGTCTGGTAAAAGATGTAGGAACGGATATAAGTTGTTTTCGTTGCTTCCATCTGAAGTTTCTCTAAGAAACTCAAATCTAGATTCTCTAGACCGATCGGGTCGGGGGAAAAATTCAAAGTTGAATTGTCTTCTTCCCCCGACCACGATTATCCGTCCATCTGGTAAAATTTGGTTGGTGGCATACCATCTATGTTGGGCTAGATATTGAGGAAATTCAATCCAATCACATATTTCACTAAAACCACAAGGTGTAAAGATTCGAGTAGCGCGTTCACCATCATTGTATCCACCGGTTTGAACCAATGTTCCATTGGGAAGAACCGAACCAGAAGAACACCATGTATCGGTCTGTACTTTCAAGGGCCGGTATGTGTTGGAGGCAACATCGTAGAGAACCGAGTGTGCGGAGCAATCGAACTTGACAGCTCTGTCACTAGGATCATATCGACACATTCCTCCGGGTAGAGAGATATTTGAGTTACCGAAATCGGTACGGTCGAACATTATGACCATACCGTTGTGGAGGACTTGCATGTGCATGGCGGATATACCGATGCTCGGTTGCAATACTTCCCAACGATCGAATTGCATCAGATATGGTTGAGCTTCGGATAATATGGCTATGGAGAGGCATAAGATAGATGCTGTGACGATGAATTTTTTCTCGTAGCTGATCATAGTGTTTCCTTTGTTCTTGGTTTGATGGTGAATTTTAAGTTAGAGGTTGGTGTGGTCTATTTTCTTGTTGAAGAGTTTGGTTGGAGTACGTCCAATTATATATTGTAATAGTATTCTCTTACAATAAAATTATTCTTTTTATTAAATTGACGATCCTCGTAAGTACATAATTGGACAATCGATTCTCTACGTCAACTACATTCATGCCGGAGCTTTAGATAAGTTTCAGAAAACGTAAAATATATGTAGGTATATAGTTGAGAATAGCTCTCTCAAAACATTTTAAAATTTTAGTCTTATTTTAGTTAAATTCGGGTATTCATTTGGTTGCATAAATTCTTTTAACAATATATATATCCAACTGATTATAAATAAACGTATGAAACCATGTTACGGAATATATTAATGGATATTATTCATGGTGGCAATTTAAAAAAACTGTATTTTAAAAGTGGTTTTTTTTTGAAAAGTTTGAAGGAACAATCTCATCCCATTGCCTCACTTTTTTTCGGATGATAGGTTCCAAAGGCTTGTTAGGCCATGTTCAATGGTAATACCATGGTGTCTTATGGAGTGTTCTTATAATATAAAATTATTAAAACACATACTCTCTCTTCTTTTTACTCAACTTTATACCTTCTCTTTCATCCTTTTACTCAACTTTTATTAATTTTATATTTAAACACTCTCTCTTCTTTTTAAGAACACTCTTCAAAATATCTAATTTTAGACACTCTCTCTTCCTTTTACTCAACTTTTATTAATTTTATATTTAAACACAACCACTATCTACTCTCTTTACTCAAATTTTATTAATTTTATATTTCAATATATCCCACAAAAACACTCTCTTTCTTCCTTTTACAACCATTTTAATAATTTTATATTATAAGAACACCACATAAGACATTAGGAGGTTACCATTGAACATGCCCTTAACTGAACTTATAAATCACCACATAATCTTTTCTTATATTTTATTCTCACTCACACGGTATTGAAAATGATTTTTCAGTAGGTCACCCATCCTGAAAGCACGTTAACCATGAAGTTCTCTCAAAATATATAAGTGCACTTTGGTGACATAAGCAATCGATTCTTTTAAACATCTATGCGTGTACCATATATTTTCAGAGATCATGGTGTTACTAGGCTGGACGGAGTTACTAGTTCGATGTAGAGAAATAAATATGGTTTAACTAAGAGCATCTCCATCAAATGATATCAGGAAAAGAGTATCTCAGAAATATTTAATTATTTTTTAAAAAATTAAAATAAATCATAAAATTAAATATAAATTCCAACCAATCAGAAGGTTTGATTATGGGAAGGAAGTTCTGATACTGTCTCTTGAAATATCTCAAACGAGAACCTACTCTTATTCTCTCTCCTCATTCACTAATTTTTTTATTTGTTTAATTGTCAGAGACTTCTCTAGAGACTACTGATGGAGCTGCTCTAAGTGGTGGTGGGCTAGTGGTTCCCACTTGAGAAAAGAGTTACACTATAGGTCTAGATTAAGTTTTAATTCTTCTCGAGCGTGATATTATTTTAACTATTCCCCTCGACATTCCTTTTTCGGTCCGAACAAAAAAATCTTTGGCCAGTCGAAATAGTGTCACGATTTAGGCCATTAAAAAACTTGGTAAGTAGGCTAATCGACTGCTACAACCACCATGAAGATTAGTCGGGTGGTAAAAGTGTTGATCACCCCTTAGTTTAAAATTTATATAAGGGCTATATTCAATTTAATATTTAAAGGGATTTGAGTTTTATATAGGGGTAAATAAAATTTTAATGATTTTCTGTAATTCTATAATATTATTATAAAAAAATCTGAAATTCCAGTTAAAAACATGTGATTTGGCTCTTTATATTTTTAGTCAATTTTTTTTTGAAATCCTTTGAAATTCATTGAAAATCAGTTCCTTAATATATTTCTAATAACACTGGAGTTGAATATACTTTTCCAAATTACTAGTTTAAAACCACTAGATTTTAACAATTTTTTTAAGTATATAAGTTTGTTTTTGTTTTGAAACTTTGACGGGTTTTTTTTTTTAAAGCTTTGATGGGGTTTGTCTCTCTTGCGGCACTAGGATAAAGTTTTTAAAAGTAAATATAAATAATTCATTAAACAATTATATGTCAAGAAATGGAGAGTGACAACATTTTACTTTAAATTACAGTATTGTTTTTTTTTTTGAAACTTTATTATAGTATATTGTTGTTACAATTTCGTTATTGTTATAAAATGGTAAAAAAGAAAATAAATTATCATGATAATTAAGAAGATAAGAGTCACTCTTTAGATGGTCGTAATATTAGGAAACAAATAAGCGGCATGTTCTTGTATTGTATGTAGAAAATAAATTATAAATAAAATATGCCACCTTTGAAAGTATTTTTTTCAAATTTTCCACTCTTGAAAATTTATTGCAAACATACCATATTTTATAGAAAAAGAAAAAATCATTAAGATTAATTTTTTTTTGTTTATTTTAATTTATTTTGGATATATACGCATGAATGATGGATAGATTAAATTTGTTTTTTGAATGAGTTAGTTAGCTAGCTTAATAACAAAGAATTAAAAGGAAATTATAAAAATAACAAAAAGCATTAAGATTCTTTTACAAAGCAATAGGTGGTTTCGCTTAGATTTTTGTCATCTAGTTTTCCTTTAATTCTTTGTTATACCACCCAATTTCTCATTATTACTACGTAGGAAAAGGAAAGAGATTAAAAGCGGTGATTCATAAATCCTACCCTAACTTAGTTATTTGGTTGTATATATACATAGAGAGAGCAAAGCCTATGAATCTAAAAACCTTGTTTGAAACTTAGAATAATGACGACAATGTCCGATCTTCCATGGGATTTAGTAGAAGAGATACTCTCTAGAGTTTCATTGACATCTTTGAAGACAGTGCGATCCACTTGCAAAAAGTGGAATTCTTCGTCTCAAAATCAGATTTTTAGTAAAACATCAGTAGCAGCAACAACAAGAAAGCAGTTTCTAGGGTTCATGAGGATGGACTGTAAGGTTTTTTCATTAAAAATTGATCTCCAAGGAATCCAAAAAGACGACAACTTTGTTGATCCATCCGCAAAGCAAATAAGTATATTTAACCAGATGGAGATAGATAGTATCACTCATTGTGACGGTTTATTAATTATGCGTCAAAAAAGATGATTGGAATCTCGTGGTATGGAATCCGTATTTGGGGCAGACCAGAACGATCCAACCAAGACACTATTGCAAGAGATTTGACACGTATGCTCTTGGATACAGCAACAACAATAACCGTAACCACAAAATCTTGAGGGTGTTGAATGGTTCTGACCGAAAAGACCTCCGTTACACGTCCGAAATCTATGACTTCAAGTCTGATTCATGGAGGGTTCTTGATGTTAATTTCGACTTGGAATATATATATATTCGAAGTCATTATGTGTCTTTGAAAGGAAATAGTTACTTTTGTGCTCAAGATATAAGTACAATATTAACAGATGTTACAGAAGAGACTAAAGGTTTTTTACTCTGTTTTGATTTTACAGTAGAGAGATTTGGACCGCAACTACCTCTACCGTTTAACTCCCATTTTCGGGAGACTGTGATTGTATCTTGTGTCAGAGAAGAGAAGCTCGCTGTGTTATATGAAAACCACAAGGTAATGGACATTTGGATTACGATTAAGATCGAGCCTAATGCGGTGTCGTGGAGCAAGTTTTTGAAAGTGGATACCACACAGCTTACTGGTTTTCCGGATAAGTTTAAAGTTGGGAGCTTCTTCGTTGACGAGGAGAAGAAAGTCGTTGTGGTTTCAGATGTAGACGAATGTGAACGGACAGAGACCTCAGCTCACATCATTGGACAAGATGGATACTACAAGTCTGTCAAAATTGGAGAAGCTCCGGATCCCGAGAAACGTAAAGAAATAGGATTTACATTATATCCACCTTTGTTCTCTTCTTATGTTCCAAGTTTAATGCAAGTTCAAATCAAACAACTGGGCAATAGGAAAGAACGAGACTATTGATTCGTTTCAGTTACAATATTTTTTTTATTATGCTTATGCATGTTTTGACTCCTTTTCTGTTGCTCATGTTACCTTGTTTAATAGCAAACTAATTATATACCAACATTGTAGTATCCTTGTGAGTTCTTGGTGACTCTATATCGCAATCCATTTCCTTTTAATTGCATGAATAATTAAATAATTCCATTCTCAGTTGTTCATGTTACTTGTTTCGATTTTCAGTTTTTTTGCTGTGGCACTTTTCTTTTTCTTTTTGTGAAATATTCGTCGCTTTAGATTAGATGTGGTTAATAAGAGAGATGATGGTTAACTCTTTCTTTCCCATTGATGAAGTGGTGAAATACAGAGATACCCATAAATTTGTCAATGTCAATTTTGACATTTGTTAGTTTTGCACTTTTGAATTTTTTTTTTTTAATAAAGACCTTGTTTGTAAATTGTAACTAACCACACGCATACAAAACTATCCAATTTAATCGCACTCTTGTTCTATTTGTATTTGCTCTTGTTGCTACTCTCCCAATGCTCAAGAAACTATTTGGTATATTGGTGGAGCGAGCACCGCGCGATTTGGACATAAAGAAGCTCGAGAGAGGACTTATTAGTATCAGTGGAGTCAGTGCCGGCCCTGAGCTAAAGTTGGTAAAGCATTGGCTTTAGGCATCAATATAATTTATATATGTTTGGGGCATCATTTTCTCAGAAGTTTCTTGTAGTCTAGCGGTTGAAGTCATTATTAACAACTCTCGCGGTGAAGAGTTCGGATCTGGCTACATGCCATATTGTGTTTAATTTTTTTGTTGCATTAATAATGGGGCATATTTTTTATTTTTTTTGTCCTAATGGGGCATATTTTAATTACTGGCTTTAGGCATCATGTCTTGTAGGGCCCGCACTGAGTGGAGTTAAGATTGTTGATGATTTTGATGCATCAGACTTTTATTTACTATGTAACAAACTATCAACTAGGTGCAAAAACTATCAACTAGAACTAACAACAGAAGAAAATAAATATAGATACACACAATACAAGAAATATAGAATTAAGTAAACCGCGACAATAACGGGACGGTGGCCGCGGAGAGGATGATGAAGATGGTGGTGGATGATGGTGATGGAAATGCTTGTTGTGGACAAAACGGGGGGCATAGACAAAACGGCGGAAGACAAAACGGCGACTTTGACGGTGGTGGATAAAACGTCTACATTGTGGACGAAAATATAACTGTGGTTGGTGACGGTGGTAGATAGAAACAGCGACGAGTCGGTGGTCGTTAAGACATCCACATTGAGGACGAAAATATAATGGTGGTAAACAAGACGGAGACGGTGATCGTCAACATCAATGGTGGTAGACAAAATCAGCGGAGCTGGAAGTTGTGGCCAAGATGACAAGAACAGAGACGGCGGTGAACAATACGAAATATTGTCTAAAACGTGTAAAAGATAGATTTATGTGTCTTTTTAACAAAACCAAACAGTATTTTGTGGTAGATTTATTTTATTTATGATATATTTTGAAAGATAATTTCTAACAAATGGTAAATTTTACGATTGTCCTTAGAGCATGTTTATGACTTGACTTTTTACTAATTAGTTAAAAACAGTATTTTGTTGGTTATTACACAAATTAACTTTTTACTAATTAGTTATGTGGGCTGACCGTTGAGGAGATACTGCGTTCCTTTTTCTTCGTTATGTTCAATTATAAGAAAAAAGATTATTGACCCCAAAAAAAAAAAGATTAGGAAACTAAATTGCAAAAAAAAAAAAAAAACGCTCGCCTACTACTTCTCTTTCGCTCACCCTCAAGCTCGTCTTCTCTCTCAATTCGATCTCTGCTCCTGAAACCTTCCTTCAAATTCTGCAACTTGCTTTCTTCTATCAACTCAAGTTTGAGCTTCTATGGAGTTTGGGAATCGTTGATTAGGGTTTAGCGATCTTCCTCGATTTTGACCCCAAGTAAATCTCAGATCGACTTCACTCTACTCCGTTTTCCGATTCCATACCTTCTTCTTCTTCTTCGTATTTACTAATTCGAATTGTTTCTGTAGGTTTCGAGAGTTGAAAATGGTGAGAAATGAAGCTTAGATTGATAAAATGGGTTGTGTATTTGGCCGAGAAGCATCTTCCTCTGAACCTAAAGTCACAAAGAGCTCCAAAACAGAAGAAACTGTACAAGTGACAAAAACCAACGATGCTAATGCTATTGTAGAGGTAGAGAAGAAGAAGAAGCATGAGGAAGAAGAGAACACTGTGAAACCAAAAGGAGGAGATCGGAGAAAGTCAAAACCTAACCCTAGGTTAAGTAATCCTTCTAAGCATTGGCGTGGTGAACAGGTCGCTGCTGGTTGGCCTTCTTGGCTTTCTGATGCTTGTGGTGAAGCTCTTAATGGTTGGGTTCCAAGAAAAGCTGATACTTTTGAGAAAATCGATAAGGTAATAAAGGTTTTATACTTTTTGTTTTTGGGAAGTTTTCTTGTTTTTGATTACTTCTCCTTGTGGTAGATTGGACAAGG
The DNA here is from genome assembly GCA_963576765.1 of Draba incana. Lineage (NCBI taxonomy): Eukaryota > Viridiplantae > Streptophyta > Magnoliopsida > Brassicales > Brassicaceae > Draba > Draba incana. The sequence continues at coordinate 27,428,467 of OY755209.1, forward strand.
AACGTATAGTAATGTGTACAAAGCGAAAGATATGTTGACTGGTAAAATCGTAGCGCTTAAAAAGGTTCGGTTTGATAACTTGGAGCCGGAAAGTGTTAAGTTTATGGCGAGAGAGATTCTTGTATTGCGGAGACTCGATCATCCTAATGTTGTGAAATTGGAAGGTTTGGTTACGTCGAGGATGTCTTGTAGCTTATACCTTGTGTTTCAGTACATGGATCATGATTTGGCTGGTCTTGCTTCAAGCCCTGTTGTTAAGTTCTCAGAATCAGAGGTTATACGCGGTTTCTAGTTCTCATTGCTTTTATAAAGGCCAGTTTAGGCTTCTTGCTAAGATCAGATTACTACTCTTACGTATTGCAGGTTAAGTGTTTGATGCGTCAATTGATATCTGGTATGGAGCATTGTCATAATCGTGGTGTGCTTCATCGCGACATCAAAGGATCAAATCTTCTTATCGATGATGGTGGGGTACTCAAGATTGCTGATTTTGGACTGGCGACAATATTTGATCCTAATCATAAGCGGCCAATGACAAGTCGAGTTGTCACACTATGGTATAGAGCTCCAGAGCTTCTTCTTGGTGCTACTGATTATGGTGTAGGTATTGATCTTTGGAGTGCCGGCTGTATTTTAGCTGAGTTATTAGCCGGAAGACCTATTATGCCCGGTCGGACTGAGGTAACTCGTCAAGTAATTATCTTATTGTCAGTATTTGTATATCAAGTTATTTAATTGCTCATGATGCTTACGGTGATCATGAATTTAGGTGGAGCAGCTGCATAAGATTTACAAGCTATGTGGTTCACCATCAGAGGATTACTGGAAAAAAGGAAAATTCACACATGGAGCAATATACAAACCCCGTGAACCATACAAAAGATGCATCACAGAGACATTTAAAGATTTCCCACCATCAGCTCTTCCACTCATTGACACCTTGCTTTCAATCGAACCAGAAGACCGCCAAACTGCAACTGCTGCTTTAAAAAGTGAAGTAAGTTCTTAGGTTTGACTTTGCTTGCTGCTTTTCATGGAACTGGTTTTGATGATCCTGAGTAGGTTTGAATCAGTTTACTCTACTGTTTTATGTGTGTACAGTTCTTTGCAAGTGAACCATATGCATGTGAACCTGCTGATCTGCCAAAGTATCCTCCAAGCAAAGAAATCGATGCAAAGCGTCGAGATGAAGAAACTCGGAGGTTAGTAACAGTTCTTAGGTTCTGGCTTTGGTTAGATATCAGTAATCATCATCCAGATATAGTGGAGTGTAAAACACATTTATTTTGGAAATTCAGATAACATTGTTCGGCCCATCTTTACGTGTTTCTGTTTTATACTATATTTGTCAGCATACATAGACAACACTTTTTCTCCTTTGCAGACAAAAAGCTGCTAGTAAAGCCCAAGGGGATGGTGCAAGGAAGAATCGGCACAGAGATCGTTCAAATAGAGCATTACCAGCTCCGGAAGCTAATGCTGAAATTCAGTCAAATCTTGATGTATGTCCCTCTCAGCTGTTTTCATTTCAGCTGCTTTTCATGTGTGATGTTTAATATTATTATCTCTGACTCTAAAAGCAGCGAAGGAGATTAATTACACACGCAAACGCAAAGAGCAAAAGCGAGAAGTTCCCGCCACCACACCAAGACGGTGGAGCTATACCATTGGGAGCATCGCAGCACATTGACCCGACATTTGTTCCACCAGACATGGTCCCGTCCTTCACTTCCACTTCCTTCAATTTTTCAAAAGACGAACCACCGACACAAGTTCAGACCTGGTCAGGTCCTCTGGGTCATCCCATTACCGGCATTTCCAGAAGGAAGAAAGATAGTACCAAAAGCAGCAAAGGAAAGAGAGCAGTGATGGCTTGAGAATGAAAAAATTGTTACAAATGCTCTTTTTCTTCAATGTATAACAATGTAAGTGTTTACTTTATTATTCTTTGTGGCTTCTAGAACAGAAAAGTGTTATTCTTTTCAAATTTGCGTACACTGTCATGTGTTTATAATTATAACTTTATATATAATTAAAACTTTTTTTTTGGTCACATAATTATAACTTCTTTATAATTGGTTTAGATTAAAACATGAAAAATGATTATTCCTAGGAGCAACAAATCTACAAAGAAGTCTTTCTCTTCTTTATTTAGAGTTAGAAGCACTAAATTTGATAATGCAGTGCATAACTCAAAATATCACTCAAGGGATTGAAGCTAAAGTGAGGACAATAAAACCTTTGTTCAACGCCAAAACACTAATGGAAATTTGATCTTACAGAGAGTAAGACAGATGCCTTGGGTATTGTTACGAATGATATAAGTTCTGATAATTAATTTTGCAGATTCATTAAAAGTTAAAAGAGAAAGAAAAGTGAAATACAAACAAGCCTTGTAATAATTTTCCTCAAAATAGCATAAAATCTCAACAGACATAATTGGGTCTCTAGCTAAGCAAAGAAGAAGAAGATAGTCCTGGTCCATTTGGGTTTTTGGTTTTCCCTTTTGCTTAATGTAATAATGATTTTTGTACTAAGCCTTGTCCCCCAAAAGCTCCTCTGCTGGTTTGTCAACAGTGGTGATTTTCTTGGCTTTCTCGGCCAAAAGCTCCTCAATGAGCTCAGCTGCTTTCTCAACAGTGGTGATAGTCTGGGCTTTCTCCTCCACCATTTCAATCCCAAAAGCTTCTTCTAATCCCATCACAATCTCCACCTGAATCCCAACACAAGAGCCAATCAGTAATATAATCACAGAATCCATCTTACTGAACAATTGATGAATAAGGGAAGCTTAGAGTAGGTTACCGTGTCAAGAGAATCAGCACCGAGGTCAGCAAATTTGGTCTCAGCGACAACTTTGTCGGTCTCTTTAAGTGAGAGTTGCTGTTTCACAACGGCACAGACCTTGTCCACTGTCTCAGCTTTAGCCTGTTTACAAACAATCAAATGTTGAATTGGTAAACTAGATTCACAAAACAATACATCAATTAATATCAAGTAATTGGATAAATCTTGACATGAGAGAAGAGAAAGGCTTACAGCGCAAGAAACACTCAAGCGGGTACGAAGCCTAAAAGAAAGATTACTTCTTCTTCCATTGCTAAAACATTCAACTGGATTATTCACTGCTATTGCCTGTTCATCAAAATCCAAATGCAAAGTAATCGTTAGTAGTAGCACTGCAACAGGCCAACCAAAATAGAGAAGTGAAACAGAAGCAACTGAATCAATATTCATCCATCAGATCCACGAGATTCAAAGTTGCTGCAGAACCAAATACCTAAAATTCGAGATAACCTAAACTAAATTTCCACCAATTCAATAGTAATATTTCTACCACAAAAGACAGAATCATAGATCCATTTCAACAAATCAGACAAATAAAAAACTAGATCGAGATCAGAATCACACAGATGAATTGAAGGAAAAGTAAGAAAACAATCAGATCTATCACAAAAACTAGTAAAAGAGAAAAACGAGATTCAAAGAGAAATAGAGAGACCATTTGGCGATGGCGAGGCAGGGAAGTAGATGTAAAAGCCATGGAAGCCATGAATCCTGAAAAGGTAGAGATCGATCGCTGGGAGACGAAGGGAGGCGGAGAAGACGAAGAGAGTGTAAAAGACAGTGCGAGATTTTTAATTTATAGTGAAAAAGTGTTTCTGAGATTCCAAAGAGCGACAGTGCAGACAAAGTCAGGTCGGGTAGGTGATTGGGAGATGCAGGTTGGAAGTTTGGAACAAACCAAATGTATAAATGCTGTTTTTTTTTTAAAACATTTTACAAGCAAACTCTAGTTTTTTTTATTTTTTTTTGTTCAACAAGTTTATTAGGACGTTCAATGATCTTATTATCTTAACCATCCAAGCCAAGCATGAAAAATGAGCTGTAAATTTGAGATCTAAGTTGTTAGCATAGTACAAAGCTGTAAACTGTAAATATAAAGCTGAGTATAACGTTTTTGATATAGTACAAATGGCTGTAAGGTTTTATGAAACAGCTACCAATCAAACCCGTCGATTAAAGAGACCGCTCTTTGAAAATCAAAGCCTATAGAATAAAGGATATGTGTGAATCTTGGCCAAAGACAAGGGAGTCCTTGATATGAAACAGCCCTTAACTTGCATATTTTTAAATTTTATACTACTTGACAAAATGAATCCAAAGTTAACATTCATTAAACTTGGCTAGTTTGATAAGAGGGACACTTTCCAAAATGTGACAAAGCTGCATAACTTTGTTTGATAATTGATTCCTATCAAACTACAACTTTTCAATATTTTTTAATCTTGATAAAGTTGTGATATATTCCCTGGAAAGTTATAACAAAAAACTTTTCTAGTTCATTCCATACTTGACCACCACTGGCCTTTCAACTTTACAAGGGCTTTTGGAATTTCCCATGGACCCAAACTCGATACATGTTCTTACCCTTTCTTCGGTTTACTGCTTTGACACAACAATTTTCAAGCTCATCTTGCACACAAGATCAAATATATTAACGAAAATGCTATTTACTTCACATGATAGAAGTAACATGTGAATTAATAGAATGCATCAATCGCAAAATTTAGTAATCACAACAAAAAATAGGAACAAGTAGGTTTACCTCAATGAATCCAGAATCTGTAAACAGTCTTCTAACAGTGTCGAGACAAAAGAAGTAGGAAAGTGTTCCATCTGACCGCAGGTATTCCCTGAACCCTATACGTTTCTCTAGCTCAAACCGCAGCATAGTCATGTCATATAATCCTGAATTTTAGTCATAAGTGTTTTAGCCTATATGTATAAAACCTCTTAGTGGTGAGATCTTATGCTCATTCAACAATTACCATAATCTCTGAACAAGAGCAATCCACCAGGTTTCAGAACAGCAAAGCATTCCTTTATAGCTCTCGGCATCTTTTCTTTAGGCACTGCCGACAACGTGAAAATCTGACAAAACCAACAAATAAGCCGAGTTTCAACGAGCTATGTTCACATAGCAGAGCATATAACATACCTGTAAAGACCCTAAAAGCTAAGAATCAGATAAATAGAACATGAAAGACATATTTTCACGAGTTTAACATCGATATAAGGTTGCAATATTGTTTCATGCCGTGATCGAGCTGTTTGTTCTTTTAACTAAAAGAGCAATGTTCACATACTACAGTGACAAAATCCACCCCACCGATGCAACACTCATTTAATGCAATGCTTTCAGTCCCTCCTGTTAACGAAGAAACATAAGACGTAAATGAGACTAGCAAACGTGTATAAGATACTAATGTGCATGTTGATCAAAACCTGAATGGGAGCAATGTTCCTTAAGCTTAAACTTATCACGACAACGATCACACGCCACCCAATTCGGGAATTCAGAACTCGAAAAATCACAACAGAAAGAACTGAAGTTATCAATGGTACCGATAGCGCGATCAACATTCTCTTTAGTCCTCACAAGAGCCTCACTGCTACAATCACAAGCATATACAGAAATGTTCTTGCTTCCACTACACAAAAACCAAAAGATAATAAGAATAAAGGAAACATAACAACTCCGTAAACGAATATCGAAAAGATTTTACCGTAAAATCGGAAGAACGGTACTCCCATTACCACACCCTACTTCTAATAGTTTTGAATTCTCCTCACAGGAAACTAACTCAGGAAATTCCTTCAATAGATACCTTCGTTCCTATATGCATTCACCCAGAATCTAAGATCAATTTGAGTAAAACCTAAGGGATTTCGGAATCGGAAGATGTGAGAGTACCTTGAAGAATTTGCCGGAAGAGTGACGGGAGTGGAAATCTTGCCATGGCTGCGAATCTGGTCGATGTTTGGGGAAACCGTGTTCGTGCTCATGGATATGGTGAGAGAGAGAAGGATCGTTCTCTACTAAATTCTTCAGAAATTCCCAATCGAAATCTTTGGAATGATACTCTCCTGCTTCTACTCTTTTCTCCATCTAAGGGATTTCAATGTCTGCGTCAACTTCAGAAATGGCAAAAGCAAAAAAAAGAATTAATTAAAAGGAAATTAGCAACGATAATTTTTTGCTAATTTATTGAAAAATATTGATTAGTTTGAGAGACGAAGTGGAGATGCAGGGGATCGAACCCTGTACCTCTCGCATGCAAAGCGAGCGCTCTACCATTTGAGCTACATCCCCATTGATGTCTTTTGGTGTTTTACTTTTTTCAAACTTTTAAATCAATTTAATGAGTTTCACCTCTTATCTCCAGGCGAGCCGCCTGATGGTGGTCGGAGGAAGGTCTCCGGTGGACCGTCGCCGGAGAGGACTGGAAAGAGTGAACAAAGAGCTCTCCAGAGGAAATTACGAAACTGCCCTTTCTCTCGTAAAGCAACTTAAAGGGAAACATGGCTGCCTCTCTGCCTTCGGCTCTGCCAAACTGGTCTCTCTCTCTCTCTCTTTTTTTCTCCTGCTTACTTGTAATGGATTTTTACTGTCTTCTAATGGATTTTTGTTTTCGTTTGTGATTAGCTTCCCAAGAAATTGGATACATTAGACATGAGTAGAAAAGCTAATCTTTTGGAGCTTCGGTTGTTGATCGATTCAGTCTCTAGAACCATTGAATCTGTTTCTGCCCAAGAGGTAATTTTCATTTTCCAGTGATCTAGACTCACTTTTGAACAATGTTTTACCCAAAAACACCTGTAATTTGACTTATCTTTAAGCAAATTTGGTTTTTATTTTGCAGAATTCGGTGAGAATATTCAAAGAGGAGGAAACTAAAACTTCACCTGAGGAAGATTGGTTCGCTGTTGTACAGGTGAGATCTTTTAACAAAATAACTATGTGATTGCACTTCATGTTTCAAGCCACATAATAGTTTGTTCAATTCACATCTCCATCATAAACTTAAGCTCATAGCACCTACTTAACATGTTTGTATTGCCTCACTTTGTTGAAAAGTGTCGTCTGAATATCAATCAAACAAGACTTTTTTTATGGTGTCAACATAACTTGTTTTTCTGCGACGTATACAGCATGAATCAGGGCATTTTCTGGTTGGTTACTTGCTTGGTGTTCTTCCAAGATACTACGAGATACCAAAATTGGAAGCTATAAGGCAGAATGCATCGAGTGTGACCGGGAGAGTAGAATTTGTAGGCTTCGAGTTCCTCAAAGAAGTAAGTGGTTTGTTCATCATAGGGATACCAAATTGTTAGCTTGTCTATGTCCCCAATCACTAGACTTTATGTTTTTACTCACAGGTTGGTGCTGCAAATCAGCTTATTAAAGACAATGTGGACAACCAAATGAATCTATCGGTATGCTAGCAAAACACTCTAGATATATTAGTGTATTCCCTTGTATCGCTACGCAATGGGTCATCAGTTAGTGACCAGATCACGGGTTTACAGTCATAAAACAATGTTATATTCTGTACGTGTCTCTATTGTGTCTTCCTGAATACTTGATCTTGTACCATGTAGGTTCCGCAAGGCAATATCTCAACCAAAGTAAGATTTCCTCAAAACATACATGTAATGAATGATTTTTGGCTCAAGCTGTTTCTGAAGTGAGTGATTGGAAATGCAGACACTGAACAACTTTTCATGTGTTATACTTGGAGGAATGGTAGCAGAACAAATACAATTCGGATACTCGGAAGGTTTCTACTCTGATGTTATCAAGGTTATTCAACTCTCAAAGTTTCTTCTACTCAAAAGCAAAGTTGTGATACTAATCTTCTAATGTATTGCAGTTGAACAATGTGCTGCAATGGCTAGGTTACACAGAGAAAGAAAAGGAAGCACATATCAAATGGGCTACTTCAAACACAGTCTCCTTACTACATTCCTACAGTAAAGCAAGAGTTTCACTAGCAGAAGCAATGGCTAATTCAAAACCTATTGGTACTTGTATTGAAGCAATTGAATCCGCAGTTTCATGAAAAAAACAATATTGATTCCAAACCAAATTTCATTCATTACTCAATTTGCAAAACACATAAAAATCCAACAAAAAGAGAATTCAAATAAAAATCAAAACTCCTGAGAAGCAGATCCAATATCACCCTTGTTCTTGCCAACTTTTGAAGGGAGAAGTGTCGAATGAATATTAGGCAAAACTCCACCATTAGCGATTGTTACACTTCCAAGAAGCTTACTAAGCTCTTCATCGTTCCTCACTGCAAGCTGAATATGTCTCGGTACTATACGCGTCTTCTTGTTATCCCTCGCTGCGTTTCCAGCGAGCTCCAATACCTATACATAGATCAAAAACCGTAAACATCAAATCAACCAATAAACATCGAATCAATCAATCAATCTATGATTATTGTGTCGTACCTCGGCGGCGAGATATTCAAGGACGGCGGAGAGATAAACCGGAGCTCCGGCGCCGACACGTTCGGCGTATTTTCCGGCTTTAAGGAATCTAGCGATTCTTCCGACGGGAAATTGGAGACCGGCTTTGCTGGATCTAGAGACGGATTTTGTAGCCTTTGGCTTTCCTCTGCCACCGCCTGAACTCATCTTCTTCTATGCTTTCAGAAAATCGAAAAGGGCAACGAAAGTTATGAGACGAAGAGGTGCGAGTGTGATGCTTTTTAGGGTTCTGGACATTTCTGGTGTGTATATATAGTGTTAAGAGAATGTATTCTGATTGGTTTAGGGAAGAGTCATGCGGATTGCCAGCGTGGCACTATAGTTTGACTTCTCGCGGGTTTTTTCTTTTGTTTTCGCGTTTTACCGGTGGATTTTTTGAGTCGGTGATTTGCTTTTTCATCGTTAATATTGACGATAAAACTTACAGAAATTACAAAAGTAATTTTGGTTTTGTAATTTTGGAGGCTAAACCGACTGATTACAAGATCATTAGAAAAAGTCAATGATGAAAACGAATTGAATTCTTAACATTAAAACCAAAAAAAAGAAAAGAACTGAATATGTATAACCAAAACGAAATAAATCTTTATTCTATTTTTTTGCCTTTTTTTTTGCCGATGAATGAATAAAGGTTACAAGAGAAGAAATTACAAAAGAAACAAAGAAAAACAGTCCATGCAAATCAAGAGACAGACTGTTGATTAGGGGATAATCCATTTACAAACATTTACAGAAACAGATGATGAAAAGAGAATTGATTTTGAAATGTTTTTTTTTCCAGGTGTATTAAGATCCATCAGTAGGTAAGTTGCAGCATAAAAGGGATTAGTAAGTGACCTCCCTTCTCCGTTGGAGCTTGGCCATAAATTTTTAAACTAAATTTAACCTGCATACAACAAAACCCATTCACAAAATGTTGATTCATTTCATTAAGAAGATATTACAGGCTTATGAGATGGATTCTTCTTTACCTTCTTCGGAGAAAGCGAAAACACCACCAAGCATGTCATCATCATCATCATCCTCATCAGCATCATCTAGTTTTCCTTGATCAGATGGGGCATCCTTATTCTCTGCTTCTGTAGCAGTTTCACTGGAGATGACCTCCTTGAAAAACTGCTCAAAATCTGGAGAGCCATCGATGATGGGTCCCTCACCCTCGTCTGCTGCATTCATGCTTAGATCAGAACGGTTAGAACTTACATTTGAGGCTCCACTTGTCCCGCTGCTGTTTTCAATCGTTGTTTCAACGGGCAGGGAGGCGTTCTTTGCCAATAAATGACCGTCTTCTATATAATCAGTGTGTTTCACAGCAGAAGAAATTGAAACCACAGGTTGTTTGAATGTTACAAATCCGCTATGAGGATTTTGATTCGGACTTGGTGCAAAATGGGAACTAGTTACTCTCCTTTCCTCATTCTCGTGGTAAACCATACCTGCTAAATTCAGTTTTAAGATTAAAGGAATGTCAAAAAACGCATCGATTAGCAAGTAAAATCTGATTACCGTTCAATGGATGAGGTTCTTTAACTTGTCCGGAATCAGAAGAAGAAGAAACTGAATCTCTTTCCTCAGAAAATCCTCTGCAAGGAAAGAACACAACCGATTGCCAATCAGATCACCGACAGAAGCAATTTGAAAGATATGATGCAGTTAGTTAGTCAGGTAACTTATTACCTGTTGCGCATACTGGAATACACACTGTGGAAATTATCAAACACCGGCAGTAAATCCTTCCGCCTAATATCAACCTCGTTTGCAGATACTTTCTCAATTTCGATCTCCCCGCCACCACGATACAAATTCAGGTTCTTGCCATCAGTGTCTGGTGGAAACATCGGATAGAAAGATACCTGGAATTTGCATAATTTAAGGTAGTGTCAGCCACTTGTACATGACCAGATCGTTAGGAAACAAATAAGTAAATCGAACCTTTGAGTTTTGCCAGATTGGTTTCCTTCCAGAGTTTATCAGCACCTCTGCATTGGCAAGATAAACGTGGTGTTTTTCCAAAGGCTTCACCAGATCTTCAGTATCAGAAGTGTCCTCCGCAATTTTTCTTCCACCAAAAGTAAGCCCGCATATGTTCTCCTCTCTCTCTGGCCAATCTGTTCTTCGGCAGACATCCCAACACTGAACGGGTTCCACTTTCACTCTCAACTCTTCCTCAGACGCCAGGACAGAAGCTGCACCAATTCGCGAATTGCTCTCAGCCTGATCTCCTCCAAGCGATGGAATGAGTTTGTATTGAACTACATGACCTGACGGAGTGTAAACGAGTAAATAGTCCAAGGCATGAGCTGACGACTGCAATTCATGTGGCACTGATTGATGGAAAACAGCAGCAAGACAGCCAGAGGGGAAGGACGATTTCCCTACAACGGAACTTGCAGCATGGAAGAAATTGTTGCATTTGATTCGGCTAACCACAGAAAGAGTAACTGATGCTGGTGGTGGAAACGAAAAATGGGTTGTCATAAACGATGGACTCGACCACCATGGCAGGGACAATGTTGGAGCAAGCGTTGGTCCATCGACATGAGAATTCCGTATTTCAAGAACATTTTCTCCACCAAACGGGGACAAAACGTAAATATGGCAGGTACCCTTTGATGAAACGATTGCAATCCACTGACTGTAGCTACTAAAGCAAAAATCTTGTATAACCTGTGGGAATAGCACAACACCGTTCACAGTAGCAAAAATGTCGAAATGAAACATAGCTAAAAAAGAAAGTGGAATAAGAAACATACAGCTGATGTCATGCCACGATGTAATTTGTAAAGAGGCACATGGGAGGAGCTCCAATCATAGCTTTGAGCACCTGGTCCATTCTTTTTAGGTGATGGCATAATTCGGAAAACGTTAATATTGTTACCGTGGATTGAGGCCGTTACTAATAGAGTTCCACTTGGGTCGAAACAAAGCGCCGAGATTGGACTAGTGTGAGCCCTGAATTGTGATATAATAGCCCGGGATTCAAAATCCTTGACAATAACCTGCCACCAGTCATAACGATAAGCAGGTCATACTCATTGTCTCAAAATATCCAAGTCTAAAACAGATTTAAATAATCCAACACCAAAGTGCAGCACAAAATTCTCAAGTAAAGGAACAAAAAACCAGGTTTTCATAAAATCAAGATAGGATGCTTTCTCTAGGAAACTAACCGTTCCAGCAACATCAGACTCTGCTGATGCGGCCCTACCAACTTTCCAGCCAGGACTGGACGAAGGAGAAGAACCGGGACCATCATGCTTGAGATCTTGACAGTATCTAGTTATAGTCTTGTAACCCTTATCACCCAAATTGAGTAACCCAGTCGCTATATTCTTACTAGATTCCATGGCGTATCTTGCCATAAGATTACCATTGCTTGGCGAAGTAGATGGACTGACGCCAGGAGGAGTAACATTCTGAGGGCTCAGACGACCTATACTAGATGACAAAGGACTAGTAGAAGCATACGCTAACCATCTAGGTCCGACTGCCATTGGACCATATCCGACATTGACTCCAGATATCCCTAGGCTTCCCGGCTGAGGAACAGGATATGACAGGACGCTGAATTTGTTTTCAAGCGTTAACGCATCAAAACAGTATATCTGCATCAAAACGGCACAAGCATTAATAGATGCCACATAACAAAGAGATAGTAAGTAGGTAAAACTGACCTGTGAAGCAAGGCCAACAGCGACAATCCGAGGACTGCATCTGACCATATAGACCGTCGAACGGAATCTCAAAACATGAACATAGTTATGAGATCTAAGCGAATAGAATCGCACAACCGTGGGAGAGAGAGCCAGAGGATCCTCGTAACCATTTCTAACCGATCCGTCTCTGCCAGTAACTATAGGACTCAAACCTTTGGCTTCATCAGCAACTGCTAAAAGTATGGGATGTGATGATCTAAATCCTTCAATTCCTTCACATTTAGCAGGTAAAGGCTGCATCTGTAAAAACGTAACCGGATCATCCCTCCTTGATACAATTTCACTAACGTCACTCGCATCATCGATATCAAGAACTTGAAACCCGTTTGTATAACCTAGTAACAGAACGTTCTTGAAGGAAAATTCACTTGTGTGTAATCTATCAAAGGAAGACCACAACACCTGTTTGATCACACAAAATGCTAAGTATCAGCAATCACAATTTTGCAAGTCAAACCTATCTGCTAAAATTACTCTAATATTCCCTAATCTGATCAAAACCGATTCGAAGATGAATCAAACACGAATTCACAACGAGGACGGATCTAGATTTCAATTCGCAGTTAAATTCCATATCCCAGAATCACGAATCGGAGAAATCAAACCTGATCCTTGAGCTCGTGCGAATCGGCGGAGAGAGAAGCAGCGACGGAGGCGCTAGCTGAGCGAACACCGGAGGAAGCGGTTCTGATGCAGGTAGAGATGAATTTTATCGAATTCGGTAAAAAGCCATTGGTACCGTTTTTGGTTTGATTATCTCCGTTTTTGATGTTGTTGACCTTGGCGTTGCTCTTCATAGTAATGATAAAATCGTCGGAGAAGAGATTTCCGTCCACCGGAGACTCACCGGAGAGGAGATAGCGATCGGAAACAGCATAAGCCGTCGGCGATAAAGTCGAGGAAGGGTAGAAATAGAGGAGGAGATCTTTCAACAGTAGAGCTTCACCATTTTTGGTATTTTGGGGTTTGGGAGTTTGTTTTTGACTTTCACGGAAGAAAAAAAGAGGAAGACGAGACGAAGAAGATGAAGAAGAAACGGTTCCTTGCTTTTATTTTCTGTTTTTTCTTCTTCTTTTTTTTTTCTGGCCTTCTTGGGCCTTGTGGCTTTCGTTTTTGCTTTTTATTATTTTTTTAATTTTGTTTGTTTATGTCATAATGTTTGGCTGATTTTCACTTTGATTTTGTGATATTCATGAGTCACTATCTGCCGTCTCCGGGTGTTAATTGCACGGTAAGCATATAGATTGTCTAGTTTTTTTCAGCCATGAAAGTAACATACGTCACCCCATAGTATTACTTCTTGTTGTTTTGTTATTTCTTTCTAAATATGGACTAATCAATAGCTTAAGAAATTTGAAATCAATTAACTATGGACTATGTTTTACAGCATATATTATTATAGATTTATTAAATATAGAGAAATATAATTAATAAAAAATAAAAACATCTAGATCCGATCTAATATAATTTACTTCTACATTTAAAACAGGTTTTCAAATCTAAAAGTTTATCAGCCGAGTCGAAAACGCCAATTTGTCCTTTGGATATGGTGTTATCCTCATTAACTCCAAAAAGTATGTTTGAAAAGAGAGAAACTATTTCATTATGTATTAACCTATAACATCACCAAATAAGAACCGAGTAACGTACGACAAATGGAAATCGTATCACATCAATATAGATGTGATTTTCATTTGCAGACTTAACTTATGTTTAAAGTAGTATCCTTAGATCTTGAACATTGCCTTGTGGTCTTTGACACTTATATGAAGAAGATATCTATCTTTTTCATGCCAATTAGTGAAGATTTTCTTTAATCTCTTTCACTAATCTCATTTTACATTATGAAATTTTTTTTTTTTTAGCTTTTGTTTTATCTTTAGCTATGAGTGAGTAAATATCTTAAATGGATGATTTAGGTAGATTAGAGTAAGTAGAAGTTGGTTTATGATATTTAATGTTAAATTAGTTGTTATCTTAAACTGAGATGTGGTTAAGGCTACATTTAAAGTTACTAATCAAAATAAAAATATGACATTTTTTACGTGGAAGGAATGTGTGAAAATGTCTAAGAAAATCTCAAATAAACATTTCATAGCTAAGTAAATTATAGCTTTATGGACTTATGCTTATATATGCTTTTTTCTTCCCTAATTGCAAACTGAAGTTTATGATAACAAGATAGTAAAAAAGGGATTAAACCCATGGAAATGAATTAGTTTAGTTAGTGCACGGTTAGTAATAGAGATAGAAGGTGCTCCAATAGTCTTACTTTGATGTTTTAGTGGTGAGCTCGCTGTCACAGGCTTTTCGCCTTGACCAAGCTTAGCTCATTGCCTCCCTAGGTTAAATCCTTGTAAATCTCCAAGTCAGTCAGATTCAGGTCGGGTCTTAAGCTGGATGCTAAACTTTACACCATCACTCTTGATCGTTCCAGATTTCGAATTACATGTTCTAAAAGATTTTAAGGTTGAGTTAGGGAAAAAAAGTACACCATAATCAGAACAATATTTTCTTTTCTTCACAAACAAACATTTTTCAAAATGATAATTTTTGTTATTATGACATTTTCAACACTAAAACTGTAATATTCCTATCCCGGGTCACCGGGCCCGGGTATGCATATTAATGGGTAAAACCGAATAAATGCACACAATCGTATAAGTCTGAAATGCCTTATTAAATGCGAGTAACGAAAAAGTAACAAGAGAGTATAAAACCAAAGTCGAATGAAATCAGAGTTGTTGCTCTTAAAACGTAACGTCTGAAATATCGGTAAACATGGCATTTCCCAAATATTACCCCACCGGACACTCCAAGCTCATATTCCATCCCATCACCTGAAGAAGGGAAAAATAGAGGGGTGAGTACAAGTACTCAGTGAGGGAAGGTCATCCCTGCCCACATGATACACCAACACATAACCAAACCAACATACGGTATATCTCAGTAACAATAGTTATACTAAGATAACAAAGGGTATCACCCTTTACACAAAATACCGTTTACACCACGGTAAGCTTAGAGCCACCAAGTGCATCCAGCACACACAATATTTCATACTTATATAGTCTAGCTCCGAGGTCCACACCTCTGCAAGGGGCCCGCCTCCAGGACTACCCCCTCCTCTTCCAGGATATACTCATGAGTCGACGTCCACACCTCTATAATCGCATGTATTTATATATCGTATATAGCAAAGATTATAGTTCGTCCGACTAGTAACCCGACAACCATCCCTCACGGTAGTCTACCCCGTGACAGTTCAACTTAGCAACACAGCAACCAGGTATACAATCCACGCTTATACAACTAGCAAGGTATGCTAACACATCCTAGCATAACTACTCCTACACAAGATATAGCATATGTGAGATAAGTTATGAGTAAAGAGTATCCACAAGTCACCCCTCACCTTAGAGATTCGAAGGACAAGCAAAGCACAGAAACACAACTACGGATCTGCACAAACACAAATGGAGTTAGGTTCCGACACTTTTCCATTTTAGAAAACTTTCCAGAAATTTTGGAAAACTTCTAAATTGGGAAACTTCCTTTTTCGAAAAGTTTCTATTTCTGGAAACTTCCTAATTTGGGAAAGTCGATTTAACCGAACCGACACGATCCGGTTAGCCCGAACCAAACCAACCCGATAACCCGAACTAGTTTACTAGGGTTTCCCCCTAACCGAACTAGGGTTTTACTTGTTACCTTGCGCGATAAGTAACGATGACGGCGGCTAGGGTCTCTCCGAGATGACAAACCGACGACGACGACGGCTCAGCTAGGGCGGCGAACGGGACAACATATTCGACTAAGCGGCGGCTCGGCTTAGACTCACGACGAGTCCTTCTCGTTGCTACCGTGGGTCCGATGGCGGTTCCTTCTCCTCCTTCGGCCTCGACGACAAACGGACCAACGGTGGCAGTCTCGGCTATGGCTTGTTTTCGAGGACGACCACGCGTCCTCTTCTCGACGATTGGAACAACACTCGGCAGCTCCTTGCTCCCGGCGGCGACAACACGACGGCTAGGGTCTTCGGCAGCGGCAACGGCACGGTGAGGATTCGGCAAAGCTTCGCTAGGGTTTTCGATCACTAGCTCTCCCACCTCATTTCTCTTCGCCTTATATAGGGGTGGGCAAAAAATCCGAAACCGAAAAACCAAACCGAAACCGACCCGAAATTACCCGAACCGAACCGAACCCGATTTTAAAAAATAACCGAATGGATTCTAAATATCTAAAACCAAAAAAAACGAACCCGAACCCGAACCGAACCGAAAAATAAACGGGTACCCGAAATACCTGAAACATAAAATTAACCTACATAAATTTAGATATAAGATAGAATATGTTCATATACTTTAGCCAAATTTTATAGTTTTTATAGTTATTTTTGGTCTACTCAAAAATTAAAGGTATATTTAACTAAAAATAACCATTTAGTGAGGTATATTGTTTGAAAATTTCAATTCCTTTTTATTATTTTCGGATAACTAGAGTTAAAAATAATTAAATCGAACCAAAATCGGGAAAATTTTACGTAATTATGAGTATCTCGGATAACCGAAACCGAACCCGAAACCGACACTAACCGAACCGAAACTAACCGAACCGAAACTGAACCGAAATTTTAAAATACCCGAATGGTTATTATATTCCTAAGACAGAAAACTCGATAACCGAATTAACCGAACCGAAACCCGAATGATTACCCGAACGCCCATGCCTATCCTTATATAGAGAATGAAAAGAGAACCCTAGGTCACCACTCATCTGAGCTTCCTATAAATGGGCCAGATCTGAGTTTAATGGGCCATGAGATGAAATTTTACAAAAACTTTTGAAAATGATAATTACCCATATTTTTTCACTAAACAAAATAAACATATTATATTGTAGGTCTATCGTCTATTTTTCACTTTTACGTCTAGTGGAAAACGTATTTAAAAATTGGTCCATCTAAAGTTTTTATTTATAATTTTCAATCTAAAATTTAAAGGTTTTCAAACATATAACAGTGGTTTATAGAGTATTCATTTAAATTTAAATTAGTTAGATTCTGATTTCACAATTTTGGATTGACATATGGGTTTTGTTTGCAATCAATATAATTGGTTGTCAAAATTGGAAACAAAATTCAGAAAAGAGAAGTTTCGCAAATTTTTTCTAAAATAAAAAAAAATATTATGCAGTATACACATACATCTTGGCCTTATCTCTTCTTTATAAAATTAGTCCTTAAGATGCTCTCCAACAACTCTGCTTTGTCCTTACTCAAGTTCTTCATCAGGAAAGATAAAAAGGACAAAAGGAAACGAGAAAAATGGGACGACAAATCCATAACACTGATCTTGCTCCTGAGAGTTTACTTCTTGACAAACATAATCAAGACTCATCGGCGAAAACAATTACTCTCTTGATCACCACTTTGGTAGCTGTCTCTGGTTCCTTCGTTTTTGGCTCAGCTGTGAGTTTCACATCTTTAATCTTTTGGTTTTTGCTGTGGTTGCTTCTATATCAATTGTCTATGAATCCACTGATTCTTGATTTGCATCTTCGTTTCATATATTTTGCAGATAGGATACTCATCACCCGTTCAGTTGGATTTAACCAATGACTTGAATCTCTCTGTGCCAGAGGTAAACTGTGTTTTTTTTATTAATTAATTAAATAGTAAAAATATGATGAATATAAGTACTACTGTATGTATTTTTTTTTTTATAATAAATTTATTAAACAAGAGTCAAATTTAGTAATTTATGGCAAAAATCTCATAGTTGGGTTTCATGTTTATGTCCCCGGCGATTACGTCTTTGAATTAAGTTTTTAATGAAAAATACACCACAATACAAGAAAATGTGAACATAGCTACATTTTTTTTGTTGGCTGTGCAACAAATTTTGTAGCTATATGAGTCTTGCTACAAATTTGCTACAAAATTAGTAGCTATATGAGTCTTGCTACAAATTTGCTACAAAATTAGTCTTCTGAGTATGTGTTCGTCGGTAATCCAAATTTGTAGCAAATTGTAGCAAATTTGCCACAAATATCTACACAGCTATGTTGTCACAATAATTCGCTACAAATTATGTTACACCAAAATTTGTGGCAATTTGATACAAGATTCCACAAAAGTATTGAAGCAAAACCCCCCACTAGTTTGGGACAAACATATTAATGCTGCCAAATACCACAAATTGTTTCAAAAGTTTTGAATCTGAAAATGCTACACATTGTTACAAAACAGAAATTATTACTTTTAAAAAAAAGTTATTAGTCTTTCCATAATACAATTAATATAATTCTATTTACAAACAAAAAACAATAATAAAAGCAAGCAGAAATGAAAATGAAATATTGAAAGATTACTAAAAGATGTTCCTAATTTATAGTCTTGTAGTCTTTCCATCTTCACTTGACTAGGCTTTTGAAGTCTTCCAACTGATTACAACAGAGAAAGATTACTAAAAGATATATCTAATCTATATAAATGGTGTATAAACCTTCCTAAAACAAAGAAGAATAAAACATCTTTGATTACATAGCGTGACCTTTGCTTTCCTTTCCAAAAATAAAGAAGTTCAAATAAATTATCTTGACAATATTTTACCTATTAATATTTAACATTCATGCAGTACTAGCTCTTCGGTTCGATTCTGACAATAGGGGCAATGATAGGCGCATCCATGAGTGGACGAATAGCGGATTTAATAGGCAGACGAGCCGTAAAATTTCTTCTCACTTTTAAATGAACAATGAATATGTATACTTTTTCCTCAAACTGGTAAATAATCTCATTGACAATATCATAATGTGTGTGATTATCAGACGATGGGTTTCTCGGAGATATTTTGCATTCTTGGCTGGTTAGCGATCTACTTTTCCAAGGTTATCTTAGTCTCTATTTATCTTGCTGTGTGAATATTTAATCACACTTCTTTGAAAAGTATAGAAAATAATTGTGTGCTTGTGGTTTTGCATATATAGGTTGCACTTTGGCTTGACGTTGGGAGGTTACTAGTCGGTTATGGGATGGGCGTTCTTTCGTTTGTGGTAAGATCTATAAACTCTAATAACTTGGATTATGAATCAATAGTTGGATATGGTAATTTTCAAGAAAACTAGAATTTGATGATCTTTATATCAATGATATGTTTAAGAATAATGTATTTTCAAATAGGTTGTTTGGTTACCCGGCTTTTTAGATTTGCATCTAAAGTGAGAAGAACAATACAAAATTATCAAGCAAAAATTTTGATTTATAGAACTGCATATTTTTTTTTATATTAGAGTTAGATTTTCCTGTCGTTATTTTAATTAAATTTATTGTTTGTTAATTGATAATCAGGTTCCTGTATACATAGCTGAAATCACTCCTAAAGATCTTCGAGGTGGGTTAACAACTGTTCATCAGGTAAAATTGTATCATATAATAACTAAATTATTATTTAAATAGAAAAATATTATAACCTAAATATTTCCATCACTTGATTATAACATGGATTAGATGTAAATAAATCATTTTATAACATTTTTGAAACTTTGCAGCTAATGATATGTTTAGGTGTCTCAGTGACATATCTCTTAGGCTCTTTTGTTGGCTGGCGAATATTGGCTTTGATCGGTAATACATTTTTCTTTGATAAATATAATTTCTAATTAGTAGCTTATGCTATAAAGTATCGTTAATTAATGTTTTTGATATCCCAGGAATGGTACCATGTGTTGTACAAATGATGGGATTATTTATCATCCCAGAATCTCCTAGATGGTTGGTAAGAATTGAATAAAGTTTTAAGGAATTTGAGTTGACTTTGAGTAAGGCACAAAATGATTCAAATTGTTAAAACCATGCCTTAATGTAGGGATGAAATACCCAAAACTTCTATACGCGTTTGGAAAAGAAATATAATTTCACTATATTTTCAGGCAAAAGTTGGCAGATGGGAAGAATTTGAATTTGCATTGCAACGATTACGGGGTAAATCAGCAGATATTTCTTATGAGTCTAGTGAAATCAAAGTAAAGTAAATCTGAATCATACTTTCTTATTTACCATTATAATTGATGTTTCTTTAACATGTTATTCGTTGTATTGTCTGTTCGAAGGATTATACACGAAGACTTTCACAATTATCAGGAGGTAGTATATTAGATTTGTTCCAGCCGCAATATGCCAAATTTTTGCTTGTAAGTTAGTGATGTTAAAAAATCTAAAATTATTTAATGGTTGGTTTATCAGTGGTATTCATGATAAGATGCCAAATCTAATTAGGTGGGAGTTGGGCTAATGGTACTACAACAATTTGGAGGTGTTAATGGAATCGCCTTCTACGCTAGTTCTATTTTCGTCTCAGCTGGTTCGTAGATCCATAACATATACTGTATAAAAGTTCAACTTTAACTATATAAGAATATATGTAGCATATTTGTTGTATTAGTGTTGTCAATGCATTATCGATCACTTGCATTCAATCAAGCTATATTTTTACCAAAAATTACGTAACTATCGTTTTAACATTTTTTTAGGGTTCTCTTCCGAAATTGGAATGATCGCAATGGTGGTGGTGCAAGTGAGTTTTTAGTTATTAACTAAATATTTTTCCAATGTTTGGAATTTAATTAAAAAGCTATATATATAACCATTCAATGATATATCTTTCACGTAAGTGCATTGAAAAAAATATACCATTATTTTTTTTAAAAAAGTTTATGCAGTTTAATTTTTCACTTTTTTGGCTATGTTGGTGTAAGAAAATTTTATTTTAGTTCCATCTAGATTTTATTTCATTCGATAAATTTACTAAAACACATTCTTCGCTCGTATTATTTTGCAACTATTTAGCTATATTCCGTTTTACGATATTACGACTAGAACATAAAGGCTACAATAGAATGTGGAAGTATAATTTGTCAAATTATGTGTATCTAATACGGTTTGTATTCAGATACCGATGACAACTTTAGGTGTTATTCTGATGGATAAATCAGGGAGGAAACCACTACTTCTAGTAAGCAATCACATTTTAACATTTTTGTTATATGTTATTCCTTGTATAATTTTTTTTTCCTCAAAAATGATATATGTCATTAGTTATTAAGGCTTTTTTTAGTCATTAAGGTTTCCAATAGATATTAACTGTATGGTTAATACTTTTTTTTTTCTCTTCACAGATTTCCGCTGTCGGTACATGTATCGGGTGTTTCCTCGTCGGCTTATCATTTTTCTTAAAGGTTATCACCTCATGTACGATATTGTGATTTCTATATAAATTATATCATGTTTAAGTAATGACACAATCTCCTTAATGTTTTTTTATATAATTTATATAATGTTTTAATAAGAAATTTTCTGACAAATTTCCATGCTTCAGTATGTTTACAATTCTCATATTATTGGTTTATCAAATTGTAGGGTGAAAGACTATCGAGTGAATGGACTTCATATCTAGCACTCATTGGCGTTCTGGTAAGTTTTAAGTTGGAAACACTGAATTTTGGTTTTAAAAATATTCATAACTTTATAAGATACAACAAGCTTGCATTTACCTCTAGGTGTACACCGGATCTTTCTCGCTAGGGATGGGTGGGATCCCATGGGTTATTATGTCTGAGGTAAATGACACTCATTAAACTTAAAGATTTGATTTACAATGATTATATCATTATATTCATATATAAACTTATGGTTTAGTATTTGAGTTAAAGAAGAGATTATTCAAGGTAACTGAGTATATATGGTTCCTTGTCCTATGTTTTTGATTGTATATAAAGTATGAATATTTACTCTTTGCTTTAGTGATTTTTGGGTATATTTGTTCTCCTCGGTTTAATTGGAATCGAGATATTTAAAAATAATTTTATGTGAAGATATTTCCAATAGATATAAAAGGATCAGCAGGAAGCCTTGTGACTGTAGTTAGCTGGGTTGGATCTTGGATTGTCTCGTTTGCATTTAACTTCCTAATGACTTGGAGTCCATCAGGTATAATTTTTGTTTTTAATTTTAGTCAGTTTTTTAATCAGTTTTTAATCGTTATCTGAATATTAGAATGTGTTTGTATTTTCAGGAACGTTTTATGTTTTTGCGACAGTTTGTGGACTTACTGTTATTTTCGTAGCAAAACTCGTACCGGAAACTAAAGGTCGAACACTAGAAGAAGTTCAATCTTTGATTGGTTATTGACATTGTAATGTCCGATAGTTGATTACAAAAGACATTAATCTCCAATCGACATCTAAATATAAGATTTTGCATCTTTAAGATTGCATCATGACTTCGTAACAATTTATTATGAATCATGGAGATTATAACATTTTCTTTATAAAGTTTCAAATAAATGAATATACATGTTTTCAAGTTCAAATATCAACTTATTGCCATCAAAAGAATTTTTTTTGAGATAATGAAGAATCATAGATTTGTCTAGAAAGATGGACTATTCATTACTTTTAAAACAAAAAAAAACATACGGGGTTTATTGGTTTTGGTATTTTGAAAAATTTGAAAATCCATATAGAATTTACAAATCTTTGTGATTGTTAAATTCATTATGTGTATTTTGATTAGTATTTGATAATAAAAAGGATTAGGATTTGAGAATAACAAAGTTTTCTAATGGATTTGAGTCTTTGCATTTTTAAAATAGGAATCCTTTCAAATCCACTAGAATCCATTTTAAAATCTAATCCATAAGTAAATACGTAGGATTGAATAAGAGATGATTTGGATTTTTATTTGAGAATCACAAATTGAATAAAACATGATTTTAGTGAGGATTTGGAAATGACTAATTGAATAACATAAGATTTGGTTAGGATTTTGAAATCCATCAAAATACCAAAACCAATAAAGCCCTCTACATTTCTCTAACAATTTGGGTGATATGTTTGCCAACTCTACAGTGCCCAAGATGTGATAAGAAAGGCTAAGGAAAACGTAGTGGAATTGTTTAGCAACAAAAAAAAAAGCAACGTAGTGGAATAGGCAAGGAAAAGTAAGCCTCCCATAGATACCATCATCAAATGGAAATCACCTCCTCAAATGCAACTGTAACGGAGCCTCACCCAAAGAGGGAAACAATAGTGGTCTAGGATGGTCAGTGAAAGATCACTTGTCATAAATTTGGAAAGAGTTAATTTTTTGACATAGTAGATTCCATAAAATTATGGTTATCAATGATCAATGATTTTGTATAAATCAAAACACATCATATATAAATCGAAACAGATAACAAAGATTTTCCGCGTTCTAATACTTGCGGCCGTTTGATAATTTCAGAATCTGTTCGTATTAGATACTTAAAATAACAACAATCACAAGAACTAATCCACCTATAAATAGCCAAACACATGATTTTGTATAATTTACACGTAGATGTTAGTGGATAAAAAGAATCGGTCTAACTTTCCCTTTTTTTTATGTACGAGACATTGTTGATTAATAAAGGGTAATTAGCATGAACAACCAATACAAATTTTATAATTAGAAAACTAACTATTTGTCCTATATTTAGTGGTTATATTTTTATCAAATAAAGTCATTTTAGTTAACTTTTTGATTATTTTGCAAATTAATCCATTATTAAAACAAGACAGATAGGGATAGAAAAAATCAATAGAAAATAGTTGAAAGAAACCGAAGTTCAAAGCAATCTGATGACGTGGGACCCATCTTACGTTCTCTTCTAATCTCCACAGGTCATATTGTTCGGTGGCACTCTTATTCACCAAGCAAAACACCGATTCTTTCGATCATTTCCCTTTCCATATATTTCTGTCTTTTGTATTTTTTCCCTAAAAAAAAAGTAATAATTATTCAACAATCATCAGAACAATACAAATAAGGTTAGTATCTTGTCACCCTCTCTGTGTAAGCAAGGTGCATAAGCTTCAACAAAAGAAGCTTTCACTCCTTCCACCATACCAACACCAAAACGATGCCGTTTAAGGAGGACAAGATCTTTGAGTCCTTTTCTAGGGATCTTGGTGGCTTAACGTTGTGCACAGAATATCTAGGGTTCGAGAGTTACGACATGAGGATGTCCGAAAACGAGGTGGAGAATAAGATGACTTGTCATGCAGAGGAGAACACAGAAAGAGTTGTAACAAAGAGGAGGAAGACTAAGGAGAATGTTTTGGCGCCGGAGCGAGGGAGGAAACTAGAATTTCCTCCGCCGCTCTCGTCGTTAAACAGCCGAGGACAACCATCTTTTTATCTCCGGCCCGTGAGGAAAGATGGTAGATTGGAACTTACACAAGTTATGATCGACCGACCAGAGATTTTCCATGCTTCCCGTGAAGATGGACGGTTGAGATTACAACTTGTCGATGGTGTCGACAATCCCATACGCGCTTATTGTGATTCCGAAGAAATCGTGGACTTTGAAGATGTACCTCAGTGTCTAGATCGGTCTCATTTGGAATGTGATAGAGAGATTAATGATAAAAATGATGCTACAAGTGATCAAGTGGTGGATTCGTCTACGATCAATGGTGATAATGGAGAAAGACATTGCAGTTATAAAAGTAGCCATGAGGTTACGGTGAATAGTGATGATCATGATCTTGCACTTTTTAATGATGAGCATGAGGCGAAAGAATGGAGGTACAAGAGTTGTTATAAGATTATGGCAATTAGGAACCAAGAGGAGAACGATTGTCATCATCATCATCATCATAATATTCATCCATACCTCCATTATAATAGAAACAATAACATACATTTTTGGAGCCGGTCATACGTGAAGACTAGGTAAGGTAATCAATGTTTTACGTGGCGGCTTGAAAATGAAGACAAAAAGAGGGACAGCTATTTTCTTTGGAAGCTCCGTTGTCTGATTTAAAAAGAATACGAAAAGTCAATGGGTATCTAATCTAATTTGAGATTTAGGATTTCTGTTACATTCATCTATGCGTATGCGTGTTAGTATGAACGATATAATTCTTCGTTTGAGCATTCACATTGTATAACTTTGTGTGGTATGTGTTAATGTTATTGTTGTATCATTCATTATTTGAATAACAAATACCCAAATCCGGATCTATGGTTTCATGATATCCAAATTTCAGATAAACCGAAACATTAAAATATTAAAAGGTCTTTTAAGTTATAAAGTCAAAATTCTGCATAATATATTGAAAATAAACATTACATTATATTATGAATTTGTATATATAACCATTAACTTAATTTTTATATACTGATTTTATAAAAATCACTCAATGTATATAAAAAGATTTTCCTTCAAGACATTAATTAAATCATGATATATGGATCCATACTCTCCAGATATTCCAAATTTTGGAGTGGATTCGAACAGATTTTAGATCGAATATCAGATTCCATATAATAATTAGCAACCTCATGTATGAGTTCCATAATTAAAACATCTTCTCTGTATTATATCATTCCAATTTTATTTTATTTTTGACCCTCAGACCATGTTCAATGGTAACACCATGGTGTCTTATGGGGGTGTTCTTATAATATAAAATTATTAAAACACACACTCTTTCTTCCTTTTACTCAACTTTATACCTTCTCTTTCATCTTTTTACTCAACTTTTATTAATTTTATATTTAAACATTCTCTCTTCCTTTTAAAAACACTCTCCAAAATATTTAAGAACACTCATTATCTACTCTCTTTACTCAAATTTTATTAATTTTATATTTCAATATACCCCACAAAACACTCTTTCTTTATTTTACAACTATTTTAATAATTTTATATTATAAGAACACCACATAAGACACTAGGAGTTACATTGAACATGTCCTCATAGTTTAAAGTAGACTAGTGAACAAGAAAAAAGGAACACGGATAAAATGAAAGTGTTCGAAAAAGCAAATGTAACACATTGAATAGTTTAATTGTTGGTCCTTCTCACGGATATCCGAACTGTTGAAAATTGGAATAGTAATGTTGTCTAGTTCCGCAGCATTTATAGACTACATTTGTCACCACCATCGACAGCTCACAAGCACTCACGAGTTACGACACATAACCCCGAGTTACATTACGTTTTTAAAACTTTTCAGGATTCTCTGAAACAATTGTGAACTGAACATTGCGACCGGTGAGGTACAAAGACATTGCATTTGGAGAAGAAATTTAAAACTAAGTAAAAATATCTTGGTCTACATTACATTGTAATTCAATAAGAAAATGTGATTGAGAAATTAGTGTTAACTTAGTGAAATAGTAGTAAAAGACTTGAGAACAAAGATAAATTTCTGTTTCTTTCTTTGTAAACTCGAATTTCATGTGAAAACACTTCATTTTCATTTAGTTAGTCAAAATAATTTCACATTTTATACCCATTCAAAAACCAAGTGAATTGGTTATTCAATAACAACATTCACCTTGAAAATTCGTCGAATGTCGGTCAAGAATCTTATGAATAAAAAAGCGAGTGTTGACATTAACAAAATATTAATAAAAAGATACTAATGACGTAAGATCAAAATCCACCAATCTAAGTGATCACATAACTGTTGGAATAGACACACTTCAGTGGATCAAAGTTTGCTACACAAAGGTGTGAGTGCCTTTGAGATAAAAACATAAATCTAAGTCTAGGTGATTCCACATAATGACAAAGATTCAAGAATTTTTTTAAGTATTGGAATAAACCTGAACACTTAGAAGAACAAAGAGAAGCAAAAAGTTTAAAATGAGTGAAAACTCGATTTATATTCAATTCAAATATCGTTTGCAAAGATGAACGACAAGAGATATTTATAGACTCGTGGTCAACAAAGACAAAAAAAAACAATAAATCAACATAAATATTAGTTAATCAACGGTTTGATGGAAATGACTTTTTTTTTTGTCAAACTGCTTTTATATCAATAGTAGTGTTTTGCTACAAACAAATACAGAGCAAAATCGGCCTTACAAACAAGTACAACAATTGAACTTGGAATAACAATAAGAAAGATAGATACAAATCTTTGTGAGAGATTTGAGGTTTTATGGAAGAATCCATGGAGTTTGGAATCAGAGAAACCATCGAGTATGGTTTTAACCGATTGAAAGGAGCCGGATTCTACCGAGCACATCCTTTTATCTTCATCGAGGGCGAGAGAGACATCACCTCTAAAGCCAAGCCCTGTAATTCTGGTCACCAATACCATTGAAGTTTTGGTTTTACACCCTTGCTTCACTTGCCATAGACTAGACAGTGTAGTAATCATAAAATCTTATTCAAACCACGACAAAGCCACTCGGGCTTCCGTTCGACTCACCAAGACTACATAAATCCTGGATTTACACTCGATACCTAGGAACTAATCTCCGATCCTAGTCACAATTAATGCTACCACTACTATCAAGAATCCAATTGGGATAGCTATGCTCCTAGCTTTTCTTGAACTAATAATGATTTCCAGTTTTACCAAAACACAAGAATAGTGGGCTAAACCCTCTACTTCATCACCTAGATCCCTTAATACACAAGCAATGAGAATAACCTTTACGAGAGGAACTTGGCACTGTCGGCGGAGGATCCCTAAGGTGACCGATGGAGACATCGACGAGATTCCGAGCCACCGCCAAAGGAAGGACGAGTATAGCGGGTTTAAGTCCGGCTTCGACACCGCGGAGCAATGGTGGAGAGGAGAGTTGACAGTGGAGACGAGAATGACACCCATAGCTCTTGGTAAAAGAGTGGGATTTACCGTCACCGGAGCATGAGTGGCGGCCGAGTCTGGTGGTTCCGGTGAGAGGGATATCTTGTTTAGACCAACAAGATTGAAGCTTGAAGATTGAGAATCAAGGTTTGAATCTCGATCTCGAGGTTTTCGATATGGTGAGATCTCCAAGAAGGGCTTCGCTTTCATCGAACATAGGATGAATCGAATTGGTTGGAGAACACTACTGAATCGGGGAGATGCGGCTTCAAACGCGACGAGATTGGCCGGTTGTGGAGCTTCGTCGAATTAGACAAATGTGATGGAAATGGCTTTTATATCTAGATAACTTGTGCTAATAAACCATAGAGAAAACGTTTTGTGGCTGGGAGCAAGATAGTTACTAAGGTTGGGGTCAGTATTTGAGACAGGGGCTAAAGCATTTAGATGGGCAATGAAATGGATTACATCCTCTCGGTATAACAACTTTCTCTTCAGATCGGTTTCATAACAACGGTGAGGGTGATTCAAGGAGTGAAAGAGTGGCCTAACCTCAGACCATTCACACAAGACATCAGACATATGCTCTCCCAAGTCTCAGAGGCAAGGATCTGATTTAGTCCTCGAGAAACCAAACATTTCACAGACAAGCTGATAGCGAAGGAGACATTCTCATTCCTGAATGATGTTCCTAAGATGCATGTATATCAGTACATGTATGTTGGTATATAAAACAAAAATTCATGCATTCTATTGTATTTTTATGTTCGATATAGTTAGCTAAACCTATATAGTATTCTACTATTAATTTCTTTCTGTTCTATATATGTGACAAGAAATCTTTCTATTTTGAATACATTCACAATTAAGTTGAAAGAGTGGAAATAACAATTATCGTTAAAAGGGAAATATAAGGAAGAAAATGTGTATACAATCTGGAAAATGGTCATTTGAATACCAGATTGTTTTGCTTTACGCTAATGGTATATTTTGTTAATAATATACAAACTCGTGTTGATTCGAATTAGATATAAAATTAGTCAACACTAACAAATTGTTTAAGACTTGGTTATTTAGGCAAATTATTAAAATTTTGTTGGTTATTTCCAATTTCTTTCAACAATAAAACGCCACGTTGGCACAAAATAAAATTATGTTTGCACAAAAATGTGGTTGGCCTTAGCCCCTGAAATAAACATTATCCAAAAATCTAACATCTCCACCAATCCTCAGCTTCCTTCCCGATCCAAAAGAAACAGAAGAAAAATGCAACAAAATCTTCATCATCCCTGAGAAGAGCACTCTTTCTCTCAAAAATGGAGACCCTTCTCTCTCCTCGTTCTCTCTCTCCTCCTCTCACTCCCAAACCATCATCACCTCACCAAACAAAACTCACTTCACATTCCTTGTCTCTCTCCAATCCCACCTTCACCGGTCCTAAACCCCTCTCAACCCGGTTCGCTAATCCGGAATCTTGGTTAACAGAAGCAAAGCAAGGACTAACTGCTCTGGCTCTGTCTCTGGCTCTGAGCTTCTCCCCTGTTGGCACTGCCTTAGCCTCTGAGTTCAATATTCTCAACGATGGCCCACCAAAAGATACTTACGTGGTCGACGACGCTGGTGTTCTAAGTCGAGTCACAAAGTCAGATCTGAAGAAGCTTTTGTCTGATCTTGAATACCGAAAGAAACTTCGACTCAATTTCATCACTGTTCGAAAGCTCACTGTGAGTTTCGGTTTGTTGTTTTATTATATATAAAAAAAAAAAAGAATTTTTGTAAACCGTAACCGAACCGGTTTGGTTTTAAATGCAGAGTAAAGCAGATGCGTTTGAGTACGCAGACCAGGTTTTGGAGAAATGGTATCCTTCGATTGAAGAAGGCAACAATAAGGGTATTGTTGTTTTGATTACAAGCCAGAAAGAGGGAGCTATTACTGGTGGTCCAGCTTTTATTGAAGCCGTTGGTGAAAAAATTCTCGATGCTACCGTCTCTGAAAACCTTCCCGGTATGGATCTCCCTGCCCTTCTAGTTATATGAATTGAACCAACAATAGTCACTTAACATCATGATTTTATCTAGTAGACTAGGGCATTTTAGTCTAATGGTTGTATTAATGTCAATGTCACCATTTGGTTTAAAATCTAATAGAATATAGTAGAAACTCGATAAAACAATAAATCTCTCCCGTCCTAAATTGAGTTTTCAGTATTATTAACATCTTTATAAATTAATACAAACTTGCTCTTATATTTTAAATATAATTTTAAATATTTGCATTTTATATCCAACTTTGTATCAAATAATAGGGACTAACTTGGGAACACATACGGATTTTGCATAGGAAATAGAAAGCATGTTTCTTTTATGAAACAATTTATTTTTTTAGAACTTGTAGAGGAATATCTACCAACATAACTTTCACATGTGATGTTAGAAATCTATGTTAAATTGGAAGTGGAATTGATTAGTCTTTGAATGTATGATTTTGCAGTACTAGCGACTGATGAAAAATACAATGAGGCGATATACAGCAGTGCGAAACGGTTGGTTGCAGCAATAGACGGTCTCCCTGATCCTGGCGGTCCAGCAGTGAAGGATAGTAAGAGAGAATCAAATTTCAAAACTAAAGAAGAAACCGAAGAGAAGCGAGGACAGTTCAGCCTTGTGGTTGGGGGTTTGCTTGTAATTGCCTTTGTTGTTCCCATGGCACAGTACTATGCTTATGTCTCCAGGAAGTAGTAGTATACTTGGCTCACTCAAGTAAACCAAACCGGTCAGGTCAGAACTTTGCTACCAACCCGGTTTTACCTCTCTTTATTTGGTTACGGTGTCTTGGTAAATCGGTTTTATTTGAGTGTATAAGTAAATAGACAGAAAACAAAAGAATGAATGAAACCAACCGATTTTCACAGAACTGTTTAAAATTTTAAGCTTAGAAGAAAAGGCATTTGATCTGAAAACGGTGGATCGGAATACTTCCCGGTTAAGATTTGAGATGAAACAAAATTGTTTGCGGCTTCGGTATAGTGAATACCATCCCAAATTATGTACTCCGAACTATCTTCGCAAGCTTTGGCCGTTACTGTTGTCCCATTTAAGACTTTAGTTTGGCCACAGGAAATGCGACTATCGTAGTTTAACGGCGGCCCTCCAACTCCACAACAAACCATTATGGGGTTTTCAAAACCTGAAACCATCGAAATTTTATTGGTTAACCGAGAATAACCAACATTTCTCTAGACGGTTATAGTATGCATAAATAAAGCAAATATCCAACGTAATTTGAAAATGCTTACCGAATGGGGAGTAATTAGCAATGAGATTAGATTTGATAGAAAAGATATCATTGTAAGTAACATTTGCGTCAGGGAATTGGGCTTGAAATTTGTTGGAGAGAGCATGGAGTTGAAGATTGAAAAGTTTGGCAACTTGGTTATGAGAACTAACACATCCAAACTCATCAAGCTTTGTTGAATCTGTCCCAAATTTGGCGATATTTTGAGCCAAACATCCTAAAGGCCCTGTGTTGTGTATCCAGAAGTTTCTACCTCCTTCTTCATACAGCCTCTGCCAGATTTGGCATTATCAATTTTAATGTTATCAGAATTTATCTAGCTTAGTTCGGTTCTTAATGAAAATAACAGCCAAAAAGACTGATTTACCTTGAGTCCAGCTTCAAAGGTTTCAAGAATGGAAGGAATAGAAGCAATAACTTGGTCAACACTCTTGGAGTAAAAGGCACCAGCTAAATCATTTTGGCCTATGTCAATTATGTAAAGTCCTTTTGCATAATAATCAACAGGTGGCAAGTACTTTTCATATTTTCTTCCTGCAAAAGTCATCAAACAAATCTTTGCTTCATTTATACATCATATAATATATTCACACCAACGACATTTTCGAATTACCCCGGCCCCACCTGTTTTAGCGAGTAGTTCAAGGGCCCTAGATTTGAAACGGCTGAATTGAGAGATTTGAAGATCAAAGGAGAAGGGAGAAACCGAGGTCGGGTTTGCGGGAAGAATGGTTGATCCTGCTGCTGCAAAGTTACACCCTTTTTTAAAATTTGGTAAACCTAGTGAATCCAAATACGGATTTAGAAATGGCATGTCCATTGCATCCACTGCACAACACAAACAAAAAAACACATATCAAAAAGTTTGGTATGAAGTGAATACCAAATGAAAGAAAGCCATTTCTATGAAAAAAAACATCAATTTGTAATGTTGTATACATAGAAAATCTAGAATAAGACGGCCGTCGCAATATCTTCCTGAGGGAAGCTTGAAGTAAGTATCTCCATAAGGAGGATTAATACTTTCAATCCCGGAGGCAATGAGATTGCCTGTGTCCGAATTTGAGTCCCCAAAGTTGATGATTGCCGGATATTTTAGGATTATGGAGAGAGATGAGGGGAATAACAAGGAGATTAAGATGAAGAGAACAAATGAGAGATTGTTTACAATGGGAGCCATAGGGTTGGAAACAAATGGTAGAGCCATGTGACCAAGCGAACGGTATAAATGGTTTCTTTATTCGCTAAAATATTTAGTTTTCTAGTATATCATAACAATGATAATATCAAACTGAAAAGCAAAATATAAAATGTCAACAACAACCATAACCAAGTTTTAGGAAATACTTTAGTCTTGGTTATATCATATAATACTACCGTTAGGTTATAGGTCTTGGTTACGGCTTTTTATTATCTAATAACTAGAATAATACCCTCGCGATGCGAGGATTTGAGTTATTGTAAATAATTATGTTTTAAAACTAAATATATACACTTGAAATATGTAAATATGGTTTCAATCATTAAACTACTTGATATAATAACTAATTCATGCTTACATATTTTAATGATATTTTTTTGATGTTATGTTGTAAATTTTAAACATGCAAAAACATATCATTAACCAATTTTTCTTTATCTTTGCTTTCTCGTTGATCTAGTTCATTCATGCCAATTATTTTATATTCTCCATAGATATACATATGTTAAACTTCTTCTTATATATAATGATATAAACATGGTTGTTTCTATTTTTAGTTATATAGTTTGTTATTTTTTTTTGCCTAAATTTTGTTTTCTGTAACTAAATATAACTATTTGTATAGAAGTTTTGTGCAATTTGTAAAGTTACTTTATGCTTGTGTTTTTTTTCCATTTTAATTTCTTACTTTTTGAGTAATTAACAATTTTAATATTGAAATACTTACATATTTAAATAATTGACATGTGTTAAAATCTAATCGGCTACTTATACACGTGTCGCGATCTCGTGAGTGTTAATTTTGCGAACTCTACTTTATATAATAAGATAATAATTTGAGAAATTTCTTAAAATACCACACTTTGAAGTTTTATTTCCAAAACTATCATCAATTTTTAAAAATTATATTGATAACACTTATTTTTTAAAATTCCAAAATTATCACAAACACAAAAGTTGATTTTCAAGGGTTATAGAATTTAAATTTTTGGATTTGAATTAACTATTCTAAAATTATGGTATAGTATTAGGGGATAGGTTTAGGTTTAGGATTTATGGTTTAGTTTTGAATATTCAAAGTTAATTTAATATTGTGTTATATTTGGAACTTTTGGAAATTAGTAGTATATGTGGAACTTTTGAAAATTGGTGGTATTTTTGGAAACAAAACTTGAAAGTGTGGTATTTTTGAGAATTGACCTAATAATTTTATATATATTATATACCACCAAACCTTGTTTTCATATGTTACAGAAATTATTAACTCTTTGTAAACATATTTTAGAGAAAAATAATTTAAACTGAACGAAGAATATATAGTATAAGGTTGGTTACTTGAAGATTGCTTCTTGGTTGCTTCGTGCGGAAGATTTGTCGAGATGAAATGTTTTACATACAGTATAGGGATGATTAGTTCTGTGTTACGTTTGTGTAACTGTGTTAATGTTTTGCATATGTTGTTATGTAACGTAAAATAAACACAACCCCATAAAAAGCGCATAATAGACAAAAAACATTTTATTTTTGATTTATATCTATCTAACTTTTTTTCTTTGTTTTCACTTTTCGGCCGGCTCTATCAAGCTTTCAATATCCAGTTAGGGTAATTAAAGTTTTGGTACAAAATGCGTAACCTGAATATGCAAACTCAACATGTATCTACTGATTTTAATTTTTAAATGAAGTGTTTTCGATATATGGTAGCCTAGATGAAATGAATAATTAGTGTTACCGATTATATAAAACAAAAAAAAAAGTTGCAAGTTTTTTGTAAAAGAAGATGATAAATAGAGAAAAACTTACTTACAAAATCTATGACAAGACGTCCATCGCAGAATCTTTGGGAAGAAGTTTTGAAGTAATTTTCCCCGTAAGGAAGGTCAAGACGACTGCCAAGGCTAGCAACGGAATCACCAGTATCAGAATTTGAATCTCCAAAATTAAAAACCGACAAATATTTGAAATCAACGGAGTTTGATTTATGTAAATACATGGTAACGAATACAACGACATAGAAGAATCTCATATTATTAAAAATCACGAGCTCTCTATTTTTTTGTTACAAATTTGCCTTAGAGATTTATATAGTCACTATTTTTCGATAGCTTTTAGGATGTATCAATGCTTTAAATTGTGGAAATAGGAAAAACTAGACAAGCAAGATTGTTGCTTTGAATCTCGCTTGCAAGGCTTATCCTCTCTCTCTCGTTAAGAATACATGAGCTCACCTTTCTAAATCCTAAATTAATATGGAACCTGTCAGAAAACAAGTATAATGGTCTTCGGTATCTTCTTATTGACAAACCAATGGCCATATTCTTCGAACAATGACGAAAAGGAAAACTACCAATGTACAGAGAAAAAGAAGTAACTGAAAAAATTAGAAAATATCCTTAACACCCACCCTCAAAATGGAGCATAAAGATCACGAATGCGCATCTTGCTTAAAAACTTTTCAAATTCTTTGTGTCAGCTTTACTGAATATATCAACCATTTTTTTTTGTAGACATGTGACGAGTAGAGATGACACCATTAACAAATTCATCCCCAATAAAATCGAAGTATTTTGTTCGTACATGAAAACGGGATTGGTGCTTGCTTGTCACAATATATGAGGATACGCTCGTTATGTATGACACATTGACACCAAGACAAATAAGAATCTCCTTGAACCAAAGTATTATTGAATATAAGAATATCATGTTGTATTATTTTTGTAACGTCCCGACCGCCCTATTCATGGGCTCCACGTCCACTCTCGGCCCGTGGCCCACACTCTCCGACGGTCGGTGCGTTAGTCTGGGAGGCTCGGAAGTCATGTTTACTGGCTCTGCATATCATCATGCGATCTTTTCCCGTGTTTTGACCTCACTCACACGGTATTGGAAATGACTTCTTTGTAGGTCACCCATCCTGAAACT
Organism: Draba incana; assembly: GCA_963576765.1. Taxonomy (NCBI): domain Eukaryota; kingdom Viridiplantae; phylum Streptophyta; class Magnoliopsida; order Brassicales; family Brassicaceae; genus Draba; species Draba incana. The sequence goes on from OY755209.1 coordinate 27,463,584, forward strand.
ACTCCAGCTCAAACACGATTAACTCTAGAGTTCTCTCAAGACCTGTGATGGAAAAGATAAGTGCACTTTGGTGATATAGGTAGCCAAATCAATTCTTTTAAGTCTCTCCGCATATACCGCACATACCATATATGCCCTGAAACCGGGGTGTCACAATTTTTATTTTGATATGAGAATTACATTGCTATATATGGTAAAATTATACAATCTTATAATAAATGAAATAGTCATAGAAAATAATTGTAAGGAGTAATCAAAAAAATCTTGATAGATGATTATCCTTAATACACTCCTTCAAGCTTAAGGCGGAGATGAAGTGAAGATGGAAACAATTGCTTGTGATCGAAGCTTTGATAAATTTGATAGTAAAGAAAATAAGATTTGCACTTGAACCAAGCGGTTGGACGGATTTCCTGTGATGAGAACACTTCAAAAAACATGTATGTAAAGGCTAAAAGATCAGTTGTTATTGTTGTCCGATGGTCAGTGACATATCGGTGATGGTGACACCCAAGTTTCAGGACATATATGGTATATGCGGTATATGCGGAGAGACTTAAAAGAATTGATTTGGCTACCTATATCACCAAAGTGCACTTATCTTTTCGGTCACAGGGCTTGAGAGAACTCCAGAGTTAAGCGTGCTTGAGCTGGAGTAGTTTTAAGATGGGTAACCTACTAGGGAGTCATTTCCAGTACCGTGTGAGTGAAGTCAAAACATGAGAAAAGATCGCGTGATGATTTGCAGGGTCAGTAAACATGACTTTAGAGCCTCTTAGACTAACGCACCGACCGTCAGACATGGTGAGCCCATGACCTGTGAGTGGACATGGGCCTATGCGAGGGGCGGTCGGAGCGTTACAAGTAGTATCAGAGCGAATCCTGACTTCTGTGAAGAGTCAGATTGTCGTGGTGGTATTCGCAACAAGGATGTTGCGATCTGTTAGTGGGGTGATTGTGACACCCCGGTTTCAGGGCATATATGGTATATGCGGTATATGCGAAGAGGCTTAAAAGAATTGATATGGCTACTTAGATCACCAAAGTGCACTTATCTTTTTGGTCACAGGTCTTGAGTGAACTTATAGTTAATCGTGCTTGAGCTCGAGTAGTTTCAAGATGGGTGACCTACTGGGAAGTCATTTCCAGTACCGTGTGAGTGAGGTCAAAACACGAGAAAAGATCGTGTGGTGATTTTCAGGGTCAGTAAACATGACTTTAGAGCCTACCAGACTAATGCACCGACCGTCGGACATGGTTGGCCCACGGGCCTGTGAGTGGATGGGGGCCCATGGGAGGGGCGGTCGGGGCATTACAAGTGGTATCAGAGCAAACCATGACATCTGTGAAGAGTCAGATTGTCGGGTAACGATCTTGGTATACGCAACAAAGATGTTACGATCTGTTTGTGGGGGTGATTGTGACACCCCATGTTTCAAAGCATATATGGTATATGCGGTATGTACGGAGGGACTTAAAGGAATTGATTTGACTACCTATATCACCAAAGTGCACTTATCTTTTCGGTCACATGTCTTGAAATAACTCCAGAGTTAAGCGTGCTTGAGCTGGAGTAGTTTCAAGATTGGTGACCTACTGGGAAGTGATTTCCAGTACCGTGTGAGTGAGATCAAAACACGAGAAAAGATCGCGTGGTGATTTGCAGGGTCAGTAAATATGACTTTAGAGCTTCCCGGACTAACGCACCGACCGTCGGACATGGTGGGTCTATGGGCCTGTGAGTGGACGGAGGTCCATGGGAGGGGCGGTCAGGCATTACAGTGTCGAGGAGACAAATCTGATGAGGTGTTGTCAAAGACACCATAAGAAATCAAAATTGTTTGTTTTTTTTTTTCTATAATCAAAATTGAGAAGGTATTTTTTTTTTTTTTTTTTTTTTGAAACTTAAATTGAGAAGGTATTGAACCTTTAAAAGCATATAGCTATATTTGCATGGAAAATGAAAAAAGAAAAATATGAAGTACGATGGCTTATGGATGCATTGTGGCTTAAAGAAGCACTATACTTGATAGATTTAGAAATCATAAAGAGTTTGATAAAACTTAGAAGCACTTTGGTTTAAAATAAATGAAAAAGAACATAATCGAGGTATGAAGCTCCATGGTTTGATAAAAATAAAAACAAAAAACTTGGAAACATGTAGACTTAAGAATCAGAAGAATAAGAGAAACAGAGTTTGATCGGTAGATCTAAACTCGAGCATAATCTACTCTAATATCATATTATATATTGATGAAAAAAGATAAAAAAATTATATATACTCTCATTATTTAATGCCATCAAACGATACTCACTTCCAGGGGCGGATCTGTGTGTAAGGAAATGGGGCACATGCCCTATACTGATTTTGTAAAAAAATTAATTAGCTATTAACAGTGGGTGACAATGTTGTTTTGTCAGTAGTTGGCAAGGTATTCTCTCACTTGATCACTCATGTGAAGTGTTTGAGGCTTATGCGGCTTCTTCCTCTCATTTTTTTATTGGTTGCATCTTATACCTTTTTTTTTTTTTTTTTTTTTTAACATCTGAATAACATTTATAAGAACCAAATGTGATATTACAAAGGCCGGTAAGGGACGAACCCACCCGTGACCATGATAACGAATTCGTAAAGAAACCAAAGCCCAAAAGAGGGAGACAAGGCACAAATGTATATCGATACACATAGCATTTTTATTAAACGGAGACAACCACCTACGAACCGACATGAAACGGCAAAGACACAAGGACTTGCACAAACCGACCGAACCAGCTTCACTAACACATGAAGAAACAGTAACCGAAACCTCCTTTTGTGAAAAAAAATTATACCTCTTCTACTAAAGCAAAGACTTCATCCTTCGGCAAGACCAAAGAAGGTGGGAAAGAACCAATGATTACCACACCTGAAATGAACCCCATAAAGATAACAAATTCCGAAGTGATTTGTAGATGTAGGGAGAAGAGGAGAACCACTCAAAACTGACTGAAACCACAAATAGTAGCACCAGAGAAGGACCTGACCATTGACCATGTTAGACGAAGTGATGAAGAAGGACTTGCAAGCCAAGACACCCAAAAGCACGCCACAAACAACAAGAACATAAGAAGAAGGACAAACCAAGACTGACTGAAATGAAACCGGATACAGAGGAAAGACGAGAGAGAGCTCGATTCACGAGAGAATCAACACTAAAACGACTAGCCACCAAAACAACCGATGAACCAAATACCAAGCGACCTAGACGCAAAGATCCGATCCGAAAAAGACGACCGGTACAAACAAAAAGCGAACGCTCTGACGAGAATCATTGTGATTAAAGAAAGTCGATCTGAAGCGCGAAAACAACTCTCGCGTGTAAGAGACCCGTGTACCAATGCTTTATAGATACAACAAGGCCTCCCCCACGAGCCACTATCATGCGCTCGGACCACACCCGAACCTCCATCACCACCTCACTCGCCAAACAAAGCAGCTCAAGCCACCGGATCTAAAACCAAACTACAAGACCACTACAACGAAAAGCAAAAAGAGGCGGTCCCTCTCAGCGTGGTGGTGAGAAACACCAAACACCGGAGAGGGAGATCGGATTTTCAGTCGGTGGAAGAAAAGATGAAAAAGGGGAGAGGAGAGAGAGGAATTATATCTGGTCTACACGGATAATCCTTAAACCTTTTTCCTTTCTTTCTCTTTTTATTTTCCTTTTCAATTATACATTTTATAAGGGGATCCCCTCATGATAGGCAGTTCCTTTCTTTCTCTTTTTAGCGCTTGTCCCCAAGTATAATCCTTATACATTTTTCCTTTCTTTCTCTTTTTATTTCCTTTTGAATTATCTTGTCAAATAAGTGGTTATATGACACATGTTTTGTTGAACTCGAGATCAGATTCTACACTAAATTTGTTTTGAGGTTTGAGATACTTTGACAAGATAGAATGAAAGTCTAATCGTGGAATTCTAGAGGTTGGCTCGGATGAACAATATCCGAGTAGGTTGCTCAAAAATAGCAGGTTACGGGTTCCTAGCAGGATGCTTTGGATTTGGGGAGATTAATTCGAGCATGCTAGAAATAAAGAGAATAATATAATCAAAAAGTGTAATACAATCAGCCTTGGTTGTACAAAAATGATGTACAACCTTATATAGTACAAATATTTTTAGGGCTTTTGGTACACATGGTCACATTTTAACCATATGTTTCCATAAAGTAACCCATTGTGATCATAAAGTAACTACACTAAGCATAAAGTAACTACACTAAGCATAAAGCAACTATACTTAGCTAGTAAGATATAAATGAGTTGGACCTTTCTTTTGATGGGCTGGGAGCAGTGTTCAAAAACGCGCTAGGCGCTCTCTACGCGCCGACCCACCGCCTGGCGTCTAACCGTATACGCGGACGCCTATGCGGGGTATACGCGGATGAATTATTTTAGTAAATATATATATATATATATAATTATCTATATATTTTGGGTATTATTATATTATGTCATATAGATGAAAATAACAAAAATTAATATTAACTAATAAATATAATAAATATTAAATAGTAATTATTTTGATGGTGAAGCAAGAAATAAAACAAGTTCCAAATCTCAAACAATAATTAAAAAAGACAAGCAAAGAGCCAAGATCAATTGATGTTTGATATCAAAAGTTTTAAAAGCATTTTCTCCATCACCGTCAATGTCTAGAGCTTGGTCTTCATCCAACCCAATACCAGTATCAAGAAGCTCTTCCTCTTCATTATCAGAAACAAAATCTTCATCATGTAACTCTCTAATGTCAGCCATTACATCTGCAACAACCACCTCTCCATCACCCATACTTGATTCCTCTTGTTCAACATCACCTTCAGCAAGCCATTCTTGAGCATAAGTAGCATGATCAATAGCTAACGTATCAATATTCTTCTACTTTAGTTTTTTTCTCTTGCTCATCAATTTTGTATTGAATTGGACAAATACGAGATTATTCATCCGAGTTGTAGTAAGCCGGTTCCTCTTCAATGTATGTATCTATATATTCCAACAAGATCGTCAATATATAAAATATTGCATATTAAATCAAAGTTTAGAATCTTACTCCTTCAAAACAACTCCAATTCCTTTCACATCCGGATGAACTAGTGGTTAAAGACAAAATTCTTTTGGCCATTTTTTGCAAGTTAGGAACCGAAGCTCCATACGTACTCCACCATTCCACTTAAAAAGATAAAACACAAAAATTAATATTAAAAAAATTATAACCAAGTTCACAAAGATGTAAAATGGCTATGAAACGTACCTGGATCATAACAATCTTTGTTTTCTTCACACCCTTTGATGGCCCATAGCGATCCAAAGTTATCTTCTTTGTTCTTGTACTTATTAATCTTAGAGTTGATGACTTTGCATTGCGTGATTTCGTCATCAGGAAAAAAGCACACACTTGAAAAAGCTATTCAATACATTACCTTGAGATTGGATGGATGGATCCTTGTACAAAAAGTAAGGGTTTAAGAGATAACTCGCCAAATGCAGGGGACTGTCTAGTCGACCCTCTATCCTTTCGTCAATGATATTCATGATTGGTTGAATATTCTTTTCTACGTTATTCAACCCGACACGTATATCTTTCTTTGCTTGTATTAACTCCCCATGCAAGAATCCCATTGTAGGCTTCTTGTCCCCATCAACCAACCAAAGTATCTTAACCAAAGGTTTAAAAATGGTTAAACACAAAGCCACTCCATCCCAAAACTGTCTGCTCATCACTATTTTATGTGCCACTGCTCCTTTACGGTGGTTTGCCCATTTGCTTTGTCTCCACTCAGGACTAACAAACATGGCCTGCAATTGACCGCTCTTATCATTCAAACTTTGCAAAGTTAGAAAACATGAGACAAATCTAGTAACCCCCAGCCTCACAATCTCTTTATTTTCTGTGAATTTCCTCATCATCGACAAGGTCTGATGGTGAGCATAAACAAAGATTGTGAATCCTTTAGCTCTATCGATGATCGTCTTAAACCTTGGGAGTTTTGAAATGCTCTCTAACATCAAATTAAAAGTGTGAGTAGCACAAGATGTCCAAAAAATGTTTGGCATCTTCTGATTCAAGATCCTACCAACAGCCATATTATTACGTGCATTATCAGTAACTACTTGAACCACATTCTCTACCCCAACATCCTCAATGCAGTTTTTGACATACTCACAAATGAATTGACCTGTATGAGCCTCATCGGAACACTCTTTAGAAGAAAGAAACATGGTTCCTCCTCTACAATTGATGCACAAGTTCATAATGCTTCTTCTTTTTCTATCGGTCCATGCGTCCGTCAAAACTAAACACCCATTCTCCTTCCTCTCTTCTTCTTGGGGTTTCAATAGACCCTTAACTCTCTCAACTCCTTCTTTTAGTAAAGGCTCTCGTAGTTGATACTCACTCGGTAGTGTAACTCCAGGGCCAAACTGCCCAATAGCTTCAAGCATTATCGTGAACTCATCGCATGCTGTAGCATGAAAGGGAACACCAGAGACATAAATCCATCTTCCAATAAATTGATGAACTTTGTGTAGCCTTTCTTTCCAAAGAGCATCACTAATAGTTTGCTGCCTAGTTTGAGAGGAAGAAGGTCTTGGGTTGATATCTGATGCAAACTTGTCCATTGGACCAAGTGTACGAGGCTTTTTATTTGACCTCAACTCTTCAAGTTCTGTATCCGCCTCATCACCCTCATAATCATATGTTATCTTTACAGATTTTCTCAACTCAGCATCCGAAATCGTCTTATTCTTCTTCTTATTTTTTGCTTCGTCAATAGCCTTTTTGCACTTTTCTTGATCATCATTTGTTGATTTCGGACAACCCGAAACATTTCTTGGAATCTTTGCGATATGCTCTTTCATCCTATATGCACCACCAGAAAATTGTTTACCACATAGTTTACACTTAACCTTATCAGGATTAGTCGGGTTACACAACATTCCATATTCCCAAGCAATATCTTTCGAATTTCTTTTCAAAATTGAGGTGGTTTTTGAGGTCCCTCCTAGATTTGTACCATTTGAAGCTTGAGAAGATCCAGCCATAGCAATTTTTTTTGTTGATTTCCTGCAATTTTAGATTAACTTACGTATAAAGTTTCAATAAACAAAATCATGTATTACTATTGTATGAGAATTATGAGAGTTTTATGCATCTAAATATCAATATCTTAAAACTTCAATCCATAACCAAAGAACTGAGATATCTATACTCAAAGAATAATGTAGTGGAAAGCAAGAAAAGAAAATTTCTTACAGAGACATCAAAATAAGAAACAAAAGACAAAACTAAACCAAGTAAAGAGCTTTTACCTTAGCTACAAACGGAGATAGATTTGAAACAAGAGGCAAATATGACTAGACTTTTTTCCGAATTTAGGGTTTTACTAAAACGAGAGGCGAAGGAAGATATAAAGTCTCACAGAGAAGAGAAGGCTAGGAGTCTCACAAAGATATAAACCAAAACTACGTAGTTTCATGTTTTCAAGTAAACTCAATCAAAACTTTGTCGTTTTAAAAGTACGGACGCATATACGGTAACGTATATACGGGTTATGCGGCGCATATGGTGAATTCGGAACGTTGAGTAGCCGCACAGCGCACAGGCAGCGCTTGGACGAGCGCCTAGGGCGCGTTTTCGAACACTGGCTGGGAGCAGGATTTGCCTTGACTCCCACCTTTGTGATAATTACACTTTACGTTGTTTTCAAGAGGATTTAGGGTTTTGATGTCGATCCGTCCCATCAACTTGCCGCCTCTTCGGTTCTCGCGTCCGTGATCATTTCACCTTTTCGTAGCTTCCTATATAAACCTCCTTGTCCTTTCCTTTTCATTATCTGATCTTTGCTTTGAAGGTTCCGAACATGTAATTTCTTTTTTCGACCTTCTCTCTTCTTCTCTTCGTTCTTCTTCTTTGTTTACTGCGTGGATCCAACAATTCTCGAGGGAAGAAGCATGTCGTGAAATGATTCTTCTAATGGATATGATAGTGCGGCGTTAGTTCGCAAGAGTCTAATGGATATGATAGTGCGGCGTTAGTTCGTTGCGGTTTCTCCCTCTTTTCGTGCTAGGTCCTCCTCTGACATACAAGACTTAAACGGTGATGATAGAGCGATTACTTCGTCCTTTCATTGATCTGAGCAGACGATCAAGCAAGAAAATGGTTCTTCCGAGGAGGACCATCTGCCGATCAACGCTAGGAAGGGAAAGAAAGTTGTGACGCAAGGAGACTTGAAGACTCCTCCGGAGAGGAAAAGGCAGGCCGAGATGGAAAGGAAGAGACAGTCCGAGCAGGAGAGGAAGGCAAAGCGTAAAGAGCAGTTGGAAGCCCTAAAATCGATTCCTGTCTTCGGGGTGGGTCATGGTCGTTGTCCTTACATTGCTCTAGGTGACAATGATGACATACCTTAGACTTCTACTCAAGACAGTATCATCTGATGTGGTCGTGGGATGAATTGGCCTGCCATTCGTTTTACTATTCCTGGTACGACCGACAGGCCATGTTGTCCTCTTAGAGGCTCCTTGTGCGTGTACGAGTATTTTTTTAACCAGGGGGTCTCAGTTTCCCAATACCCTCTCCAATCTTAGAATATTGCACTCGGCAAAAAGTCTCCTTGTCCCAACTGACCCACGCGAGCTTTCAGAATTTAATGTCCATCCTGACGTTGAGTTACAAAGCCGGTCGGACGGTTACTCGGTAGCATTTTGAGGAGGCCTGCAAGATAGCTCGGGGGATTGACTTTGATTCGGGTTTGTTTCAGATAAAGATGAAAAGCGGTCTTTCTCTAGTGAACAACTTCACTATCAGGCTCGAGGGCACCTGGCAGGAGAAATACTTCTTCGTCAATATCGATAAGGCCTCGATAAGGGACTACAAGGGGGATATTCAAAAAGAATGGAACAAGCAAATTGGTATGCTCCCTTTCTCGTTTCTGTGTCAAGAATGATCGTTGATTACTTTTCTTTTTCTTACAGATAAAACGCCGCGGACGCTTCTGAGTGAATCTTCCAAGTGTATGGTCGGGTTCCTGCGGTGATACCAGACTCAGGATTGGCCATCATTTCTTGACATCCGGATTTGTCAAGTGTACCCGCGAATCATTTTGGGTTTGTTCTATACTCTGGATAGCTCTCTGTTGACTTTATATATGTTTGCCTCTTATTTTTCGTACCCTATTTTGTAGGTAATCCAGAACTCGGCCTCTAAGCGTGTCGCTCGTAACGTTGGTACGGGGCAGATGGCAAGATTAAGCCTTGAGCAGCCTCCTCCTCCTCAGGTTAGAGCTACCGGTAGGTTGAGCAAGTCTTCTACTCCGGGGGCAAGTAAATCTGCTTCCCCCAATCACAAAGATGATATTCCTAGTAGGCCGCAGAAGGGATTGATCGGAGGGGAGATGACTGGGACTTCTTTGGATCAAGGGACAAGAGCGCCCCAGTTATCATCAAATACGGCACCGGAAACGATGTTGCTGCCATGTTTGGCCACAAATGTGCTCGTCGGGGTACTAAAGAATATCTTCATAATCCTATCAGTCCGATCGAAGAGGTTAGGGACGACAATATTGCCGAGCCGAATGGAAGCAAAGTTGATGTCACAGATGCAGGGCGTAGTACCGAGTTGAGTACCGAGATTAGGGACAACCGCCTTGTACTCTGAGGCCCGAATGGGGCCACTTCTTCTGATGACTTTTAGTACAGCTTTATGGGGTACGGTGGTCATATCACCGAGCACCCTGATGAATGTGCCAAATTTGTTAATTGTGTCTGAGGGGGTCATAGGAACCCAAATCCTGGGTTGGACAAGATGTTTGATCAGAGAGGTTATTGTGAAGCTGCTTCGAACCTTGTAGGCGTAAGTTATTTTTGACCATGGCTGACGCTTTCTCTTCCTTTTACTGCGATTTGGCTTATATTCTTTCATAGTTTCTTGCAAACCATGGTTGACTTCAATTCGGTTTGGAGGCGATTCGACGCCGCTTTAAAAATGAAGGCCGAACTGGAGAAGGCAAGAGATGTAGATTATGCTCATATAGAGCAGCTCATGAAGGAGAATGCTCTTCTTAAAACCCGAGGTGGTGCGACTCAAGAGCTTAAGAAATTGAGAAAACACGTTGACGGACGGGATAGATTGGTGTTAAACGTTACTAAATTGGCCGAGGATGAGAGGAAGGAGAGGAAACACGTAGAAGAAAGGTTTGGCGAAGTCAGGTAGCTCCTCAAAGGAGCCGAGAATGCTAACATTGAGTTGGTTGGGCACGTCCAGTCTCAGGTGTCTTACTTGAGAATCTCAAAATGGGAGCACGGTCTACTATACGCTAGGTTGGCTGCTGAGATGGTTCGCACTGAGCTTGTACGGAAGGCGCATACCTCGCTCGCCCGGGCTGAAGAGTATTTTGCCAAACAAAAGGAATATTAGCGTCTCAATGGCCTGGCAAGTCTGGTCAAGACCCAGCTCAACATGATGGCGGCACCTAGGTTTGAGATCGCTCCTGAGGGGAGACTAAAGGTTCATGCCAGATTTGATGGCTATGTGAGGGACATCGAGGCGATGCAGTTGATGGCCTTCTCCGATTATGATTATGAGTTTTCTCCCGAGCCGTGCATCCTTCCAGAGCACTACGAAGATGGTCGGGCTTCGTCTTCACTCAGAGATGATTGCGGGATAAAGAGCGATTGGGTTCTCGAGCCGTATCGCAGCGTTGAGGTAGAAGATATCGAAGATGACGGAGATTCTGCTCGGACAGGTGAGGAGACTAGTCAGCTCGAACAGGATCCGAACGTTCTACTCGCAGCCCTTGACTCATGTTCTCCAAGGTTAGTCAAACTCGTTGAGCAATTTGTTTCCAATATTATTTTGGGAGTTGCCGTGAAGCTAATGGATGAAATTACGGACATGGTTTTGAACGAGTCTACCTCCATCGACCAGGAAGCAATTGAGGCTTTGGCAAACGACCCGGTGGCCCGCGAAACTCTGCTGCCTCTCTCTACTCTAGTTTTATCTATCCCGATGTCGAATGAACATGATTGAAAATCCTTCTTCTTTTCTCCTTTTTTTTTGTTTTTGGTCAGGCCGAATGTGGTCCATGAACTCTTTCGATTGTAACTGTGAATCTTCCCTGGGCTGATGAAGCTCGGGTTAACTCTTTGACATTATTTTGTTTATGCGGTTCACCTTTTTAGCTTAAGCATTTTTGTACGTATTTTATGCGAGTAAGTCTAGGAGCTTAGGCATGTTGTGCCCGAGGAGGATGTCCTTGGGCTTCCCTGTTAAAATCTCAGTTTTAGTTTTCCGGTTAAGTTTTCGAGCTTAGAAACTATGTGCTCAAGGAGCGGATCCTCAAGTTGTGTTGAGTGCGATCCAACTGAGCCTACACGATGGATGTCGCAACCTAGCCTATAACAGAAATCCGTCTCATGGTTAAGCGTGCAAGAAGTGTTTGGCATAAAATACTTACACATTCTTAGGAAATTGTGCAGGACAGGGCCTGGCTTTTGATCCTATTCGGAGGGAGTTATGGTGGACTTCCCAAGTTTTGTCTGTAGATTCTTTCGCTACTGCATCTATGAGAGACGCTTGTTGTGGTCCTACTCGGGTTTAGTTATGGTGGACCTCTCGAGTGTGACTTGTTTATCGAGTACTTGGCCAGAGCATCGACGTGAATGAGCTCGAAGGTTTTGGATAAAATTCAAAATGATCGATAGGCATATATAGATATGAATATGCTTTATTATTATCATAGCTGGACCTCCGGGGAGGCTACCTCCATACCCGTTAAATAGGGATTAAGCCAAAGGTAGTTCAAATTAGAAAGTGGAAAATAGATAGTTTGTTTGGGAACGAGACGAGAAAGCTTGTTCAGAAACGAGTAGATAGGTCGTTTGGAAACAAGTAGGAAAAGATCGTTCAGAGATGAGTAGAAGTACATGGTACTTGGGTTTTTTTTTTGGAGGTTGGACCTCCGGGGAGGCTGCCTACATACTTACCTCTCGGGAGAAGGTCAAGCCAACCCTAGTTCGAGTATGTTCTATGATGAGGCAGGGAAGAGTTGTGACGTGCTAGGAAGCGGTTTAGATTATGCACCAGTGTGGTTAACCTGTGACGCTCGGGCTGATACCGCTTGTGGTGCTCGAGGGTTGGGCCAATGACAGGATTAACTTGGGGTATAGTGGGTCAGCGTTATCCTGAGTCATGAGCCTTTGCCTTGGCTCATTGGAGTTCGGCTCCTCAAGAGTATTGATGTGGAGAATTACCGAGCGAAGCTGTTTTTCTACTATAAAACACGTTTTGGCCATTTTATGGTTTCTGCGGATCGTGAAGACTCTCAATGGGATCGGAAGCTTGAGACATTGATGATATCTTGACGAGACGGCACAGAGGGAGAATAACCACGGGGTTCCCATGATTACATTATACATGGCCGATTTATTTACTACCATGAACTTGACTTTCTGGGAGATTCCGCCAGTGTGCACCATCATTTTAATCGATCTGATTGTCAGTTTAGATGCCGTCGAAGCCAGTGAGATGTCTGACACTTGGCTTAACACAGTCGTCAGGTATCTCCATTTTTTCTAAGGTCTCTTTGAAGATTAGGTTGACCGAGCTTCCTGTATCGACCAGAATTCTGGTTACCTCGCAATCCTCGATTTTGAGCTTGATTACGAGCCGATCGTTGTGGGATATAGCCAAATTCTTTGTGTCAACTTCTGTGAAGATAATCGATATATCTACTACGGCCCTATCAAAGCAGTCTTTGTCAGTGATCGCTTTCTTCTCGTGCTGCTTAAGAGACCTATACGAGTCATTTCTCACGTTGAATCCTCCCATGATCATCAAACGAGGTTTCGATTTGAGCGCGTTTCGGAGGAAGGGGTGAGTCAGCATTGCCACTTGGTTTTTGCTCATTCTTATCGGAGTCATCCACGAGTTTTCTTTTCTCACCTCGGTTAGTCGGGGATGTGACTTTTACTACTCCCTTCTGATATTGTGCGAGCAGTTGCTCTTTCAGCTGGCGATAATGCGAGGTTGAGTGCCCGTACATTTGATGGTAGTCACAGTACAACAGTCCACTGGATGGCTTTGGGATCTCCTGAGGTCGTTGATATTTTTTCCATTACTTCGGTGGAATGCTCGAGGGACTATTGACGACGTTGGTGGAAAACTTGTTCTTGTATTCCTGGTCGAAGTATTGGCGAGGTTCTTGATAAGACTCCTTAGCTATTTCCTTTGTTTTAATCTTTGCCGCGATTGGTTTGATCGGAGAGTTCTTCTTCGCTTGACCGACTTGATCCTTTTCGAGCCTGACGTAGTTGATGGAGCGAAGCATAACTTCATCGATGGTCTTGATAGGATGTAAAACCAATTTTTTTTGGAATCTGGATGACGGCCAAAGACCTTGCTTGAGGGCCGCGATAGCGGAGGTATCGCTCGCTGTGACTCGCGAGATTATGGCTTTGAAGCGATCCATGAATTTGTTGAGGGACTCCTTTTCTCCTTGGATCAGGCCCTATAGATCGGTATCAGAAGCTATGTCTTTGATATAAATCACGTAGTGCTTGAGGAAAGCGATCGATAACTGTTGGAAGGAATCGATCTAGCGGGATTCCAACTGGAAAACCAAACCAACGCCGCACCTGACATGTATTCAATGAAATATTGACAGTGACCCGCATCGTACTCCTCAGGAGCAAAGTGTAATCGGCCCATCGCGAAGAAGAAGGCGGTTAGGTACTACTTTGGAAAGGAGTCCCCTGAGTATGCTTGGAGCTAAAGCTGGGCCGTTTGTCTCACCGAGACCGATGTTATCCGGTCAGAGAACGGGGTTTGCTGTGTCTCCACTAAGACCCGGTTGATCTCTGTTGCCGAGCTAAGGGCCCGATGCATCCGAGAGTTCATTTCCCTTAGTTGCTTTCTCATATCCTCTAGCTCGATGTTCTAGGTGGGGCTAACCCCTGGTCGAGAACCAGTCCTTGTCGAGCGATAAGTGTTTACCGCAGGTCGGCGGTCTATCCAAGTCTTTCAAAGATCGAGGGAGATGAGCTAGCTTGGAGAGTTGGTGATTCGAACGTTGCTCGACGTTGGGCTACCTCGATATGTTCACGGGGATCCCCTCGTGATGCGAACAGGCTGTTGAGTCTGGCGCTTGTCAGTCGTGCCTGCTCTTCCTGCTCGTCGAAATGACGCATGAGAGCCCCGAGGAGTCGAGTATGATCCAGTTGCGGTCCCTGCTTGGGTTGAATGTTTACTAGGATTTTATTATGGTCAGTCTGGTTCGATTGGGCTACCTGTGTTTGTCTAAGGTCGATTAGGTTCTCGAGCGACTGTCTGAGGTCTGCGGGCTCCCCTATCCTCTAGAAGACAGACACTGGAGTTGTAGTCTGCTCGATTCTCTCGAAGACAGAGGCGGGAGCAACTGGGTGCTCGATTGATATACTCCATTTTTGGCGTATTCTAACCATTGTTTTGTAGGGTTTTATCGAGTCTTTCTCCTTTGTATTGAGTCTTTTTAGGTCTAAAGGTGGCTGAAATGAAGAATTGGAGTTTGCTAGGAGGTTTGGTGGAAAAGAAAGGAAAACAAGGTCTTTTGGGAAATTCTGGAGCTAAAGGAGCACCCGCTCCCTGATCCGACTGACCTACTCCCAGAAGATCCACTTTTGGAAATTTTCATTAAACCTAATTTCGCCACCTAGGGTTTCCCTTATAAATCCCAGCCGCCCCAGACCTAAGAGAGAGGCCCTTTTTCACAGAGAAAAACAGAGAGAACACGTGAGAGAGAGATTTGATACTTGTCTTTAGAGTTTTTGTGAGATTTGAAGATTGTCTTCCAACCTTTGGAGAAGATTTCTAAACTCTTTATCTTTTTCATTAATTTATCTATGAATTCTCTTATCTCTCTTGTTGTGTTTCGTTTCTCCATGTGCGAGTAGTTCTTTTTGTTAGGTTAGGGTTTTCAATGGGATTTAGAGATTCTTGAACTAAGCATAGATAGGTTTTTAATACATATTTGATATCTCCATCTATTGTTGATCTTAATGCCTAGACTAGATTGATCACCTAGCCTTTGATTTTAGGTTGAATTTACTCATCAAAAGTGTAGTGAATTGCTTGAATGAACTTAGATGGGCGTGTTGACCCTTAGCCAACGATAGTTGAAGTTAAGGCAACTCGTGAACAAATCAATCCTATTCGTTATGCTCATCGATTCTCTTTAGTCTCAAACGACAGTTTAGGGTGCTAGATTGATTGATGAAGTAGTGGATGCCGCGACAGTGGATTCTCTTGAATTTATGATTGAGTTCTAGATTGGTTCTTAAATTGATATCCTGAATAATTGCTTGGTTCTTGATGATCTAATCCCTGAGATATTTACCCTAACTTAACGTTTTTAATATTATTGCTTTCATCGAATTTATTTTATTTGCTTCTTGAAATTGTGAGAATTTAAACCAACTTGAATTGCTTAGCTAAAAGTGTGTTTAAAGGAATTAAAGTGTATTGCCGGTCCCTGAACGAACCTAAACTATTCTACATCGGATTAGTAATTTAGGACTTGAGGAGTTTCACCAGGGCAAAAACCTGTTATCAAATTGGCGCCGTTGCAACGGGGACCCCTTCGATACCTTTAATTTTAAAATACGTTTTTAGACTAAGTACTAATTTGTTCTTCTTTTCTTCTCTTGTGTGTGTTTCAGGTGTAATCAAGGTTCTCAAAACCTTCTCACACTCAACAATCAAGAGTTAGCAAGGGTAGAACAAGCAGAAAACAAAGAGAAGTCGAATCTAGCCAACATGGGCAACGAAACCGACAACCAAGCTGCAGATGGTCATGTAGCTGCTGCTATTCGAAGGCTGGAACAACAAATGCAGCAGCTGCAACAGGAGCAAAAGCCACAGCAGCAGCGTGCCATTGGGGATATGGACAATCCTCATGCTTTCTACCGGAACCGAGCGGCAATCGTTCCACCTGCTGATGAGAAGCAAGATTATGAGATTAAGCCTCAAATGATATCACTGGTTAAGCAGCACTTGTTCCATGGACTTCCCGCGGAAATTCCGACGGACCATATAGAGAACTTCGAGGAGATTTGCTCCACGACGAGCTCTAATGGGATGAATCCGGATTTCTTGAAGTGCAAGCTTTTTTCTTTCTCACTTGCGGACAAAGCTTCCTGTTGGCTCAAGTCGCTACCAGCTGGATCCATCACGACTTGGACGCAATGTAGAGCTACTTTCTTGGACCACTTCTACACCAAAACCATGACCGCGAGTCTAAGGAACAAGATCTCCACGTTTCAGCAACATTCAGGAGAGTCCTTTTTTGAGGCATGGGAACGGTTCAAAGAGTACAAGAGGGAATGTCCACACCATGGGTTACCGATGAGAATTTGCTGGGTATCTTCTATGATGGTGATGATTGGGATTATAGGAACACTTTGACTGCTGCAAGTGATGGTAATTTTATGACCAAGATCAAGGAGGGTGCGTATAAGCTCATAGAAAACTTGGCTGCAAGTTCTAGGAATCGCTGCCATGAGTATGATGAGCCTATACATGTCAGCAGTGTTGAGTCACAGAAGATTGATGAGCTGACAGCGAAAGTGGACCTGTTGTTGAAGAGAAATCAGAGAAGTGTCCAGCTTTGTGAGAACAAAAGAGATGAGAAGTATGCTGAGGTGAGCTATGTGGGTGGAGACTATGTGCATCATCAGAGTTTTCAAGCTCATGCGTCTAACTCTCAAGACGAGCTAAAGTCCCTTATGCAATTGGTTTTGCTCAGCCATCAGAAATCTGCTAATGAGATCAATGTCAAGGTGGACAGCATGTACAATGATCTCAACAGTAAGTTTGAAGCTATTTGCACTCATGTGAAGAAGCTTGATATTCAGGTCACTAAAACCGCCAAGGCAATCAAGAGTACACAAGGAGTGTTGCCAGGTAAGCCAGTTGCAAACCCCAGAGAGGTTATGAACGCCATCATGCTGAGAAATGGAAGATCTCTTCCACTGGTTGTAAGGGCAGGGACTGCAACCTGCCCAGAAAAGTCTGTGGAGCATCTGCTCCCGGAAGGAGCACCTGCTCCAGGAGAGAAAAAGGATGAAGAGGTTGCTGGACCATCTTCTCCAGTGCTTCGACCGAATGACCTTGCTGATAAGATTCGGTCGCGTGTCTACAAACCCCCATTCCCTTACCCAGTTCCACCTAGAGATCAAAGGGGTTCCATTTGTGGAGAGAAGCTAGATAGTTTTAAGAAGATGGCGAGAATGATTCCTAAAGAAATCTCCTTTGAAGAGGCTTTGGAAAATCATCCCATACATGATTTCTTTTGGAATTGCAGAGAGACTCAAGAAGAGATTAAGGAAATCTTTGCACAAGCGAGGAGTACACCACCACCATTGAGGGTATTGCCTAAGGTTGAAGACCCTGGAAAATTCTTTGTTCCATGCTCCATTGACGGAGTTGAATTTGAAGAATCTGTTTGTGATTCTGGGTCTTGTGTGAATCTCATGTCAAGGGCTATGGCAGAGAAGTTAACAATTGCTGAGGTAAAAACTAGTTATATGACTCTTAGATTTGCAAACTCCTCAGCAACACCATCATATGGCATCATTCACGATGTACCTGTCCAAATTGGGGATTGCCTAGTTCGTACTGATTTTGAGGTTGTAGAGATGAGAGAAGGTTATGGTATGTCTTTGCTTCTTGGGAGACCATTCATGGCTACAGTGGGTGTGATCATTGATATGCCTAATAAGCGAGTCTCCTTTTCTAACGTCAACAAAAAGGTTTTCTACAATGCCATTCCCAAACGGACCACACACGCCTCTTGTATCTCGGCAGTGGATAGAGAGGAGCTGTCATTTGATATGGTGAAAGAGCTTGGTGATATGAGTGAGATCAATGAGGTTTTAGATGGACATCATCCTCATATCACCAAACAACGTAGGGAGAAGACAAAGGTGCAGGGAAAAGTACAGTGCAAAAGGATTAAGGGTGATCCTAAAATGACTTTGATCTCTCAAGGATATGATGGAAACTCGGTTGAGTACAAGTTGAAGTGCAAAGGTACTCCTAAACCTTTCTCTAGAGCTAGGGCTATTCTTCCATTAGAGTTGAAAGAGAAGGGTATTGGTGTTGTGAATGGAATGCTGAGTAAGGTTCTGAACATGAGGATGTCTGATTGTGGAGCTTGTTTTGGAGTAAGCTCTCAATTCCAACCTGGTTGATACATGGCACCAAAGTCAAGCTAGTGACTTAAACCAAGCGCTTGGTGGGAGGCAACCCACCGGTATGTTTTCTAACTCTTTTAAATTTAATTTCTTTTTCTAATAATTTTTGTTTTTAGGTTTGGATTTTTCAGTTTTTCCTTAAAAAAAAAAAAAAAAACAAAAAAAAGAAAAACAAAAGGGGGAAATTTTTCCAGGGAGTCCTCCGTCGATCGACAAGGATTAATGTCGCTCGACACTGATCGGAGCTGCGATTCGGAAATTTTTCCAGAGAGTCCATTGTCGACCGACACTACTTTCCGTCGATCGACACAGGAGCTTCGGCCAAACTGAGCTGAAAAGATCAAGGGGAGCACCTGCTCCTTCTAACACGCCGCCTGCTCTCCTGTGTATATTTTGAATTTCGAATTTCGAATTTTAAGATAAGGCCCACCAAGAGGTAAGTCCAAAAGAGAATATATTTGTTGGGCCCGAATATCTAGCCAAAAAGGAAACAAACTTTAAATCAGATTATTTTCCTAATTTTTTGGGAAATAACTGATTTTGTGGGATCCACTTATTTACTCCTTCTTATATACTCGCGCCCATCTCTTCTCTCTCTCTTTTCTTCTTCACGATTTTTCCTCCATTAACAAACTTAAAGCTTTTTCTCTCTAAACACAACTTTGTGAATTATTCACGGATTTGTGCGATTTTTAGTTCGATCCCACTCGATTTTTCGCCCTCTTTTCATTTATCCACTTCGTTTTTCGAGACTCCAAAGGATGTCAGGACCAAGGACTTCGATGGGTGACCCCAAAAGCAGAGCTGCCAAGGGCAAGAACATCGCCACAACAAGCGGTGCTCCTCACCCGTGGCCCCGACCAGCCGGTAAACGCTTTACTCCACATGCGTCGCATACTCCACATGCTCTAGAAGAGTTGCAATGGTTCTAAGGCCACCGCTATCGCACCATCTACACCCGCTGCTCCGCCGTCTGCTATGCCATCATCTTCAGGCCGTATGACACGTTCCTCCAAGCGCAAGAAGCCCACAACCGATGAAGACGAGGATTCCGAGCACACCGCGAGTGCTTAGTCGCTTTTCTATCCCCCCTCTTTCCATTTCCGCTAAAACATTTTCTTTTCCTGTACTTTTCTTTATTTTTGGACTTATTTCTTAATTCTCTATTTTCTTATTTTCACACCGAGACGGTGTGAAGTAAGTCTGGGGGGAGTTGTTGCTGATGTCGTTTATTTTGGATGTTTTCTTTTCTTATGTCCCTTTGAGTCTGTTTTTCTTTGTTTGATTTTATTGAGTTAAGACTTTTTAGTTGGGAATTAGGACTTTATTCTATGACGATTTATGAACCACTTGAGCTAATTAACTCTCTTTCTAGTGACCATTTCTTCAGAGCGCGAATTACAAGGAATAGCTGGAACACTTCAATGCACCATCTTCCAGGTTTCATATTGACCAAAAATTTTCTCGCTATTGGCACTAGACTAGGGAAACGAATCATATTCAAGACTTCTTTTTCCTTTTTACCACTCTTGTTGATCCTGAATAGCTAGCTCATTTTTAGCTAGTACCCTCCTTTAACCTTACCTGTTTTCAAACCCCTTGCCGTCTTGTTACTTCATTGTTACATGTGCAGCATATGCGCAAAAGGGCCGGAGAGAGATGGGTCGACACAACCTCTAGATCACTCGTTCTGAAGGACAGAGCACCCGCTCTTATTTACGAGGTTTTGTGGAAGAAGGAGTGGAGGAAACATCATTGAGACCCACTTGGGTATGTACATTAATTCTGATATTTTTGTTTGAGAGGCATATCTGTGTAATCAAAACCCTCTTCATCATCATATTAAAAAAAAAAAAAAAAAAAAAAAATAATAATAATAATAATAATAATTTCGGTGATGAAGAGTGGAAATTTGTAAGAATATATGTCTCTCAAACCCAGCAAGTATACTCAAGGTGGATGATAGTTCTACGAAAGGAAGAAAGAAAGAAGGACGAAATAAGTGATTTAGAGAATGTGGAGCATCAAACAGACCCGCTCTCTCTTGTAATTTTGTGCGATATCCTGCATCCTCTGCGAAACATCGGGTAACCCTTAAACACTCTAAACACCTTTAACTCCACCCCTAAATGTCCTTAAACCCTTAGAGCCGTCTTCTCTGAGAAGGTGCCCTTAGCGAGATCCTTACGCATACTTTAAGTGTGTTGGGTTTGTGTTATTACAAAGAAATATTTGGGAAATGGCCTGGTTGGGAAATGTGTTGAGGTTGTTTTGGCAAAGCTTTGTCGTTCATAATCTGGATTATGTGGTCTGCAGACTGAAAGCCAAAGGTACGGTTCGCTGAGAATAAAAGAGTTCCCACGTTTTCAAACCTTTTCCTTTACTTAGTTTTGAGTTTGTTTGAGGACAAAAAAAGATCTAAGTCTGGGGGAATTGATATACTCCATTTTTGGCGTATTCTAACCATTGTTTTGTAGGGTTTTATCGAGTCTTTCTCCTTTGTATTGAGTCTTTTTAGGTCTAAAGGTGGCTGGAATGAAGAATTGGAGTTTGCTAGGAGGCTTGGTGGAAAAGAAAGGAAAACAAGATCTTTTGGGAAATTCTGGAGCTAAAGGAGCACCCGCTCCCCGATCCGACTGACCTGCTCCCAGAAGATCCACTTTTTGAAATTTTCATTAAACCTAATTTCGCCACCTAGGGTTTCCCTTATAAATCCCAGCCGCCCCAGACCTAAGAGAGAGGCTCTTTTTCACAGAGAAAAACAGAGAGAACACGTGAGAGAGAGAGAGATTTGATACTTGCACTACAAGAAAACAGCGCAATTCCTACGGAAATATCCGTCGGAAGTCTGTCGGAATAAGAGTTTTCCGATAGATTTCAGACGGATATGTCTGTCGTTTCTATCTTGTCGGAAATGGAAATTCTGTCGGAAAGCTGTCGGAAACAAAACCGACAGCTTTCCGATGGGTTCCGACTACTAGTAAACCGACAGACTTCCAACGTCATTATTTCCGACATATTTCCGACGGATTTATTTCCGACAGCTTTCCGACGGATTTCCGACGTATTCGTAGAAATAATTAAATATAATAATAAATTAAATAATAATTAATTTAATATAAATTTAAAATTTAAAATTTGAATTATTTAAATTAAAATAAAATTAAAAGTAGAAATTAAAATAAAATTAAAAGTAGAAATAAAAAGTAATATTGTTTTACAAAACGTTAATAATAAAAATCTAAGTGGTGGGCCCCGGCGGAAAATCCGGGTTGCGCCCCAAGTACGCCATCATCCGTTGCATCATCTCCCTGTCCTTGTCACGCTCGGCTCTCTCCTTCACCCGCTCGGCTTCTAGGACGGCTTGTGCATCTCGTATCTCTTGGACCGTCGTCTTCAAACCTTCAATTTCGACGTCCTTTTCCTTCATCTGGGCTCTCAGGTCGGATGTCTCGCTGTAGTAACAAGAAGACTCCGATGATCCCGCATCGTCGGGAAGACCATAAAGCCGCCCTTTGCTCTGCGGAGCAACCTGCGGAACAAATTAAATTGTAAATGAAAAAGACTTGAAAACTAATTTAAATTTTACATACCTTTAAGACGAATTGGTTGATGATGTCGTCCGGGGCTTGGGTGAGGGGAGGGGTTCCTTCGACGTCTGGCTGAGAGAGAATGTACTCCTCTTCCATTCTTTGGACGCTCTCCTAAATCTCCCGAGCTACCTGATCCTGGACAACACCATTCTTGTTGGTGTGTGTCGCTAGCAGAAGTTCCAAGTTGTTGGGATCCCGACCCAACTCCTTAGCCTGCAGTTGTTAGATATTTATTTAATAATATAAATGTATAAAAATTTTTTTTAATAAAAATCAAGACGTTCAATGAAAAACTTACCATATCCCTAGCCTTTGTCTTCTTGCTGGTAGCTCCAAGGTTGTGGGTGGCAGGTCCCTTGCCGTTGCACTGGCATGTCCCTTGCCGTTGCCGTTGCGCTGGCTGTTCCGGTTGCTAGAGTGATATGTAGAGCTCTCCTTGGTCGCCTCTAGTTGCCAATAGGCGATGAACCCGTTCCACAACTCCGCCTTTTCCACCATCTCCTTTGGCACCTGACCGTGTAGCCACTTATCCTTCCACTCGAACACCTTCTTCGAGTAGTGCAGTGCTGCATAAGAGTCGAATTCTCTCCTAACCAGAGCGGTCATGTGTGGGTCCCACCTAAATTCTTGCTGCAAATACAAAAATTAAATATAAATAATAATAATTTAAATGAAAGTAAAAATTGTGAAAAAGATGACTTACCGCAAATTGGCGAAACCACATATCTTGATCCTCTAGTGGCATGGCGGTGTACGTCGCATAAGGACGGCTGAGCATAGAGTTTTCCATCTTGTTCAGGGATTTCGAAATCCCGCTGCGAGAATCACCAAACCTACGGGAAAAAATGCAACATTAGTCGCAATTAAATTAAATTTGTTAAAAAAAAACAGAAATGAAACAAAAAACTTACCATCTGTCTCTACCGAGCTGGTCTGGATGGAGTCTAGTCAACCTCTCTCGTCCAGGAAGACCCATGAATTCCTCGACGCTAATCTGCGACGGTGCTGTGGTGGCTGCTGGTGTCACTGGCGTCTCTACAGGTATAGACGACGGTGTAGGTGTAGACGTCGAAGTCGAATGAGCTCTACTCACACGACGACGACTATGTTGGCCGCTGCCAGATGCAGTGGCGAAACCACCGTAATCCCTAGATTTATATGATAATATATTTTAAATATATGAAAAATCTATAATTATAAAAATATAATGGTTTAAAAAAACAATGCTTTAAATTTCCAAAATTCTCAAATTTTAATTTCCAAAATTGTAAATTTTAAAATTCTGTGGTGGATTTTAAAATTTAAATTTCCAAAATTCTAAAATTTAAAATTTAAAGTTTTATAAGGTTTTTAAATAGTGTTATAAGGTTTTTGTAAAGTTTTATAAGGTTTTTAAATAGTTTTATAAGGTTTTTAAATATTTTTATAAGGTTTTGTAAACAATCTTATAAACCTTTTAAAAACTTTCCTAAATCTAATTGTTTAAAATTCTTTAAAATATAGATATAAATTCAAAAATTAAGTCATTATCTTTAAATTTACAATTATTTCGATATTCTAAAATTCTTAAGTAATTGTTACATAATTTAAAATTCTAAAAAATTAAAATTCTAAAATTTTAAATTAATCGTTATAATTGTTTAAAAATTAGTAAAACTTGCTAACAATATTCTAAAAATTTATGGAAAAAATAATTTCCCTAAATCAATTTCTCTAAATCAATTTCCCTCATTTTTCCTAATCATAAATCTAACTTTTCATAACAATTTAAAAACCCTAACAATTTCATAACAATTTAAAAACCCTAACAATTTAGTAAAAATTAGTAAAAATACTAACAATTTACTAACAATTTCATAAAATTAGTAACAATTTGCAAATTTCATTTTATAAAATACTAACAATTTCCTAACCCTAATCCGAATCCTAAATCTAGCAAAAATCAATTCACAAACTCATTTATATAAAATCTAACCAAAATCAACATGAAATTTGAGGATACTTACAAATGAGAAGGAAGATCCGCCATGGGTAATCCGGCGAGGAGGAGACGGCGGCGAATTCCGGCGAGGAGGAGGGGATTCTCGGTGGCGGCTAAGGGGAGAGGAGGAGGCGGTTGGGGCGAGTCTCGGAGGCGGAGAGGCTCGGAGGCGGAGAGGATAGGCGGAAGGGCGATTCCGGCGAGGAGGAGGAGAGAATTCCGGCGAGGAGGAGCGAATTCCGGCGATTTAAGAAATGATTTCAACCCGTGGAGAAGAAGAAGAAGAAGAGTCGGTTCTGTTATTAAATTAGAATTTCCGACGGAATTAAATCTGTCGGAAATCCGTCGGAAATTCTAATTTAATAATTTTCATTTCGCGGTATTTATTTTTCATTTCGCGGGTTAAA
The DNA here is from genome assembly GCA_963576765.1 of Draba incana. Classification (NCBI taxonomy): domain Eukaryota; kingdom Viridiplantae; phylum Streptophyta; class Magnoliopsida; order Brassicales; family Brassicaceae; genus Draba; species Draba incana. The sequence continues at coordinate 27,487,827 of OY755209.1, forward strand.
TTTGGCATATCCGTCGGAAATCCGTCGGAAATATAAATATATTTCCGACAGATTTCCGACGGAATTGTGGTTTTAGGGTATGGAATTGAAGAAATGTTTTTTTGTTGTTTTAGGGTTAAGGAATTGAAGAAATTGAAGAAATGTTTATTAAATTTAAGAAATTTAAGCAATGTAAATTTAATAAATTTAAGAAATGTTTATTAAATTTAAGAAATGTTTTTTTGGAAATTTAAGCATTGTATATTTTTAAACCAAAATGCTTATTTTGGAAAAATTGTTAGCATTTTGTACTCATTTTTACCTTAAAACCACAAAATCCGTCGGAAATCTGTCGGAAATATGTATATATTTCCGACAGATTTCCGACGGCATTGTGGTTTTAAATGGTTTTTTGGAAATTAATGAATTAGCATTTAGGAAAAAATTGGTAATTTTTAAACAATTGTTAGCATTTTGTACATATTTTTACCTGAAATCTCCAATTCCGTCGGAAATCTGTCGGAAAAATATACATATTTCCGACAGATTTGGGGTTTTAAGCTTGTTTAGGATCCGTTTTCGTAGTTACAAGTTAATAGCATGGTTGGAGTAATATTTGGAAGATAAAATACTTGATAATGGTCATTGTTACTTTCAAATTCTAAACATTTAGTATTTTCCGTAAACATCTATTGTTTTGTATATGTAACTGTATGAAACGCTTTTGGTTGAAACATGACAAAATCGCAAAACATGTTCGGTATAACATCGAGAATGTTATTTACTCAATTATCTTTCACTTTAGTTGTCAAAATTGTATGCCGAGACTTTGTCTTCTCAAAATTCAGGAATTTGGCCTCAAAACCCTAAATCTGTCGGAAATCAGTCGGAAAAATATATATATTTCCGACTGATTTCCGACAGATGTAAGGGTAACACGTGTCGTCTTTTAAGGTTAGCATGATATGAATATTGCGTCGGAAATCTGTCGGAAATATATACATATATTTCCGACAGATTTCCGACGGATAAAATAAAAAAAAAGTTTATTTATATAAAAATGATATATCTGTCGGAAATCTGTCGGAAATATATATATATTTCCGACTGAGTTCCGACAGATTTAGGGTTTTGAGGCCAAATTCCTTAATTTTGAGAAGACAAAGTCTCAGCATACAATTCTGACAACTAAAGTGAAAGATAATTGAGTAAATAACATTCTCGATGTTATACCGAACATGTTTTTCGATTTTCATGTTTCAACCAAAAGCCTTTCATACAGTTACATATACAAAACAGTAGATGTTTACGGAAAATACTAAATGTTTAGAATTTGAAAGTAACAATGACTATTATCAAATATTTTATCTTCCAAATATTGCTTCAACCATACTATTAACTTGTAACTACGAAAACGGATCATAAACAATCTTAAAACCCCAAATCTGTCGGAAGTCTGTCGGAAATATATATATTTCTGACAGATTTCCGACGGATAAAATAAAAAAGCTTATTTATATAAAAATGATTAACTGTCGGAAATCTGTCGGAAATATATAAAAATATATAAATCATTTTATATTAAATATATATATATAAATAAATATACAGATAAGTCGAAATTATATATATATATATCATTTAAAATATATATAAATTATCCAACTTCTTCGTCATCAACTTCTTCTTCTTTATCAGATCCTTCCGAAGGAATTGTGTCTTCGTCTTCATCAAATTCTCCAACTTCTTCTTCTGATTCTGAATGTACGATATTATCACCAAATTCAGTGAAATCAACAAAAAGGTCCACCGCTGAAGAATGATCAACTGGAGCCATCGGAGTAATTCTAGTTGGTTGCATAGCATCTTGCTCAGCATTTCCATATAGTCTCCCTCTTGGATTAATTGGAGTCACTATAATCCAAGGATCTCCTCGATGTGTTACCCTAGGATAAGAAATGTAGCATACCTGAAACAAACATATTTAGTTTAGGCAATTACAATATCATTATTTATCTATAAGGCACGTATTATAAAATTTTAAAATCAAACCTGGTCTGCTTGTGATGCTAGGATGAATGGGTCATACTTTTGCAGTCTCCTACAAGAATTTACTGAAGTGACGCCAAATTGGCTCACCTGGACACCTTCTGGATATGACGGATCATACCACTCACACAAGAAAATAATGCACCTCATGCCCAACATTCCTGGATAGCGCACTTGCAATATTTCTTTCAGAATCCCGTAGTAGACTACATCACCACTTTTAGCTGAAATACCGTAATCTGCAGTTGCCCTCGGCCTTTCTTCATGAATCCTAAATGCAAATCCCCTAGTGCAATACCGAGCGTATGAAGTTGCTTCAAAGCTTGGGCCTGAAACTATCTCTTGTAACCATGTCGGAAACCTTTCTCCATTCTTCATTCCTTCAGAAACCTGAGATAATAATTTAGACAAATTAATAAACAAACATTTAATTAAGTAATAATTAATTGAGTAATTTTAAGAAATGTAAGCGTTTTTTTAAAACTTACGTAATATTGCAGCCAATTTGGAAACTCGTTTTCCTTAGATTCTCCAAGTTCGTCTTCTGTCATTTCTGGATAATAGCGACGTATTGATGCAATGTAAATCCTGAAAGCAAACAAAAAATATATAACATATGAAACCTATATATTACTTAGGTATTAAAAATAAGATGTATTTAAATAAGTTCTGTTTTTACCTTTCGTACTCCGCCATCTCCTCACAATTCGTTAGGATATACATATGTAAGTGACTCCACTTTGCTTGTGATAGGAAGCGTCTCTTCCCTCTCCCAATCACTCGGCCAACTTGCGAAAACATCTCAGGGACAATCGCGGCATATGTGACTTTCTCACCTTTATCATCATAACGAGCAGGACGTCTACTCTTCGTACTAACTTCCCGCGGAAAGTAATATTCCGCAAACTGTGATGATTCTTCATTGATACTCTGTGCGACAATAGAACTTTCAACTCGAGCCAAATTTTTGACCTTCTTCTTTAGATGGAACATGTACCGCTCAAAAGGATACATCCAACGAAATTGAACGGGACCACCTAGTTCAGCTTCGCGGGGGAGGTGTAGGGGAAGATGTTCCATAACATCAAAAAAAGACGGCGGAAAGATCTTCTCAAGATTGCAAAGGATCACTGGTATATTGGCATCTAAATTGCGGATCCCCTCAACTGTAAGTGTCCTCGTGCATAAATCCCTAAAGAAAGCACCAACTGCTGCAATAGCTTCGTGGACAGTTTGAGGAAGGAGATGGGTAAAAGCAAATGGAAGAAGCCTCTGCATCAGTACATGATTATCATGACTCTTCAGTCCCAAAAACTTTAGGTATCGCGAGTCTACGCAATTACCCAGATTAGCTGCATATCCATCAGTGAATTTAACTTCGTGTTCAATCCACCGGAAAAATTCTCTTATCTTTTGTATTTGCAATCGGTACGGAGGAAAAGGATATGTACCATCGGGAATACGATCAAGATAAGCACGGTAGCAAATCTTTGAAACATCCATCCTAGACTTCACATTGTCTTTTGTCTTTCCCGGGATGTTTAACACCGTATTCATGATGTTGTCAAAGAAGTTCTTTTCAATATGCATCACATCGAGGTTGTGCCTTAATAAATGATCCTTCCAATACGGCAAATCCCAAAATATACTCTTCTTATGCCAGTTGTGAGCTCCTCCTACACCACAAAGCGGTTCATGCCCATTACCCCCACAATCAGGAGTCCTCTCAGCACCAAAATCTCTCAACTGCTCCAATATAGTACGACCGTCTATCTCATCAATTGGAGCATCAAACACTTGTTTATTTTTCTTAAATAATCTTTTAGACCGACGATAGGGATGGCCGTCCGGTACAAACCTTCTATGGCAATCAAACCAACATGGCTTTCTTCCATTCCTCAATTGGAAAGCGTCAGTGTTGTCTTGGCAAAACGGGTAATGTTCCATGAGTAGTCCATCCAGATAGCATACCATATGCTGGGAAATCGCTAATAGTCCATATAAGGACCGCACGCATCAGAAAATTCTGCTTCCGTGAAACATCAAATGCTTCGACACTGTGACTCCATAGCATTTGTAACTCATAAATCAATGGCTGGAGGAATACATCAAGTGATCTCTTCGGATGCTCAGGGCCGGGAATAAGAACGGAGAGGAATAAAAACTCTCGATGCATGCACATACCAGGGGGCAAATTATACGGTGTTACGATTACGGGCCACAAAGAATACTGCCTTCCATGCTTCCAAAATGGATTGAAACCATCCGTACTTAACCCGAGGTACACATTTCTTGACTCGTATGCAAAATCCGGATACAACATTTGAAAATGTTTCCACGCTTTTGCATCTGAAGGATGTGTAATCTCTCCATCTTGACGATGCTCTGCATGCCATCTCATTTGTTTTGCCGTTCGCACAGATTGATATAACCTCTTTAACCTCGCTGTCAATGGTAAGTACCACATACGTTTATATGGAATTGGAACTCTCCCACCAGTTTCCTGATACCGCGGTTTACGACGAAATTTACATCTTCTCCGGTCTTCGTCTTCTCTCCAATATAGCATACAGTTGTCGATGCATTCATCTATCACCTGATACGGCATACCAAGACCAGCTACAAGTTTCTGTATCTCGTAGTATGATGCAGGTGCCTGATTATCTTCAGGTAAAATATCTTTCACAAAATCTGCTATCGCATCAACACACTCTTCCGCCAAATTGAAGTCTGTCTTAAGGGTCATCAGTCTACTAGCAGTTGATAAAGGGGAATGTCCGTCTCTACACCCATCATATAATGGTTGCTTCCCTGCGTCTAACATATCAAAAAATCTTCTAGCTTCTTCATTTGGTTCTTCTAGTCTATCCTCCCTTATTACGATCGATGGCAAATTCTCTCTAAACGCATCATGAACCATCTCAGCGGTACCTACACCAAAATCTACTTCCGTTCTATGTTCGCCTAAGCTATCCGTTCTATGTTCACCTAAGTTATCCATTCTATGTTCACCTAAGCTATCCGCAACATATGGTGCACTGCTACTACTAGCACCATCATTATTAGTTTCTCCATGAAAAAACCAAATTTTGTATCCCGGCATAAAACCAACGGTATACAAGTGATGCCAAACTTGTTCTACATTAACATTACGAGAATTGCAACAATTTAAACATGGACATTTTATCACCTTTCGATTCCCGACAACCGCCATGAACTCGCATATACCTCGTGCATAACTTGGATTTAATGTATTCGACTCCGGATCATACATCTCTTCATCCATCCACGATCTATAATATCTAGAAGATGACATCTCACTCTCTTAACGATTTTTTTCTAACAAATATTTGGTTGGAAGTTGTTGTTGTTTTGTGAGTGAATGAAGATGTGTGGAATCATATATATAAATACGCTGACCGTCGGAAATCTGTGGGCAAAGCGTCGGAAAAACAACGGATATAATAACGGCTAGATAACGGTTATAAACGGCTATTTTTTCCTACAGATTTCCGACAGACTAGTTGGGAGTCTGTCGGAAATCTATCGGAATTTGATATTTTCCGACGGATTTCCGACAACTGACCGGAATCTCCTCCGGCGTCGGCAACGGCTAGTTACACGGTCCAATAATCCGACCGATTTCCGACGGTCTGTGGTCCGTCGGAAATAATTCCGACAGATTTCCGACAGAATTGAAAAATTTCCATTCCCTCGGAAATCGGTCGGATTACCGTCGGAAAATTTCCGACGGAATTACTTCCGTCGGATTTGCGGCTGTTTTCTTGTAGTGTTGTCTTTAGAGTTTTTGTGAGATTTGAAGATTGTCTTCCAACCTTTGGAGAAGATTTCTAAACTCTTTATCTTTTTCATTAATTTATCTATGAATTCTCTTATCTCTCTTGTTGTGTTTCGTATCTCCATGTGCGAGTAGTTCTTTTTGTTAGGTTAGGGTTTTCAATGGGATTTAGAGATTCTTGAACTAAGCATAGATAGGTTTTTAATACATATTTGATATCTCCATCTATTGTTGATCTTAATGCCTAGACTGGATTGATCACCTAGCCTTTGATTTTAGGTTGAATTTACTCATCAAAAGTGTAGTGAATTGCTTGAATGAACTTAGATGGGCGTGTTGACCCTTAGCCAACGATAGTTGAAGTTAAGGCAACTCGTGAACAAATCAATCCTATTCGTTATTCTCATCGATTCTCTTTAGTCTCAAACGACAGTTTAGGGTGCTAGATTGATTGATGAAGTAGTGGATGCCGCGACAGTGAATTCTCTTGAATTTATGATTGAGTTCTAGATTGATTCTTAAATTGATATCCTGAATAATTGCTTGGTTCTTGATGATCTAATCCCTGAGATATTTACCCTAGCTTAACGTTTTTAATATTATTGCTTTCATCGAATTTATTTTATTTGCTTCTTGAAATCGTGACAATTTAAACCAACTTGAATCGCTTAGCTAAAAGTGTGTTTAAAGGAATTAGAGTGTATTGCCGGTCCCTGAACGAACCTAAACTATTGTACAACGGATTAGTAATTTAGGACTTGAGAACTTTCACCAGGGCAAAAACCTGTTATCATCGATCGTTTTGGAGGAATGGACGGGATTGGAAGTCTGTTCGGTCCTCTCGGGGGTGAGGGCAAGAGCGTCTATCTCCGTCGGATTGGGATGTTCTTGCTCGGGGCAAGAGTCGCTTTTCAGGCCACTGGAGTGTGATCGCCCTGGGCGCTTGTCCCCGCAGAGTGCGTTCAGATGTTCGCTTTTTTTGTTCAGATCCATTATCGCGTAAAAAGATATCTCATATAGAGACCCCCTACCTGGCGCGCCAAATATTGAACTCGAGATTGGATTCTACATTAAATTTGTTCGGAGGTTCGAGATACTTTGACAAGATAGAATGGAGGTATGATCGAGGAATTCTAGAGGTTGGCTCGGATGAACAGAATCCGAGCAGGTTGCTCAGAAATAGCAGGTTACGGGTTTCGAGCAGGATGCTTTGGATTTGGAGAGATTAATTCGAGCAGGCTAGAAATAAAGAGAATAATATGATCAAAAAGTGTAATGCAATCAGCCTTGGTTGTACAAGAATAATGTACAACCTTATATAGTACAAGGTTTTTAGGGCTTTTGGTACACATGGTCACATTTTAACCATATGTTTCCATAAAATAACTCATGGTGATCATAAAGTAACCACACTAAGCATAAAGCAACTATACTTAGCTAGTAAGATATAAATGAGTTGGGCCTTTCTCTTGATGGGCTGGGAGCAGAATTTGCCTTGTGTCAAATCTATGGTGCAACATGTTTGAATAAAATAAAAACCATACATTTTGCAACCAACGTTCATTAGATCGGCCAAGATAGTGTACAGTCAGGTTAACCAAAACATCATAGAACAATAGATTAGATAACATATACAAGATTCAAGATTTGGATACATGATTCACTAACTTCCCACCTGTTGCCATTATTAGCTATTTTGCCATATCCATAATCAGTGCCGGCTCAAAGGTTTTATGGATCTTAGGACAAAAAATAAAAATTTAGGCCCCTAAAATATATTTTTGATAATATTTTTTACTAAATAAATTTTTTTACTAATTTTTTTCTAAAATTCTTTTATGAAAAAAATATATATGTTATAAAAAAAATTATGGGGTTTTTCAATTTTCATTTTAAATATTTTTGTTATTGAAAAAAAATATATTTGGATCTCTTAATTGTTATGACACGGGATAGGGCCCGGGTAATCGCACCCCAAGTCTTCTCCATTGAGCCAGCCCTGTCCATAATCCAACAACCTCAAAAGAGAATACATCTCCCTTGGAGCATACTCCCAAACTATCTTTTCACGTGCAACAAACCTGTAGATCTCAGTCTCATCAACGGTCTTTATTAAGGCCGGTTGAGTATCACTCATTTTACACTTATTATTTCCTTCTCTCTTATTTTTTTCATTTTATTATTCTCAATGTCACTACCACACTTAAAACATTTTTCTAGTTATAATTATCATATTTTTTATTGTTTGAAAAAACTTCCCTTTTAATATTTACAAGGCTAATGGCTCTCGATGGAGAGATTTTCAGTCACGGCAACATCTACAGCTATAATGGGAAAGAAACCTACTCCAACATTTACAAAGAAGATGAACCACCATTCTATGATCTCCAAACCTCTCTCAGCTTTCTCGATAGCCAAACCCATTTCAACGATTCTTCGTTTCTCCAAGAAGGGTACTATGGGGATACCACTACATTCCTTGACAAATCACCTCATGAAATTGCAATGAATGAAGCAAAATCTACGCCGAAGAGAATCTCCTCTCGTAGCCCGAACTGCCATATAAGTTACCACCAAGATATGGGGAATAATCAGGCAACGCAACGCAGGCCAAGGGTGAAGGAAAACAAAGAAGAAATAAATAATAAACGTATGACTCACATTGCCATGGAGCGTAACCGGAGAAAACTGATGAATGAGCATCTCTTCGTTCTCCGCTCTCTCATGCCTGAGTCATACGTGCAAAGGGTATCCATTGTTAATTTATATATCTACAATCGTAATTCTATACTTAATCTATTCTTTGCTCTCTTTTTTGGGTTTTAAGCAGCTCATGGGATTATAGTAAACTAACACCTTATGAAACAACCTTCCATGATTTTAAAAACTATTTATACAGTGGATATAAAAAGTTTCAAGTTAGATGATTTTTTTACTTTTGAATGTAAAATTAATTAGTTTTTATTGATTTTGATCATTTATACTTTGCAGATTGTTTTATCATTAGATGAATTGTGTTTAGGTAGATAACTAATGATGTTTTAGTTATAAAAAAATGTTGAATGATTTCTTAATGTATGTACAAAATTTTTAAATATCAAAGTAAGTTGTAGTGAATTCTTTTTAGCCTGTACTATATTTGTAACAACTCCTTTTTCTTTGGATTGGGTGACTAATCAGTGAATTCCTTTTCTAATGGTTGAAAAATTAATATTGTATATATTGAGATAACCTTAATTGTAAGACTTTACATGCATAACTCTTTCGTACTGACGATTTTAGTATCCACATACCTTTTTTCTTCATGGTTTAAGTGTGACCAAGCATCAATAATAGGATGTGCCATAAACTTCATCAGAGAACTGGAACACCGTCTTAACCTCCTCAACTCCAATGGGGAACCAAACGAAAAATCATTTTCTGGAGACAATATCTCATCAGCCACACCTTTCTCCGATGCCTTCAAGCTGCCCCAGTTCTCATTGGGTTCTTCTGCATTCAGCGAGAATGTGGTTCACGAGGTTAATACATTGGCTGATGTTGAAGTAAGCCTTGTCGAGAACTACGCAAGTCTTAAGATAAGATCAAAAAGGAGACCAAAGCTTCTTCTCAACGTGGTCTCTGGTTTACAGAGCTTAGGGTTTATCATTCTTCACCTTAATGTCTCCACGGTTTCTGACTTTCTTCTCTACTGTTTCTCCACCAAGGTATGTTCCTGCTTAATTTTAAATCACTATTTATTTACCTCTGATTTGATATAACGTTACATTAAAAAATAGTTGTAATAAAAAAACTAGATTTACTAAAAATAAACTCTAGAATAGTAAATAAATTGCTAGCTAGAGGCATCGCCTAAACCTAATTGATTTTCTCTTGTCTTCTATCGTCTTATTAGTTTAAAAATGTGATGATGACTACTATAGGTTTAACTACGACTCTAATTACTACGTGATTTCTAGACCTTTCTGGCAGAAATTATTTTATCATTACGTTACTGAATATTTTTGATGAAAATTATCGTCTTGATCAACTATAAATTACTTTCTCCGGTTGGTTATAAAACGATGTACTATATTATGGGAATAGTCCTCACCAATTTTTTTTATATTCTAATGACTTATGCATATGACAACACAACAATTTGGAAAAAAAAACCATCTAGGTACACGAAGCTAAATTTATTTATAGGCTTTCACATCAGTAAAGATGTAAGGAGCATTTTTAAAAGGTGCTTTTTTTTCAACTTAACTCCAAAAAATATTAATCTTTGTGTTAACTTACAAAAAACATATTAAAAGTGGTATTGTCAAAACAAAAATGGCAATTAGAAAATTTCACAAAATATAAATACTTCAAATCTCATCTAATGTTTTTGTTTGTTTGTTTTGAGGATAACCTAATCAAAGTTTTAAATATTTCTTAAAAAATAACAATGCAGATTGAAGATTGTTGTAAGCTGACCTCTGAAGCTGATATTGCAACCGCTGTGTATGAAATGATTCGGATATATCATGATTCACGATGATGCTCAGGAGTAACCATCGATTTACAGAGTCAATGCTAGTAATGCCTAGCCGGTTTGTGATCGTTGGAACTTGGAAACGAGTTTTTTTCTATATATTATATTATAAGCTTTCTATATCCACTACACTTTTCAAACTTTCTAGTATAGATATGGACAATCCTTTTTTTTTGTTGAAGCTGTTGAAAAAATAGAAAATTAGATTAAAAGGTCTTCTAAATTTAAATTTTTCCATTTATACATTTAATTGACATTATCAAATTTTGCCACAATTACCTTTTTAATATGGGAAAATTGAATTAAAAGGTCTTTTAAATTTAAATTTGTCCATCTACACCTTTATTTGATATTGTCAAAATTTGCCCCAATTATCCTTTTAATATAAATAATTAGTTATTTCAAACTTTGTTTTTCAAACATGTAACAAATGAAATAATAAGATTTTTTATCAAATGAGAAAAATTTTAATTCCAATAGATTAAAATTTGAATTTCTAAATTCAATATATTTTGTACAGAATGTACATTCTGCAGTCTATACATGTTCCTTAAAAGTTTAGAAAATGTAATCTACTGATTGTACATGTTCTGCAACTTTTAGAATTTGTATTTTTAACTTTGCTCTTTGTTCTAAAAATTTATAGCACGCACACATTCCAAACGATTTAGAACAAAATATCAGAATACGTCATCTACACATTGGTCTATGTTCTAAAAAATTTAGAGAAACACTAATATTCTAAAAGTTTTGGAATCAAATTTCAGAATACGTAATCTTTGTTTTGCTCGACGTTCTACAAAATATAGAATATGTATTCTTCAGTTTGTTATGTGTTCTGAAAAATTGAGAATACCAATTCTAAAATTAATTTTCAAATTCTAAAAATTTAAGAAACCAAATCTTTCAGTTAAGGAAATCAAATATTCATTTATATTAGATTTTGCATAGTAAAGAAATAAGATTTAAAATGTTTTGAAAATATTTATATATTTCAAAAATATTTATATATTTCGAAAATATTTATATTTTACGAAAAATAAGATTTTCCGAAAATTATTATTTATATTATAAATCTTTAAAAATTTCAATTAATGTTATTAAAAAATAAATGAATTTTCTGAATAAAACTAAAATAAATCCGAAATTTTATTATAAAATAAAATCAAAATAAAATTTGAAAAAAAATTTCATTAAGAGTGTTTGAATATATATGTTTTTTTTATTTAATATAATTATAAAATAAAATTAGAATATAAAATAAATCCTAAATAATTAAAAGTAAATGAATTTTCAGAATAAAATGAATATAAATCCGAAATTATTAAATAAAATCAGAATTAAATATGAAAATCAACTTTGAAACCCTACAATTAAGGAAAAAATCTTATATTTTGGAAACAAGTAATAAATTTAAGGGTATTAGAGGATTTTAATTCTAACTAAAGTGTACATCACCAATCTAAAAAATAAAGGTGTAGATCACCAAATCCAAAACTTTTTGGCCTAAAAATCCAATTTTCCCTTTTTAACTTTGCTGTTTGTTCTAAAAATTTAGAGCATACTCAAATTCTAAACGATTTAGAACAAAATATCACATACGTCATCTGCACATGAAACAACCAAGTTTTTTTTTTTTTTTTACATTAACATTTCTACCGCGGAAAACATAATTAAATCATTTAATAAGTCAATAATTCAACCATCCAATAACGAAATAATTTCCATAAATCCAACAACCAAATATCAAATTCATGAATGAATAAATACTAGCAACCTAGCTCAACTGGTTCGTTAGACTAAACAACACAAATAAAAGACTCTATCATCCTCTTCCCTCGGCCTCGATTCCACGATCACATTTTTCCTTTACGAATATCAATTTACTACGCGATTTAAAATTCAAATAAACCAATTTCCAGATTTAAATCACCATTTCCAGCTTAATTAAACATTTTTCCAGATTAAATAAACTTTTACAGATTAAATAAATAAAACACACAACAATTCAACAAGAAATTATCGGGTGTCGATCGACACGCCACCCTGGTGTCGATCGACACTCGGCCATGTCGATATCATTCTCTTCGCGAGGTGTTGCTAGTAATGCCTAGCCGGTTTGTGATCGTTGGAACTTGGAAACGAGTTTTTTCTATATATTATATTATAGGCTTTCTCTATCCACTACACTTTTCAAACTTTCTAGTATAGATATGGACAATCCTTTTTTTGTTGAAGCTGTTGAAAAAATGGAAAATTAGATTAAAAGGTCTTCTAAATTTAAATTTGTCCATTTATACATTTAATTGACATTATCAAATTTTGCCACAATTACCTTTTTAATATGGGAAAATTGAATTAAAAGGTCTTTTAAATTTAAATTTGTCCATCTACACCTTTATTTGATATTGCCAAAATTTGCCCCAATTATCCTTTTAATATAAATAATTAGTTATTTCAAACTTTTTTTTTCAAACATGTAACAAATGAAATAATAAGATTTTTTATCAAATATGAAAATTTTAATTTGTAACCAATATATTAAAATTTGAATTTCTAAATTCAATATATTTTGTACAGAATATACATTCTGCAGTCTATACATGTTCCTTAAAAGTTTAGAAAATGTAATCTACCGATTGTACATGTTTTGCAACTTTTAGAATTTGTATTTTTAACTTTGCTCTTTGTTCTAAAAATTTAGAGCACGCACACATTCCAAACGATTTAGAACAAAATATCAGAATACGTCATCTACACATTGGTCTATGTTCTAAAACATTTAGAGAAACACTAATATTCTAAAAATTTTAGAATCAAATTTCAGAATACGTAATCTTTGTTTTGCTCTACGTTCTACAAAATGTAGAATATGTATTCTTCAGTTTGTTATGTGTTCTGAAAAATTGAGAATACCAATTCTAAAATTAATTTTCAAATTCTAAAAATTTAAGAAACCAAATCTTTCAGTTAAGAAAATCAAATATTCATTTATATTAGATTTTGCATAGTAAGGAAATAAGATTTAAAATCTTTTGAAAATATTTATATATTTCAAAAATATTTATATATTTCGAAAATATTTATATTTTACGAAAAATAAGATTTTCCGAAAATTATTATTTATATTATAAATCTTAAAAATTTTCAATTAATGTTATTAAAAAAGAAATGAATTTTCTGAATAAAACTAAAATAAATCCAAAATTTTATTATAAAATAAAATCAAAATAAAATTTGAAAATTTTTTTCATTAAGAGTGTTTGAATATATATGTTTTTTCATTTAATATAATTATCAAATAAAATTAGAATATAAAATAAATCCGAAATAAATAAAAGTAAATGAATTTTCAGAATAAAATGAATATAAATCCGAAATTATTAAATAAAATCAGAATTAAATATGAAAATTAATTTTGAAACCCTACAATTAAGGAAAAAATCTTATATTTTGGAAACAAGTAATAAATTTAAGGGTATTAGAGGATTTTAGTCGCTCCCTGATGAGTCGAGAATTTGCTCGCATAAGCTTCTCGCAGAATCTCCTGTCTCAACTCCTCGACCTTGGGTACACAAACCCTACCGCGAACAAGAATCGTCCCATTCGATGAGACCTGATACTCAGAACCCGCTGCGGTCGACGCAGCCACTAAACTAGAATCACTAGCCCGAGCCTCAAGAATCCTACTCAAAAGATCCGCCTGATCAACCACCTCTAAGCCCAACGGCTCCTCTGACATGGCACATAAACGCAACGTACTAATCTCGCTAATTAGCGACTCAATATCCTGCTCCCGCGCCGAATCTACCCGACGACGACTCAAAGCATCCGCTACCTGGTTCGCCTTACTAGGATGATAGACAATATCCAGCTCATAATCTGCAAACAGCTCAACCCAGCGCCTTTGTCTCACATTCAGCAACGGTTGAGTAAAAATGTGTTGCAGATTCTTATGATCTGTGAAGATCTGAACCTTCCCACCATACAGATAGGATCTCCAAATCTTCAATGCAAACACCACTGCACCCAACTCTAGATCATGCGTAGGGTAATTACGCTATGCGCCCCTCAGCTGTCTCGAAGCATACGCAATCACTCTACCCTCCTGCATCAACACACAACCCAGACCAATCCCGGAAGCATCCGTGTGATATGATCGTAGATAGCAAGGAAGCTGAGGAACCAGAAGCTGAGGAGGAACCGGAGATAGTTGGAGCTAAGGAGATGGCTAAGGAGGCTCATGCCTACATTGCCGCCGAAGACATCAATCAACTGGAGGCTAATCCACATGTCGTCAACATTTCTATCCTGGAGAACAAAGAACCCGGTAATGATGACTAAGTGACTTAGGTGAGGAGTCTGTACTCTTTTTCCCATGTTTGAGTTTTGTCCCAATAGGTTTTCTCAGCATGGTTTTTAATGAGGCAGATGAGTCACTACGGCGAGTTACTTAGAAGTCGTTGCCATTGGGTTAGTACAATTCACTATGGCTTAGTACTTAGTTGTTTTAGAGGTGCACCGATTAGGAACCTTAGGGTTGGGACGCCTCGCTGTTTTTATTTAAATTTCAGACGCCTTGTTGTTTATTTACAGAACGCTCTGTTGTTTGGGTTTCAGGTCTCTAGGGTTGATTATAAAACCCAAGTGACGCCTCCCTTGTTTTCTTTAGCGAAGAACTTTATGAAAAAAAAACCAGTATCGATTGTTTCTTCCCTCAACCTGATTCTTGATTATTGTTCATTAATCTGAGATTCTCATACACTTTGTGATCGAGAAACTCTTCTATTTTGATCCTCTTATCAAGCTTAAGTTTACCAAGAGATCTTCTATCTTCATCATACCTCATCATCACAACGATTCCATTCATCTCCATCATTCACGCCATCAAAACCCATCTCCATCTCGATCCATTGTTGCTGCCCTTGCGAGTTCATCATCATTCTCAACATCATCATCACGTTCAAGTCCACCTACATCCCTATATACAGCCGCTGCCCTTATCAAATCATCATCTTCACGCATTCATTCACCATCTTGCCTCATTCACAGCCTTTCCTTCGGAGTTGTCCTAGGGAGATCGCATCACGTGGTATCAGAGCCAACTCTGAACCAAAGGCTGAGCAAAAACCTTAACCCTAATCTCTTTGCTTTTCAATTTCGATTCCTTGTGGCATTAGGTTTTGGTTTGTTTCGATTCCTAGTTGAATTAGGATTTTGTTGCTTGCTAAAATCGAATTGGGATTTTGTATTTGCATTGATCTGTTTGTTTCTCATCTTAGGGTTTCGTTAATTGCCTAGAATTGTTGTTTGCTGCGTTAAATTTTTTCAATCTATTGTTTAGTTGCTTTGGTCGAATATTTTATTGATCGTGAGTCTTTTATTGCTTGATCACGTTGCTGTGTCATTTGAGTTTCTAATTATTTCATTAGAATTATCATTGCTGTGTCGTGGTCTTCTTTTGTTTTAATTGCTCTTCGTTTAGTTGCTGTCATTGGTCAATTGTTCTTTGCTTCGTTAGTTTAATTGTTTAATTGTTGCTGTGTCTTAGTCTTGCATTAGTTTAATTGTTCTTAGGTCTGTTTCTTTTCTGTCATTTGTTCTTAATTGCGAATTTTGTGTTGTTTGCTTTTAAAATTGTTTTGTTGGTTGCTGGAATTTTGGGATTCTTTTGGCTAGAGATTTCTTTTAAAAATCTGGAAATTTTCATGTCTAGAATCTTATCTTGTGAACAAGTTACTGCGAGTTTGCTGTGATTTTGTTTCAGGTACCATGGAGCTTTCGGCTGAGGCCATGGCAGCTCTCAACAAAGCAATGGCTGAACAAATCAAGGAATCAAACCAAGCCATTACAACGCAGCTCACACAGCAGATTGAGCGGCTCAATGACAAGTTCGAGACAAAGATGAGTGATCTGCTCAAAGATCTTAGTGCAAGTGGAGGAGAGTCTTCGCATACTCCAACTCCTTCTGAAGCAGTGCGTTTAGCTAAGGGTAAAGGGCACATAGGATCTTCCCGGAGACTCCAACATGACTCAACACCTTCTGGAATCAGACCTAAAGCCAAGACAAACCGCAGTCAGATTTGGGGCAGAGAGACTATGTTTGATCAGAGGAAACAAGATGGCTCTAGAGTAGAAAGGCACCAAGAACGTCAACACCGCAGATAGGAATACATTGCTGGGCATCGAGTCTTCACTGGAAACTCAGAGCTAGAATACTATGAGGAGGACGAAGCTTCTGATCACAGCGGAGAAACCGTGAGAAGAGACCGAGGCAGAGGCAATGGCAGAGACTATGATCCTTTGAGACAGCAGCTGAACCATATCAGGATTCAATATCCTCCTTTCCATGGCACCAATGATCCAGAGGTTTATCTAGATTGGGAAAGGAAGATGGAGTCAAATTTTCTGGTCCAAGGAACTTATGAGCTCAATAAGGTGAAGATCGCAGTTTCAGAATTCAGTGGCTATGCACTCTTGTGGTGGGAACAGCTGGGAATTACTAGGCAGCGACATAGAGAACCTCCTGTTACTACTTGGGATCAGCTTGTCACGCAGATGAGAAAGAGGTTTGTCCCTGCACATTATCAGAGAGAGATTCTTAACAAGCTTAGGCGTCTCATTCAGGGCACGAGGTCAGTTAGAGACTACTACCAGGAGCTGGAAACGTTGATGATCAGGGCTGATTTGAGCGAAAGTGAAGACATGGTAATGTCTAGATTCCTTGGGGGCTTAAACAGAGAGATTCAGGATAAAGTGGAGCTGCAGAATTATGAAGATGTACAAGAGATGGTACATAAGGCCGAGCTGATTGAATCGCAGATTAAGAGAAAGGTTGGGAGGTTAACTTTCACTTCTGACATCCCAAAGCCAGGAGAGCTCAGCAAACCGACCTATACCCAGGACTCTAAGCCAGCGACTTCTACAGCTAAAGAAGGGGTTAAGGTCGAAATTAAACCGAGGAGTGGAGCTTCTACTAGTCATATTAGGTGCTTTAAATGTGAAGGAATGGGACATTACTCCAGGGACTGTCCTAATAAGAAAATGTTTCTGCTTCAAGAAGGAGGAGAGATTGTTCCTCAGGAGGAGTCAGAGGTTGAATCAGAATTAGAAGAAGAAGAAGTAGCTGCTGCCGTGGGTGATATGTTAGTAGCACGCAGAACTTTAAGTGTTCAGATTCATCCAGACGATAGAGGACAGCGTGAGAGTCTCTTCCACACTAGATGTGTAGTTCAGGGCAAGGTCTGTACTTTGATTGTAGATGGAGGTAGCTGTACCAATGCTGCTAGTGAAGAGATGGTAACAAAGCTCGATCTTAAGACCACTCCACATCCTAGGCCATACCAGCTACAGTGGTTGAACAACAAGGGAGCCCTAACCGTTTCTCAGCAAGTTTTAGTCAAGTTAGCGATTGGGAAGTATGAGGATGAGTTACTCTGT
This sequence comes from Draba incana, assembly GCA_963576765.1. Taxonomy (NCBI): domain Eukaryota; kingdom Viridiplantae; phylum Streptophyta; class Magnoliopsida; order Brassicales; family Brassicaceae; genus Draba; species Draba incana. The sequence goes on from OY755209.1 coordinate 27,505,613, forward strand.
GATGTGATTCCTATGAAGTATAGTCACGTTTTATTGGGAAGGCCATGGCAGTTTGACAGAAGGGTTCTTCATGATGGCTACACCAACAAGCAGTCCTTTGAGTTTAAAGGGCGCAAGGTCACTCTTCTTCCTCTCACACCAGATGAAATCCATCAAGACCAACTTCACATGAACCGCAAGGAAACAGAGAAAGTTTCTAACAGCCTCTACCTCAATCACAGTGAATTTTCTAAACTCTATGAGCCTGAAATGATGACTTTTATGTTTGAATATGAGGAATCCCTTGTTAGTATTAACCCCTCACAGGAGCTTCCTAGTGTTATGATTGAGTTATTGCAGGAACACAAGGACATCATTCCATAAGAAATTTCACCAGGCTTACCTCCACCTCGCGGAATAGAGCATCAAATAGACTTGGTGCCAGGATCTGCATTACCTAATAGACTTGCCTACAGCAACCAGATCAGAATGAAACCGGAGAAGTGCAATCTTAAGTCTTGGGAAGCATGTCTACCTCATATCGAGTTTGCTTACAATCACGCTAAGCATTCTTCTATCCTTTTCTCTCCTTTTGAAATTGTTTACTGGTTTAATTCCTCTTCCCCACTAGACTTGATCTCTTTGCCTTTGAAAGAAAGGGATTGTTTGGATGGCAGGAAAAAGGCAAGACCGGTGCGCAAGATTTATGAGAAGGATAAGGAGAATATCGAAAGAAGGACCAAGCAATATGAGCACGCCAACAAAGGAAGAAAGGAGCTAGTGTGGATCCACTTGCGAAAGGATCGTTTTCTTGAAAAGAGGAAGAGCAAGCTTATGCCACGAGTTGATGGACCAGTTGAAGTCGTCAAGAGGATCAACCACAATGCTTATCAGATTGGTCTCCAAGGTACAGATTTGAGGACAAATCCTTTTCAAGAGGGAGGGGATGATATGATCGTAGATAGCAAGGAAGCTGAGGAACCAGAAGCTGAGGAGGAACCGGAGATAGTTGGAGCTAAGGAGATGGCTAAGGAGGCTCATGCCTACATTGCCGCCGAAGACATCAATCAACTGGAGGCTAATCCACATGTCGTCAACATTTCTATCCTGGAGAACAAAGAACCCGGTAATGATGACTAAGTGACTTAGGTGAGGAGTCTGTACTCTTTTTCCCATGTTTGAGTTTTGTCCCAATAGGTTTTCTCAGCATGGTTTTTAATGAGGCAGATGAGTCACTACGGCGAGTTACTTAGAAGTCGTTGCCATTGGGTTAGTACAATTCACTATGGCTTAGTACTTAGTTGTTTTAGAGGTGCACCGATTAGGAACCTTAGGGTTGGGACGCCTCGCTGTTTTTATTTAAATTTCAGACGCCTTGTTGTTTATTTACAGAACGCTCTGTTGTTTGGGTTTCAGGTCTCTAGGGTTGATTATAAAACCCAAGTGACGCCTCCTTTGTTTTCTTTAGCGAAGAACTTTATGAAAAAAAAACCAGTATCGATTGTTTCTTCCCTCAACCTAATTCTTGATTATTGTTCATTAATCTGAGATTCTCATACACTTTGTAATCGAGAAACTCTTCTATTTTGATCCTCTTATCAAGCTTAAGTTTACCAAGAGATCTTCTATCTTCATCATACCTCATCATCACAACGATTCCATTCATCTCCATCATTCACGCCATCAAAACCCATCTCCATCTCGATCCATTGTTGCTGCCCTTGCGAGTTCATCATCATTCTCAACATCATCATCACGTTCAAGTCCACCTACATCCCTATATACAGCCGCTGCCCTTATCAAATCATCATCTTCACGCATTCATTCACCATCTTGCCTCATTCATAGCCTTTCCTTCGGAGTTGTCCTAGGGAGATCGCATCACCGTGTACACTACGTAAGGCTTACCCAGCTCGGGCAACGCCAACACCGGTGTACTCATCAACATCTCCTTAAGCCTCAAAAAGCTATCCTCGCACTCCTGCGACCAAACAAACGGTACATCCTTCCCGGTCAACTTCGTCATCGACTGAGCCATTCTCGTAAATCCTTTAACGAACCTCCGATAATATCCTGCTAAACCCAGAATACTCCTGTTCTCGGTAGCATTGGTCGGTCTAGGCCAATCTCGAATATACTCTTTCTTAGTCGGATCTACAGAAACTCCCTCTGCAGAAACGATGTGACCAAGGAATCCCATCTCCCGCTGCCAAAAATTGCACTTGCTCAACTTAGCATAAAGCTTCTGCTCTCGAAGCCTCTCCAGAACCATCCGCAAATGAACATCATGCTCCTCAGGACTCTTAGAGTAAACCAAGATATCATCGATAAAGATGATCACGAACATATCCAGGTACTCCTGAAATACGCCATTCATCAACCGCATGAACGCTGCTGGCGCATTCGTCAAACCAAACAGCATTACCACAAATTCGAAATGACCATACCGTGTCCTGAAAGCAGTCTTCCGAACATCAACCTCGTCGATCGGAATCTGATGGTAACCTGAAGCCAAGTCAATCTTAGAAAACCAAGTAGCACCCCTCAACTGATTTAGCAACTCATCAATCCTTGAGAGAGGGTACTTGTTCTTCACAGTAACCTGGTTAAGTCCCCGGTAATCGATACACAACCAAAAACTACCATCTTTCTTCTTAACGAACAACACCGGTGCTCCCCTCGCTGAATTACTCGGACGGATAAAACCCTTACTAGTCAAATCCTCCAACTGACTCTTCAGCTCTGCCAACTCAACTGGAGCCATCCTGTAGGGTGCCTTAGAGATAGGCTCTGTCCCGGGCTCTAATTCAATCGTAAACAGATTGGAATGAGACGGCGGTAATCCCTGCAATGACTGAAAGACATCCTCAAACTCCCTGCAACTTAAACTTTACCGACGGACTCTGGCATAGAAATCTTCGCCAAATAAGCCTCGCTCCAACATCTGCACTGCCTGAACCGCAGAAATCACTAGGCTCCCTGAAGTCGCTCACATTCCCTGAAACGTCAACTTCTCTGCCTCACGCTCGAAGGACACTCTGCCTCGATAACAATCCAGATGGACTCTATAATGAGACAACCAATCCATCCCTAGGATAACGTCATACAGCTCCACCGGACTGATCACCAAGTCTGCTGGCATTGACTGCCCCGCAATCTGAACATCAACTGCTCTAGCACGGCCCGAAATAGCCAGGAAACCACCTCCAGCTACCTTGACCAACCCTGAACGCTCACTAGCGCTGCTATTGATGCCACTGCTCTCGGCATGCTCCGGGGTAATAAAGCAGTTCGATGCTCCAGAATCGAAAAGCACATGGGACTCAAAACCTCCAACTAACAAGGTCCCTACACAATTCATATGCGTTGAGAACCCTACTAGACTTTCACAAGTAAAAAGCAGAAACAAACAAAAATTCACCAACTAAAGAATTTACGAAGTCTGAGTCTAATATTTTACCTGTGATCAAAGCGCTGCCATGCTGCTCCTGACCCACCTCTCCCGGGGTATAGACTCGCGGTGCTGGCCCAATCTGACCCAACGGCTGCACTGCCGCCAACTGCGCCACTGGCTGAACTGGACCAAGAGTCATCCGCTGCGGTTTAGGACACATCGGCATGATATGCCCGGGCTCTCGGCAGTTATAATAGACCCTCATATCTGCCTGTCGTGGCTGATGCTGCTGCTGCTCACCCTTCCCAGGGCAACTCGACAACTGATGCTCCAAACTGCCGCATCCAAAACACGCTCTGCCCCTTGAACCCTGGCTGGGCCTGGAAGAGCCATCCCATTTCTGTTTTTGTCTCTGCGCAGGCTTGCCGCCCTTGCCGGAACCAGAACTGGAACCACTCCGCGACTGTTGCTGCCTCGGCTGAACAGGAGGAACAACTGACACTGGAACCAAAGTGGCTGCCTGCCCTCTCAGATTCTCCTCAATCCCCGCAGGAACCTCTACCAGCTTTGCCCTGGAGACGTACTCAGTCACTCTGCACCTGGCCCAAAAATCTGGCTGAAGTCCCCTCAGGAACCTCTGAACCTGCGTCCGCTGATCGACTATGCCTCCTGCATAAGCTAGCAAACGACCAAACTCAGCATTGTACTCACGCACGGCACGATCCCCCTGAACCAGATCCCCAAATCTCGACGCGAGATGATCTAATGCCTCCTGAGGAAAATATTTGGCCTCAAATTCTCCCTAGGTCCACACTGCACCAGGCCTCCTGGCCTCAATATCTCTCTACCAAGCGTGCGCATCACCACCCAGATAGTGGATCGCTAGCTCTAGTTGATACTCATCAGGGCAACGAATCGAACGAAAATTGCGCTCTACGCGCATACGGCACTCACCGGCATCCTCGGGACTGACGCCACCCAAAAAGAATGCCGTACTCATCTGCCGCAACTGACTCACCATCTCCAGGTAAGACGGATGCACCTCTGCAACTATAGCCCTCTGCTGCACCTGATATAACGTGAATTTGGAGTTTCCTAACCATGTTTTTAACGCGTTTTCGGAGCCTTTTGAGTTGTCTTGAGTCATTATTTAGGTCCATACATGAGGATTTGGAGCTACACGCGTTCGGGAAGAAGATTCAAGCAAATAGGCGAAAATCGGTGAAATAAAGGCCCTGGACCGACCGGTCCAGTGGTAGGACCGACCGGTCCCATGGTGGAACGAGTCCAAGACCGATCCGAGAGAAGACCGATCAATCCGAGACCGGACCGGTCGATCCACTTACGGACCGACCAGTCAATCTGACGGCAATTTGAAGACCGAGGCAATGGCACATGGACCGACCGGTCTGCTCGGTCGGTCTAGCCACTGGAAGACTCAGACCGACCGGTCCTCTTACCAGACCGACCGGTCCAAGCATATGAAGACTTGAAGATTTTGGGCCGACTTAAAACGGACCGACCGGTCTCCCCCTGGACCGACCGGTCCAGTCCGCAGATTTTTTTGGGATTTTTCCTTTTCCGTTTTATCCTATAAATACCACTAGGTTTTATTTCTTTTGGACACACCTTCTATTCTACACGTTTTTCATCGCATTATTCAGACTTTTAGAGATTCAGAGTTGTAATCAGGGAGAAGATCTCATCATCCTTTTGGAGAAGATTTCTGAACCCTAATCTATTTCTTATTCTATTGATTATGCACTTTTCATCCATGAATTCTGCTTGTTCTTTATTCATGTCTGAGTAGATCCATAGTTAGGTTTTAGGGTTTTTCGATGGATTTCACCGATTGAATCAGACACAAATAGGTTGCTTATCCTTTATCATCTTCATCACTGTTAGGCATAATGCTAGGATTGAATTGGCCATTTAATCACTAGATCTTAGGTTGATATGCATTCCAAAAGTTTGCATATAGCTAGAACTACTGTTGATGAGTAATGCATTATAACAATCGAAAGTTTAGTTATAAAGTATTATGAACTGATCAAACCTGAACGTATAATGCTTGTCTAGGATAGCCGTGACCATGCGAAAGTATAGGCTCTCGGATCTCTAGGGAAAGTAACTGTTATCACGAAAGTGGGGTAGTTTATAAAAGTGTTTGAGTTTAAGATGCATGCATACTTAGAATCTGAATAGTTGTCTGGTTCATGATTGTGATTTCCTGAGAATTCCCTATTGCCTAACGTTTTTAATTATCTGAATTTAAACCGTTTTAATTTGCTTTCTTGTCTTTAATTTTGATTACAATCACCCATCTTGTTTCCTGCTTAGCTAAATTTATCAATCTACAATTTGTTGTGTAACACTTGGTCTTCGTGGATTCGATCCCTAAATCACTACTTCGTTTGCTGTGCACTTGCAGTAGATTTTATAGGGTTAAAACTCTGTGTATCAGCACCTCCGCCACAGGCGGAATCACTGGAGCCTGAACTGGAGCCGCCACCAGGAAACGCCCCAGTATCTCTGCCAGAATACCCTCCATGCGATCCATACGATCCTGAGCTGGAACAACACCCACACCCGAGCCCGCTCTTCTACCAGCCATCCCGGCGCCTCTCCCGGCACCCACAACACTCAAGCTAGCACTATCACTGGTCTCGCTCACAAAACCCGTATGATGCGTAGGAGTCCCTGACGCATGCGTAGCACTCGAAGACGACTCAACTGCTAGTCCACGACCACAACGACCTCTGCCACGACCTCTACCATGACCTCTAGCTCCGGCGTCCATCTTTCTGCAACACTCACAGAACAGGACTATAAGCTACAGGAAGTCACATGCAACACAAAACTTACCGTGGAATCATTTTAAAAGGTCGAAGAGGATGATACTAAGACTTTACGAATCAATTTAAACACATAGTCTCAGACATCCAGATTCAATTGTGCTAAAACCGTCTAGGCTCTGATACCCCTCCGCATATACCGCATATACCATATATGCTCTGAAACCGGGGTGTCAAAATCAGCCCCACTAACAGATCGCAACGTCCTCGTTGCGCATACCAATATCGTTACCCCGACAGTCTGGCTCACAGAGTTGTCAGGGCTCGCTCTGATACCAAAATAAAACAACCAAGTTTTTATTTTATTTTTAATATTAACATTTCTACCGCGGAAAACATAATTAAATCATTTAATAAGTCAATAATTCAACCATCCAATAACGAAATAATTTCCATAAATCCAACAACCAAATATCAAATTCAGGAATGAATAAATACTAGCAACCTAGCTCAACTGGTTCGCTAGACTAAACAACACAAATAAAAGACTCTATCATCCTCTTCCCTCGGCCTCGATTCCACGATCACATTTTTCCTTTACCTGCAACTCAAAAGAACACGGGAGTTGCGTGAGTATTATCATAAATACTCAGCGGAGCGGTCATCCCGCCAATAGGAAAAGCATAAAAATACGAATATCAATTTACTACGCAATTTAAAATTCAAATAAACCAATTTCCAGATTTAAATCACCATTTCCATCTTAATTAAACATTTTTCCAGATTAAATAAACTTTTACAGATTAAATAAATAAAACACACAACAATTCAACAAGAAACTATCGGGTGTCGATCGACACTCGGCCATGTCGATATCATTCTCTTCGCGAGGTGTCGATCGACACTGCCCGCAAGCGTCGATCGACACTTCGTTCCAGAATCCGAGTCCGAGCCAATCCTCACACGGCTCGTCTCGATTCCTCGCGAATTGATACAGCGACCACACAGGATGAATTCACACAGCAATTAACCACAAAACAAGGATCCCATACAAATAATGAGTAACGATAATCACACAATTCCTAATATCCGTTTTCAACACTTTTCCTCACGATCACGCACTCACCTTCGCGATTTAGGATCGGAACGGCGAAAGGCACGAAGAACACAGACTCTACGAGGCTGAAACGGCACCGACTCGCACTGGAAATTCACTCGAAAACACTCCACACACAAACGCCATGAACGAACGGAACGAGGAACTCGAAAACACCGACGATTCGCGAATACTCTTGACAATCTCTCTTTTCTAAAGCTTTTCTGCGATTTTTCTCTGCTTTTCACGGCCAAAAGGCTGCATACGGCTTATATGGGCAATCCCTAGGATTAACACCCAAAACCCAATCCAAACCGCAATTAAAATTCTAATCCGATCGGTCAAAAACTAATGGTGTCGATCGACACTCACCATGGGTGTCGATCGACACCCTTACCGAATTTCCAATTTTCGGTTTGGGGTGTTACAACACATTGGTTTATGTTCTAAAAAATTTAGAGAAACACTAATATTATAAAAGTTTTAGAATCAAATTTCAGAATGCGTAATCTTTACTTTGCTTTACGTTCTACAAATTAAAGAATATGTATTCTTTAGTTTGCTCTACGCTCTGAAAAATTGAGAATACAATTCTAAAATTAATTTTCAAATTCCAAAAATTTAGGAAATCAAATCTTTCAGTTAAAGAAATCAAATATTCAGTTAGATTAGATTCTGCATAATAAGAAAATAAGATTTAAAATCTTTTGAAAATATTTATATATTCTAAAAATATTTATATTTTACGAAAAGATTTTCCGAAAATTAATAGTTATATTATAAATCTTAAAAATATTCAATTAATATTATTAACAAATAAATGAATTTTCAGAATAAAATTAAAATAAATCCTAAATTTTATTATAAATCAAAATAAAAATTGAAAAACAATTTTCAAATCCGTTGAAGAAGAAGAAGAAACTAAGTTGGGGATTTCAATTACCCTAAGGGAGTGTTATTCAACGGTGGATTTTAACTTAAGTCCATTAGATTTAAAATCTGATTAGATTTTCAAAGATTTGATTCATTTGAAATGATTTCCTATTGATTTTGCAATAATTCTGTAGTGGATTCTAAATTTGATTAGATTTTAAAAGATTCAAATCTCATATCTAATTTGACTTTTTACAATAGATTTGAAATCACTAACAAAAACACAATTTTTAATTCTAGTTTTTCCTATTTTGTATGGTTTTATATATAAAATGAGTTCTAGAATTTTGGAAACAAAAAATAAAACATTTTAGGAAAAATATAAAAAATTATATGAAATTTTAACATAAAAGAATCAAACTAAGAAAGAAAAATAATAATATAATAATGATTGTTGTATATTTTAGAAATTAGGAAGACAAAAAATCGTTGGAAAATGAACATTTTTATTACTATGAAAAGAAAAAAGAGAGATGAAGAAATTAATATTTTGGAAAAAAAAATGTAAGTGTTAAAACAAAAAATGTGTTTATACGTGGGATTTGCAAATATTAGGGTAATAGCTGAGATTTTGATTTCCATCATTTTACATATAAAAATCAATTTGAAATCCACTCAAAATCTCTCAAGTAAAAGGAATTGTTAAAATCCATCAAAAATGAATAACACAAGATTTTAATTGATCATTTGAAATCTTTGATTTAATAACAATAGATTTCAAACTCTTTTATTTTAATGAACAGATTGTAAATACTTTAACCAATAACACTAGATTTCAAATTCTTTGGAGAATGAGATTGTCAATACTAGAACAATAACACTAAATTTCAAACTCTATTAATGAATCCATCATTGAATAACAATGGATTATGTTTGGATTTGAACTCCATTAAAATCCACCATTGAATAACACACACTAAATCTAACCCTCTTTATCATTAAGAGTGTTTGAATATATATGTTTTTTTCATTTAATATAAATATAAAATAAAATAAGAATATAATTTCAATTAATGTAATTAACAAATAAATAAAGTAAATGAATTTTCAGAATAAAATTAATATAAATCCGAAATATTTAAATAAAATCAAAATTAAATATGAAAATCAATTTTCAAATCCTACAATTAAGGAAAAAATCTTATATTTTGGAAACAAATCATACAATTAATAAATTTAAGGGTATTAGAGGATTTTAATTTCAAGTAAAGTATATGTCACCAATAAAAAAAAATAAAGGTATAGATCACCAAATCCAAAACTTTTTGGATTAAAACCCCAATTTTCCCTTGAAACAAACTACTCCTTCCGTTTTTGAAAGAATGATGTTTTGGATTTTTTACACATATTAAGACACAATAATTATTTGTGTCAACTAATTATTTATGTTTACTTTTGACCTACTTTTTTGTACTTTTCTCTTTTTATATGATTAAAAACTATTTAATCACTTGGTAAAACGTAAAAGCATAAAGTAAAGTGTAAAAAATCAATCTTTCAGAGAAAGGAAAAAAATCCAAAACATCAATCTTTTAAAAACAGAGGGAGTAAATGATAACAGCTGGATATTAATGGTGGTTGGATTTCGTTAATATTTGTAGAAAAACAACTTTTAAAAAAAAAAAAATATAGAGATTTGGACGCACAATAAAGAAAATCTCGACCCATCATATCTGTCTCACCAATAATTCCCACTGTGATAATTTGCATAACAAACTTTACAAAACCAGGAATATATGTTTTTCAATGGGCCACGGGGGGTCTTTTTAGGTGAGCAAGTGGAGCAGTTGAACAGGACCCATAATTTAGAAAGGCCCAATTTGTTTTTATATATATATATATATATGTGTGTATGTTACTAAATTTTTTTATGTCTATTATCAATTTACACAAAATATATATTCAATTTACATAACCAACTAAGGTAAAACAAAATTAAAAATGAATTAGATTTGGTATATATACTTAGTTTAGGAAATTGACGTTGCAACATTATTATAAATTGGTAACTTTAATGGAAAGTGACGTTATATGAGGATTTTGACTTGATTAACATTTAGACCTTTCTATTAATTACACCTAGTATATATATATTGGAAAAATCATTTCATTTCACTACCAATTCTCTAAAAGAGTTTTTGCTTACAAGTTTTTTTCTTATCACAAAGAAACAAAGAAAATCTATTCACATTTGTTGCTACCATTCAAAAAAACATTTTTCAAGGTACGTTCAAGTTTTTTTTTTTTGTTTACATAGTGATATATTTTTTGTTTATTTCTAATGTACTAATAATTTTTTTATTCTTTTATTAGGTGATATTATTCTTCAAGTTATAAATTCAAACTAAAGAAGAGCTAATCAAAGACTTGACGTACTTCTTCTTCTTTGATCATTAAGAAGCTAATTATTCAGGTTTTATCACTTCATCATATATTTGAATTATGGTTCCTGGAACTAGCCAATATGATTGTAGACATAAAAAACGCCTAAAAAAGAAAAAAATTGAGGAAGAAGCAAAATCCCTAAAAGGTTCTCTAAATAAATTTTTAATTAAAAACCCAAAAAACTCTTCACCAAGCCAAAATAATGTAGAAAACGAAAATAAAAATGATGATAATGTTGATGTTTGTACGCCTGCAAATAAAAATGATTGCAATGAGTTTCTTAACAATGATCTAAATAATATTGATCGTTTGAATTCAAACGATATTGGTTTACGAAATGATGAGCATCTAAATGTTATGTTTGATATATTTGATCCAAGAAATTGGAATGTTCTTGATGCTAAGATGATTGATGTTTTAATTGAAAAAGGTCCTAAAAGAGATTTGTCTATTAGAAAAGGTAAAAAAGACAAAGTAACTGGTAGACGTTTTTCAGCAAGGTGGTACACTAGAATTTTACCAAATAGAGAAATATGTGGTAGGGATTGGCTAGTCTGTGAGGAAATTGATCAAATATTTTGTTTTTGCTGTAAAATATTTTAAAAATCTGTTGGGAAATGTCAGTTATCAAACGAAGGTTTTGGAGATTGGGCGCATCTTAGTTCTAATATTAAGGATCATGAAATAACTGTTGAGCATATTAAAAATATGTCAATTTGGTATGATACGCGTCTAAGATTAAAAAAGAATCAAACTATTGATAGAGTGGCTCAAACACTACTTCTGAAAGAAAGAGATCATTGGAAAAAAGTTTTGTTTAGGATTATTTCTATTGTTAAGTTTCTTGCAAAGCATAATCTTGCATTCCGGAGTACTAATGCTAAATTGTATGAAAACAACAATGGGAATTTCTTAGGATTAATTGAAATGTTCGTTGATTTTGATCCAGTTATGAAAGAGCATGTTGATAGAATTATTAATGATGATATCCATTTTCATTATCTTGGTCATAACATTCAAAATGAGTTAATAATTTTGATTTCCTCTGCAATTAAATCTAAAATCATAAATAAAATAAAGCAAGCAAAATATTTTTCTGTGATACTTGATTGTACCCCTGATTGTAGCCGGCAAGAACAAATGTCTTTGATACTAAGGTATGTGGATTATTCTTCTTATCCTATTAAAATTGAGGAGTCTTTTTTAGGATTTTTACATGTGAATGATACAACTGGTCAAGGTCTTTTTGAAGTTTTAGAAAAAGAATTAAAGTCGCTTGGTCTTGATATAGATAATGTGAGAGGACAAAGCTATGATAATGGCGCAAACATGAAAGGAAAACATCAAGGAGTGCAAAAACGACTTTTGGATGTAAATCCAAGAGCGTTTTATACTCCTTGTAGTTCCCATAGTCTTAATTTAATGTTGTGTGATATGGCTAACACTTGTGGAAAAGCTAAAGATTTTTTTGGAGTGATACAACGGATTTACACAATATTTGCTAATTCTTCTAAAAGGTGGGATATTTTGTTAGATAATATAAAAGAACTTACACTTAAACCATTGTCATCTACTTGTTGGGAGAGTCGTGTTGATAGTGTTAAAGCAATTAGATTTCAAACGTCTAAATTTTTTTTTAATTAAAATTTAATGAGATTTGTGTTTTGATTTTAGACACACAAATTTGAAATCTTTGGTACATCAATCTCCAGTTGATGTATGCTCCAGTTGATGTCCCTTAATTTTCTTAAGATTGACATCAATCTTGTTTAGCAAAAAAAAAAAAAGATTGACATAAAAACTTTGGTACATCACGTAAACAAATATGAGGATAATATTTCCTCTTTATCTTAGTCCTCTTCTATGGGTTATGTGACCTTTAGACAGCCCGTTTATCAAAACAAAATAAGAAACCTAGCTTATACACCACATAGTTCACGAAGTTCAAGTACGTATGAAACCTAGCTAGATGAATTGAAACTGCTTTTTAAAGTACCATTCAATATTTATTTATTTTGCTAAAAAAGTACCATTCAATATTATCATAGACTTTGTTTATATCTGTCTTAATTGTTATGAATTTGTTCTCTGCCAGCTCTTTTTTTTCCATCTGTATACCATAAAACATCTTCTGAACCATCAAAATGTTACCAGATATGAGCATGCTGCATGTGGAATATCCGACTGAGTATCCCATATTAACTGTGGTAAAACTTTCTATCTTCTCAAAACATCAAAATTTATTTTTATTAAACCTCCATGGAATCTCCTAATAGTGTAAACAGTTTTGGGTAGCATGTGAGTTTGAACAAATAGACGTTGACTTGTGCATTGTGGAGAGAGCATGTGAACTTTATATGGACCACGTGACCTGGAGCTCCAATAATTGGAATGTTAAAAGAATATCTTCTCAGTACTCCTTTCTCGTAAGATTACCAATTTGTATACAGTACTCCTCCTTTCTAGTATCGCATCATGGTTTTGGGCGTTTCGTTTCTTTGATTAAAAGTCTGACTGGTGTAGTCGCAGCGGTTGCCGTTGCGGTTGCGAAAGTTTGCGGAAGCGGGCGGTTGAGGTTTCAAGCGTTTTTCAGAGATTTGAACGATTGGTGCAGCGGTTTAAAATTAGTGCGTTTGCGGGATATTTACGACTGGTTGACAGCAGGTACAGTAGCGGTTAAATAATAAATTAATAATATAAATACATTAAATAATTATAAAAAATATCAAAAATCACATTATTATAATAAAATATAAAAGGTATTAATTCAATAAATCTAAATACTAGAAAATCATGTATATGATACTTACGTTTATTATTATTATTATTATTATTATTATTATTATTTTTATTATTATTATTAGTATGGATGAAAGTTGTAAATTTAATAGAAAAATTGTTTCTTTTGTAGATTAAAGTTATATTTTAAAATTTTAGTTTGTTAGATTTATATAAATTTGTGATTGTAATTTATTATGAGAATTTTGGTGTGAAGATTTTATAAATATAAAATTATAATAGGTTACTAATTAAAAAAGTCAAATTATTTATATATTTCATAATTATAATATTTAAATCTTGATTTTTTAAAATTTATTATATATTTTCTGATTTTTAAGTGGATTTTATTTTATTTTTTAATAAAAAAAATCCAACCGCAATCGTCCGCAACCGCAAACGCTCGAAGGAAGCAGCTTTTGGTTTTTAGCGGTACAGAGCGGTAGAGAGCGTTTTCCATGATTGTTGTCAAACGCTAGGAACCGCTACCACCCGCAAACGCTGCGTTTGCGGGTGGTAGCGGGTGTATCAATCAAGCTCTAAAAGCTTTGCGATTAGTTGAAGGATATAATGAAAACATACTATTAATCTTTCTTTCTTCCTTTTTGAAATTTCTTGTGAATTTCTAGAAATATATATTAAAGGTTAATAATGATATGTCATCTGAAACTACAAAATCGAAAATTATAAAACACAATTTTATATTAAAATATCGCACGACTGGCCCGGTTTTCAACTAGAATTGCGTGATTAGCAGCACTTCAGAATTTGTCCTCCGAATTTGAACTCATCTACCGACACGGGAAAATAATAAAAGAGCGAATTTGCGTGCGATGCTGCACTCACGCAGAATACTATTTTCTCATTCATTAGCACTTCGACTCCTTATTAGTTTACTATACATATAATGCATTTGCTTAGTCGATAATGAATTGTGTTCATGTTTTAAAAAAAAGATTTATGTGAAAATAATTAATATCATATGACGTACATCATTTCAACATGTTAAGAAAAACCATTTTTATTTTCCAGAAAGAAAAAAAAATTCGTAGACCCTTAACATTTTTTCAATTCTTTGGGTCTTTTTCTTATTACAATAATTCTACCAATTGACATGATATCTCACTAATTTATACATAATTGTAGATTATCACTAATTCTCCCAAAACATAATAACATATGCATATATATATATATATATATATATATAGTTTTGATGACAATTAAGGATAAACTCGAATATCAATTTAAACAAAATAAAAATATTGTATGATGCAACGTTGCTACCTATATATATTTTTGTTACAAATGTTTCGTCAGAAAAATATTACTGTTGTTACGAATTGCTACGAAATTCGGAATATCTAAACTACTCACGTATAATACGTCTCGTTTCGTGCAAGTTTGCTGCGAAACTTTATTTGGAGCAACTTTGTCACAATTTACCCATATTTGGTTACGGATCACTCACAACTGAATGAATTTATCAAAGTGTAACAAATTTGTATCTTGTAGCTAAATTTAGCAAACAATATCGTGTTATAGCAAATTTTGTGGCTATAATCATCTATTCTTGCAGTTGACCCCAAAAAAAAAAAACAAATCATCTTTTCTTGCAGTGAACTGTCATATCACGAACAATTTGAATGAATAAAATTAATATAGTAAATTATAGAAGTGAGAGTAAATATATCAACTACTCTAACGGAATCAAAAAGATATATATACTTTGTCATTAAATTTTGTTGAGGAAAATTTCCAAAAAGGAATTTCCCTTCACATTATGTGTATGGCCATAAATAAGACTTATCTATATCTATCTCTCGTGAGGAAAACAAACTACTCGTGACTGCTTTTGTAATTCGTATTTTCTTTTGTATTTTCATCAGAAAGGTCATTTTCATTATGCACTATGCATGACTCCAGACTGCAGTATAAGAGCACATACCAAATTGCAAATAATTCAGTTCCAGTTTACTATCGGTTTATATAGTTTGGTTCAGGCGACGTATTGTTTTTTTTTTTAATTTGAATTTGATTATAATTTAAAAATGAAAAGGTTTGTAAGAGTTGCAAAATTTGCATTACCAGAGCCAATTCTTTGCCAAAAAAGATGAAAATAAGAAAAGACTTGTTGAATAATAACTTTTGTACTTAAAATATGTACTGACTTCAGTGTTTACATGTCTCTTGCGGTTTTCTATATTAAAAATAAAAAACTATATTAGCAAGCAACATTAAGTGGAAATATATTCAATAAGTTATCCAATTTTTTTTTATATATTTCATTTTGCCATAAATTGTTTTTCTAGATTTTGTATCTGTACTTTTGTTGGAAGTAGAAACGGTATCTCTTTTAAAATAAATTGAGAAATTCAACAGTATTGATTTGCCCTTACAAATTACAATAACTAGTTTTCTTTAATATATAATAGACCTATAAAACATCTATTTTGTAAATTAGGCGATATGCTAATGTGACAAAGTTTATAACATGGCCAAGCTTTATCTGTGGTCCAAGTGGTTCGACTTAGCGATCCAATAATGATCTAGTTTTTCTTCCGATTTGGTTTGAAAACATTGGCAGCAAGTAAATTACTCTAACCTAGTTACTTTAAAGAAAATTTCAATTTTATTTTAATGGCTCATATGGTATATGAAATTAAGAGATACTAAACTCAACCTGAAATAATAAAAATATATTGAAAATTCTTGAAATTATTTTTGTTGCCATTTAGTTATTACATGATGCGTCTCTCTTAATGTTCTCTATAAAGGATATGTATAACATTTTTCCATACTTTGTTTTTCTCATTTTCAGTTAAATATATCAGATTTTTACCCGGGTGCATTCGCTCGCATGATTAGAATATTAAAAAATTAAAAAGCTGTTAATTTATCAGAAAAATAAAAAAATAAATGAATGGTAAGTTTAAAATATTACAATTAGTTGAGCTTAAATTTGTAAAACATGCACTAATAGGTTTATTTCATAAAATTAATGATATGGTAAGTATCAAATATTACATTTAGCTGGGTTTAAATTTGTAAAACTACTAATAGGTTTATGTTATAAAATTAATAAGAACATGTATAGACTAATAAGATTAATTTAATATGAAAGTTGGTTATATTAAATATGACGTACCCCCTAAAGCGTTGTTTGAACGAAACCTACAATTTGCATGAAAATTCTCATTTATATATTCTTAATTAATATATATATATATAGGATAAGAAAATATGTGTATATATAGACTTCAATTTGTTTCCAATCTTACACTCTCCCCTTCGCCTCTTTCTCTCAAAATGGAAGGTGCTCTTGTAAAACCGAAAAAAGGAAGTCATAGGAACTACCACCATCATCTATCATCATCATCATCATCATTTGATACCAAATCCTCCAAGAGCAAAGAACAGCACCATCATGGTCTAATTTCAGTGAATGTCATGATCATCTTTTTCATCTCCATCTCCATCTTCATAATCTTTGCTATTCTTCTAATAATCCTTTTACTTCAACGACTTAAATCCACAAGAGAGAAAGCACAACACTTAGCTTGCAAAGAAAGCTGCAGCATCATCAACAATGGTGGACCTCCCACCAGCTACAGCTACACTTCTAGCCCTGGTAAAACACCTACACAATAACTTCTTAATTTTATTTTTTTATTTCTTTTTGAAATACTTAGAGGTTCTGGGTCACAACCCGTAATTCCTTATAACCGAAACCACAACATGTAATTACTACTTATTTTCTATGCCAAATGCCCAAAATTTTTATTAACTAAGATTCTGATTTCTTGTTAGATGACATCAAGAGAGTTTGTCTGCACACAAAAAACCCAACATCTTTCAGACAACTGCCCCCACAGATAAAGAGTTGCAGAAGAAGCCGAGCAGAAGGAGTAGAAGTGTACACATATAAAGAATTAGAGATTGCTACGAATAATTTCAGCAAAGAGAATAAGATCGGAAGTGGAGGTTATGGAGATGTGTACAAAGGAGTATTGAGTGATGGAACTGTTGCGGCCATTAAAAAGCTTCATATGCGTAATCCTAATGGAAGTAACCAAAAGCATGAAGAGCGCTCCTTCAGGCTTGAGGTTAGTCATTTATTGTCATATTCTTTCTTATCTACTTTATTCGGTTCTTATTTATTGTTTCCATGTTATCAACAATTACAATATTTTGGATAT
The DNA here is from genome assembly GCA_963576765.1 of Draba incana. Lineage (NCBI taxonomy): Eukaryota > Viridiplantae > Streptophyta > Magnoliopsida > Brassicales > Brassicaceae > Draba > Draba incana. The sequence goes on from OY755209.1 coordinate 27,523,172, forward strand.
ATTATTGTTGTGATAGAACAATTTTGAAACTGTGGAACTGTGACATGCCTCTTTCCTCCAATTAGATGTATCACTGTCACGCAGACCTGGACAATTAAATGTTACTGTGTAATTTTTAATAAACAATATAGATTAGTATATACATTTCGTAAACATTATGATCAAGAGTAACTTTATAATATGATTGTGCATTTAGCATATACTGAGCAAACAAATGAATCTGTTCTCAACATTTAATTAAAAATAAATCAATAGTGAAAGAGAGAATGAGTTGAGTTTCTCAAATGAGAAAGGATTAATTCTTAGTTTTGAGAAACCCACTCACACTTATATTTTTTTAATTTGTCCAATGCATTTTCATATAACTAAAATTTATACAAATACCTAAAATAAATAAAATAATATATTTGAGATAGTCCTTTTTTATGCTAAAAGGTAAATATTTAATATAAAATGAAAATGTTATAGGATTACAATCGAAAAACGATTACCGTAAAGAAAATGTTATTTGAGATAGTCCTTGAGTATCTATCTACTCGTTAGAGATGCTCTAAACTCATGAATACTATTATGTGTTTTCTGACAAGTGCAATACAATCTTCCGTACTTCACTTGTCGTATAACATTAAGCATATAAATACATGAGCGAATGTAATCTCTTATTGTGCAGGTTGATCTTCTTAGTAGATTACAATGCCCATATTTGGTGGAGTTGCTTGGATATTGTGCAGATCAAAACCATAGGATCCTGATATTTGAATATATGCCCAACGGAACCCTCGAAAATCATCTCCACGATCATAGTTGTAAGAATCTAAAGGATCAATTGCAACCATTGGATTGGGGAACCCGGCTTAGGATCGCCTTCGATTGCGCCAGAGCCCTAGAGTTTCTGCACGAGAACATGGTCCCTGCTGTGATCCATCGAGACTTCAAGTGTACCAACATTCTATTGGATGAAAATAATCGAGCTAAAGTTTCTGATTTCGGATTGGCAAAGACTGGATCTGATAAATTAAACGGTCAGATTTCAACAAGGGTGCTTGGGACCACAGGATATCTTGCCCCAGAGTAAGTCACCCTTGACATTTCTCAAATTTTTGCAATAAAATTCAAATAAAAAGGAACAAAATAAAGTAATAAACTTCCGTATAGGGATGGCCCATTATGTGTATCAAGATAACATACAATATATTCCTTGCAAATATGGACTACTATTGTGGCTGTTATCTAGTATCTACCCGTACTGTGTAAATTATAAATTTGAGATTTTGATTATTTGAACTATATTATATATTCATAAAAGACATACCCATCTAAATTTTTATATTTGGTTGAGATAGGTACGCCGCTACCGGAAAGCTTACCACAAAATCAGATGTTTATAGTTATGGGATAGTATTATTACAACTCTTAACGGGTCGTACACCGATCGATTTGAGGCGTCCACCGGGACAAGATGTCCTTGTTTCTTGGGTAAGTAAACCATAATTTAACCCTCAACATGTATTGAAAACCTGATATTGTCATAAAACTTTCAACAAAAATAGGTGTAGACAAGTCTAAATTTAGTTAATAGCGAAATTTGGTATATATTTTTAGGCTCTTCCAAGGCTAACCAACCGAGAGAAAGTTAGTGAAATGGTGGATCCAGCCATTCAAGGCCAATACTCACAGAAAGATCTTATTCAGGTGTGACTTCATCACTTCTTCTTTTTGCGTATTGTGGACTACATGTTTTTTGTACATTTTTTTGGACAACAAATATAACAGTTTTTTGACAAAATAGACATCTTCAAAATCAGATTGAAAATTTGATTTGACTTGATTTCTTAAACCTATGTAAATTTTGGGTTGCAACTTAAATAGACGGGAATTACAAATTACAAAACAACTTAAATAGATCATGAGAATTACAAACTATCATGGTACAAAGATTTTCAAGATATTAAGGTATCAAAAATATTTTATTTTCAAAAAAGAAATGTTTTGTTAAAATAACGGAGGTAGAAAAATGTTCGAGAGCTTTTAGAAAAGTAGAGAGCCGGTAGAAAAATGGAAGATTTTCAGGATTATACTAAGTTCAAAAAGAGAGGAAATGCTCTTTGATTGAGAGGCGCTTGAGCCACACACACACACAAAGAACAACGCACATATTCTAACTGTTTTTGATATATTTTTAAGTTCGGATATGTTGTTTTTTTTTTGAATATTAATTTTTGAATCTCTTGAAGGACCCTAAATCTTGGTTGAATACAAAAAATAATATAAATTTTGGTTGAATACAAAAAATAATATATATATGTATATATATATATATATTAAAATAAAGAAATAAAAGTAATATATATTGATCCTAAACCTTTTTCTTATAATGATTTGGTAATTTTTTTTTGTTTATATGATGTGTATGTCTATAAGCGGAAGAAGTGTTGATAGATGTTATGTAACAGGTAGCAGCCATAGCAGCAATGTGTGTGCAACCAGAAGCAGATTACAGACCATTGATGACTGATGTTGTTCACTCGCTTATTCCACTTGTTAAAGCTTACAACCAAAGCAATGTTTCATCTCGAATTCATAGTCGTAGAGAAAGCTTGACCTATGATGATATTATGTCATGATACTCTCTTTCTTTACAGTTTACTACTCTTTGTTAAGTTGAGATTCTTTAATAAAATTTGTATCTTAGTACATCATATATATCTAGCTGTTGTTAAAGTGCTCGAAATTGTTAAGCGTATATGCATTTATAATAACAAAAGAAATTGATCACAACATATTCCTATAAAGGTCATAATCTCTCAATATTAGCAAATGAAAATTCTTCTCTCTAGAACCAGGAAGAAAGATTAATACGAACAATCTCAATAAGAACTCTCTTATTACTTTAGGAAAAATAACTCAAAAACCTAAAGCTCTCTTTCTCTTTCACGCTAATCTCTCTCTCAAGGATATCACATCTCGACACCTCCTTTTATTGTTAATTCTCTAACAAATATTCCTTATTTTTCTCTAAGGAAAACTTCCTCTTTCTCATAACTTCCTAATCCTAAACACATTAGAATTGCTTGTGTGTCAAGCTTAACTCAACATTCTCTTCCTTAAGCTTGAAGCTTCTCTTCTCTAAGTCTTGAACTCCCATGAGCTCCCTTATCTCCTTGAATCTCATCTTCCCCAATGCTTTAGTAAGGATGTCCGCCTTTTGTTCTACTCCAGGAACATGCTCAACCTCAATCTCTCCATTCTCGACACATTCTCTAATGAAATGAAACCGTCTCTGAATATGCTTACTTCTGCCGTGGAAAACATGATTTTTTGTAAGAGCTATCGCAGATTTATTGTCAATACGAATGATAGCCTTCTTGTCTTCAGCTCCCGTGATCTCACTCAGCAAATCCCGCAACCATATAGCTTGTTTAGCTGCTTCGGTTCCAGCCATAAATTCCGCTTCACATGAGGATAAAGCCACTACGTCCTGCATCTGTGAGCACCAAGAAATAGGACTATTCCGCTTCACATGAGGATAAAGTTTCCATCACCATCTTTTTCTGCTTGATTCTTTCTCCAATTCCAGCCCTTAGTTTCATCAAAGATCACGTCCCGGCTTACAATAATCCTCCTTGTCTGTGGATCAAGAAATCTATACGCCTTAGAACCCGGTTTTGTCCACAAGTGAACAAGCATCCTTGATCGATCATCGAGTTTTTTGAGAAGATGTTGATCGTTTTTTGCATAACCGATGCAACCAAAGATTCGTAGGTGATCAATTCGAGGCTTTTGTTTCTTGAAGATTTTGTACGGATTCTTGTCTGTTAGAACCCTTGTAGCTACTATGTTAAGCAAATATGTTGAATGCCGTATCGCTTCCTCCCAGAGATAGTTTGGCACTTTCATGTGCTTCAAGATACTCCTAGTCATCTCCATCATGGTTCTATTCCGACGCTCTACTACTCCTTTTTGCTGTGGCGTGTAAGGGGCAGTAAGATGTCTCTGGATTCTGGCATTCTCACAGTATTCATTAAACTCTAGCGACACAAATTCACCACCTCTATCAGTTTTAAACGTCCTAATGCGTGTCCCTGATTCCATCTCAACCCGATTCTTGAAGATTTTAAACTTTTCAAACGCAACACTCTTTTCTTGTAGCAAAATTGTTCACATATAACGAGAATGATCGTCAATGAGAACAAAGATAAAACGATTACCTGCAGCTGTGCTTGGCATTATGGGACAACAGAGATCTCCATGTACTAGTTATAGGAGTGTAGAAGCTCTCTATGAGGTGGCTTGAGGGAACTGTTGTCTCGTTTGTTTTCCAAGAAGACAGGAACTACAGATTTCTTTCTCAAACGTGACATAAGGAAGTCCTTCAACCAGCTCTTTTTGTTTCATGAACTTGATAGTGTCTGTGTCTATATGCCCAAAACGTGCATGCCAACGGTTTGATTCACTAATAGATGTCAAGTTTAAGTAGGCGTTGTTATGAAAGGCCCTACAAACCTTGTACAATCTATTTTTGACCTTGGAGCTTTCGCAAGTAACTTCCCCTGAGCATCTCGCATTGTAAGGTATCCTCCCCTTAACCTGATATCGCAGCTTGCTTCTGTTGCCTGACCTAAACTAATGATTTTGCTTTTTAGATCCAGAATATAGTAGACATCCGTCATGACTCGAGGTTCGCCGTTCATGTCAAGAAGTGAAATTGACCCTTTCCCCTTTATGTCAACGCGAGAGTCATCTCCAAATCTCACTTTCCCTGTGACTGATTCATCAATCTTCTCAAAGTATCTTCTATCTCCCGTCATGTGGTTACTGGCACCGTTATCTAGAGACCATATGTTCTCCTCTCCCGTGTTTGTCTCAAATTTGCTAGGTATGCATCGTTTTTCATTTAGAAAGACAACCTCGTGCATCATTAGCTCTTCGGCATCTCGTGTATCATTGGCAACCGATTCTTGAGCTTCTTGTAGCTTTAGTAAGCGATCAGGGCAGTCATAGGCGAAGTGACCGAGCTTGTCACATCGGAAACAAATGATACGGGATGCGTCTCTTCCTCCATTCTGTCGTCCTCTCCCTCTCCCTCTGGACAAACGACCTCCTCGGCCTCTGTTTCGGTAGTCGTTTGTGTACCCACGGTTGCTTTGTGTCTCCATATTAGCATACATGAGTTTTGATTGGTCTTCTTGTACTTCTTCTGCAGCAGTGATTCTCTCTTCGTATGCTTTGAGCCGTCCAATAATGTCTTCAAAAGATGTGGTATTAAGGTCTAACACCTGCTCTAAGGAAGCCACGATGTGGATGAATCTCTTAGGAGGAAGGCAGTTAAGAATTTTTTTAACCAACTTGGATTCCTCAATATTTACTCCAAGAGAAGCATACTTTGAAGAGATCTCTGATAGTCTTCCCGAAAACTCATCATTACTCTCTGTATCTTTCATCTTAAGTCTCTCAAAGTCAGCCATGAGCATTTGTAAGCGAGCCTCCTTAACTCGTTCTGCTCCCATATGTCTTGTTTTGATAGCATCCCATAGCTTCTTAGCCGTATCCAGGTCACCAATCTGCAGAACAAGAGCCTTCGGTATTGACTGAAACAGCAAAGCCTTAGCCATAACATCTTTATCTTCGTCTACTGCCTCGGTTGTAGTCTCGATTGCTCCCCAAACTTTATGAACTTGTAACGCAACCTTCATCTTCAACGCCCATACGGTATAATTAGTCGAGTTCAACATAGGACAGAGGATAGAAGAGGAACCTCCTCCTTCTTTCGGTTTAGCCGGAACGATTGCAGTCTCAGCCATAGCTCCCTAGGATATCGTAACGCTCTGATACCAAATCTAGAACCAGGAAGAAAGATTAACACGAACAATCTCAATAAGAACTCTCTTATTACTTTAGGAAAAATAACTCAAAAACCTAAAGCTCTCTTTCTCTTTCACGCTAATCTCTCTCTCAAAGATATCACATCTCGGGACCTCCTTTTATTGTTAATTCTTTAACAAATATTCCTTATTTTTCTCTAAGGAAAACTTCCTCTTTCTCATAACTTCCTAATCCTAAACACATTAGAATTGCTTGTGTGTCAAGCTTAACTCAACAGTCTCGAGAATAAACCAAAGTTCTAATTGGATATATGGTATGTTTTAACGTTATGGGATTTTGTTTCTCGTCTGTTGCAACCTCTTCTAATCTCAATTTAAATTCGGATATGGAAGCTTTGGGGTACTAATTTTAAAAAACATTGATTTGGAAGTTTAGCGTAAATATCCTATCCATACACATAATTCGAATCAAAGATATAGGAATTAATGATTTCTTAACGAGTAAGACTTGTATACAAAAAATCATTCATAAATACACTTTTTTCGATGTATCATTTTATTATAGAAGAATTCCCTAATATGTTACTATTTTTTTAAAAGTTCTAAAAATACCATTTTTTAATAGTTTCAAAAATACCACAAATACAAAAGTTGATTTTTAATGGATTTGTAATTAAAATTTTTGGGTTTAGGTTAGCTATTCTTAAAACTAGGGGTTGCCACGGGCTACGCCCAGGTGTTATATTTATAAGAGTTTTAATGTGAATCCAATAACATTTTTAATATATTTAAATTATTTTTGTAGATTCTTAAAGAACTGATGTATTTTGTTAATTTTCTATTGTTAATATTTGACTGGTTTACATCGGTATATATGTTGGTTGTTTATTTTGGGCTTGTCAAGGTTTCATAATAATTTTGATGTTTTGAATTTATATTTGTTTAAGATATTTTTGATAAATTTTTTGTGTGTTTTTTAAATTTTGTATTTGATTTAGTTGACTTTAGTTCATGTATTGTTGTAAGAGATATTATTTGTTATTTTCGATAAAATAAGAATCATTGATTTCGGTGATCTATGTGAAAAAGAAATTTAGAGAAAATAATCAACCAATACAAATACATTTTATAGCTATCTCATTAGTCTCTTAGAGCATCTTCATTAGAGATCTCCTAATAATGGTCTTAAAATTGTTTTTCTTCATTAGAGATCTCCTAATAATGGTCTTAAAATTGTTTTTATTTAGATGACAATACACTTAATTATTTTAATTTCGAAAATTATAATTGACCATGGACGTTATGATTTTTTCGTCACAAATAATATAACACTTGCCTCTTAATCTTTAGTTACGATTTTTATTTTGGTGGTTAAATCATGTGTAATTATATTAATGACTCTTGTTTTCTTTCCACATTTGTATCTAACGGATAATGATAATAAATTACATTAAGTGTGAGTTAATCTCTTCAATTCGTACAAAGAGTTATTAAACAGAAACTCCTTAGTTATCTTTTTCATTCCAATTTTCCTTATAAAATCTTTATTCTCCGAGATCCTGAACCGTGAATTGTCTCTTCCAAGTGATGTGGTTCTCATTTTTGTTGCCAAGTCACTCAAAACCATTTTTCTTTGTACGTAGATAGAGTTGAGCATGTAAATTCAACCACGTATATATATATATATTGTAATATTAACTTCAAATACAATATTGTATAAGAAAACAAGGCGATTTTTGACGGCCAAAACAGTCGGAAATCCGTCGGAAAAGCCCCTTTTCCGACGGTATTCCGACGGTTTTCCACGGTCGGTTCTATCTCGTCGGAAATTGAGTTCCGTCGGAAATCCGTCAGAAATTCCGACGGATTTAAAAAAAAAATTCCGTCAGAAATCCAAATTATTGTTCTTTCTTCTTCTTCTTCTTCTTCTTCTTCTTCTTTAATTCTTCTTCCTTCTTCTTCTTCTTCTTCTTCTTCTTCTTATAAGAAAATGTGTATAAAATTCGGGTAAAATCCGTCGGAAATCCGTAACCGTATACGGATACCGTATCCGTCGGAATTTTCCGACGGATTTCCGATGGATGCCGTTTAACTTTTTTTTTTATTTAAAAAAAACGCATTCCGTCGGAATTGCTTTTAATTTTTTTTTTCTCGGAATTAAAAAAACGCAATCTGTCGAAAATCCGTCGGAAATTCCGTCAGAAAATGGCTTGTTTTCTTGTAGTGAATAAGACATTTATTATTGCAAAATCAAAAATGATTTCATTTTTTTACATTTAGTTGTTGAAAATAATGATAATAGTACTTTGATTTTATATACTTTTTTAATTGGATTTGATTTTATTCATCTTTGATTATATAGACAGTCATATTTAAAGACTGCATACCATAAGACATGCATATAATTATTGGAAAGTAAAACATACTATATCTTTTTTAATGTACAAAAGAATTCAAGTATTTTCTGAGATCTTCATATTGATAGACTTGAAATACTGAAGTTATAGCAAATTTTACCAAATCCATTGCATAATCCAGGAGAAGAAGAAGTTGATTATCTATTTTAATTTTGTATGTTTTATGAAAACCTTTTGCTTATGATCTATGTACTTAGATCTACTTGACTCTCTTTATTTTGTGTTATTATTAATCATGTTTGGTTAATGGTGTGAAGCGTTCACGGGGGAGCACCATTTGTCCGATATATATTTGTTGCGTGGAGCCACACTGTATTATATATCACAAAAAGAAATTTATAAAGAGACCCACTTCTTAAAGCTTGGTATCTTTAGGCTAATTAAAAGTGAGTTTTAATCAAATCAATGGGAAACTAACGCTTCCTCAATTCCCAAATGTATACGCTCTTGCTTTACACTCGAATTGGTAAACCGTGGTTATGGAACTATCTAATCCTACCTTCCCAAGTTGTGGTAACAATCAGAAACCCCTAGAGATGAGGCGTACAGACTTTAACGTTTTGTCCCACACTCCTCAGTAGCTTGAGCTGGCGTAGAGACTTTAACGTTTTGTCACACACTCCTCAGTAGCTTGAGCTTCTATCTACTGCTACTCCCAAACAGTGTCCTCTTTCTCCTCTCCTCTCATATCCAAGGTATGTAAAAATAACACCATGATACCAATTTATTATAAATTGTATTGTAAAACTCTAAAGATTTTTGACCAAAACAACTCTGAAGATTAATAAGAACAACTGCATAATTCCTGAAAAAAATCCAAGAGAAATACAAATAGGGATATTAGGGAGTCTCTTACTCTCCTATCATTCTCTCTCACAAAATGACCAAATAAGTTAATAAAATGAAAAGACCCTGACAATGAAATCTTAAATAACCAACTCTGCTCATGGCTTATTCCTCACGTGTGCACCTTCCTTATTCATGTGATGTGCAGCTTCTCTCAATCCTTTTGATCCTCTGATGAGTCACAATCTATCTGATCATTCAAGTTCTTGGATGATCCTCTGAAGCTATATGCCTCAACCAGAGAAGAAAGAACAGTGGATTGAGCAAAGGAGGACATATATCTATTCCTCAACAACGTGTCCTCTTCTTGCTCCTCGTGCTCGTAATCCATGGATTGGAAAGAATTGTGTCAACGATTAGTAATACTCTCGGGGTTGGTAGTCCAGAGATCTTAAGAGGCCATTGCTTGAACAAACTCAGCGGAGACAGAGGAAATCCTTCATGAGCATCCGAGAACCAATCAACCTCTTCCATCTTCTGTCCAAACCAAAAAAAAAGTCTCAAATCCGAATAAAGTCGGATAAAATAGAAATCGTTAAAAGTAAAAAGGAGATTGCTTTAGAGTACTTAAACAAACAAACCCATCTCGTTTTTTGAGATTTTCTTTCAATCTCCTTTTGTAAAAGTTACTAAGTGAGGGAAAACATATGTAATTGTTGCTAAAAAACATATGTAATTGTTACCAACCTCTGTCCTCGACAATACCAAGTACTCCTCTGCAAATGACATGAATGAATATATTAAATGTATTATGAAGAAGAATATTAGCGCTAAGAAAGGTTATTCATAAAACTACAAACATGACAATGATCAATAAAGGTTGTTCTTTTCTTTATCTTGTCATTCTCGGTTCTGCAATCCATATTTATCTGGTAAAAGGGAAGAAAAGAAGAAGATTATAACCAGAAATCGAAGAGGAAAATATCCCGGACAAGATTAACCATAATCAATTTGATGGTTGTAAACAGATATAAATTACGACTTGAGAGACGAAAACTCTTTAAAAAATGAGGGAAATACATACCAGATCTGCTGGGAGGAATATGAGAAACCAATAGGCCGTCCAAAATCTGAAACGATTTCAATTCTAAATCTGATGCCATTTCCAGACTTTTAGATTCTAGTTCCATTTATACATTCGTAGAGAACGGATGTGGCGAGGAACCATTAGTATGAGCGTTTAGAGGAAGAGAATTAATTGCTAGGGATGTGAAGCATGGTCTAATTGTTATTAATTCTGTAGAGTGGAGGAAGTGAAGGATCGTAACGGTGCAAAAGATGAATCGGCGACGGCGAGAATAGATTATGGTGGAGATGGTTTGCCGTCACTGGTACAGAAGATCCGCGAAGAAGAAAGAAACATTGTATGTGGGCTTTGGGTTTTTCTGGGCCAACATCAAAATTTAAAAGTTTTCGTTTTTTGATTAATTTTGCCGATTCACATAATGATTCGAATGAGTTGGCTTTAAGAAATGTTCTGATTGGTGGATTATAATTGAATATTAAATAGGTGGCAAAACTTGCCTATGTGGACACTCTAAGAGGAGAGTAAACTCTTCTATTATATATAAGATAAGACTAGTAGTATGGCCCGTGCATATGCACAAGTATAAGTTTAGTTTGATTTTAAATCTGAAATAATGTAGTGAAAAAATTATGTTTTCAAACGACTGAAAAGAAAAATCAGTAACAAAATGATTAATACTGTGTGAATTCATAATTATTTACCATTTTCTCCAAATTGATTTTTTTTTGTCCAAAACACTGCAAATCAAACGGAATAAGTGCATAAAATTAATTTAATTCAAGATAAACAAAGAGAAGATGTAAAACAAATATTAAAAATATTATTGTATATTCTATAAATTCTGAAAAATGGCTTCAATAATCATATGATCATCATCTTTTCTGTCATGAGAAGAAACATAAAAAAAGGGAGTTGAATTTAGTTAATGCACGGGTACAAACAAAATATGTGATAAAAGCTAGGAATTGCTTAAAATACAAAATAATATGGAGTTCAAAATTGTTCATCAAAAAATGGTTGGAATGATAAAAAACAAATTTAGGGGGCAAAAGCAGCAGAAGAATGTTCATTTGTTCATTATGAGGGGAACTATTGACAAAAAAAAGTTTTAAGGGAAGAAAAAAGCCAAATGAAAAAAAAAATAGTGATTTCGAAGATATATATGAGCACTAAAATTGCAGTTCCTCCTTCTAATAAGGAAGTGGCGATAGTGGGAAGTTACAAATTACAACGTCAAAAGGTTTTGAAACTGATTTTTTTTTTTTAATTTGTATTAGATTATAAATTGGAAACCAAAAAAAATTGAGAAATTGACACGTAATGAAAATGCTGAAATGTCATTAGGAGAGTGATTTTAGGAGTCTCTCTCTAATTTGTGTTTTATAAGATAAGGGATAGGGTATAATTTTAGGATTTTCAATGTTAAAATTTCGTTTTTGTTGTAAATAATACCCGAATCACATATTTTATATATACTTACACTAATGGAAATAAATATTATAATAGCAAGGAGAAGTGAAACGTGAGAGAGGAGGAGGGAATGTTTTTGTTGATTATTTTCTTCTTATTCTTATTCCTTAATCTTTTCATCCTTTGTACAAACTCATATATATAGTAACATAGATTAGTGACTCATGGATTTTAGTTACACTTGGACACATTGTTAATTTGATTAGTGTCTAAGTGGTGTCAAGAATAAATACATGACACTTGTAAACTAAATAACCAACCTTAGTCACTCTTATGATGAATAATCATATCATAATTTATAACACTCCCCTTTGAGTATTCATCATCTTCGATGTGTCTTGTTTCAAATTGCCTCGTTAAAAACCTTCCACAGAAAACCCAGTGGAAAAAACTCATGGTAAGGAAAAGAGTGCAGTCTCAGTAGAAATGATTGAAATGATCTTCTCTTCATAATTTTTGTAGATGCAATCTCCCCTTCATATAAGTCTTGTTTCTTCATAGACTCCATAGAGCGATTCACTTTGATCATTCTCTTCGCTCGTCTTGGCTTCATAGACTTCATAGACTACAAGATGTTCGGAAGATTGATAGACTTTTCTTATTATAGCATTTCTCTTATATGTCTATCTTTGGCGTGTTCTTAGTTGTCTCGTTAAAAACCTCGTCATGGAAAATCCAGTGGGACTAAAACCATGATAAGGGAAAAAAGTACAACCACGCTCATCATCATATTTCTCCCCCTGGAAACATCATCCTTATGAGATGCATTCCGATAATATATATCATTCTTTTGGGAGTTTTTGCGTGTTCTTTGCTGCCTCATTAAAAACCTTTTCATGGAAAAACCCAATAGGACAAAAACCATGATAGGAGAAAAAGAGTACAGCCACGCATATCATTATTACCTCTACCCCATAATAATTTTTTTTTTTACTTAGGCGTAGCTGATCGATATCTAAATTCTTAACGTCTTCTCGACGTTTCTCTATTTCGGGTTCATCTAGACCCTTTTTACTTATGTCCTCTAGACATTTCTCATTATATATTCAATTTTTGGAATACCTGAGGAGATCGTTTCCTTCCAAGCTTTTCAACCTCCTTTATGTTCTACTTTATCTCGACATATAGTAAGTGATAAACTTTGGGATGTTAATTTACCAAGATTATCATACTTGGGATGTAAACTCACCAAAATTACAAATTTACTTGTCAATGTGGGATTCTTTAATTCTCCCCCTCGAGATGATGATATTCTTTGTCCACCCATCTCGCATTGAATCCCATTTTAGGATCGGCATATCCATCTTGGATCATGCTTTTTATTCCGGATCCTTTTAACATATATTTCGGGATTCATAATACACCCTCTCAAGATAATGTATCTTCTTGGCCCATTTATCTAAACCGAATCTCACATTTAGACTCGTTATACTCAGGGTGTAATTTTGGAGATTAAAGAACTCAACCACTATTTCAAATGAGATTTATTTACCAAAAATGGCGACTCATCGATTTATCTCTAATGATGGCCTTAATTTTTGCTTAAAACATGCTACGTACATGAAAAACTTCTGGTTTTCACGTAAATTTTCATAGATCCTTAATATCATTGTTTGTTTGACTAAGATGGTATGACGGTCATAAAGTTTGGTTTATGACCAAATATATTTAAAACGAGTTAATAAACTTCAGGTTTATTAACTATGCCATTTTTATTTTCTATATGTACGATTACATACAAGCATGTCTTAGCTATATGCTTTCCTTAAGCATTTGGCTCTTTTAGAGCTTTTGCACTGTCCACTATAATATTGACACGTGCTTAACAAATTCTCATAAGAATTTGTTTTCTTTTGAATTTTAAATTCAAATAAACATGAAAAACAATTAAGCATAATAGTAACATAAATCTTCGTTTAGTACTAAACATGAAAAACAATACTGAATTCTTATTTTACTTAACCATCGATCATGGTCCTTTTATTTCCTTTTGATTCTACTAGATCAACAAGGATTACGACATCGAGATTATTTTTTATCACTTAAATTCTTAAAGAAAAGTTTATTTTCATCCGAGATGAATTTCAACATCATTTTTTTTCCTTACGTGGTTCTTGATACGATGGGCAGAAATTTTGGCGTACGACATTTACGTACCCATTTTCCTTTCATGCCACATTTGTAACAAGTGATCTCATTTTTTCATTTTCACAACGTAACCAACTTCATTGGTTTTCTTTCGTTGGAATTAAACTGAGATTCTATTTCCATGTCTTCGTCCATCACCTTATTTATAACTGTGACTACGGTCTTTAATTACCGTGTTCGGATCCTTGTCCAATTATTATTACTATATGCTACCACATTCACTTGTAGGAATGGAGCTAATCTATATGGATGGATTAATGGTTATACATCTCCTAAACCATTTTATAGGTGATGACGGAAATATGATATTATCCTTTCACTCATTCGATGTCGTTTTTGACCGATCGATGATTCCAAATTTTTATATGATCACCATATCTTTAATAAATTCAAACTAATAATTTTTCAAATTAGGGATCATATAGTTTACTTTTCAAATAAATATGCAAGCATTATAATAGCATAATTAAATATAATAATCAAGATGCATGCATATATATAAAGAGGCAAAACCTACCATTAGATAAAGGAGGAGGTATAACCTACCACTCCATATATATTATATGATTTTAAATAAAATCAACATATATTAAAATCTAAATCAAAGACAAGTTTAGATGTTACCTCCCTTACGTATGATCGTAATGGTTTAAGAACGACTCCGAATAAGAGACGATCGTGTTTACGATATTCCGACGGCTCAACAGATAGAGTCGATCGTGCTGATAACGTGTTGTAAATAATACCCGAATCACATATTTTATATATACTTACACTAATGGAAATAAATATTATAATAGCAAGGAGAAGTGAAACGTGAGAGAGGAGGAGGGAATGTTTTTGTTGATTATTTTCTTCTTATTCTTATTCCTTAATCTTTTCATCCTTTGTACAAAGTCATATATATAGTAACATAGATTAGTGACTCATGGATTTTAGTTACACTTGGACACATTGTTAATTTGATTAGTGTCTAAGTGGTGTCAAGAATAAATACATGACACTTGTAAACTAAATAACCAACCTTAGTCACTCTTATGATGAATAATCATATTATAATTTATAACAATTTTAATTTTGTGGTATTTTTGAATATTTTCAAAAAATTGTGACATTTTTGAGAATAGTATTTTTATTATACGACAGTTTATGTATAAATTTGTATTCTAAAATTCTTGTATACTCACTAACCATTATTTTATTTTTATTTTTGTATAAGATTCGAAAACTGAAAGTAAGCCCGAGCGTTTAAAGCGTTTTCGTTATATACGCCATCTGTCTTGTGATTCTTCATTATTAAAATTTTCGAAGGGCAAAGAAAAACCTTTATCCGGGGCGGAAGGCGATAGAATCCCAAAATCCAGATCTTAAATTTCTCACCCCCAATTTCAAAGACTCTCCGCAAATCTCACTCCTGACCCGCAATTACTCCTGATTATCCCGGAATATTAATCTATCTTAGAGGTAATCTTTGCTCTTATAGTTATCCGACATTGTCTAGGTTATGTTGTTCAGTTTTTAACACACGAATCTCGTTTTTTTAACTAATTCTTACATATCAGTATTGTAATCAAGACCTTGAACACCTTAATTAATCATCGTTTATCTTGTTTCATGAAAATTAGCTCTTTGATTAATTTATTTTTGCGTAAGAAATTCATTTTCTCCTTCAGTTTAAAAAAGTTCAGTTTTCAGTTTTCATTTATACCTGTAGTTTGATGTTGGGTTTAGCTTAAATTTGTATCAGTGGTAATAAAAACATAAACTTGTCTTACTTATGGTTATTGTTAGCGAAGTTGTTACTCTTTAATTTTGTAGGAAATTAATCTATTTCCTTTGTCAATTTTTTAATTTTTGTTTCATCAATTAGTTTAAAAAACTTTGAAATTTGCATTGCTGCTAGTTGTTTTGATCTTAGGATTAAACTTAATCAGCTTTAAGTAAAAAATGTTGCTTTTTTTTTTTTTTTTTTAATTATTACTTTTTGTACAGAATGGATCAACAAGGACAATCCTCAGCTATGAACTATGGCTCTAACCCATACCAAGCCAACCCCATGACCACTGCACCAGCCAGTGCAGACCATGTGGCGTACCATCAGATCCACCAGCAACAACAGCAACAGCTCACTCAACAGCTCCAATCTTTCTGGGAAACCCAATTCAAAGAGATTGAGAAAACCACTGATTTCAAGAACCATAGCCTTCCTTTGGCGAGAATCAAGAAGATCATGAAAGCAGACGAAGATGTGCGTATGATCTCGGCCGAGGCACCCGTTGTGTTTGCGAGGGCATGTGAGATGTTCATTCTGGAGCTTACGCTACGGTCGTGGAACCATACTGAGGAGAACAAGAGGCGGACGCTGCAGAAGAACGATATTGCGGCTGCAGTGACTAGAACCGATATTTTTGATTTCCTCGTTGATATTGTTCCTAGGGAAGATCTCCGTGACGAAGTCTTGGGATCGGTTGGTGCTGAAGCCGCTACAGCAACTGGTTACCCGTATGGATACTTGCCTCCTCCCGGAACTGCTCCAATTGGGAACCCGGGAATGGTGATGAGTAACCCGGGCGCATATCCGCCTAACCCGTATATGGGTCAACCATTGTGGCAACAAGGACCTGACCAACAGGATCCTGATAATTAGATATGTCTAATAATCTCTGAGTTTCAAAATTTGTGCTTAATCCTTTCTAAGTTTCATTGGAACAAAAACTTGATGTTTGTTTTCTGCAGACCCTTCTGGTTCGAACCTCTCTCATGTGGGATCTATACAATAAGTAGATTGTTCATAGGCATAAAAGCTTGGTGTAGTAGAAGAATTTTATGTTTTATGTGGCTATATTTATCGTTTTTCGGTTTTTCTGTTTGGTTATTCTGTCAATTTAAAGGTTTAATGGTAACCAGAAACTACCAAACTGAGAATTGAAGTTGCGAAAGCCGGATTCCATATTAACCGATAAACAAAACATTGGCCGATTTCTACAACTACTATGATTACACAGTTTGTTTCTGCCGCTTTTTCATAACGATTCCTTCCAGAATTCCATCAGTGCCAAAGCTACCAGAAAACTCCTGCGGATGGACAGGTCCCGGGAGGCAGAACGAGACAGAAAAGTGACCGGGTGGGCAAAGATTCTGAGTCTGCATCTCAAACACCTGAGAATATCGGTGGACTCGCTTCTCGCCTGTTGTAGTGACTCCTCTAACTAGTACTTTCCCATTGTCTTCTACTTCACAGCTAAAATCTCCTGCAATATACATATGCATCAGATCAAGAAACTGGTTTAGTAAGATTAAGCAACACCGGTTAGTAAGAAAATCACTCACTTTCATCTCTTTTCACACCAGGAAGCGATACACGGAACAGATAAGCATCCGTGCATTCACCGATGTCCATCAATCCCACTACTGACCCGGATTTCGCAGCAACATCGTTCTCTTCACCACTAGTGCAAATACCGACGTTATCGTTACCATCAAACGAAACAGGCAATTCCAAACAAGCGTCGTCTTTTGATGGTTCCGTGTTCTCATCAATCTCATTAGCTGGAACAATGCTTTTAGTTTCGGTTACATGATCAATGCTAAGGCTCAAAGTAAAGCTCTGCATTTTCGTAAGCCGTTTAAACCGATCGATACAGTCTTGCTTCATGCAAGACGTATCCGGGTCATTGATGAACAAAATGCTCTTGATAAGCTTATACTGATTCCCAAGACGGCTTTCAGGGTGAAGTTTTTGCGGAAAGAGATCTCGGAAAAGCGGGAAATCCTTGTTCGAGTCATTCCGTCTCCCGTTGAAATATCGACGTAATGTTCCCGTCTTTACGATTAGAGACCGATCTGCATTTCTGAGGATGTGATGATACACGCGTTCTATCTCGGCTCGTTTCATGATCGAGCCGGTTAGTTCGTCCGGTGTAATGGTCGTAAGGCGATTCGCCGATTGTAATTGGAATGCTGATTGTTTCTTGGGAGGATGATTTTTAGTCAAATCAGGACCAAAGTAAGTTCCTATGATGAAATGTATGAGAAATAACTGGTCGTCTTCAATGTCTAGTGAAATTAAGACATTATTGCCTTTTCCTGAATTCTCAGCTACTAAAGCTGAAACGATTTCACGCATCATATCTAAAACCACAAAAACCAAAAGATTGATTTATTTTTTTCAAAGATCCGAGAATGTTACGATCTGGATAGAAAGAAAAAAATTTAAAAATTCTGAACATGCAACAAGAAATTATAACAAATTTGGATTAGAATGTGATTTCTCCGCACCAATCGGTTCTATGATCTACAACAGAAACTCGATCTGTAAATAAATAATGCATATAAGAGAAAAGGAGATCAAAAGTTTACTAACCAGAAGTATAATTTAGGGTTCTAGTAAGTGAATTATTCCATCAAGAAGAACTTGGTTCTTGTCACTAATTTTTTTTTTTTTTTTTTGGGTTGTTGGGTGTTTTTCTCTCACAAGAGGATCAGAAAGCGACTATTAAAACGCTTAATACATTGCAGTAAAAGGGCAGTCTGGGAACTATTTAGCTAATTGAGGAATAGACTATTGACGCTGATTGATGACGTAGTTAGTGGCTTTACAAGAAAGTTCACAAATAACACACAGGGCTCTCTGCATCTGGGTTACAATTACCCAAGTCCCGATGATATTATTTTTCGATCGAATTTACGCTATTTTATTCGATTAAGAATATTAAAGAAATGGGTAAATTTATGAGATGACTATGATGGACTTTTCGTTTTAACATTTTCATTTGAATGGTCTATCTAAGTACTCATCCAATAAATTATTTTTATTTGAATGATTTAGGTTAGTTCAGCCAAATCATTTTAAAAAACTAGTCTAAATTTTAATTTTTCATTCAAATGATCTATTTGGATGTTGCTCATTTCAAACACTAAACCAACATCAATATCATCGATAATCTAGATGAATCTGTTATGAACAGACGAACATACCATATATTACCAAAATAATGAAGATTATAGGGGCAATTGCAAATATGTCACTGTTCACAAAATCATTACGAGCGTACCACTGTTCACTGACTTAATGGAAAAAAAAAATCTCACTTTCTCTCTCATCTCTCTCACGCTCATCTCCCAAATCTAAATTTTTTTCTCTCACAAAATATTTTCTTTGAAATTGCAAATCGGATTTTGGTTATGGATCTAGAGATTTCGATTCTCTCTCTGACCCCGTTGGACGCAAACGCAGCGAGGATAGATCTAGGATTTTCAATTCTCTTTCGTCCATGTAAATCTCTGTAAATTCCTTAAATCGATTTTGATTTCCTGAATTGGAAGAAGAAGAAGAAGAAGAAGAAGAAGAAGAAGACGACGACGAAGAAGAAGACGAAGAATAAGGTTTAATCCATGAAAAAATTCGATTTTGGTTACAAATTTGAGTTTTTGATTGGCTTTTGGTCACAAATCTAAGCTTTCTATTCGATTTGGGTTACAAATTTGAGCTTTTTATTCAATTTTTGTTCAGATTTGGGTTTTGGTTGTTTTTTTGGTCAAATCTGGGTTTTTGTTATTTTTAGGGTTTTTCCGTTTTTATAAAGTTTTTAAGCAGTTTTATAAGACTTTTTTACATGTCATTAAAAACTAAACAGTTAAGTAATTTATAAAGTTTTTAAAAGGTTTATAAGGTTTTTAAAAGGTTTATAAGATTTTTATAAGGCTTGTACAGTTTTTAAAAGGTTTATAAGATTGTTTAAAAACCTTATAAAACTTTATAAAAACCGTATAAACAGTTTTACACGGTTTTTAAATAGTTTCATAAGGTTTTTTAACAGTTTTATAAGATTTTTTTAACAATTTTATAATATAAAGGCAAAACTCTATCCCCTCCCCCCCAAAAAATCTATACCCTAAATGCATAATAGTTAATCCAAACTCGAAAATTTACAATAGTCTGTGTTTGAATTTTCTTTGAGATCTATTCATCTTCTTCTTCTTCTTCTTCCTAAATCTGCTCGATCTAATCTCAGATCCACGTTCTTCGTCAACAACAACACCTTCTCAAATTTTCTTAGCGGAAATCGCGACAAAGATCAGAGATAGTGAAATTAGAGATGATGAGAATCGAATTCAGTGACAGTAAAATCCGATCTCGTGATGGCGATCTAGTAGAGAGAGAGAGAAAAAAAATGAAATTTGTATGAGAGAAAAAATTTGGATCTGGGAGATGAGCGTGAGAGAGATGAGAGAGAAAGTGAGATCTATTAGTCAGTGAACAGTGGCATGCTAGTAATAATTTTAAAACAGTGGCATAATTGAAAAGTGGCATGTCAATAGTGGCATAACTCAAAATTTCTCAAGAATATACCACCTCTTATCTAGTAATAATGAAGAATATACCACCTCTTATTTTTGAGGCCCAACACCTAAGTGTCGTTAATGTAACTACAGGACCGGCCCTGGGTATGTGTAAAATCTATATGATCTTTTAAAAAATCAATTATAATATTTATCTTTTATCTATTAGTTAGTTATTATCAATGTTTGAAATATTGTACGCGCCGCGATTAATCAATTTTTCAAAGATTCAATGAAAATTTGTTTTAGGACTATTATAGAATTTTTTTATATATTATATTTTTATTACTAAATTTCAAAGGTATTTGTGTGATTCAGTGGTCGAGTTGTAATTGAATTGGTTAAAGTTCTGAATACGAGTATTTTTAATGGTCTCCAACAGGTGTTCAGTTCAAGCATCATAAAAGTGTTTGTTAGTTTATTTTTCATATAAACTTAATAAAGGGTATAACAGACATTTTAGCAACATCTCTCTTCGTATAAACTAAACCCTATTTTACGGACGCCGCTTTTCTATTGTCAAGTTACGCATCATTTCCTTTAAAAAGATTGTTTTTCAGGTTTTAGTGTGTTTAAGCTAGGGCTGGACATAAAATCCGTACCCGATACCCGAATCCGAATCCGACTTGAAAATTAGGGTATGGGTAGGGTACGGGTATCGTAAATTACCCGATCGGGTTTCATTTTATTAACATTAGGGTATCCGAACCCGATAGGGTAAAACCCGATACCCGATCGGGTATCCGAATCTATACATACACGATTATGTATTTTAATCACTAAACCTAACCCTAAAACACTCATTTCATCTCTTTTTTTTCGCCTATGACTTACATGATCGAGATCCTTGTGCTTTCGGAATGAAAATTATTATTCTTTTATTTCCTTTACTTATTGTGTGTTTATATAGTAGTAAATTTACTACATTTGGCATGTGTTTTGAATTTATTTTCCGTTTTTTACTGTCATATCTTGGTGTTTCGTCAACTTTGACATTTTAAAACTCAATTTGTGTTTAAGACTTGGTTTTTTGAATATTTTTTTTTGTCTTTTGATCAATTTTTTTTTAGTATAATCATATTATTCGGGTACCCGAACCAATACCCGAACCCGCATAACCCAACCCGACACGTACCCGACTTAATTATACGTTATACCCGAATGGGTTTTATATTTTTGAATACGGATACCCGACCAACATAACTACCCGTCTCGAACCCGAACGTGTACCCGAACGGGTACCCAAACGCCCAACCCTAGTTTAAGCGATCATTTTCAGATTGTCGCAGATCTGCATTACTGAACATTTTTCCGGTAATTACACGGTCTCTTTTAGCTTCATCTATTTTCACATAAACTAAACTCTATTTTAGAACCAATGTTTTTAAATTGTGATATTTTACATAAAGATATGTAGATCTATTATAAAATATACTAGATATGTTAGATAACAAATAGAAAGATAGGTTTTTCAGTTATTTGTGTGTTTAAGCGATCGTTTTCAGATTGTCTCAAATCTGCATCGCTGAGCGTTCTTCCGATAATTACACGATCTCTTTTAGCTTCATTTATTTTCACATAAACTAAACTCTATTTTAGAACCAATATTTTTAAATTGTGATATTTTACATAAAGATATGTAGATCTATTATATAATATATGAGATATGATAGATAACAAATAGAAAGACAGATTTTTCAGTTTTTTGTGTGTTTAAGCGATCGTTTTCAGATTGTCTCAAATCTGCATCGCTGAGCATTTTTCAGATAATTACACGATCTCTTTTAGCTTTATCTATTTTCACATAAACTAAACTCTATTTCAGAACCGCTGTGTTTAAATTGTGATATTTTACATTAAGATATATAGATCTATTATATAATATCCTAGATATGTTAGATAACAATTACACAAAAAAAGATATTTCAGTTTTTTTTTGCGGTTATAGCGATTATAACAGAATCGCCGTAATTCTGCATCGCCGAACGTTTTCCGGTGATTGCACGGTTTCAGCGACCGCGTTTTAGAACTTATATTTAAATATTAATTGACCACATATTTAAAAAGTAGAAGATTTTATGAGTTTTCCCAAAAATGAAAATGAAAAACCTGTGCTTTGTTTTTTGTGTTCTTCCGAACTAGCAGAAAAAAGGGAAATAAAGCCAAGTCGGAGATTTCTGCCGGCGACTTCTGAAAAATGTATCCGACGAGGTAAATAATTGGTTTTATCTTAAAAAGATCCTCAATTTGTTTATGCTCAGATAGTCAGATCTCTGATTTGTATATATTCTGGTGGGTTTGTGTATTCCTTTAAGGATAATAAGAAAACAAAAAGTATGATATTCTCACAATTTCTTGTCTTGGCTCGAAACCCTTGTTTACAAACTTGAGGGAGGACAATATACAGTAGGTTTAGCTCTTCGTTGGTCTAATTTGTAGTCATGAAAGGATAAAAGAGGTTTCTTTCATAGTTAATTTTTTGTGTCTTCAATATGTTGCCCTCTTACTGATTTGAGTTGCCTCTTGTTGAAAAGATAGCCTTTTGATGTTTCAAGATTCAAGCTTAAATGCAAGTGTTTGAGGGATTCTGTTTTATGGCGAATCAAAGTGTATTTTTTGTGCTTCAGGTCTTCAAGTGGTCAAAATGGGATGAGGAATCCACAAGTTCTTGAAGTGGCTCCATTGACCAGTTTGCCGTACAACGGTCCAACGGGTCATACATCGATGCCGGCTAACAGGGAGAATGAGAATGCAGAGAAAGGAGAGCCAGCAATGATATTTCTGCCTTCGAAATCAACTGTAGAGTTTGATAACTTAATCAGTCAAATGAAAACCGGAGTTGCTCTCACGGGAAGTGCAGTCATGGGAAGGATTAGACCAGCCATTGGTGCGATAGATATCGCTGAGAACGATGACTCATACTATTTCCGTGTTGCACTGCCTGGTGTTTCAAGAGATGAAAGTACGTCTCTCAAACCTTTGTATGTTGTTGTGATTTTATCCGTTTTCTGCTGAATTTTCTGACATGTTAAACATACAGAGGACTTCAGCTGCGAGATAGAACCAGACGGTAAGATTATGATAAAGGGATCAACAACAACGGGGGAGAAGACGGTCTGGGCAGAAAATCAGCTCTTTACGATGCTGTCACAGAACTTACCCCCTCCAGGCCCTTTCACCATCTCTTTCCAGCTTCCGGGTCCTGTGAGCAATGAAGAATTCACCGGTAATTTTGGGTCAGACGGTGTTCTTGAGGGCGTAGTGAAGAAGATGTACTGCGAAGACTGAACAGAGATGGATTTGGTGAGTTTTAATTAAAGTAAGCCAGAAAAGGTGCAGGTCATGTACTTATGTAGGATGTCCCATTTGTTGTTAAGCTAAACAGCTGCGTTGCCATTAAAAAACATTGATGATCAGTTTATGTTTTATGCTTTGTTTCTTTATAAAAAAACATCCAAGTAATGATTTTGATTTTGAGCAATCCTTTCAACAAAGTATTTGATCCAATCTCATTCACACTCACTGCTGTTTCTCTCCATGTCATTCTTATTATATTTGAAAGCCTCAGGACTCTTATCCACATTTGTAAACTGAGAGAAAAATTGGTTCATTGTTTCCTTATAAACTTGTCTTTCCTAATGCCTTCCTCTTCGCCAACCACCGGGTTATGTAATACACTTGTTTATCCGGGTTACTTGAATTCCTGATTTTGAGATCTATTTATACGAATCCTTCATTGATTTGTCGTGAAGAGATATCTCGAATCTGCGAACTTATAGCAATGTACTTGTAGAGTCTTAAATTCCTTGTCCTGCATAGCAATTTTCAGTGAATGTAGCCAATAGCTTTAGCTAGATTTTGTTTATGTGCACAAAAATGTGTTTGTGTGTATACATTTTCATATACACACTTATGGTTTATACTACAAACATGGATAATGTGGGAATTAGAGGTTTTTCTATGTGTTTGATTAAATGAGAAGCTGAAATTATACTCGAATGTGAACTTTCCTTTGTGTTTAGGTTGCTGTTTGCTGAGTTGCTAAAATGGAAACAGATCCTCCTGGCTCTTTATCTCAGTCTCCAGCTATGCTAATGGAGGAAGAAGTATCCATTCCTCGTAATTCTGAACCTTCTGGAAACGTTGCAGGCGTGGAAGAAGATCCCGTGAGCTCTTCTGCAGGAGAAACTTCTAAAGACTCGATTAGTACAGAAACTTCAACTGTAAAGGTTGATGAGACTCAGATACCTGCTATATCTACTGGTGTTGAACCTTTGAGTGAAACTGAGAATATAGTTCCGTGCCCGCTAGATTTCTCTTCACGTGAATCACAGTCGTCTATATTTTCTTCTTCTGATATTTCTACTTGGGCCAAAAGTTTTAAATTCCCGCAGCAAGGTAAGGTCTGATGCTAAGGTCTTGACGAGGGCAAGGTAAGCCTCCATTCGATCGTCCTTCGTTGCATACTCTCCGCTAAATTGATTCACGACGAGTTGAGAGTCGCAAAAGGTATGTATCCTTGTCATTTTAAGCGCTTTGGTCAGTCTGAGACCGGCGAGTAAGGCCTCGTATTCCGCCTCGTTATTTGACTAATTGAAGCCGATGCGGAATGATTGATCCAGAGATTCCCCGTCGGGTGACGATAGCCGAATGCCTACTCCCGATCCTTGTTTAGTTGACGAACCGTCTACATGCAAACGCCAGATTTGAGGCGATGGCGCTTCATCCTCAATTGAAGTTGCCCCCTCGAGAATTTCGATCAAGAAGTCGGCCAACATCTGCGCTTTAATACTCGTCCTACATCGGTATTCTATGTCGAACTCGCTTAATTCGATAGCCCACTTGGCCAATCGACCAGATTGCGTCGGACTATGGAGAACAGTTCGCAGTGGAAAAGTGCTTAGAACCACGATCGAGTGTGACTAAAAATAAGGTCGTAGCTTGCGTGTCGAAGTGATAACTGCGAGTGCCAACTTTTCAGTCAGCGGATATCTTGTTTCTGCATCGGTTAAGGATTTGCTGACATAAAAAACCGGCTTCTGCTCTGCGCCGTCTGCTCGAACCAACACTCCGCTTACTGCCGATAGGGAGACTGCGATGTAGAGATATAGCGATTCGCCCGTTATTGGCTTCGCCAAAACAGGAGGAGTTGCGAGGTACTTTTTCAATTCTTGGAAAGCCTCCTCGCATCTTGCTGACCACTCGGATAATTTTTCGTCTGCTCCTTTCTTCTTATCCTTCAAAGTGTTATAGAATGGCAAACACCTATCCATAGAACGTGAAATGAATCTATTCAAAGCTACCACTCTTCTTGTCAATCGTTGGACTTCCCTTTTCGTTATAGGCGAAGCCATCTGGATAAGCGCGGTGATCTGCTTTGGATTAGCTTCGATCTCGTGATGTGTTACCATATAGCCGAGGAATTCGCGTGATGTCACGCCGAACCGACACTTGGTCGGATTAAGCTTCATGTTATACTTATTTAACCTGTCAAAACATCCCGCAAGGTGGGCCACATGATCTTCCTCTTGAAGCGATTTCCCAAGCATGTCATCTATATAGACCTCCATTGTCTTGCCGAGCTGATCCACAAACATTTTATTAACGAGACGTTGATATGTGGCCCCAACATTCTTTAGGCCAAAAGGCATGACCTTGTAGCAGTAGATCCCGCGATCCGTAATAAACGACGTCTTTTCCCGGTCGCTCGGGTGCATGAAAATTTCATTGTATCCGGAGAATGCATCCATAAAAGAAAGTAGCTTGTTCCCTGCAGTGGCCTCGACTAGACGGTCTATGTGCGGGAGAGGAAAACTATCTTTCGGACAGGCATTGTTGAGATTTGTGAAGTCTACACAAACGCGCCATTTTCTGTTCTTCTTTTTCAAGACGACCGGGTTTGCTAACCAATCCGGATACTTTACTTCCGAAATCGAACCAACTCTCAGAAGTTTTTCCACCTTGTCGTTTACAGCTTGCGCCCTGTCCGGTCTGAGCCGCCTTTGTTTTTGCTTCACGGGCTTGAAAGTCGGGTCGGCATTTAACTCGTGTTGGCGATACTAATGTCGATCCCGAGCATGTCTTCCGTTGACGAGTTTGAGTTTGACTGCTTCATCCAACATTGCACCAATTTCTACCCGCCGATCCGAAAATCTGTCGTCAATGCAGACCGATATCACAAGTTCACAAACCAGGCCCGTTGCTTCTTCTTCTCTGGCCTCGGCGATCTGTAATTGCTATAAGAGGTATGAGAGCTCTTTGACGGGCTCCCTGTCTGTTTTGAGCTTCTTCTGTTTATCGTTCGGAATCGGAATCATCGCCTGATTCCTTAGCTTATGTACCGCCATCTGACTTCCTCTGATAGTTTTAATGCCTTCCTTTGTTGGGAATATGAGACAAAGGTGATAAGTCGAGGCGACGACACGCATCGAGTTAAGCCACGGAGTTCCCATGATAACGTTGTAAATTTCCTGGTTGTCGGATACCGCAAAATCGACTATCTTGGTTACTCCTCATGCGCAAACTGGAAGTTTGATCGTTCCAAGCGTCATTGTCGTCTCGCCGTTAAAACCGGTCAATGGCTTAGGGTGAGTTTCATTCTGGGCGAAATTAATTTCCATGAAGATTATATCTATCGTACTTCCCGTATCTATCAAGACGCGAGTTGTGTCCCAATCGTCAATGGGAAGCCGAATTATGAGCGGGTTGTCATGAGGTTTATCTATGTCGTCAACTTCTCGCTCCTCGAACTTGATGATATCGTTTGGGAATTTTGAGGGGGTTGGTTTATTCGCTCCCTGCTCAGCTCGTCGTTGAAAAACTTTGAGGGACAAGACCGTATTAGAACAGTAACGTGAACCCCCCCCCCCCCCCCCATGATCATGCTACAGACCTTCCTTTTTGAACCACCTTGGCCTTCACTATCATTCTGCCTATCCCGTTTGGCGTTATTATCGCGGGCGACCTCTTCAACTCCATCGTCGAACTGCTCGAGTTGAAAGTCATCAACGCTTATGTTTCCTTTGAGCTCGCCGGCCGCTAGCTTCGCTGCCAATCAAGAGCTAAGTACTCTACAATTAGCCGTCGAGTGACCGCTTGTCCGATGTAGTTCTCACTTGGCTGACTCATCATATTCTGAGTTCTTTGTCCAGGTATTGCCGAAACTGCGACCTAGAGTGCCTCTTCCGCGGCCTCGCCCTCTACCCCGACCATAACCATGCGAGTCCACATGGTAGTTGTGGGTGCCTTTGAAACCTCCCTCGTGCTGAACGAAGTTGCCCTGCTGCTTCTTACCAGTACTCGGGGTTTTTTTAGGACTTGGATTTTTGGCTTTTCTTTAGAGCCAAAGTTTTGGTTTCTTCTTTGCTTTTGGCGAAGCCATTGGTACGATGAAGTGCGTCTTGAATGGACGAGGGCTCGTTAACTGTCAAATCCCTTCGGAAATCTGAATTATACCACATGGCTTTTCGCAGCGCGCTTAGTGTGGATTTGTCGTCTATCCCTCTGACTTGAGTGCGTACTAGCTTGAAGCGTTCAATGAAATTTCCCAAGGGTTCGTTTGATGCTTACGACATTGTATATAGATCTGCCTCCGATGATCTTCATTCTATCAAGATGGCGTACTGCTTCAGAAATGATTTGGAAAGCTGCGCGAAGTTATCAATTGAGTTCCTTTCCATTCCAGCAAACCAATGGAGAGCTGCCCCCTTAAGGTGCTCCACGAAGAGGAGACAATAGCCTATGTCCTTTCTTTAATTCGAAAATTAGCTCTCCCCATAGCGATCGAGAATGCTGTAATGAGCTCAGTGGGATCGCTCTTTCCATTGTAAATGGGGACCTTGATTTTCCCTGGATCCGACAGCCGTGCCATGGTTATTCGCTCTGTGTATGGGGTAGTGCGAGCTTATTCGAGTACTCGGTCCATCTCCGGCGCTTTACAGGTTGCCCGATGCACTTGCGATCGCATCTCCTTGAGGTCAAGTGCAGTCTGTCGTATAACTGCTCTGAGTTCATCCATCTCACACTGCTGAGCGGTCGCGTTTGTTCTGCGTACGGTTGGGGCTTCAACCTGCTCTACCCAATGCCGGTTTTCCTCGACTTCATCTTCGTCGCGTTCTTGGATGCGATTGATCCGTCTACTGGATCGTATAGTTATGAAGTCACGCTCCTCATCGAGATCATCAGCGATTTCGACGACCTCTTCGGCCGTGTTAATGACAGGGGCGGTCGCATCTCGGACCTGTGTGATCTGTTCATCGCGAGCTCCCCGAGTGTTTGTAGCACCGACTGGTGTAAAGAACAGGTTTTTCAGGGTGACTAAAGCTGCGGTCCGACGCGGGGCTGCCAGAACTCGGCCGACCATTGATAGGGCTTTGAGCTCGGTAGTTAGGTTACTGTTGATTGTTTCCTGCTCCATTGATTGCTTAAGCAGCTGCTCAAGCATCCCCTTGAGCTGATCAAAAGCCTCGGGCGTGGCTGTTGTCGATGTTACGATGTTCGTTACGTTTGTCTTGTTTCCTGTCTCTCCAGATCTGCCTGCTTCTGTTTCCGGAATCGAGTCGCTGTTGATCACGTTAGTCTGTCCATCTGTAGCTGGCTCCTTCGGATCTACACCGCCACCCGTTGGAATGTTCGGCTGGGTAGTTTTGTTAATTCCCATCATCTTGTCGATTTTGTCAGAGTGTTTAAATTGTGTGTGAAGCTTTTGAGAAAGATTCCCCTCCTTCTAGCGCCAAATTGTGGGAGCTGGATTCACAGAATTGAATTTGTGAAGGTTCCTACAAGAGAAGCTTCAAAGGTTTCAAACACACAGATCAAAAAGACGAAGGATTTCGAATTAGGGTTTTTTGTATTAAAAGCTGGGAAGCTGTAAAAGTGTTTCTGTTTGAATTTTCTGATCCCCTTATTATGAGGATGTACAAGAGTATTTATAGCATACAAGGTCGGTCGGTCGGGCCAGGCCCAAATAAAAAAAGGAAAACTTCCTAAACGTTCTTGGTTTTTCCTTTTAGACACATCTTTAAGTCGGTTGGGCTTCTACATGGGCTTTCATCATTGAGCTATGTTGACTTTAGATTTCTAGTTTGACTTCCAGAGATAGCCGATTTAACGTATACTTAGTCGTTTTTAGGCCATCGATTCTTT
Source organism: Draba incana (assembly GCA_963576765.1). Lineage (NCBI taxonomy): Eukaryota > Viridiplantae > Streptophyta > Magnoliopsida > Brassicales > Brassicaceae > Draba > Draba incana. The sequence goes on from OY755209.1 coordinate 27,552,388, forward strand.
TGGGGAGATAGGAACCCTACATAGTTCAATACGTGATGGGGTTAACACAGTTAGAGGAATACCTAAAAAATGTCGATATGGTGAAAGGTCATTGATAAGAACATCGAAAACACTGAAGAATCCGGGAAAACTCTCTTATTGTTGTCTGTATGGGTCAATGAATGTAATATCTAAATTGTGTTTAAATATTAGCATTGTGGTAAGCTCTAGTGTTTGTATAATTGATGTGTGTATTTGTTTGGTGCAGGATTAACGTCATTTTTTCAAATGGATAGAGATTGCTATGGTTGAAGAGATGAAACGGGTTAAAAGCGTGATTGAGAAGATAGAAGTGGATATGGAAAATTTATTGTGAGACACGCACTTGCAAAGTGATATATCATATACCTCATATTTTACCTATTTTAACGCATTTTCTAAGTATTTTAATAAGGTTTTACACCAAAGAGGTAGTTTTTTCTCGTATTTGAAGTTTGAGAGTCTTTAGAGGGAAAATCCTCAAAAAGGAGCAAAAAAGCTTAAAGTGGTGTATTCTAAGCTACAACAAGTTTATAAAGCCAAAGACTTAGTCCAAGCCAAGAATCTCACAAAATATTACATTTTACAAAGTTGGACAGAAACAAAGCACTCGAAGTTTTGCTACGGAAGGACAAACAAATCAACTTGGATTTTAGGGAACGATGGCTAAATTTCTATGTATTTGAGTTAGATTTCTAATGAAATTGGAATTATCTCATTTAGAGCTGCGACCTAGAAGATACACTGGATTTACTGAAGACATGTCAAACTGCTTCGAAGATGAAGAATGTGCAGAATGAAGTCAAGCATTAATGAGCCTTAACGCCGATGCTCATGAAAATTCTCAGCTCGTGATGGAGTGCTTTCAAGCCCATATATTGGCCCAAATTCACGTGGCCGACTTGATCACTCTCGGTTAAAGCAGTTGCGGCAAAAAGACGGTTTTGCCCCTAAAGAACCCTAGAAGACTCTAATACTATAAATACTTGTTTTTAGCCTCTTGTTTAGGGTGTGCCAAAATTAATAAAATACTTTTATTGATAGAGAGCAGCCTCCACGCCTCCCTTGCAGGAATTGATCGTAGATCTTGTTTTGGTGGATGATCTCGTTTTGTACTTCGCTATAGAGAAGAATCTTCTTATCCCTACTATTTTAATAAAGTTTATCATCATATTTTCATCTATCTCTTGCTGTTTTTCGTGCATCATGTCTGAGTAATTCATTCGTTAGATTTTTAGGTTTTCAATGAGTTTCATAATTCGATAATTGATTGATGATTGTTTAGGGATATCAATAGAATCTTCATCTTTACTTGTACTCTATGCATAATTGCTTTACCGCGTATTTAACAATTTGATCTTAGGTTGATATAGATTCTAAAAGCTTTTATATTAACCAAAACTTGTATTTGATGAGCCAAGCGTCTTAACATTCCAAAAGATTAGTTAAGGAGCAAGTGCACAATATCATAACTTATACTTTTATTGCGTGTTTTCACCTAGTAATAACCATGCAAAAGTTGAGTCTATTAGGGTGATTAAACATAGTGGTCGGAGCCACAAAAGTGGAAAGATTATACCTTCATGTTATGAGTTCTAGATGGTTCGGAATATCTAAATCCCTAAATTAAATTAATCGTTATTGTTGCATGATTCTCTGAGAATTTCCTAAGTCCTAACGCTTTTCTCTCATTGATATTCAATTTCTATTTCATAATCGCATTTGTGTTCATTCACAATCACCCAAACAACAAATATATTTTGTTCTAGCTTTATTTTATTCATTACAATTCGTACCGTGGTTAACAAGTCCTCTTGGATTCGATCCCTTACCTATACTAATTGTGATTGCTGTGCACTTGTAGGAAGTTGGATTAAGTGGTAAAACTTAACCCACACATCAAGTTTTTGGCGCCATTTCTGGGGACTTGGAAGAACATCACCTTCAAATTTTAGATTAAAATCTCGTCTAGACACTTTTAATTTTCAGTTTTTCCTTTTATTTTCTTTTAATTTCCTTTTATATTCTTTCCTTTGAATTCTAACTTTGTTTCATCGTTCTTTCTACGTGTGTTTCAGGAGTTTATGCCTAGTACTAGACTTCTAACAACAAAAAAGCCTAGTGGAACTTGAGCAAGAATTAGACAAGCTTGAACGCACTCTTAGAAGACTTAGACAACAAAGAAGCCGCTCAAGAAAGAGCCAATGTTGATGAAAACCGAATCCAATGTGGCCGAAACAATCAAGCCCGAGATGGTAATGATGATGTTCCTCTGGAAGAGAATCAAAACCAACCTCGTGACGATCAACATATCGTATCACCTAGAGATTTGAAGAACCAACAACAACCTCAACACTGTAGTCATCAAGAGAATTTAAATCTCCAGCATCCTCTTCACCAAAGACAAGCTCAAATTGTCCAGTCCAAAACCATTAAATTATCGGAGATATCGACTCTTCTGACGCTTTCTTCTTGGATAGGAATCCAATTCGTCCACCACCACCTCAAAGGAATGACTTTAAGATCAAGCCTCAAATCATTGCCTTGGTGAAGCAAAACCAATTCCATGGACTTCCATCAGAGCATCCTCTAGACCATATCGATACTTTCGAAGAGTTTTGCACTACAACTCGAGCTAACAGAGTTCCTCCCAACTACTTGAAGTGCAAGCTCTTCTCATTTTCTCTAAATGATAAGGCTCTAAGATGGATGAAGTCTCTACCACCACGGTCCATTACTGCTTGGGACGAATACAAATGTGCCTTCTTGAACCAATTCTACACTAAGCAAAGGTAGAATTCTATAAGAAACAATATCTCAAGTTCATGCAAGGAGCAACTAAGTCTTTCTTCGAGGCTCTAGAACGTTTCAAGGAGTACAATAGGGACTGCCCTAACCATTATTTTACCGAAAGAAACTTGTGTAACACTTTCTACAATGGTATCGACTACAAGCACCAAACGTCTTTGAATGCCGCGATTAACGGAGATTTCATGACTAGACTTGTACCTGAAGCTAAGCAATTAATTGAGAACCTTGATGCGAGTGATGCTAACTCATCTCAAGACTACAATAGGACCATCAACACCACACGATCTTCATCCAAATCTGCACAAATCGCCAAACTCAAGAGCATGATGTCACAACTACTTAAGAGTCAAAGAGGAGTTCATGCCGTAGAATTTGTCGTGGGGCCTAACTATGATCTTAACTTGGAGTTTCTTAGAGATGGATTAGAAGATAATCAAGAGGAATTGAACTACATTGGAGAAAATTATGGGAATCGAGGGTACAACAACAACTACCGGCCGAACCCAAACCTTTCTTATCGAAGCAACAATGTTGAGAACCCTCAAGACCAAGTCTACCAGTGATAAAACTACAACCAAGGAGCCCAATACCCTCCTAAGCAACCATTCTACCCTAAGGGAGTGTATCAAACAAAGGAACCATTCGTATTTCCTTCAATCGGAGCCCCTACTAACTCGGATTCGAAACTTGAATAGTTCAAGAACCAATTGATAGAAGCTATGAACCAAACCAAGAAGGAGTTTCCTCAAAAGATGGATGGTATGTACAATGACCTCAACACCAAGTATGAGTCTCTCACTACTTACATTTTCAAGACGGATGTCCAACTCACGCAAATTTCCGAAGCGGCTTGAAAAGATACTAATGAGAAGGAGGAGCCGTTTTGTAATATGGTGTCTACCAAGGAGGATGAGCTCGTGAACACTTTAAAACCTATTGAAGACAAGGCTGTAGTGGCTTTAAAATCAGTAGAGAAGCGTTTACCCGATGAATCTAGAAAAGCGTACAAGAGGAGAATTAGAAGCGTCCCTTTAGAGAAAGTCAATAATCCATAAAAAATTTCTATTCTATGTTCTATCAATGGGATTGAGGTCTATGATTGCATATGTGACACGGGAGCTAGTGTCAATGTTATGTCCTTGGCGGTAGAAATGAACTTGGATTCTCTACTTTCCAAATTTAACATCCAAAGTATGCATCAAATATGCAGATTTATCATCTTCTATGCCTTTCAAAGGTCGGAGAGGGAGAGATGTCCCCACTGACTTTCAAGTCTTAGAGATGACGACCGAGAAGATGAAGTCATTGATACTTGGTCTTTCATTCTTAGCAACTACCGGAGCCGTCACTGATTTCCCAAAACGGAGGATTTGTTTTACCAAGATCAACAAGCAACTTTTCTTCCACGCGATGAATGTTGCTAATGTACCAAACTCGGTGGGAATGAAGGTTACTAAACCTAATATAAACCCTGGAGATGCTAAGCAAGGAAGTCCCCAAGTTAAAAAGAAAGATCTATGTGCTAAAACCATTGAGAAACCGACTAAAGACAAGCAAAGAGGAGTTTCCAAGAGTATAAATGCAATAGTGACCACCATGGAGATTTCTAAGTTTAACAAGGAAGATGAAGGGAAGCACAAACTCATCTATGAGGCAGCCACAGTGATCAAAATCCTTGTACCAAGAAAAGGCAAGCCAAATGATGCGGAAACCATTCAAAAGATGCTTGAGAACACTTTGAAACTTTTTTCCATGAGCATTGTCATCGACCTTGATGATGGACATCTATCAAATGCTACTAAAAAGTCGAGGATTCAAAGATCAATGAAGCTAAAGGAACCACAATTCATTTGGTGGAATCATCCCAAGTCTAAAATTGACAAAAGAGTAGAGCTAATTGACTTTAAACAAGCGCTTTGTGGGAGACAACCCACATTTTTAATTTTATTCATGCTTAGACTAGTTTTTAACCCATTTCTAAGTTTTACAAGTTTTAAAAAAAATTATTAGTAATTTTATTTTGGTTTTTGAAGATAAAAAAAAATGTGCATACATGTCCCATGCCCCAGACGAAGGCACTGGACACGCGGTTCCGTCCGGTGCCGTGTGACCCGAATCCCAAATCGATCTGCGGATCGAAGTCGAAGGAGTCCTGACCTCGGTTGCTCGCCCCAGGTGGCGTCCGCATCTGGTGCGAGAAGAGCAAGTCCCGCGCACCAGTCTCAGACCCCAGACACATGCACCAGACACGTGATTTTGTCTAGTGCTGCGTGATTCCACACCCCGTCCCGCGTCCTTCGGTGCTGCCCGTCCTGCGTTCGAGTGCCGATCGTTTCGTAGTGCTCGGTCGTCCCGCAGCACGCGTCCCGCGTGCCAAGCCATGTAAGTCCGGTCGAACCATCTAAAAAAAATTAAAATTCGGTTTTGTTTTAAAATTTCTAAAACGGTTTTTAACCGGATCTAAACCAAAATTTACATAAAAATCAGATTTTTAAGGGTTTAAAGGATCTTTTGTCTCATAATTTTTAAAATATCATCACATATCTTTCTCTTCCAAGTGTTCAAAGCTTAAGAACCCTAAAAACTCAATTTTGGGGTTTTTGCTTAAAATACTTAAATTTGGTTAGGATTTTATTAGGATTTTAATTCCCAGCACCATTATCTCCTAAACCAAGGTATGTTTTTCTCTTAACCCCTCTTTTTGTCTAAATTTCAAGTTTATGAATATTTTTCAATTCTCATAATTAACACTTAATTCACTTAGGTTGTTAGAAAATTCATTAGAGAAACTTGTTTAGACATATGAATTGCATTGTTCAAGGTTTAATTAGATGATTAGCACCTTTATGCAACTTTTCACAAAATTCAATTTTTGGGTTCTTAATTCAATTCGGATTTAGGTGCTTCTAAAGGTCATAATGCATTCATTTGGTTGATTTCATCATACATAAATAGGATTAGCCCGCAATTTGACACATTAGAGCTTCAATTGCAAAATTTGCATGTCATGAAGCATTAACCCGAAAACTATGATTTAAATTGAGAAAAATTATTTAGCCTTGGATTATCATTCTTACATGCTTCTAATGTCTTGACATGCTTTGATTTAATAAAATTCTCTTTTGAAGCAATTCTTTTGGAATTTTCGATTTTCAAGACCGTAACATGCTTTTCGATATTTTTCTTTTGTAGTGATTCCAATGGAGGACAAGCCTATCACGAGAAAGTCTACTAAGATTCCTAGACCACGAGAGAAGCTGGTAATCATTGGAGAATGACAGACGCAAGCTCCGCGCTGATCGCGTTCTAGAAAATCTTCGAAATCGACAAAGAAGAATGAAAAAGAAATTTTGAGGGAAGATGATGTGGAAATGGATTACCAACTTAGAGACGAAAATAATGAGGATACGAGTGAGCAAATGAGATTTGTGGAGGTCACACAAACCATTTTGCCAAAACCGGTTCCTCCACCAAAGAAACCGCAAAAATCGAAGACTAAGTCGAACACCGAAGGATCCTCATCGAATAACGTTGTCATGAAGACCGTTGGACCTGAGATTCAAGCTAATGTGGACTAAATTTCACGCCTAAGACAGTTTTTCTTGCCCCAAACCCCCACCATCGATTTCGAGACTCTTGAATTACTCGGAATTCGACGCGATGTGGAATGGTATCTTGAAGAACTATGACTTACCAAGTTTGTGTCTATCTCTCGGCCAACTTACGAGAAGATAGCAAGAGAGTTCCTTGCTACCGTGACATTAATGTATCCGAGAGGCAAGAAAACGAAGGCTAAGGAAGGTATTTTCGAGTTTACGGTAAAGGGAATGTCATTTTCTTTGACCATCAAGGAAATTTGCGACATTTTTGGATTTGAATGCTTGGCGAAGATTAAGTTTACCGCTAGAGACATGCACTATGATGAATTGATGAGGTTTGCTAATTAGAGACTTGTTTCAGGTATTTCAAAGGCGGCCAAAATCACACATCCGGCCATTCGATATGTTCATGCACTCATCGCGCAACTTATCTATAGTAGAAAGGAGCATGGAACGGTGAAGTTTGATGATTTTCCATTGCTTATAGGACCATTTATCGATGAATTCGAGAAGGCCAATCTCGGTTCTCTATTGGCTAGACAAATGGTCGCGGTTAAGCATGAATCGACCAAAGAGAGACTAGTGAAGAATCCACCGTGTAACTTTGGAAGCGTAATCACGGCGATTTTAGAGTCTTGTGATTTTCATTTAAGTGAAGAAAGTCACTTAACCGGAGCCAACGAACTCGATCTTCTCGCGCTTCAAAGGAAACACTTCATCTGCGGATGGTATGACAAATCGAATAGCTTTGGTTATCTCTTCACGCCACCATATTCGGAAGAGGAGAAATGCATTTTTCTCCCTACAAGGACTTACCGGACTTGAGTGAAGGAGTGCCCGACTTCAATCCTCCTCACACTCAATGGTATATGTCTTCCCGGTTGTCCCCTTGTAGGCGCTTCACTTTTCTACACCGCACAAGCTTTATCGCGAAGCAAGGAGACGACACATAGGGAGTGTATAGCCACTGAAACCCGACACTCAATGTTTAATATAGTGAACTATGTAAGTTTGCATAGTTGATTATAATTACTCATTGTGACTTTTTCTTTTTTCCGGCCAAAGAGTGTTTGTTTGTATAAGTATAGTGAAATATTGTCGTAAATTAATTTGTACACTTAGTAGATTATTATTAGATATTGTCAAATTTTATATATTATAGTGAACTATTTTTTATTATAGTGAACTATTCTTGATATGTATATTTGATATAGTTAACTATGTAAATTTATTATATTATAGTGAACTATTATTTATGTATATGCTTGATATAATGAACTATATATGTTTGATATAGCGAATTATGTAAATTAATATAGTTGACTATAACCACTTTGTGCATTTGTAATTAGGGGCATTTTTGTCTAATCGGATCAACAATTTGTTACCCACCTAATTCATATTCTATGTATGTTACTCACTTAAATAAATGTTTAAAACATAATATTCAACTAATTCACCCAATATTTTTAAGTATTTTCCGGGTTTTCCCAAAATGAAAATGAAAAACATGTGCTTTGTTTTTTGTGTTCTTCCGAACTAGGAGAAAGAAAAGGAAATCAACCCAACAAGATCGTCAGAGATTTCTGCCGGCGACTTCTGAAAAATGTATACGACGAGGTAAATAGGTTTATCTTATGAGTTGACTATGGACTTTTCATTTTACATTTTCGGTTGAATTGTCTATCTAAGTACTCATCCAATAAATTGTTTTTATTTGAATGATTCAGGTTAGTTCAGCCAAAAAACTAGTCTAAATTTTAAATTTTCATTCAAATGTTCCATTTGGATGTTGCTCATTTAAGACACTAAACGAACATCAATATCATCGCTAATCTAGATGAATATATTATGAAAAAACGAACATATTCTATATCACCAAAATAATGAAGAATATAGCACCTCTTATCTAGTAATTAGGTGAATACCATATGGGTATGTGCAAAATTTATATGATGTTTTAAAAAATCAATTCTAATAATTACCTCTTATCTATTAATTAGTTATAATCAAAGTTTAAAATATCGCTATATGCTAATCACGCGTAGCGATTAATGAATTTTTCGAAGATTCAACGGAAATTTGTTTTAGGACTATTATAAAAAAAATTGATTTATATTTGAGTTGTAATAGAGTTGCCTTAGGTTCTGAATACGAGTATTCTTAACAGTCTCTAACAGGTGTTCAGTTCGAGCATCATAAACATGTTTGTTAGTTTATTTTTTCGTATAAACTTAATAAAGGATAAAACTGACATTTTAGCAGCATCTCTCTTCATATAAACTAAACCCTATTTCACGGCCGCCGCTTTTCCATTGTCAAGTTATGCATCATTTTCTTTACAAAGATTGTTTTTCATGTTTTTCGTGTGTTTAAGCATTGTTTTCAGATTATCGCAGCTCTGCATCGCCGAGCGTTTTTCCGGTAATTACACGGTCTTTTTTAGCTTCATCTATTTCACATAAACTAAACTCTATTTCAGAACCGATGTTTTTAAATTGTGATATTTTACATAAAGATATGTAGATTTATTATATAATATCCGAGATATGTTAGATAGCACATACCAAGATAGATTTTTCAGTTTTTTTGTATGTTTAAGCGATCGTTTTCAGATTGTCTCAGATCTGCATCGCTGAGCGTTTTTCCGATAATTACACGGTCTCTTTTAGTTTCATCTATTTTCACATAAATTAAACTCTATTTCAGAACCGCTGTGTTTAAATTGTGATATTTTACATTAAGATATGTAAATCTATTATACCCGAGATATGTTAGAGAACAATTAAAAATATATATATTTTTCAGTTTTTTCGTGCGGTTATAGCCATTATAACAAAATCACCGCAGTGCATCGCCGAACGTTTTTCCGAGGATTGTACGGTTTCAACGACCGCGTTTTAGAACATATTTAAATATTAATTGAACATATTTAAAACGTAGAAGATTTTAAAAGTATTTTCCCAAAAATGAAAATGAAAAACCTGTGATTTGTTTTTTGTGTTCTTCCGAACTAGCAGGAAAAAAAGGAAATAAACCCAACAAGCTCGTCGGAGATTTCAACCGACGACTTCCGAAGAATGTATCCGACAAGGTAAATAATTGGATTTCCCTTAAAAAGATCCTCAATTTAGGGTAATAAGAAGACAAAAAAGGATGAAATTCTCACAATTTCGTGTCTGATCCTCTATGTCTTGGTGCAAAACCCTTGTTTACAAACTCAAGGGAGGACACTATACAGTAGGTTTAGCTCTTCGTTGGTCTAATTTGTAGTCATGAAAGAATAAAAGAGGTTTCTTTCTTAGTTAATTTTTTGTGCCTATTGGATTTAACCAGTGCCATTGTCTTCAATTCTTGTCTACCTATAATGTTCAATATGTTGCCCTCTTATTGATTTGAAAAAGATAGCCTTTTGATGTTTCAAGATTCAAGCTTTTATGCATGTGTTTGAGGGATTCTGTTTTATGACGAATCAAAATGTATTTTTTGTGCTTCAGGTCTTCAAGTGGTCAAAATGTGACAAGGGGCAGCAACACAAGGAATCCAGAAGTTCTTGAAGTGGCTCCATTGACCAGATTGCCGTACAACGGTCCAACAGGTCATACATCGATGCCGGTTAACAGGGAGAATGAGAATGCAGAGAAAGGAGAGCCAGCAATGATATTTCTGCCTTCTAAATCAACTGTAGAGTTTGATAACTTAATCAGTCAAATGAAAACCGGAGTTGCACTCACGGGAAGTGCAGTCATGGGAAGGATTGGACCAGCCATTGGTGCGATAGATATCGCTGAGAACGATGATTCTTACCATTTCCGTGTTGCACTGCCTGGTGTTTCAAGAGATGAAAGTACGTCTCTCAAACCTTTGTATGTTGTGAATTTATCCGTTTTCTGCTGAATTTTCTGACATGTTAAACATACAGAGGACTTCAGCTGCGAGATAGAACCAGACGGTAAGATTATGATAAAGGGATCAACAACAACGGGGGAGAAGACTGTCTGGGCAGAAAATCAGCTCTTTACGATGCTGACACAGAACTTACCCCCTTCAGGCCCTTTCACCATCTCTTTCCAGCTTCCAGGTCCTGTGAGCAATGAAGAATTCACTGGTAATTTTGGGTCGGATGGTGTTCTTGAGGGCGTAGTGAAGAAGATGTACTGCGAAGACTGAACAGAGATGGATTTGGTGAGCTTTAATTAAAGTAAGCTAGAAAAGGTGCATGTTATGTAGGATTTCCCATTTGTTGTTAAGCTAAACAACTGCGTTGCCAATAAAAACATGGATGATCATTTTATGTTTTATGCTTTGTTGCTTTATAAAAACATCCAAGTAATGATTTTGATTTTGATTTTGATTTTGATTTTGATCCAATCTCATTCACACTGCTTCCTTCACTGCTGTTTCTCTCTATGTCATTCTCATTATATTTCAAAGCCTCATGACTCTTATCCACATTTGTAAACTGAGAGAAAATGGGTTCATTGTTTCCTTATAAACTTGTCTTTCCTAATGCCTTCCTCTTCGCCAACCACCGGGTTATGTAATACACTTGTTTATCCGGGTTACTTGAATTCCTGATTTTGAGATCTATTTCTACGAATCCTTCATTGATTTGTTGTGAAGAGATATCTCGAATCTGCGAACTATTGGATTATAGCAATGTACTTGTAGAGTCTTAAATTCCTTGTCCTGCATAGCAATTTTCAGTGAATGTAGCCAATAGCTTTAGCTAGATTTTGTTTATGTGCACAAAAATGTGTTTGTGTGTATACATTTTCATATACACACTTATGGTTTATACTACAAACATGGATAATGTGGGAATTAGAGGTTTTTCTATGTGTTTGATTAAATGAGAAGCTGAAATTATACTCGAATGTGAACTTTCCTTTGTGTTTAGGTTGGTGTTTGCTGAGTTGCTAAAATGGAAACAGATCCTCCTGGCTCTTTATCTCAGTCTCCAGCTATACTAATGGAGGAAGAAGTATCCATTCCTCGTAATTCTGAACCTTCTGGAAACGTTGCGTGCGTGGAAGAAGATCCCGTGAGCTCTTCTGCAGGAGAAACTTTTAAAGACTCGATTAGTACAGAAACTTCAACTGTAAAGGTTGATGAGACTCAGATGCCTGCTATATCTACCGGTGTTGAACCTTTGAGTGAAACTGAGAATATAGTTCCGTGCCCACCAGATTCTTCTCCACGTGAATCACAGCCGTCTATATTTTCTTCTTAAGCCAAAAGTTTTAAATTCCCGCAGCAAGATCCGAACGGTGCTGATTCTGGGATGTCAGCTTTCACAAGATTCACCTCTGAACTTGATCTGCATTTGCCAACAAAAGGGTCAGATGAGGTCAGTGGCCCCAAATCAACAACTACACAAGTTGGTGGCGCTTTTGAGTCGCTCACCAAAGTTGTGATCGATTCATCTCGTGGTGCCGTGAAAGCACGTCACATTGTCTCTCAGAACAAAAGAAGATACCAGGTTTAGGACTTTTGTCTTCCTGCTTTCTTCATATTGAACCTGTAGTGATGCACATTATAGTTCGATTCAGTGCAGTTTGTTGCCAGTTTTGTAGTATATTAAGGGTTCGGGTTGGTATGACTTACATCTATGTTTTACATGGCACATGGTCCAATATTCAGGAGGGGGAGTTCGATTTCGACATGACATATATAACTGAGAATATAATCGCAATGGGGTTCCCAGCTGGTGATATAAGCTCTGGTCTTTTCGGATTTTTCGAGGTAAATAAGCTTGTTAAGTTCATCAGTTCTTTTCTACTATCGGCCTTGAGTTTTTCTCATTGTCAAATGTCATATTCAGGGACTATATCGCAATCACATGGAAGAGGTGATCAATTTTTTTGAAACTCATCACAAGGTAACCATTGACACAGACTGAAAGCTCCACCAATTCGTATATGATTCATAATATTTGGATTTGATTAGACTGCATCCCATACATGTAGTGTTAACTTGCCCTAATGTTTGACATATCTGTACATACCAGATCTCTAAACATTGTTCCCAATGTGCAGGGTAAAATAAATATAAGGTCTACAACCTTTGTTCAGAGAGATTGTTTGACGCTTCAAGATTTGAGGGGAAGGTATATACAAACTTTACTCCTTTGCTATCTCATACCATATATCTTGCAGGCAGTTTCTGTCGTTGCCCTTGCTTCTTAAGTTGTCTGATTTCCTTTCTTCCAGGTTGCATCTTTCCCATTTGATGACTATAATTGTCCTCCAATTCAATTAATACCCTCATTTTGTCAAAGTGCATACACATGGTTGAAGGAAGACATCCAAAATGTAGTGATAGTTCATTGTAAAGCCGGGATGGCAAGAACCGGATTAATGATTTGCTGCCTTCTTCTATATCTCAAGGTGAGATTTAATTGAAGAAAATTATTGACCGATGCACGCGTTCCTTCTCATTAAGACTCATGCGACTTATCTGATTGGTAACTCCATTGCTGTTCTTTCCCACTGCTAAGGAGGCTATTGATTACTATAACCAAAAGAGATGTCTAGATGGTAAAGCTCTCGTTCTCCCAAGTCAAATTGTAAGTCCTGAGCTCATGCCAATGTTCTTATGTGCTTGTTGATTTTCCTTGATCGTACTAAACGAGCTTTCCTGTTTCCTTCAGTGATATGTCAAGTACTACGAACGTATTCAGAATCAGTTTGACGGAAAAATTCCACCCAAACGAAGGTATGCTTCATTCATATCTTACCAATCAGCTAGCTTGATCGTAGTGATATTCGTATATCCCTAATTAGCGAATAAACATTTACGTAGATGCATGCTCAGAGGTTTTCGCCTAATCAACTGCCCTTACTGGATTAGAACTGCCATTACCATCTCCAACCACAATGGTACATAGCTAGTTTCGTCTTGTCTCTTGTATTTTTCGCATATGTTAACTACTCGGCTTTCTTCTATTTAACAGATGTACTTTTCTCAACAAAGAAACATCAGAAAACAAAGGATTTGGTGGTAGGCATTGTTCTCCTTTGCCCTGCCAAGTCTTAACCTTTGATTCATCTTGACATATAAACTTCTTGTGTGCTTTAGCCTGAAGATTTTTGGATGAAGGCACCGAAGAAAGGAGTTGTTGTCTTTGCAATACCTGGTGAAGCTGGATTAACAGAATTAGCTGGAGACTTCAAAATCCAATTTCAAGACAGCGATGGAGATTTCTACTGGTAAACTCTCTTCCTTCACTATGCCTTCCCACATTTTCCAAATGGACAAACTCGCTAACTTTCTCCATTTTCTACAAGCAGTTGGCTAAATACTACACTGACTGAAAACAGAACAATGCTGAAAGGTATCGACTTTGATGGCTTTGAAAAGGTAACAGAGATGTTCGTATTCTTAATGATCTGAGAAACAAACTTGGTTGTTTTCCATTAAACTTGATCATGTGATGCTTTTGCAGAGAAAACTGCCTGCACCAGGGTTCCATGTTGAGATCGTAATGATAGAACCCGACAATTCTCAGCCAAGAAATCCCAAATCTGATTCTTCTTACTCCACCCGACAACAATCTCCAAGCAGCTCTGGAATTGATCCCAGCAATGTCAAGTCTAAACAGAACAAAGACGATGATGTATTCTCCGACAGTGATGCGGAAGAGGAAGGAAACTTGAAATCTAGTTCAAGTACTGAGAAAACCGCAGGCTCAATGCACACAACTAGTAAACCTCATCAGATCAATGAGCCACCAAACACCGATGACCATTCAGCAAACAAAAGTGTCACAAACTCTTCGTCCTCGGGTCTTTATAATCCAGTACCGGAGGACTCATTAGCAGTTAGTGATATCAAAGCTATTGCTGCAGACGCATCGGTCTTCTCCTTTGGAGATGAGGAAGAAGACTACGAAAGCCACTGAGCTTGAAAATTCAGGTTTTATCACACTTGCGCTAGTATAACAGATTCTGTATTTGACTCTGTTTCTATATAGCTTCCCATTGTAACAATTTATTTAGCAACAAAAAAAAAAAACATGAAGACACCAATGTTCTAATGAAACTGCAAATTATAAAACAAAATAACAAAAACTTCTTATTGTCTTCCATTTGTGTTTGTGGTTGGGCGTAAATCTTACTGAATTTGCAACTCCCATTAGCCTTGGCTCTTCAATTTCCTTTAGATCACCTTCACAAAGGTCATTTTTATTAGCCTTGTATACTGTGACAATATACTTTAGTTTTGCCATTGATTTTTCAAATATCCGAAAAAGGTTACAATCTCTTAAAAGTCGTTGGAGTTTAACATATGATAGGAGAAAACAATACAAAATAGTTAATCTAATCTAGGTTGCATCATTTGTCTTGAACCATTTTTACGAACATATAAGCTAGCTCTTGATCCCGAACGCAGCTTAAAAACGATCAGTTTATGTGGCAACCCCTATGAGTCCTGAAAGCAAAACATAACCCACAAACTTATTTCATCGCTTTTGGTTAGATATATTTCTGATCCTTAACAAATAAAGCAGAGATTGTGAGATACTGTCGCTTGGTTTCCATCAACGTTTTCAAATGCTTGATTTACTTCTTCTGAACTACCGAATACAATGAATGCACAATAGTAACCTCTCTGCGTTCTTGCTGGCTGCCAAAAGAAAAGAAAAAAAAAACTGAGGTCAAGGAATGGTTTTACATGGTTTGATTTCTCCACCTTAACATCAAGTGTAAATTTTCCAGAGAGAACCTGGTCCAGCTCTTCAGGTGGCACATCGCGAGGAATTTTATGTAGAAAAAGTTTTGCTTTCTCAGCCTCCAACATCTATGGAAATATTGCAGACATTTGCAATTGTTAACTGTTGGAACTCATGATAAAACTATTAAGTTTAGTAAATCCATGTTTATTTTTAACCTCTTCAGATGGTAAGATTGTTGTGCCAACTCTTTTCTCTATAAAAGTGCAAGTTTCATCGTAGCTGCTGCGTCTTGTACACAATCATGAGGAACACCAGCCTTTCGGATTTCATAACCCAAAATAGACTGGCAAATTCATTTTAAACAAAAAATGTTACTAGCTTCTTTGTGAATCCCTTAAGAAACCCACTATAGACTTACCTCGCAAAGGTTGTTAAGTGAAGGTCTTCTGAGCTTTCGTGCATTGGGATACTTGAAATACAAGCGCGGTATCAATTACTTTAGGATGATCTATCTAACTATCTTCCACACTGAGATTAATTAAAACACCCATGAACTTGTAGCTAAGAACCAAAGTCTAAAAAAGATTTCAACTGTGTGTATAGTAAGGCCATATTTGACTAAGATAACAGTAAACATCTTTGCATTATTGTTCTTGGTAGGGACCAACGTTTGTGGTTGAAAAATCTACTATACGTCCAATAATCTTATCTCTTCACGCGTTTGCCTTATGGAATAATTGTCACTCCCAAAAATTAGCAACTACTTTTTCTTTTCTGAATCTCTCTTCTCTATCTCTCTCTTTACAGCAATGGGGAATTGTGTCCCACTCTCTATTCCGTGTGATCAAGTTGTGAATCAAGTCACCCAATGTTTAAGCGTCAAGGAGAGTTATATCTACAACCTTTCCCAGAATCTAACGTCCCTACAAAAAGACATGGAACTGCTCAAGGCGAAGCGAGATGATGTGCAAGGAAGGGTGAACAGAGAAGAATTTACAAGGCGTCGTCAGAGGCTTTGTCAAGTCCAGGTATGGCTTAATAGTGTCCTCGCCCTCGAGAATCAATTCAATGATCTGCTTAGAACTAGAAGCGTTGAGCTTCAAAGGTTATGTTTTTGTGGATTTTGCTCCAAAAACGTAAAAATGAGTTATCGTTATGGCAAAAGGGTTGTCCGAATGTTAAAGGAAGTCGAGAGTGTCACTTCGCTGGGAGAAAAATTTGATGAGGTTACTGAGGAAGTTGATCATGTAACTGAGGTTGAAGAGATGCCTATTCAACCCATCATTGTTGGTCAAGAGACATTGCTTGGAAGGGTATGGGACCGTCTCATGAAAGATGGAGTTGGGATTATGGGTTTGTACGGTATGGGAGGAGTTGGCAAAACCACTCTTATTAAGCAGATCCACAATAAGTTTTCTAACACAAGGGACAACTTTGATGTTGTGATATGGGTTGTGGTGTCTAAAACTTTAGACATCCAAAAGATTCAAGAAGACATAGCAAATAAACTACTAGCCCTTGGAGGTCAGGAGTGGGACGGGAAAAATGAAGACCAGAGGGCTCTCATAATATACAATGTTCTCAAGAGACATAAATTTGTCTTGTTCTTGGATGATATATGGGCAAAAGTGAAACTATCGGAGATCGGAGTCCCTTATCCGGATGAAAAAAACGGATGCAAAGTAGTAGTGTTCACCACTCGCTCTAGAGATGTGTGTGGACGCATGGAGGTTGATGACTCAATGGAAGTCAGTTGTCTCAATCCCGACAAAGCATGGGAGTTGTTCCAAAAGAAAGTTGGAGAAAACACATTGAAAATCCATGAAGACATTCCGGATCTCGCAAGACAAGTCGCTGCAAAATGTGCTGGCCTAGGCACTAAACGTTATCGGCGAAACTATGTCATGCAAAACTACGGTACAAGAATGGCGCCGTGCAATCAACGTTTTGACATCATCGGCCGCAGATTTTGTAGGCATGGAAGATGAAATTCTTCCTATTCTGAAGTTTAGCTTTGATAGTTTAAAGGGAGAGGTGGCGAAATCATGTTTTCTTTATTGCTCTCTCTTTCCGGAAGATGATCTGATAAAGAAAGAGAAATTGGTAGACTATTGGATATGTGAGGGATTCATAGACGAAAATGAAGGCAGAGAAAGGGCAGTTAACCAAGTTTATGAGATACTTGGTACCCTGGTCCGTGCATGTTTATTGTTGGAGAATGAATCATGTGTCAGTATGCATGATGTGGTTCGTGAGATGGCTCTATGGATAGCATCTGATCTTGGGAAGCATAAAGAGAGATGGATTGTGCAAGCCGGTGTTGGGTTACGCAGAGTTCCAAAAGTCAAGAATTGGAGGGATGTGAGAAAGATGTCGTTGATGCGTAACAGTATTACAGAAATAAGTGGCAGCCCCGAATGCACTCAGCTGACAACTTTATTCCTTCAGGAATCATCGGTACATATTTCAGATGAATTCTTCAAGTATATTCCAACGCTAGTTGTCTTGGATTTATCAGGGAATCGAACTCTTTCTGAGTTGCCAAACCATATATCAGAGTTTATCTCCTTGAGATATTTGGATTTGTCACGAACAGGTGTGAAGCAATTGCAAGTTGGTTTAGAAGTGTTCAAAAAGCTAATTTATTTGATTTTGGAAGACATAGTGTGTCTTGAGCACATTTCAGGGATATCGAATATGTCAAGTTTAACGACACTGAGACTACGAGGATCCAAAAAAAAGCTAGATTTGAGTTTACTGAAGGAGCTGCAACTTCTGGAATATCTAGAAGTTTTACCCATTGATATTAGTTCAGGGATGGTTTGGGAGCACGTGCTAAGCAGCTCTGAGATGTTGGTAAACTGTATTCAAGATGTATTGTTCGATGGCCTTGAAGAATCAGTGAGCGTATTGACTTTGCCAACGACTTGTAATCTCCATAGGCTCAGAATATGGAATTGCAGAATGGGGGAGATAAAGATCGAGAGGACAATTTCATCTCTGAACAATAGTCCCACAACTCCATGCTTTCCAAACCTCTCCACGATCCATATAGAATACTGCTTTCATCTAAAAGATTTGACGTGTCTGGTGTTTGCTCCAAGCCTTGTTGATCTTATTGTTCGTTCTTCAGATCAATTGGAAGAAATAATAAACGAAGAAAAAGCTGCAAGTATTACAGGAGGACATGCAGGTAATATCGTTCCTTTTCAAAAACTAAGAAACCTCACCTTAACTTGGTTACTTATGTTGAAGAGCATCTACCCAAGTCCTCTGTCTTTTCCATGTCTAAACAAAATCACCATAGGATATTGTCCGAAGCTGAGAAAGCTTCCATTGGATTCTAAAAGTATCGTATGTGATCAAGGATTTTTAATAGAATACAATGTGGAAGAATGGATCAGAAAGGTTGAATGGGAAGACAAAACCACTCAACTCCGTTTCTTGCCTTTGTGCAAACACCAACAGGGGTGACTAATTGGCAGTGGCCCAGAGGCCTAGAATTTTTTTTATAAAAAAATACATGTAAAAGGGGTCATTATTTTAGAAAAATACATGTAAAATGGCCCATTATTTTAGAAAAATTCATATAATAGTTGCTAATTTTTAAAAATATTTGAATAAATTCGAAAAATTTAAATAAAAAATATATTTTAGAATTTTTTTAATATAAAGGATCCCTTTTATTGAAAAATATGAGTTTTTCTAATAATTTTTTTTAAAATAGTTAAAATTTCTTCTTTTTTTAATATTAAGGGGGCAAAAAAAAATATTTTGCCCATGGCCCCAATAATGTTGGGCCGACAAGTTTACGGACTATAAAAGCATGATTAACAATGGTTTGTTTAAGAGTCTCTTATCAAATTATTATTATTATATTTTCCACCACAATGATTCAAAAAACTGTTGAAGAGACTCACTTTTTTTCGCCTCCAATGGTAGAGACCCATGAGGGTCTCTTTAAAAAATAGAATTTTTTTTCTTAAATATATTTTATTTTCTCTAAACTAATAAAACATAAAATATATTACATATAATAAAACATATATGACATACAAATATTTAAAATATAGATTTTAAATAAAAAACGAAAAAAGCTTAATTGTTATCTTGACTTCGTCTCCATTTTTGCCATATATGTTGAACCAAATCATTTTTCAATTGTTGATGCTTGTTTTTATCACGAACTTGAGTTCGAATTCCGAGCATATCGGCGATATTTGTAGGCATATCTGTAGAGAATGTCATATCCACATGCGAAGTTCCTTCTCCTTCTACGAACTCTGATACATCAAAATGAGTGTATCCATCTCGTTCGTCTTCTACTATCATATTGTGCAGTATAATGCATGCTCTCATAATCTTTCCTATTTTGACCTTATCCTAAAAAAGAGCTGGATTTTTAACAATAGCAAATCGAGCTTGCAATACTCCAAAAGCACGCTCGACATCTTTTCGGGCACTTTCTTGACGTTCAGCAATAAAGATGCATTTGGACCTTGTGAAATTGGAATAGATTGAATAAAAGTTGCCCATTTGGGATAGATTCCATCTGTTAGATAATAAGCCAAATTAATTATACTCCGTTCCGTTGACGAAGAAAGTCACTTATGGAGCTTGACCTTTTATGATATCATCAAAAACCGGAGAGCGGTCAAGAACATTAAGATCGTTTGAGGTACCGGGAGCTCCAAAATATGCGTGCCATATCCAGAGATCATATGAAGCAATGACTTCTAAAATGATTGTGGGTTTTCCAGAACCCCGTGAATATTGCCCTTTCCAAGCGGTGAGACAATTCTTCAACTCCCAATGCATACAATCAATACTTCTTATCATCCCGGGAAATCCGCATTGCTCTCCAATATAAAGTATTCGTTGAAGATCCTCTTGTGTGAGTCTTCTTAGGTACTCATCTCCGAACAAATTTATTATTCCTTCGACGAATTTTTCCAAGCATGAACGAGCAGTTGTTGCACCGATTGGGAGGTATTCGTCGACTTGATCAGCCGCCGCACCATATGCCTAGAGACGAATTGCTGCTGTACACTTTTGAAGTAGAGATAGACCAGGTCTTCCAGTAGCATCTAGGTTTTGTCGGAAGAATCAAAATTCGGTGGAGAGTCGATGAACAATATGCATGAACAAGTGTTTGTTCATTCTAAAATGGCGTCGAAATAAATAAGGAGGATAAGTTGCCTCTTCACTAAAGTAATCGTTCCATAAACGCATGTGGCCTTGCTCGCGATCCCTTTCATAAAAGTCTCATTTTTTCTTGACTTAGTTGCCTCTTGACGATCATCATCATAGAAGTCCTCGAATGCTTGATCGAAAGTTTGATCAAAATATTCATCAAAAATATCATCAAAACTTTTATCTAATGGTCCGTCGAGAGGAGGACGGGAAGAAGATGCCATACTTGTGTGTGGAATTTTTTTTTATTGGAGATTGATAATTATAACGGGAAGTGTAGAGTAATCAAAAAAAAATAAGTTGAAGTTTGGAGTTGTGTTTGGAAAGACACAAGCTTGTTTTGCAGTTTGGAAAGAGAAGAGAATGTTGAAATTTTCTTGTTGCTAAATAAAAGAATGTTGAATGATACGGTCAAATTTCCCTTTGAACCACTCTCTCAAACAAGAGATTGTGTGCAATAGTTAGGGTTATCGAATCCACAGGGAATCAGTTGCACAATAGATTAAAACTTTCGGACTAAGCTAAGCAAATAAGATTTTAAATAAATTGCAGAAAACAGTAAATCAGGATGATGGTAAAGCTTTAAATCAATAAAAGAAAAGCGCTAAGCTTTAGGGAATTCAAAGGAATAAATCCAAGTTGCAGAATAAGATACTATTGGGATTGATGAAGTGTAAATTCTGGAACTCGAAACACTGTTGTAAAGTAAATCAACTGTCGTTGCAAATACTATCTATGTTTAAACCCTAGACAACCAACTGTCGTTGCGAAATCAAGTTGATCTAAACAAACATTTAAATTCAGATTCGATTTGTTCTCAAAGATCCAAAGCCAACTGTCGTTGCGAATCAGATCTTTGCTCACCTATGATTCAATTCAGGCAATTCAATAATGATGTCTCATTTATTAAACAACCTAGGATATCAAATTCAGGCCTAAATCAGAATTCAAAGTCATCAAGGTGAAGAATATAAATATGATGCAAAATCCCAAAAGTAAATAAATCAACAACTCTTCATTAACCTTTGAAAAATCCCTAAAACCTAACTAGAGAATTACTCAGATATAGTAATGAATAATAAATCCCTAGTATAAAAATCTCTAAGTAAAATAAAGCATAGCCTAAACAATGGCTGAAAACACATATATATAGGTTACAAAAACGTCATGGGCCCAATTGCAAACATCTAGGCTTTTTGGCGCGAAAAGGAAATCTTCTAAAACTTGGAATCTGGGCTGGTCTGATGGTCGTGTCGAGCAACACACTTAATCTTGTCGCTCGACGCTTGATAAATGTTGGTGTTGAGCGATACCAACAACATCGTCGCTCGACTCTGATCTGAATTCTTCAATCCGAACTTGCCACTTTGACTACTCATTCCGTTAAGCTCCAAAATACTCCAGTAAACACCAATTGAGTCCAATTCGTCCTTATACCTAATATAAAACATAAAAGACTCCAAAACACCAAAAGACTCTATAAAACGGAAATATATCATGGTATAAAACTGGGTTAAAACCATGATATATCAACTCCCCCAGACTTAGCCTTTTGCTTGTCCCTAAGCAAAACAGATGTTATCATTCCTTTAGGAACCACATACCTTTGCAAAGCTAATCCGGTGATACTTCGATGTTTCTTTAGAAGTATAGCAGTCCTCCAGATTGAATCCAAACCCCTTAGAGAATCTCAGACTTTCAGTCGCAAACCCCTCTAGTTTTAATTAGGTGCGGTCTCATCGAGGGAATATCGATCGCTGGACCTTCTAGATTCTTTCACTTCCTTTAACACTTTCCTGTGTTTCACCCTCTCTCTTCCCTCTGAAACTGTATCCAATTAAGGATATCATAGAGATGCAATACCTTTTGCTGAACTTTTTCTTCAAGATTTTTCTGATTTTCGGACTTGCATTTTTTTCTGTAGATTTTTTTATTTCCTTGGCATCTCTATGATCACTAGATCAGCTCTCACTACTATTGTTCTTGTGGAGACAGGGTCATGAGGCTTTTTTTCTTTTTGATCTAGGACAGTTGAATTCGTCATTTGGGAAGAAGTTTCAAGAGCGGTCCGTCCTCGCTTTCAAGTGTTTGGAAGCTGAATCAAGTCTTGCGATTTCCAACGCCCTTGACAAGAAATTAGAGTTCATTAGGGGCAGGGTCTTTGACGTCTTTTCTGGCGTTCTCCAGAAATCTGAACTCGCTCCGTTAAACCGATCCACTTCCAGTTACCCACCTCAGTAAAACCAACCAACTTGCATTGGAAATGGTCCTTGAGTGTTGTTCAAAGCAAGTTTAAGGGAGGTTTTGACTCTAAAAAATTTAAAACTGACTCAAAAACTCAAAAGAAAACACAATAGTTAGTAACTACCTCCCTCAGACTTAAACGACACTGTCCCCAGTGTTATTAAATCCGAGATTGGCAGAATAAATAAATAGGAAATGAAACGAATGAAAAATTAAGTGAGAATTCGTACCTGGGGGTCGTGTCGAGCGACACGACTTTACTGTCGATCGACACTCATTGTTTGGTCGCGTCGAGCGACTTGAAGTTCCTCGCCGATCGATACAGTTATTTTCTTCATGTCGAGCGACACTAACTATGGCGTCGCTCGACACCACAGTCTGAAGTTCATTCTCACTTGTTTTCGAACGATTGTTTTCCTGAAAATCAAAACAAAAACAAAACCAAAACGTAAAATTGAAAAAGAAAACTAAAAACAAAAATAAAAGACATAAGTAGTAGACTCACAAGTGGGTTGCCTCCCACTAAACGCTTGTTTTCAGTCATTAGCTTGACTGTGTAAGGACTCAGGACTTATGGCGGATCTTTGAGAAGCATAATACTTCCCTTATCTAGGTGGATGGTCGCTGCCTTGTTCTTCATTCTGCCTTTCTTGCCAGCTCCCCCAGACTTATCAGAAACTATTCCAGGGAAAAGTTTCATCGTATTATGCATCATTTGCTGAAGGATCTCCTCTCTTTTCTCCTTCAACTCGGAAGGGATGATGATTCGGAACTTAGAGAAAGCTTTTGAAGCTCGCTTCCTTCTCCTTTCTCCTGTCTCCTCTTGGCACTCCTTAGGAAGTCCTGCATATTCATTAGAAGAAAAACCAAGCATACTACGAGAAATTCGGTGCTTGCATAAGCGCGTAACAGCTTTTTCAACTATTAAATTCTGATGAAGAGACTTGGAATTAAGAACAGGAAGTGCGTACCTTTGTTCTAAGGGAGGCTTGGGGGTTGGGAGACTTGGAGGGTCTAGCTTTTCCCCTTTAACGACCGTCCAGCAGGAGAAGTTATCTGATATGCTCAAATTTTCCCTGAGCTACTCTCTCAAATTAAGAGATCGTAGTAGTACTTAGGGACCGAATCCACAGGGAAAAGATTCACAGAATGAAATTCCAAATTCGAATTATGCTAAGTAAATAATGTATAATGTAAATGCAAGTAAGTAAAAGAAAGCAAACGATGGTTGTTGTTGTTTAATTCAATGAAACGAAGCATTAGGCATCGGATATTTCGCAGGCATGACTCTAAATTAAGCACTAAATTACTGTCGGGATATTTATTAAGAGTTGTTCTTGAACTCAAACACGAATGTAAAGCTAATCAACTTCCGTTGCAGAAACTATCTATCCCTAGATCCCTAGATTCCAAATTCCTTTGAAAATCTATTGAAACTAAACAAGCATTAAGTTCTAGTTTGATTGTTCACAGAATTCCTAAACCAAATTCCTTTGCATCTAGGTAATTCTGCTCACCTATGATATTGTTCCAGCTAACAAGTAATGCTATCGCATCTATCCATCAACCTATCATATCTAATTCAGGGTGATCAATCCTAAAATAGAATTAAAACTATCAAGGTGAAGAACTCAGATTTGATTGATCCCAACAGTAATAAAGTTCTAACAATTTATCATCAGCCTTTGAAAACCCTAAACCTAACTAATGGATTACTCCGACATGACGATTGAAGCAAGCATAATAACTGAATAATACTGCATTAAAAGATAGAGATACAAAAGGGTTCGAAGATGAAATCTCTGAAAAGAGTCTGACTTGTCTCCCTAAAAGCTCTCAATCTCTCTCTTGCTAAGTCTCAATAGAATAGAAACCCCCCCCTTCATAAAAACCTAGGCAAAACTATATATACAAGAGGTAAAAATCGGATTGGGCTTTAGGAGAAACGTGTGGAAACTTGGGCCCGTGAAAGATCTGTCTTCATTAAAAACACGTGTCGATCGACAGAGGTGCCTGTCGATCGACATTAGACCTTCTGTCCAAATCTTCTTGAAACGCCAAACACGTGTCGATCGACGCTCATCTTGCTCCGTCGATCGTCATAGCCATGATCCTTTAGTCAATTTCTTTCTTGATGTTCCAAAATGTTCCAAAATCTTCCCTTTAGCTCCAATTCCATATTTACCTGCAAATACTCTAAAAGACACAGAAAACACCCAAAAGACTCCAAAAACATACTTATATCATGGCTTTAAATGGGTAAAAACCATGATATATCAACTCCCCCAGACTTAGCTTTTTGCTTGTCCCTAAGCAAAACACATGTAATCACTCCTTTAGGAACCACATACCTCTGCATAGCTAACCGGTGATATTTCGATGTGTCCCTAAAAATTTAGCAGTCCTCCGATTAAACTCATACCCCTTAGAAAATCTCAGATTCTTCTGTTGCAAACCCCTTTAATCAATTAAGTGCGGTCTCATCGAGGGAATATCGATCGCTGGACCTTCTAGATTCTTTCACCTCCTTTAACACTTTCCTGCGTTTCACCCTCTCTCTTTCCTCTGAAACTGTATCCTCTTAAGGAATATCATAGAGATGCAATGCCGTTTTCTCATTTTTTTTTTTTTTTATTGGTGACCAAGAATATTGTGATAGCGGGTACCTCAGCAGAGGGTCCTTTACCATCTGAGCTAGAAGCTTGCACTTTTCTGCAGAAATTTTTTTACTTTCCTTGGCATCTCTATGACTTCTTTAGATCACCACTCATTACTATTGTTCTATGAGGCTTTTGATGATGGCGGTTACCTCAGCTGAGGGTCCTTTACCACCAGATCTAGGACAGTTATATCCGTCATTGGGAAGAAGTTTCAAGAGCGGTCCTTCCTCGCTTTCAAGTGTTGAAGGCTGAATCAAGTCCTACGATAACCAATGCCCTTGACAAGAGATTTAAAGTTCATTAGGGGCGGGGTCTGCAACATCGTTTCTGGCGTTCTCCAGAAGTCTGAACTCGCTCCGTTAAACCGATCTACAATCAGTTACCCACCTAATAAAACCATCTAACTAGCGTTGATAATGGTCCATGAGTGCTGTTCAAAGCAAGTGGAAAGGGGGAGTTTCGACCCGAATAAAACATAAAAACCGGACTGACTCAATAAAAACTCAAAACAGAACACAATAATTAGCAACTATCTCCCCCAGACTTGAACAACACTGCCCCCAGTGTTATCTAGCCCGAGAGTGGCGAATGAAATCAAAGGAAAATGGAACGTGATTGAGAAGAACAACTGTACCGTTTTTAGAAGACTCCGTCGATCGACACACATGACTGTCGATCGACAGTGAGGTCTCTGTCAAAATTTTGTGATGTTTATAATGAAGTCCGTCGATCGACAGAGGTCCCCGTCGATCCACGGTGGAGTCTCTGTCGAAATTCTGCATGATGTCAAACCATTCTAAAGGTTTGATCAAGTGTTGAAACTGCTTCTACATCAAAATAAACAAACGGTCAAAAGGAAAACACAAGGTAATCCATAAATAAATATGATCAAGTTCTAAAATCCTGAGAAATCAAAACAAACTGACTCAACAGAAAACATAAAAATGACTCAAATAGTGCAAAAAGAAAAGATAAAAGCAAAAAGAAAAAGATAGAGTGAAAAGGAGATCTAGGCGTCCTCTTCCTAGTTGCCTCTACCGGGCGAATCAACTCCTCTGCTGACTCAAAAGATAGAAGAGATGCATTCGTAGTGACTGGCATCAAGTCCTTAACCTTCCTAATCTCTACCATCCTGGGCTGGCCTAAAGCAATGGGGAAGACCCAACTCATAGGATACTCAGACTTGATCCAGTGGGCGTTCTTCATGTGCTCCTCGTCCAAAAACCCGAGCGTGGTGTCATAGGAGTACCCAACAAAGGAGATCTTGCATCGCCTGAATATCGGTGTAAGCATGTTCCCCGCAGTAAATTTTTTTTTTTTTTTTTTTTTATTTTTTTTTGTGAATCTGAAACACTTAAGTAAAACGTTAGTAAAACAAAACAAAAATCAAAACTTAAATAGACTTACCAGTGGGTTGCCTCCCACTCAGCGCTTGTTTTCAGTCGTTAGCTTGACTCTGTCAGGTCTAGGCGACGGGTGCGTCGTCCAGAGGAACAATGTTCCCTGCTGGAATCTCGGCTTTCGCCCAAGAGTGCTTCACCCTTTGGCCATTGACAATGAACTCATTCCCTTTTGGACTTAGTAGAACGATTGCTCCATGAGGCCTAACTGCCTTAATAGTAAAGGGACCAGACCAACGAGAGCGTAATTTGCCAGGAAAGATATGTAAACGAGAGTTATACAGGAGTACCTGGTCATTTGGCTCGAATTTCCTGGAGATGATCTTCTTATCATGATAAGACTTAGTGCGCTCCTTGTATATCTTGGAGTTCTCATAGGCTTGAAGTCTGATTTCATCTAGTTCGTTCAATTGTATCAATCTCCTCTCGACAGCAGGCTTGATGTTGAAGTTCATTTGTTTCACTGCCTAGGCTGCCTTGTGATCTAATTCCACTGGAAGGTGGCACGCTTTCCCATATAGCAAGTGAAAAGGAGTAGTTCCCAAGGGCGTCTTGTAAGCTGTCCTGTAAGCCCATAATGCATCATCCAGCTTGTTAGACCAATCCTTCCTTGTAACACTCACAGTCTTCTCAAGGATCTCCTTAATCTGCCTGTTCGAGACTTCCACTTGCCCACTCGTCTGAGGATGATAGGGACTAGCCACTCGATGATGAACACCATACTTAGTCAAAAGGTTAGAGAAAACCTTGTTAATGAAATGTGTTCCACCATCACTGATGACAACTCTGGGGACTCCAAAACGCAGAAAGATGATGGTCTTAAACAGCTTAATAACCACCGCAACATTGTTCGTCGGACTAGCAATTGCCTCAACCCACTTAGAGACATAGTCCACCGCGACTAAAATATACTCATTCCCATAAGAAGACGAGAACGGACCCATGAAATCAATTCCCCAGCAATCAAAGACTTCAACCTCAAGGATGAAGTTCTGTGGCATCTCGTGTCGCTTGCTGATCTTTCCTCTCCTCTGACAAGCATCGCACTGTGAAACAAAGGCATTGGCGTCCTTAAACATCGTAGGCCACCAGAAACCTGCTTGTAGGACCTTGGAGACAGTCTTGAAAGTGGCGAAGTGTCCTGCGTACTCAGAACCATGGCAATGATATACACTCCTCGAGTCTCACTCTCTGCAATACATCTCCTGTAGAGACCATCTGAACAAAGGCTCATCCCAGTAATACCTCCTAAGCACTCTCATGAACTTCTTCTTCTCATAGCCTTTAAGGTCACTAGGAACATCCTCTGTAGCTAGGTAATTGGCAATGTCAGCATACCAAGGCCTATCGGATCCGAAAACTGCGCAAACAACCTGATATCCGATTGTCGCAGCTCGTGTCGATCGACATAGGGTACTGTCGATCGACAGACTCGTCTCTAGAGAAATCTTGGATTCGAGTTTAAAATCCCGTGTCGATCGACACGGGTCCTCGTCGATCGACAGGTAGGTCTCTGGATCAATTTTACTCTGTCGAATCGCATCCTTGCTCGCTTGGGACCCAATCTCAAGAAAATGGACGTTTTCCTCTGGAAAATAATCATCAATGGGAATGCTGTCTTCAATCCGAATGCGCGATAAATGATCTGCGACACCATTCTCCACTCCTTTCTTATCCTTGACCTCTATGTCGAATTCCTGAAGAAGGAGAATCCACCTCAACAATCTTGGCTTTGCATCTTTCTTCTGCATTAGATACTTGAGTGCGGAATGGTCCGTGTGCAGTATCACCTTAGCTCCAATCAAGTTCGGCCAAAACTTCTCAAAGGCAAAAACCACAGCCAACAGTTCCTTTTCCGTCGTCGCATAATTCCTCTGCGCTTCATCAAGTGTTCTACTTGCATAATAGATAGCGTGAAGCTTCTTGTCCTTTTTTTGACCCAAAACAGCTCCCACTGCGAAATCACTGGCATCACACATAATCTCGAATGGTAGATTCCAGTCTGGAGGTTGCACGATGGGAGCAC
Organism: Draba incana; assembly: GCA_963576765.1. Classification (NCBI taxonomy): domain Eukaryota; kingdom Viridiplantae; phylum Streptophyta; class Magnoliopsida; order Brassicales; family Brassicaceae; genus Draba; species Draba incana. The sequence goes on from OY755209.1 coordinate 27,581,016, forward strand.
TCACCAAAGCCTGCTTAAGTTGCTCAAAAGCAGATAAACAATCAGTATCAAAATCAAATTTAACATCCTTACAGAGCAAAGCGGTGAGCGGGCGAGCGATTTTGGAGAAGTCCTTGATGAATCTCCTGTAGAATCCAGCATGTCCAAGGAAACTGCGAATCTCCTTGACTGAAGTGGGCGGTTGAAGACTTGTCATCACTTCGATCTTTGCGCGATCAACCTCGATTCCATCAGCTGAAACTCTATGGCCAAGTACTATGCCATTTCTCACCATGAAGTGGCACTTCTCCCAGTTCAGAACCAAGTGCTTCTCCACACATCTAGCAAGCACCTTCTCCAAGTTCCCAAGACAGCCCTCGAAGGAATCACCATACACTGAGAAATCATCCATGAAGACTTCCATGTAGTCCTCAATCATGTCGGTGAAGATAGACATCATACACCGCTGGAATGTTGCAGGAGCATTGCAGAGTCCAAAGGGCATTCTGCGATATGCAAAGGTGCCGTATGGACATGTAAACGTAGTCTTCTCCTGGTCTTCTGGATGAATAGGGATCTGGAAGAATCCCTATGGGTGATTCGCAAGCCTCTCCAGCATCTGATCAATGAAAGGCAATGGGAAGTGATCCTTCCTGGTGGCTGCGTTGAGCTTTCTGTAGTCTATGCACATTCTGTGTCCAGTCACAGTTCTCATTGGAATCAGCTCATTCTTGTCGTTCTTCACCACTGTAACTCCTCCCTTCTTCGGCACGACATGAACTGGGCTAATCCAAACACTGTCTGAAATGGGATAGATGATCCTGGCCTCAAGAAGTTTCAAGATCTCCTTCTTGACAACTTCCTGCAAGTTTGGATTAAGCCTCATCTGGTGCTCAATAGATGACTTGCTCTCATCCTCAAGATGGATCCTAGAATAGAAACCCCCCCTTAATAACTGAATAATACTGCATTAAAAGATAGAGATACAAAAGGGTTCGAAGATGAAATCTCTGAAAAGAGTCTGACTTGTCTCCCTAAAAGCTCTCAATCTCTCTCTTGCTAAGTCTCATAGAATAGAAACCCCCTCTTCATAAAAACCTAGGCAAAACTATATATACAAGAGGTAAAAATCGGATTGGGCTTTAGGAGAAACGTGTGGAAACTTGGGCCCGTGAAAGATCTGTCTTCATTAAAAACACGTGTCGATCGACAGAGGTGCCTGTCGATCGACATTAGACCTTCTGTCCAAATCTTCTTGAAACGCCAAACACGTGTCGATCGACGCTCATCTTGCTCCGTCGATCATCATAGCCTTGATCCTTTAGTCAATTTCTTTCTTGATGTTCCAAAATGTTCCAAAATCTTCCCTTTAGCTCCAATTCCATATTTACCTGCAAATACTCTAAAAGACACAGAAAACACCCAAAAGACTCAAAAAACATACTTATATCATAGCTTTAAATGGGTAAAAACCATGATATATCATTATCCATCAGAATCGCTGGGTAGAAAACATCTTTGTTGATCTTGTTGAATGATATTCTCTGATTCGGATAATCCAAGATCGCACCAATAGAAGTGAGGAAAGAGGCTCCAAGAACCATCGGCTTTGTGGTCTCGATGATATGGAAATCAGCGGGCATGAGATAATCTCCTATTCGAATCTTCAGGTCAGGAATGAAACCCACAGCAGCTACCGAAAAAGAATTAACCAGAGCAGCTACCGAAGAAGAATTAACCAGACCAACAAGAGCATTTAAAGGTTGTATTCTTGAGATCCCTAGCTGCTTCACAACATCATGTGAGATGACATTTACGTTTGCTCCAGTATCTAGAAGAGTGCCCTCCAATTCCTTTCCATTAATCGAGCAAGGAATGACGAATTGCCATGGATTCTCTATCTTGGTTAACTCTCTCAGGACTGGCTTCTTGACTGTTCCCGGCTCTTTCTCGTTGTTCCGACTACTAGCTGATGCACAAGAACTCACATATGCTCTTGGATACGGAAGTGGAGGCTTGTAGACGCGTTCGAGTGTGCAAACAGAGGCTTTAGCGGAATCTGGACGAATCTGGGTCTGGTGTCGAGCGACACTGGAAGCATGTTGCTCGACGCTTGATTCTGCCTCATGTCGATCGACACCGAAATCCACATCGATCGACATACTCAACTCATTCGTATCGATCGACACTGTATGAGTGTCGCTCAACACGATCCCTGTTCCGAAAATCTGAGCTTCTTCTTCTTCCGTGAACTGATCGATTCGCTTCCGAGCTTGTTTCTTCTCTTTTCTAGACCTTAAACTGAGCATATTGGAGTGGAGCTTCATCATTGTTTCACTGGTTTGCTGTACCTGAGTATCCAGCTTCTTCATATGAATGTTCAAGCCTTCGATCTTTCCATTCAAGTCCATGTAGATGGAATCCAGTTTTCCATTTAAGTCGACAGTCAACTTCAGCTGTCCTTCCAGCATTCGCTCCATCATAGACTCCATTTTACTCTGGTACGATGAAGATCTGTAATCTCTGGTAAAGCTGCTTTGAAAAGGCTTCTGATACGATGAAGAACCATTTCTTGACTGTTGAACCTCTGATGACCGAATCCATTGACGTATGCTACATCTTCTGGCTCGAATGTCTGAACTTGCTGAGCAAATTAAACCGTCTTCTTTCCAGCGAGAAGATCGTGCATTGAGTCCAGCTTCTTAGTGACCTCTGCAAATTGATTGACGTTCTTCACTTGGCTTCTCTCAAAATCGACGCTCTTGGTATTGTTGCTGCTAGCTAAGTTCTCAATGAGTCTCTGGGTTGTCTCTTGAGAATTTGTGTTGAAATTCCCGTTACTTGCAGCAGCTAACGTGATAGCATAGCGAGTAGCAATCCCTCTGTAGAAAATGTTCAACAGCTGAACATCCGTGAAGCCGTGGTGAGGACAGTCTCTCTGGTATCCTTTGAATCTATTCAAGGCAGCCTTGAATGCCTCGAAATCACCTTGTCTAAATGTAGCAATCTTCGCTCTGAGATCTTCAGATTTCGCATCATCGAAGAAATTGCTTAAGAAAGTATTATTCGTATCCTCCCAGTTAGTTAGCGAGCCTGGAGGTAACATCCTCAACCAATGATTTGCCTCCCCATGTAGAGAGTATGGGAAAAGCTTGCAGAACAGATAATCTTCAGAGACTCCATTAGCCTTGATGCTAGATGCCAAGTCTTTAAACCTCTCAATGTGATCCATAGGATTCTCCTGAGGAAGACCATAGAAAGGGTCCTGAGCTACTAAACTGAAGTAAGCACGCTTCAGCTCGAAGTCGTTTCTTTGGAACGGAGGTGGACAAATTGCAGACCGATTAGCGTAGAACTGCTCAGGTCTGTTGAAATCCGCAAGTGTGCATCATGCTGCGATGTTCGCGTCGTTTCTCAGCCCAGCTGGCTGATTCTGTACCGCATGTCGAGCGACAGGCCCATCATGTCGCTCGACACGTTGATTTCCTTCAGGTCGATCGAGTGCAGAATAAGATACTATTGGGATTGATGAAGTGCAAATTCTAGAACTCGAAACACTGTTGTAAAGTAAATCAACTGTCGTTGCAAATACTATCTATGTTTAAACCCTAGACAACCAACTGTCATTGCGAAATCAAGTTTATCTAAACAAACATTTAAATTCAGGTTCGATTTGTTCTCAAAGATCCAAAGCCAACTGTCGTTGCGAATCAGATCTTTGCTCACCTATGATTCAATTCAGGCAATTCAATAATGATGTCTCATCTATTAAACAACCTAGGATATCTAATTCAGGCCAAAATCAGAATTCAAAGCCATCAAGGTGAAGAATATAAATATGATGCAAAATTCCAAAAGTAAATAAATCAACAACTCTTCATTAACCTTTGAAAAATCCCTAAAACCTAACTAGGGAATTACTTTGACATAGTAATGAATAATAAATCCCTAGTATAAAAATCTCTAAGTAAAATAAAGCATAGCCTAAACAATGGCTGAAAACACATATATATAGGTTACAAAAACTTCATGGGCCCAATTGCAAACATCTGAGCTTTTTGGCGCGAAAAGAAAATCTTCTAAAACTTGGAATCTGGGTTGGTCCGATGGTCGTGTCGAGCGACACACTTAATCCTGTCGCTCGACACTTGATAAATGTTGGTGTCGAGCGATACCAACAACTTTGTCGCTCGACACTGATCTGAATTCTTCAATCCGAACTTGCCACTTTGACTGCTCATTTCGTTAAGCTCCAAAATGCTCCAGTAAACACCAATTGAGTCCAATTCGTCCTTGTACCTAATATAAAACATAAAAGACTCCAAAACACCAAAAGACTCTATAAAACGGACATATATCATGGTATAAAACTTGGTAAAAATCATGATATATCATTGAAGTTGGTCTGTTTTAGACAAGAGAAGATGTTTCAAAGAGAAAATTTGCATGTTCGTATATATAGGAAGAGGAAAATATGATGATACAAAAAACCAAAGTCTTGTGATACAAAAAAACCAAAAGACTAAAATACAAAACATCAAAAGTCTTGTGATACAAAAAAAAACCAAAAGACTAAAATACAAAACATCAAAAATCTTGTGATACAAAAAACCAAAAGACTAAAATACAAAACATCAAAAGTCTTGTGACTTGTACAAACATGTGGCTTTTGTGTATGGTTGTGCCGACATCCCTGATTCCAAATTTCATTCATTTACTTACACTTCCTGCGACAAAAACAACATTCATTATATTAGTTACAGATTTTGTACAACACATGGTAAAGATTCATTAGAAACAACAACATATGGTACACAAACAATTAACATGGTACAGATTCATTTACTTAGAAACAGATTCATTAACTTAACTTAGTACACTACATAGAAAACAAGTGAGTAATGAGCTTGTTCTTTAGAGCTCCTTCTATATCAGAAAGTGGCTCTTGTTTGGCTAGAAGACTGTCTAGCATTCTCTTGTCAGTTAACTTGTCTTTCAATTCCATATCCTTCTGTTTTATCTTCCACATGGCCTGAAACTCTAACAGTTTTTTGCTTTCGCCTTCCATAGTCTTATAGCCCTTCTTGGCTTTGGCCTTTGTTGCCTTCACACCACATGGACGCTCGTCCACATCATCCTCTCTACTGCTATCAGGGACCGATGTTGAAGACTGACCAGAAGCATCATTACACTTCATTCTTTTAGCATTTCCATCTACTTGTTCATTGATGGATGCACACCATTTCTGATCATTCTTTAGCTCTAACCAAGCATGCTTAAGGCTGAACTTGAGCTTGCGATCACTAAAGAATATATGGTATGCAATCTTGAGGACATCATCATTCAGATTCATTCCATTACTTTTCTGTCTTTGTGCAGCCGCATAAGCACCAACAAATTTACACACATGATCATTGATCTCGTGGCACGTTTGCTTACAATGACTGTAGTTTCGTTTTGGATAAGCAGCAGCTTGAGGACAAGCATTGTAGTAATTGGTTATATGTTGCCAAAACGCACCAGCTCTTTGCTCATTTGCTACTATGGCATCTTTGCTGGTGTTTAACCATGCACTAATGAGCATAACATCTTCCTCAGGTTTCCATTTGGTTCTGCCATTTGTAGGTTTGTCAACTACTAGGTTAGGAACCTCACTAGATTGGGTACTAAAATGAGGGAATTCAGAGGCTGTGAGACTAGGGCTCAAACAATCAGGGAAGTGGTTATCTTGTTGAGAGTTTAAAAGGTCCATGAAATTTGAAGACTCACTAGGATTCACTGTTTCTGGACTTAAAGAGAAATGGAAAGTTGAGGAATGAAAGAGAAGTTTATAAAGGAAGAGGAATGAATGAAACTGACATAACAGTTTAATTGTTTCTAGACTTGAAGAGAAAATAAAGAAAAGATTTAGACATTGATGAAGTTTTTGGACTTTGCTAATGGTATGTGTTTAGTAAAGCAGAAGGATTAAATTTATAGAGGAAGTTTCCACCCAATCACACAACTCCACGTTGCTAAGAGACCGTCTGTTCCGTCTCTCCGTGAACATACGTATGCTCGTGGATTTGGCCCATTTTCATTTCTTCTTTACTTTTTAATCCCAAAAACCCACCTAAAAACCCAACTAAATACCCGATAATCATGGTCTAAGTTGTAAATTGCAGTGTAATTCCACATACTTTTTTTTTGTCAATGTTTCATATACTTCTTGGTAATTGGGCTCTCTATATTACTTAATGGATATCTAATTTAGTAGGAAAATTTTGATAAGTAACCTAAAACTGAATGATAATTTTAAAATTACATTTAATCTTATAGAAATTGGAAAACTATATTTTTTGTTATTTAAAAATATGTAAATACCCTTATATATATTTTAATTATTATCTCAACGTAAAATAAATAAAAATTATTAAACTTAAAATGAAAATTAAATTTCTTTTTTAGTTTTATTCTTTATAAAAATATAATGGTAATTAATCATTATATAAAAGCTAAACTTATAATTATAAAAAAAACCACTTTAAACTTATTTTACATTGTTGACTTACATTTTTATTGGTTGATTTTTTACTTTGTCGATTTATTTAACTACTGACTATTTTTTTTTTGCTTCGTCGACTTAATTTTTAGCTTCGTTGACTTATTTTAAATTAGTTATTTATATTTCATTTGTTTGATTCCTTACACTGTCGACTTACTGAACCATTGACTTATTTTCTGGAGAGTACACTGCAGTGTTTGCAGAACCAACATGATTACCGCCTCTACGGGGTAGAGAGCATGCTATCAATGTGCTAAATGGGACATGTCCTGTAAGTGTCAGACCGTACCGATTTCCCCATTGCCACAAGGAAGAAATGGAGAAATTGGTGAAACAAATGCTGGATTCAAGTGTGATTTGGACAAGTCACAACCCTTATTCTAGCCATGTTTTACTGGTCAAAAAGAAGGACAACATTTGGAGATTATGTGTTGATTACAAAGCATTGAATAGAGTGACTGGTTAAATTCCATATTCCAGTCAGGTGTTTAGTTCGAGCATCATAAACGTGTTTGTTAGTTTATTTTTTCATATAAACTTAATAAACGGTAAAGCTGACATTTTAGCAGCATTTCTCTTCATATAAACTAAACCCTATTTCACGCCGTCAGCTTTTTCATTGTCAAGTTATGCATCATTTTCTTTAAAAAAATTGTTTTTCAGGTTTTTCGTGTGTTTAAGCGATTGTTTTTAGATTATCGCAGCTCTGCATCGCCAGCATTTTTCCGGTAATTACACGGTTTCTTTTAGCTTCATCTATTTCACATAAACTAAACTAACCGATGTGTTTATTGGATCAAGTTATGCATATTATCTTTAAATTGTGATATTTTAGTAGATCTATTATATAATATGCCAGATATGTTACATAACATTTTTTTTGGTGAATCATCGGGGAAAATTTTCTAATTTTATTAGAAACTGAAACAAAAACACAATTACACTCGAATCCGCCGTAGAGTATGAGTCCCCACAACGTCATCTCTCATAATAGAAGCAACATCATTAGGAACTGAATCAAAAACATGAAAACCTAATGGTAACGAGAATGCATAGTTCACTAGCCCGTCTACTAACCGGTTAGCCTCCTTATACACGTGATTTACTCGGATAATCCAGTCCTTTGATAAAAATCCATGACACAACCGTACCAGGAATGACAGCGGGTGTGTCTCACCAATCCCTGTCTTAAGAAACTCAACAATCATCTCCGAGTCCACCTCCATCTCAACGTCTCTAATGCCTCTCTCCCATGCCATCACCAACCCGTAGTAGGCTCCCCATAACTCTGCAAGCGGAGCCGAACATCTGCAATTATTAAGAGCAAAACCACCCTTCCACTCACCATTCTCATTCCGTAGAGCTCCCTCTACAGTCGCTAATCCCGAGTTCCCGCGGGAAGCACCATCTGTGTTAAGCTTCCATCTCCCATGCATCGGTTTAACCCAATTGATCAACAACTCCACCTGCGTACCTCTATTCATAGGACAGACTTGCCTTTTGTTCGGTAAGTGCACCTCTTTAGCCATATCCCAAACAAACCGTACTCTATCTCGGCAACGTCCATTCTCACCGAACACATTTCCACACCACCATTTCCATGCCTACCATACTGCCATTCCAAACACAGTTGACCAAATACCATCTTCCGTTTCCTCCCCTCTCCCAAGATTCTCATAAAACCATTCAAAAAGAGACTGTGAGAAAAACCGTTGCCGATGTCGCTGCCATATACTGGCCATAGCTGGACAATCCCGCAAAACATGTAGAATAATCTCAATTCCTCTCTTTCACACCTCGCAGACATCCGTGTCGCCAATTGATATTCCCATATTTTACCGAGTTTTGATATACTTTTGGCATGTCATTATCATGCATTTGCATATCATTTAGGCATTTTTAGGTGCATTTGCATCTTCTTTTGTATTTTTATAGGTTTGGAGATGGTGGCTTTGCAATGAGGTGATTTGGAAACCAAATGGATGCAAAAGGATAGAAATTTGAAAGAAAGCAAAAGTTATTCATTTGGGTGCAAGAAGAACTCAAGTTTATTTTCAAGAAGGTGAAGAAATGAGAAAAATCGGCAGATTGCAAATTGTGGGTTGATACTGAGCCCCGACCCTCAGCGTGGAGAGAGGAATAAATAAGCAAAATTGGCAGACTGTATACCGTGGATTGATACTAAGGGTTGACCCTCAGGACAGGAATTCCGAAAACCAAACATGTATGATTCGACCCGGATCAAGACGGGTCGATCCGGTTCCGTTTTTACCTAGTATAAATATGATTTTAGACATGAGTTTTTGGTAAGTTTGATTAGGCCTTTCCTCTTTCATACTTCAAAACTCTTTTCTTATGATTTGTGATTGGATCTTTGCTATTTATCATATCTAGCGAAACTTTTCTTAATCCCTTATCATCTCTTTTATGATTATGTCTTTATCTATGATTATGATTATGTTTTGCATTATGATTAGTGAGTAGTCTATTTATGGGTCTTTGGGCTTAGTAGATTAGGGATGTTTGATGGATGATTAGTGATGTCTAGGCTTAGATTCTTATAATTTCTAAAGATTAGGATGTGCTTAATGCTAGATTAGACTTAGCTAATCATAATCTAGATCATGGATATTTTATGCCCGGAAGGTGTTCGATAAAATGTCTAGAAGAATCCTAATCTTGCTTTTCATTCTTAACCAATGGGAATTGATGCTTAAGGTGTTTAGTTGGATCTATGAACTTGTTCTTGATGATTATTGATCATTTCATTGCAATTGGAAAATTAGCTTAATTAAATGGTTAGTAAATGGATTATTGTCATGAGAATGGATTATTCTATTTTGTGTGATTCATGTCATGGAATTGAGTTTGAATTGTTATTTTTAACATCATTAGTTAGTCATTAATCATCCCGAGTCAAATGCTTTGCCCAAAGCCCATGTTTTTCCATAATTGATCAAGTTTTTAGTTGTTAATTTTCCCGTTGACGTTTAGTTGACTTTTGCATTTTAAACTTGTTTAAGCTTAATTTTCTTTTTATTAGTCTTCTTTATCTTATTTCAATCAAAAAAAAATCTTGAATTGCTTAGCGTAGTTAATTACTTGCATTCCTAGTGTAGTTTACTCTAATCTCCCTTGGTTTGACCATATGCTATGCTACAACAACTAGAGTGTGTTGATAGTTTAGTTTAGGTACAAATACAATTTGACACGCATGGCGCCGTTGCCGGGGAGGATTGTTTTTATTTAGCCTTGAGCTTTGTCTTTTTCTTTGAGTCGATGTCATTCTTTTCATTTTCTTTGAGTCTTGCTTGTTGAGTCTTGTCCTCGTTTGTTTAGTTTTCTTTTTACATGTGTGTTTTGTGTCTTGTGTTTTCTTTAAAAAAAAAAAAAAAAAATCTATCTTTGTGTTTGTTAATATGTGTTTGTTTCTTCTTTCATTCGTCCTTGCATGCATTTTTGTTTCTTTATGTTTAGCATTGTTTTATTGCTAATCTTTTCTCTCTTTCTTGTGATCTTGATCTCTTAGGTGTACAACTAGGAGGAATGGAAACATGCAAGGAAGAATAAATAAGAGGAATCAATCATCAAGCTAGCGACGTTAAACGCGCCCTTAGGAACTCTCCTAAGTCTATCATTTGTCAAGCTAGTGACACAAAACAAGAATGAATAAGAGGACCATTGAACCTTTTATGCACTCTCCCCACGAGCCACTTCACCATCCTCACCTCAAGCTCTAAGGTACCACTTTTTACCATTGTAAATACCATATTTCCCTTTATTTTTGTTTTGATTTCTTTTGATCTACTCTTTCGGGTCTTTTCTTTCACCGAGACCGTGAAATTTAAGTCCGAGGGAGTAGGCTACTAGCTAATCACGTTTTGAGTTATGTTGTTTTTCTTTTGCTTTCAGTCTTTGCATTGTGCATACATTTATAACCGAAAAAAAAACAAATTTTGAAAAAAAATTCGAAAAATACAAAAAAAAATGCATGTAGTTTCATATAACACTAGCATTTATATTTTCTTTTTTTCATGCTAGGATTGAGTCTAGAACATTTTAGGAATGCATTTGCATTTTGCATAGGGAGCAATGATGAAATTTCCTTGTAAAGTCTCATTTTAGGATTCAATGCTATGCCCTCGTTAGAACTCTTTTGATGCATTAACAATCATGAAGTAGAGGCTCATCCATGCTTGGATCTCATCTTTGAAAGTCCCTACTCATTAGAAACTTACATGATCTAGATTCGACTCTATCAACTTGAACTTAATTTTGACTAATTTCTCTCACTTTTGGATTTTGAATCATAACTATGGATAAACACTTGACATTCAAATCATGTTTGCCTTATTTTTACCACTCTTATCTTGATTTGAATGGCTATCCCGATCTAAGTTCATCTTTTAGATGAGGATGGTACCACACCTTTTAGACCCAAGACCATTTTGTTCAAACCCTTGCATATGTTCTTTGAGTGAGGCCTTTTTCTTTGTGGTGCATTGGCAAAATCTTGCAAGCATTAGAGACGACAAGGCAAAGTTTCCAATAGACTAGTTTCTTGTGTCTAAGATTAGTCTTAGGTGGGGAATGAAAACAAAATGGTTAAGTGTTTTATTGAATATCTTTGGGTTTGTGGTTGAGTGTGAAAAGAAAGAATAAAGGAAAGAAGAAGAAAGAATAAGTCCTAGGGAATGAAATAAGAAGAAACCATATAGCTCTAAGTGTTTAAAAGAAAAATGATAGCTTAGCATTCTCCTAGAGTAAATCAAAAGAGAAGAAAATATGTTAGAGAATGCTAAGATAGAAAGAGCTAGTGCAAAAAAAAAAAAAAGAGTATCCCCTAGGATTTTGATCAAAAAGAGAAGAAAAGAGGAAGTTTGAGAGTATTAAAGAAAGATTTAGCCAAAAGGGCTAGTGGTTAAACATGGGATAGTGAGAAAAGAGAGATGAGAGAATGCAACAAGAGGATAATGGGTAGAACTTTGGATTCATAGCCTTGTATGCATCAATTGTCTCTTTTCTTTCTTGCTTTTGCATAATGTGACACTTGCATTTGAGAGTTAACCACCAAAAAAATATGAACCTTCTCTTTACATCAATTTCAAGCCTTCTTCGACCTAGCCAAATGGTATTGATTCAATTTCCAATTGCGAGACCGCGCCAAACATACTAATGAATGTTAAAGAGTTGAATGTTAGTTGATTGCGAGATTTATTTTGAGTCTCGGGACTTAGAGTAAAAGTTGATAAGTGATGAGTATGGCGAAAGCTTCTTGAGTAGAGTTTGTTGTGCATCGAGTTAGTTCTTTTTAGGACATCATGTTGAACCCTTTTATGCTTCTTTTGGATTTGAGCTCCCATCTTTAAACTTCTATCTCGGGTTTGTGTTTTGTTGTTTGCTTGCGGACAAGCAAAAAGCAAGTCCGGGGGAGTTGATATTCTCATATTTTACCGAGTTTTGATATGTTTTTGGCATGTCATTATCAAGCATTTGCATATCATTTAGGCATTTTTAGGTGCATTTGCATCTCCTTTTGTATTTCTATAGATTTGGAGATGGTAGCTTTGCAATGAGGTGATTTGAAAACCAAATGGATGCAAAAGGATAGAAATTTGAAAGAAAGCAAAAGTTATTCATTTGGGTGCAAGAAGAACTCAAGTTTATTTTCAAGAAGGTGAAGAAATGAGAAAAATCGGCAGATTGCAAATTGTGGGTTGATACTGAGCCCCGACCCTCAGCGTGGAGAGAGGAATAAATAAGCAAAATTGGCAGACTGTATACTGTGGGTTGATACTAAGGGTTGACCCTCAGGACAGGAATTCCGAAAACTAAACATGTATGATTCGACCCGGATCAAGACGGGTCGACCTGGTTCCGTTTTTACCTAGTATAAATATGATTTTAGACATGAGTTTTTGGTAATTTTGATTAGGCCTTTCCTCTTTCATACTTCAAAACTCTTTTCTTATGATTTGTGATTGGATCTTTGCTATTTATCATATCTAGTGAAACTTTTCTTAATCCCTTATCATCTCTTTTATGATTATGTCTTTATCTATGATTATGATTATGTTTTGCATCATGATTAGTGAGTAGTCTATTTATGGGTCTTTGGGCTTAGTAGATTAGGGATGTTTGATGAATGATTAGTGATGTCTAGGCTTAGATTCTTATAATTTCTAAATATTAGGAGGTGCTTAATGCTAGATTAGACTTGGCTGATCATAATCTAGATGATGGATATTTTATGCCTGGAAGTTGTTTGTCAAATGCTTGAATCAATCTTGTTGTGAGCTTGGGTCACATAGCTACTTAACCGTAGTTCTATGAACTCTTGTGATGAAAATGGGAGAATAATAATGCTTGTCTAATCATTGAGATGGAATGCTTGACCGCGGATCTTGAATGTGATTAGAGAAAGGGGTTTTTACCAATGGCGTGGACTAACCTAGAAAATAAAAATTCCATTATCTTGAGATTATGTTGATTATTTGATTTAAGCATATAGGTGTCACTCTCTAGTCTTCCTCATTATGCATAGAGCACTACACAAATCTCATCCTTAGAACACTAGAGAGTATTTCCCATAGTAATCCAATTATTTTTCAAGTGTGGTTACACTTAATTCCTAGAACCCGAAAACATTTATCCCCTTTGTTTCCTCCACTATCTTTAGGATTTGTCTTAGTTTAGGATTAGTTTAGTTTGGATACCGTTACACCCATCTTTGTATAGGCTTAGCTCATCGTAGGTATAGTCTAAGCTAAAGTGTTAAATGCATCTTCCCTTGGGTTCGACCTCTAAGTACTTCATTGACATAACCGTGCACTTGCGGTCACTTAGAGCTTTATAAATGTAGAGCTTATATGAACCGAGTTATGACTTTTCTCCTTAGGAAGTAAAATTTGGGCTCATCACCAATGTGATGTCTTCTCCCTTCTGCGTTCTTCATTATAACTTGATGAGCTCCCATCCATAGGAAAATCTTCACTCTCTCCGGGACTACCACACTCCATATGCGATTAAAAAAATTCTGCATGTTCGGTCGAGGCAGCACATTCTTCTTCAGATTGTTATACGCCGAAGTCACAGTGAACGAACCATTTGATGTTCCTTTCCAAGCAATACGATCTTGTGTTCCTGAGTCATAATCTACTACAAAAGCCAATAATTTCAGCCGTTTATGCTCAGGAAGGAAAAGCTCAATACGTCTCATATCCCAACCAACACCAGGAATCCAAAGCTCTCTCAATTTCAACCCCTTAAGGTACTCGGGAAGAACTCCTACACTATCCTCTATAAGTGGACAGTCCTCAAGCCACATATCATACCAAAAGTGTATCATACTCCCATTTCCAATTATCCACCTACACCCTTTCATCACTACATCTCGTAAACCAATGCAAACACTCCGCCAAACCGAATACCAACTACCCTTTGTCACTAACCATGGTTGGTCATGGACTCCTCCAACATGATACTTCTGATTACTTGCGCCCAGAGACTAGTACGATCATTCAATATACGCTACCCTATTTTCTCCACGAGTGCCTTATTCATCTTCGTGAATGACCGAATTCCAAGTCCTCCTTCCCTTTTAGGTTGACAAACACGCTGCCACGCTACCAAGTGTTGTTTCTTCTTTTCTCTAGTGCTACCCCAAAGGAATTCTCGTGCTATTCGGTCCAGCCTTTCTAAGTTAGCCTGTGGAAGTTTAATAGTACTCATAGTATGAATTGGAATAGATGATATCACTGCCTTCGTCAAAGTTAAGCGACCCGCTTAACTCAGTGTTTTACTTTTCCAACCAGCCAGCCTTCAAGACACTCTTTCAAGAATTTCACCAAATGTATCCTTATTAATTCTCTTATGAAGAAGAGGCATACCAAGATACTTTCCCAACTCCATCGTAGCTTTTATACCACTTGCAGCACTTATCGATCTCTTTAACTCCCTTGAAACATTACTCGAGAAGAAAATTTTGGATTTATCAAGGCTAATTTTCTGCCCAGACGCACCACAAAACCTCTCTAGCACCCCTCGGATCACTCTCACTTGGACCACGGAGGCTTCTGCGAATAAAATAAGGTCATCCGCAAAACAAATATCCGACAACAAAGGTCCTCCACGTGATAAACGGATAGGTTTTCATTTCTTGTTTACCACTGAATTCTCAATTAAGTGACATAACCTTTCCATACACAACATGAAAAGATAAGGAGACAACAGATCACCTTGTCTAAGGCCTCTACACGGTTTAAACGGTTGTGTTTTTTCTTCATTCCATAAGAGGCTCATATCCGGACCTTCGACACATTTCATAATCCAATTCCTCCATACATCCGAGAATCTAGCTGCTAATAGTGTATCGGCCAAAAAGTCCCATCTAACACGATCATAGGCTTTCTCCAAATCCAGTTTTAAAAGCATCCAACCCATCTTCCCTTTCTTCCGTTCCATCGAGTGGACCGCTTCTTTTACTACAACTATGTTATCCGTGCTTAGCCGTCCCGGTATAAAACTCGTTTGAGCCGGACTTATCAATTTAATCATCACTTCCTTCAATCTCTTCACCATTGCTTTTGTAATGATCTTAAAGAGGACATTACACAGACTGATCAGACGAAATTGCTGAATACTCTCCGGTTTCGCTACTTTTGGAATGAGGACAACCAATGCATCATTATAACCCTGAGGTAGCAATCTTGACCGAAAGAATTCAAGGATGAACTCAGTGACTGAAGCTCCCACAATATCTTATCCTTGCTGATAAAACAACGGCTGGTATCCATCGGGACCTGGTGATTTAAACCGTCCCATACTTCGGACAGCTTATTCTACTTCTGCTGCCGTAAACACCGTGTGGAGCCGAGTCTGTTCCTAAACTGAGAGTTGCTCAAATCTGTATTGTGGTAATTGAATTACCTCCTGCAGCACGTCTTGAAGGGAGTAAAGTCGAGTATAATAATCAATCGCTAGCGTCTCTAACTCCTTAGTATTCAAAAATCCAATGACCTGTATCATCTTTCAATGCATCAACCCTATTCTTCCCCCTGCGAATGATTGTCGAAGTGTGGAAGAAAGAGGTGTTTCTATCTTCATGGACAATGTATGTTTCCCGAGACTTTTGGAACCAAATAACCTCTTCTTGTTCAAGAACCACTTCAAACTCTTTGAGCAAATCATCTTTTCTACAAAACAATATCTCACTCTGGTCTTGTTCTAACGCAGCTTGTACTTCTTTAATCTTTTTTACCAAGTCTTCCTTTCTTTTCTTAACCGAACCAAAGACTTCTTTATTCCAACGTTTTAGATGAGTCTGTAACTCTTTCAACGCAAGCGGGGTGCTCAGATTACCTCTCCACGATGCTGAAAGAAGGTCACGAAAACCCGGATGGGTTAACCAGGCCGCCTCAAACCGAAAAGGTCGTCTTTGCGGATTTGAATCGGTAACCAGAGATAACTGCACATATAAAGGGGCATGGTCAGAGGCTAAGAAGGGGAGATGCCTAATAGTTGCTTCTTGCCACTTGAGACGAGCCTGCACACAACAGAAAACATGATCAAGTCTTTTTGCCACGAAAAACCTTTCCTCACGCCCTTTCTTCCATGTAAACTTATTCCCTTGAAAACCCATGTCGATTAACGAGCTGTCATTTGTCCATTCTCCGAACGCAATTGAATCCAAAGATAGGCGACCATTACCTCTCGTCCTCTCATCTAACCGCACTATCGTATTAAAGTCTCCTCCCATCACAACTGGCCCTTCGGCCTCATCCACCACCTTCCTCAAATGCTCCAAAAGACCACTTCGTCTCTCTGCCGAAGACGCAACATAAACCGCAATCAAATTCATAATCTCCTCCCCATTCACAACTTTTGCGTGAATGAACTGATTCGACGACTCCACTGTCGCAACTTCTCCAATTACCGACCTCCAAAGAAGCCATAGACCTCCACTTTGGCCAATTGCGTCCACCTTAAACGAGTGATCAAAACCTAACCCATTACAAATCCGGTTTGCTCTATCTCCTCCTGCGTGAGTCTCAAAAACCGCCAACAAGTCCGTTGAAAACTTCTTCAAAAGATAATAGATGGATCTCCTAAAATTTGGTTTATTTGCTCCCCGGCAATTCTAAATGATACAATTCATCAGGATATGATATAAAATCATTGAAAAAACCGGGGACAACCGCTATGCAGCTTGGTGTGCCCTCTGCTCCACCATGCGTTCTTCATTCACCGTGCTCCCCATCGACGAAAGACCCTCCTCATGACCCAGGAACGTACCACCAACAATTTCCAATTGATTACTCGGTCCATGTGAATCCACAAACCTCTCATCCGGAGATTTCATATATGCTCCACTTGATCTCCCAACGGTACCTGTCTCTATCCTCATCCGTTAACCAGTGGTCGAGAGCTCAAGCTTAGGTATTTTTGGACCAAAAATAAGTCCTCGAGTGGGCCTATTAGTGAGAGTCCTTTTTGACTTCGGCCCATTAATACCCAAAGGCTTAGAAATTAAATGACCTTTAATTTGCGAACTCCTCGCTTTCTTCTCTTTCACCGTATCCCCAGGCCCACTTCCCGGCCCACCATTCCCTTTCGGCCCTTCTGCACAGAATAGCACTTTCTCCCTATTTTCCGTAGAAGGAAACTTTGCCATAATGCCTTGACCAATATCCGGTAACTTCTCCTTATTTCCATCCTTCACAATCCCATTTTTCCTTATTTCCGATATTTCCATATCTTCCTCGAGGTTCCAAATTTGTTTGATAGCGGTAGATTCTCACCCTCATCACTCACCACCGGATTCTTCTTGATACCACCGCCTCCGGTTACCTCCGGCACCACTTCATTCCCCTTTCTTCTCCTATTTTCCGACCTTTTTCTACTTGACTCCACCTTAGTAAACCTCTCATCTCCCTCAGTCACTTTGTTACTACTCGCCATCTCCACCTGTGATTGTGTTAATCGCAAACTCGCCCTATCTTTCACTTCTTTTGGACATTTCTGAGCGATAGGACCATACAACCCACACTTAGCACAAATATTTGTTAATCCTTCGTAAGCCACATAGTAACGCTCTCCATTCACCAACACTGTTCCTTTAAGAGGTTTCTTTAGGTTCACCACGACACATACTCGCGCAAATCTAGCTCTCTCAAATTGTAGAGTGGTATTATCCACTTTGATTGGACTTCCTAACCCCTTTGCTATCCCCATCAAGATTGCTTTGTGATAAAGATTCACCGGTATGTTTGATATACGCACCCAAACTGGGGTCGTCTCGATTTCATCTTTGAGCGGATTAAAATCTGGAGACCATGCTTTAACCATTAGATAGCTTTCAAACGCTCTCCACGGACCTCCCGTCAACGCTGCAAGGTATTCCTCCTCCTTCTCAAACCGCAACATGAAGAATTGCCTTGGCAGATCCATGACGACCAACGCTCCGGTTGGTTTCCACATTTCTTTCAGCCTACGACTCAACACAGCAATCGGCATCTTACGACCTAACACCTTCACAACCATACACCTCTTCCATAACCCATTCATGGCTTCCAACACCTCCTCCCCTATCGTGATCACTGGTTCACCATCCTCTCCATTCGGAAAGTCCACACTCAACCTCGAGGAAACAAAGGTCTCATCTAGTACATCCTCCGGTACCGGCATCCCTCCTCCGTTACTCCCTGTTACCTTCCTCACCCAAGACTCCCCTTTATCTGGTGGCCTATTCCCCATCCCAAAATCAGTCACCATGGGGTCGTGGTCCCCATCCCTCAAAACCCTAGTATCGCTTCCTTGCGGCTCTATTGGAAAAATCCCAGTGAGCTCCGGACAGCTCATCTCAAACGATATGTTACATAACATAACAAATAGAAAGATACATTTTTCAGTTTTTTTTGTGCGCTATACCGATTATAACAAAATTGCCGCAGTTCTGTATCGCCGAACGTTTTTCCGGTGATTGCACGGTTTGAGCGACGGCGTTTTAGAACATATTTAAAAAGTAGAAGATTTTAAAGTATTTTCCCAAAAATGAAAATGAAAAACCTGTGCTTTGTTTTTTGTGTTGTTCCGAACTAGCAGAAAGAAAAGGAAATCAAGCCAACAAGATCGTCGGAGATTTCTGCCGGCGACTTCTGAAAAATGTATCCGACGAGGTAAATAATTGGTTTTATCTTAAAAAGATCCTCAATTTGTTTATGCTCAGATAGTCAGATCTCTGATTTGTATATATTCTGGTGGGTTTGTGTATTCCTTTAAGGATAATAAGAAAACAAAAAGTATGATATTCTCACAATTTCTTGTCTTGGCTCGAAACCCTTGTTTACAAACTTGAGGGAGGACAATATACAGTAGGTTTAGCTCTTCGTTGGTCTAATTTGTAGTCATGAAAGGATAAAAGAGGTTTCTTTCATAGTTAATTTTTTGTGTCTTCAATATGTTGCCCTCTTACTGATTTGAGTTGCCTCTTGTTGAAAAGATAGCCTTTTGATGTTTCAAGATTCAAGCTTAAATGCAAGTGTTTGAGGGATTCTGTTTTATGGCGAATCAAAGTGTATTTTTTGTGCTTCAGGTCTTCAAGTGGTCAAAATGGGATGAGGAATCCACAAGTTCTTGAAGTGGCTCCATTGACCAGTTTGCCGTACAACGGTCCAACGGGTCATACATCGATGCCGGCTAACAGGGAGAATGAGAATGCAGAGAAAGGAGAGCCAGCAATGATATTTCTGCCTTCGAAATCAACTGTAGAGTTTGATAACTTAATCAGTCAAATGAAAACCGGAGTTGCTCTCACGGGAAGTGCAGTCATGGGAAGGATTGGACCAGCCATTGGTGCGATAGATATCGCTGAGAACGATGACTCATACTATTTCCGTGTTGCACTGCCTGGTGTTTCAAGAGATGAAAGTACGTCTCTCAAACCTTTGTATGTTGTTGTGATTTTATCCGTTTTCTGCTGAATTTTCTGACATGTTAAACATACAGAGGACTTCAGCTGCGAGATAGAACCAGACGGTAAGATTATGATAAAGGGATCAACAACAACGGGGGAGAAGACGGTCTGGGCAGAAAATCAGCACTTTACGATGCTGACACAGAACTTACCCCCTCCAGGCCCTTTCACCATCTCTTTCCAGCTTCCGGGTCCTGTGAGCAATGAAGAATTCACCGGTAATTTTGGGTCAGACGGTGTTCTTGAGGGCGTAGTGAAGAAGATGTACTGCGAAGACTGAACAGATATGGATTTGGTGAGCTTTAATTAAAGTAAGCTAGAAAAAGGTGCAGGTTATGTAGGATTTCCCATTTGTTGTTAAGCTAAATGGATGATCATTTTATGAGCTTTAACTGCGTTGCCATTAAAAAACATGGATGATCATTTTATGTTTTATGCTTTGTTTCTTTATAAAAACATCCAAGTAATGATTTTGATTTGATTTTGATTTTGAGCAATCCTTTCAACAAAGTATTTGATCCAATCTCATTCACACTGGTTCCTTCACTGCTGTTTCTCTCCATATCATTCTCATTATATTTCAAAGCCTCATGACTCTTATCCACATTTGTAAACTGAGAGAAAAATGGGTTCATTGTTTCCTTATAAACTTGTCTTTCTCTAATGCCTTCCTCTTCGCCAACCACCGGGTTATGTAATGGTTTCATGTAGATAGAGAGTACAGAAAATATATTTTCGTTTGGATAGATCAACATATAATGTCAGTTGTAGCCCCGATTTTTAAAGAAATAAAAACGGTCTGTGACATTTTGTGCACCATATTATCTACTACAATCTTTTTGATGAGTCAGATTGTCTGCAACCAGCGGGCTAAATTAGCAGCAGCTCGAAACACATGGTCATAGCGACAAATTCAGGCCCGGTTTAGGGGCAACCGGGCATGTGCAAGCTTGACATCTGCAAAGGATCACACGTGAGACCCACAATTTTAATTAAATTTTTTATTGCAAAAAAGTCCTAAATATTCGGATATTTTGTAAAAAAAATCATAATTTTTATAAGGTTTATAGAAAAAAAAATATTTTCAGAAAATATTTTTGGGCACATGGCCCACTATGTCATTAAGATCTGGTTAAATTATAAGTAGTTTTGTCGTTGGTTGAACAAAAAAAAAAAAGTTATCTCGTTTTAATAGTTTTTTCAAGGCAATTCATCGAAAAAATGCAAAATAAATCAAAATAGGTGTATATATTATGTTACAAAGCATAGCCAAACGTATCATTTTAA